>BSWB01000007.1:2481250-3721875 GCA_033239125.1 Fagopyrum homotropicum
CAAAAGGACATACTAAATAATCTATTGTTCTATAGGAAGAAGACTTATGCTGACCATGGGAAGGCTGAAGATTATCACTATTATGGGTGGAGTCTGGAAATATTTTTTACTTTCTTCATGTGTGTGATTGTGTTCCAAATCATGATTCCTATCTCTCTATACATATCAATGGAACTTGTTCGGGTTGGTCAGTCATACTTCATGATTCGAGATGTTCGGGTTGTTATATTTACTCGATCATACGCACTTAATTCGTTCATCTGAATCTGGTACACGAATAGTATAATATCCAGAACTTATATCGAATATATTCGGCAACTATATCCTTTATATTCCATACTTATATCGTTTATATTCAATAAGAAGAACACTTACTAATCTATCATTTTTTTGTATGGTTATCGGTGTTTGCATACAAGATAACGTTCGTCTTTCTATGTTGGTTGTGTTATTCTCACCGTTTTTGTGAAGACAAATTATTTCCAAAAAAAGAATCATTGATAGAAATATTATTTCCGGTAATATAGAAATATTTATAACTATATTCGTTAATATAGAAATATTATTTTCGGTAATCTTGTTTGTAATACGATTACATTTTATAGTATTGAAAAACCAAATAAGAAAGTGTAAACTCCATTACCCAAGTGTACATGTTGCGTTCATTAACATATGACACACTAAAATATTATATATCCGGTTACTATATCTTGTATATTCTATAAAATATATCGTTCATATTCGGTAAAAAGTACATTTTCTAATCCGTCATATTATCTATGGTAAACGGAGTTTGCATACAAGATAACTAACGTCTTCGTATGTTTCCTCAAGTGTAAAGGTTGTGCTCTTTAACATACAACACCTAATATATGAAGCATCCATTAACTATATCATGTATATTCTGAAACTATATCGTTCATATTCGGTAATGAATACACTTACTAATCTATCATATTATGCATGGTAAACGGTGTTTGCATACAAGATAAAGATTGTCTTCCAATGTTTGTTGTGTTATACTCACTGTAGCAAAAGAGTTTTCCGAAACAACATATCAAAAGAGCTTGACATTGTAGCATAAAACTTTGACATTAATATAGACAGGAGTGTCAAACGCATTAATCCCTACATAAGTGATTCAAATATCCAAAAAGAGAAAGAAACTGTAGCATATAGTTTTGACATAGTGTAGCAAAACAGTTGTCTGGAACAACATATCAAAATAACAACTTGAATCGTCTATTCCTCATCATTCATAGCATTGTCAGTCTTCAATGCCCCTCTAGCAACTATACGCGGTATTTCTGGCAACACTGTATTTTACCATGTCAAGATTTCTGAAATCTTCCATGTGATCAGTTGATATTATGCACTTGTTCAGTTCGTAGTTGAAAACGTCGTACATTTCTTCGAACTCAACGCTCCCTTCGTCACCAATTGAAAGTAGTTGCGTACAAGTCTGTAACAATTTTTAACGTTATCTTCCACACAGAAACAAAACAGCTATTAGCGAATAAAAAAGTAGTATGCTATCGAATATAAATAATAAAAGGACCGAATAGCGAGTTGTATTTCCATTTTACCGTGCATTAAACCCACACAAAAAAGATCTTTGGTGAATTTTCGCCTCTAAACCACTCAAGTGCGTTCAGATACGATGCCCAAGCATCCACAAGTGCGTTCAGAAAAAAAAAAAACTCATAGCCCTTAACACCAATCATTTATGAACAGACAAGTATTGAATGGCTGCAGCCTAACTCGCATTCGACAGGGCATGAACGAACATTCAACAACAATGGACAACCAATCCAATTCGGCAACCATATTTCAAAATAAAAAAACAAATCAAAAAACCATAATCGGAATCAATGCACCGGAAATTACATTGATATCGACAATACCTCGAGTGACGGAGGAGAGCGGCGAGACGAACAATACCCTAATTTGAATGACGATTGACATTGAAATGGTGATTAGGCCGTTGTGTGCGCCGAATACCGGCGCACACAACACCGAATACCGGCGCACACAGCACCGAATACCGGCGAACACAGCACCGAATGTAGATCGGAGGTCGAGCACAACACCGACGAGACCAACAGCGCCGAATACCCGATGAAGAAGACGGCACGGAAAACTGTAAAAGATTTAAGGGTTTTATTTGAGGGGTATTGTTTTAGGGAATATTACATTAATCCGCAAAACCCTAATCGGAATCAATGAACCAGAAATTTCATTGCCGTCGACAATACCTCGAGTGACGGAGGGGAGCGGCGAGTCAAACAATACACTAATCGGAATGACGATCGGCACTGAAATGTTGATTAGGAGGAAGAACACAACACCGGCGAACACAATACCTAATGTAGAATGGAGGGGGAACACAACACCGGCTTGACCAACGACATCGGATACCGGAAGAAGAAGACAACATCGATGGTATGCTTGAGGACGAACAACACATGATCTTGATTAGGCGGAAGAAGAGGAAGCAATAAATGTAAAAGATTTAGGGATTTTATTTTAGGGAATTTTAATATTGGGGTAGATATGGTGTGGTGTGTATCACGCTCCTATTAATTCCAAATATGCAGTTTCAATTTTATTTTTATATTTTTTTCCTTAAAATCTCACTTAATCACAACCATCCATTATAACAATCCAACGAATATAAATCGTTCTCATTGAACACTATAAGGGCTGTTTACATGGGAGCCAAACTCTCTCTCTCTATATATATATATATATATATATATTACTAAAACAGCACCCATTTTGTCCACTTGTCAACCTCTAAGGTTGTCCACGTCAGCATTTTTTCAATTTATTTACAGATTTGCTATAACGTATTTACAGATTTGCCATTAATTATTTTATAAGAAAATTTTTATTAGAATTTGTAAACAATCATCATGTCACGTCAATTTTATTAAAATAAATAATTAAAAAATTAAATATACTTATCTACTTATCTGCCCATCAAAATTAACAAATTGATATATTCTAACTCGATTTGTTGAGAAAATCTAACGCAAATCTTCTAAAAAGATTTGACATATTTGTTAAATTTAAAACTAAATCAAAATTTTCTCCTCTATCTTTATATAAGTAAAAGTGATAATATATTAAGGTGTAAATATAATACTCGAATAAAATATTTGTAATAGAATTTTAATTATGTTCTTTTATTTATTAAAAAAAAATCCTCACATGTTAGTCATACTAATTAATAAAAAATAAATTTTATTATAGATTAATATGATGCAAGAAAGTGAAACTATAATATTTTTTATTTAGACAACCCGCACAAGGTGCGGATACTAAACTAGTTAATATATATATATATATATATATTATCTTAGATTTGGGTCTAACGGATACAATATGTTCTCATTTTACATGGTAAGCGCTGTTTATAGTCAATCTCTCTCTATATATAATTAATACATTTTATTCAATATATACTATTAATGATTTTTTTTGAAATATTAGGCTTTTTTTACAAATTACCTAACTTAACTCATAAGTAATCAAATATTTTCCCCATAATTTATGATAGTTATTACTATATATAATTCAAAATCATGTGCTTTAAATTAACCAAAAAGCTTTAAACTTTAACTTTCTTTCCCATCCATACATTACATTTTTTGTACACTAGTGATTGTGTGGTTACAATTTGAGATCAAATAAATCTGCATATATATTGCATGTGTCCAATTATTGACACTAGCTTTTACATTTCTATTTTTGTATTCTTGGACTCGAGCAATCATAATATATAGATTTAAACGTGAATTTCATTTATTAAATTATGAAGTATTTTAGACATAAAATAGTATTTTATAAATATAAAATGTGTTATTGATATTATAAACTATTGTGTTGTAATTTGTAAATATAGAATATTAAAATTTTTGTTTTAGTTTATATTGCATGTTTAAGTATAAGTGATTTTCTATATAGACATATTCTTTTTATAGTGTATATTTTATTTATTTGTATTAACATGGAGAAAAATTACGAAAAATTAATTAAAAAAAAATTCAACTATTTTTGTCTAATACCAATAAAAACAATGGTGGTTGAATACAAAAGGGGAAGTTTATTAGGATATTTTTTGGATCAATCTTTTAAAAGTTCATAAATTATTTTAGTTTAATTTTCTTTCAATTAAACATTCATCTGTAAAAACAACTTTAAGTAGTCCAAATAATATTAAAATTTTCACATCAATTTTAGCTTGTTTAAAAAAAAGAGAAAATTACTTCAACAGTACTCCATCTTTTAGACTGACTAAACTTTAGTATTTGTCATTTAAACTATCAGAACGGTACCTCATCTATTGAGTCTGACTAAAGATTGATATCTAAATTACTATTCACGCGTTAAGTAAAAGGGTTAAGATAGCTGCAATGAGGCCTACATGACATACTTATTCAACAAGAAACATAAGGGAAAGTTCTAGGAGCAAAGTTCTTGTGTTACCTTAACTTGTGAAAAGTAATCTAGATACTAATCTTTGGTCGGATTCAATAGCTGATGTACCGTTTCGATAGTTTAAATAATGAGGTACTAAAGTTTAGTCAGCCTAAAAGATGTATACTATTTGAACAATTTTGTCTTAAAAAAATGATAAAAGTACAATTAGACCTATCTGATACAAGTAGTTCAACTTAAATCATCCTTACGGACGAGAGTATGAAGGTTTTTTTGGAAACCAAAGAGAAGATGAACTTCAAAAACGAGTTGGCGTGAGATATTCAAATAGGTTAATGACACAATTATTTTTTTGTAAATACATGCCTAATCTTTTCACAATCAAACAAAATGAGCCTACATGATTTTAGTAATACTAATCTTTTCTTATTAATATTTTAAATTTGGACTTACTTTGGAGGAAAATGAAGATTTGTAAAAGAAGGATCAATGAAACAAGACCATGATACAATAAATAAATCATCTGTACAATGGCATACAAAGCATTTAACTCTCTTCTTAAAGTCTCAAATCCTACAAAACATATCAATGTGAACCTGACCAAAACCTGTACATTCCATTCTCACCAACAACATCCTCTCTAGACGACGTCGTTCTAGCTCTCTTCCAAAACCTCCAGCTCCTCCCTCCTCCGATCGGCCCAGACGACGAATGTCTCCTGTACGACTCGGACCCCTTGCAACCCGATCCCACATCCGTGGTAGTAAAAACATCCGATACTGACAGCCCTTTCTCGACATCCTCGACATAGCTATGAACACTATACTTAGTTTGTAAGGGATGATCCCGAGCCTCGTTTGACAAGTTTTCGTCTTGGCTAGACAAGTCGAATTCGTCTTTGGCGTCGTCACACTCGTTGCAGACGAGCTTTAGAGCCTGAACGACCTCGCCCATGAAGGGTCGGTGTGAGACCTCGGGTTGGACACACATGGATGCAATGGCTGCTACCTTAGCTACACTGTCAAAGGATATGTCCGGTCCTAGATCCGAGTCAATGATTGATTTTAGAGCTTCTTTGGTCGTTAGATACGGCCTTGTCCATGCAACGAGGTTTTCTTGGCCGGGTGGTTGTGACATATCTACAGGTTTCCGACCAGTTAGGAGCTCGAGAAGGACTACTCCGTAACTATAGACGTCGCTCTTTACCAAAAGGTGTCCTGTCATGGCATACTCCGGAGCCACATACCTGCATTTAACATATGCTTACCAAATTCAGGACACAACTTTGATAGTATTACCTTAATTTTTAGGGTAAACTGTAAAGTACACAAAATGACCCGTGATTTCGGTTATTTTGCATAAAACCGCCCATTATAAACCCATTTTTACAGTAAGATAAAAATGGAAGCTTTAGTCTAGCCTTAGTTACCAGTTTAATTTAGGCTAAGGGCCCGTTTGGTTCCAACTCCGGAAACGGAAACAGAATGGAAACAAATTTAGTCTATATGTCTATCCTTATTCATGGAATTTTATAGAATCATTCCAAAACTTTCATGAACAAGGGTATACATATGGAATAGATTCGTTTTCATTCCGTTTTTGATTCCGGAGTTAAAACCAAACAGGCCCTAAAGCTGAACTAGTTTCCAGTTTGGATCAAAGGCATGAAACAGCTTCCCAAAGGAATGGAAGCTTTAGCTGAAAGTGCATCCTAAAAGAACTAGTTCAAGGAACAAAGAGAGAATTCATACCCGAAAGTTCCCATGACGCGTGTCGAGATGTGCTTATTCTCTTCATCCATTGCAGTTCGAGCCAAGCCGAAGTCTGAGACTTTGGGTGTGAAGTCAGATTCTAACAAAATGTTACTGGCCTTGAAATCCCTATGTATGACACGGGGGCTCGAATCTTCATGCAAATAAGCTAGACCACGAGCAGCACCGAGTGCAATTTTCAACCGGGTAGCCCAATCAAGAGGAGCAGTCTGTCTGTCTGTCCCTGGAAATTTCAGAATATCACACCAAATATTAAAAATATGACCAAATTATTTTTTAGGATTAGTTTCATTACTTTCATATATGTAAATAATATTACCATGCAGATGAGAATCAACACTGCCGTTGGGTACAAGTTCGTAAACTAAGCATCGGACATGCTCCTCCACGCAGATACCAATCAACTTAACTAAGTTCCTATGGTGAAGCCGGCTAAGCATCTCAACTTCAGCCAAAAATTCCCTTCCACCTTGTTGATCATCTCTCTTGAGGACCTTTACTGCAACCTCGGTTCCATCTTCAAGAACACCACTATAAACACGTCCAAATCCACCTTCCCCGAGTACTTTGGAAGGGTTTAAGTTATCAGTGGCTTTCTCAATCTCACCTGCACTGAAAGTCTTAGCCGATCCAGTGTATGCAGCAACACTTGATTCAAATGACAATGAAAAACTTGGGCGACTTCCAGCCGATTGTCCCGTTGGCCCTGCAAACACAGTTCTTATGTAATCTATGCAATGAGAAATATATAGCATCACTAATTAACATAAAGCAGTTTTGGTTCTCATTACTTGTAAGTTCAACTATATTCTTCAATAATTGCATCAAGGTCAGTCTCTTTCCTTTTGTTATACTTTAAACTATTATAAATAATGTGGCTAGGCTATTATTATATTAGCATGACATTATTTAGTCAGGTCACTATTTCACTCAAATGTCACCCAATATACTCCACAATTATACAAGAGAAATGATGATAAGAACACAACAAACATTTTTGTACAGCAAAGGTTTATATTATAAAAACATGAGATAATTGTTGTGACTTGTGGGTGCCTTACCGGTTGACCTTGCAATAGAAGACGGGTAAACATGTGGTGCATCTGCTGATTGATTAAAATGTCTTCTATGTCTGAACAGCAAAATCCACCCGAGTAAAAGGCACAGAAGCACAGCCCCAACAGCTGAGAAAACTATGATAGCTATAAGGATGCTGCTAAGTCTGTGTTTACGTCCTTGCTTTGATACATCAACTCCTAGAGGATGTATTTTACTACCTTGACCCCCCGGATAAGGCCCTCCATTCATATCAGCAATGTCTGAAGGAGCCATGGGAGGAGAAGGAGGAAGACCTACAATTTCCCAGGATTTCAGAAAAATGTAAGTTGATATATAATGAGAAAGTGAGCGGAAATTTGAAGTGCTAGCTACCTGGATACTGCACATTTAGTACATCATAGTCACCAAACAGTGATTTGCTTATAGCAACTTGCTTGTTCCAGAACCTCTCATAGATCAAAAATGCTGTAATGTTGTCAAGCTTATCACCAAGCGGTACCAAGTCTATGAGGAGTAGAGTTTTGTCGGGTTGCTCAGTTGCAGCATTTGCTCCCATGATGCGTACTTGACTTTGCTTCATAAATATACCCGTTGCAATTTCCCGAGCCATTTCTGGAACCAAAGGGAAAAAGTTGTACAAAGCAACACCAATTCGTAGCTCAACTTTCATTGGAAGAACACAACCACAAGGTGATCCTGGAATTGTATTTGTGTATGGTTCCAGGCAGGTATAGGACAGGCAATCTAGAAAGACCATCAATTTATGTCAGATATACCAAAAAATATACAACAGACAGAATACTGGAATCAGCACTATCAAAGCTAAAATCAATAAGGTACATACTGTCGTTAGGAGGCGGTGGTGGTAGTGCCAGTATAGGTGGCGCGAGCTCCGGTTTCTTTGTTGATGACCCAGAAGGAGAAATTTCAGGAGACAGAAAAGGGGCTAGCAAAAGTGGGAAAAAAGTGACAGATAGATGAGATTTTGCTTTCTTCATTCAAATAATTAAGGATGAACAAGAAGAGTTTGTCTTACTCATAGAGGGGCCAGATGGAAATGGTAAGGCCGATACAGAAGCAGGACTGATGTAATCTTCTGTTGAAGGAGACTGGGAAGGAGCCATGGCTGGTGAAGTTCCTGCAAGGAAGAGAGAGTTTGATGTCGAAAGTGCTGTCCCTCAAACAGAACATCCCTTGTCCAGGAAACCAGATATACCTGGGTTATGAATAGTTGGCGGGTGATATTTGGGTGTGCTCTCAGGTGCAGGACTTTCATGTTGACCTATGTCACAAGGACGTTAGGCTATAACTACAGTTAAAAAAATGTTTAACCAAACACCTTCTTCAGAAGAATGATATTGTACCTTGTTGGTTTGGAGCTGGTGATGGTACATTATATGAAGTTTGATGACGGCCTTTGCTAATTGAGGGTAAAGGAGAAAATGAAGGGCTATGAGCTTCTTTGACTGTTGGAGATATAGGGGGTGTAACAGAAGCAACCGGAGCTAAACTAGGCAGCCCTCTCGACTTGTGAACGGAAGGAGCAATATATGGTGCAAAGCCTACAAAAGTAGTTTAGATACATGACATGGCTAGTAGAACTTAAAATGCTAGGAAAGTGAGGATCAAAAAGTGCATAAATATTTGCCAAATGTGCATATTTTTTAACTGAAAATGCACATTTTTTGTAAAGTGTACTTTTTGCCCCAACTCTGCAATAGAAAAAGTGCACATTTAACAAATTATTCACTTTACATTATATTAAATGTGCACTCTTGCGTATAATCTGTGAACATTTATTTACTTATTTGTGCCCCTTTACAATCCTCGTTTTTCACAACAATAAAGAGTTGTACAAAACAGCACTTTAGATGTAGACTGAAATTTTGTCTAAACTTATACATCACCACAAGCTTCAATTTTAGCATTAGCAGTTCACCAAAACGGGCTTTTGTTATGTACCTTTGGTACGTAAGGATGAGATGTTATATTTAAATTCACTTGATGGAAAGTATACTCATGAAAGGATGGTATTGGTAAGATAGAATATAGTTAACATTTCAACTTTGCACACAAAAGTTTTCATCAGAGGTGTTATATTACTGATATCAACGGGCTTCTTTATAATACCTTGTGGGTGTTGGGTGGCTGGGGACAGTGGGTGTTGGGCGGCTGGGGACAATGGGTGTGTTTGTCCACTAGGAGCCACGGGAACCGGAACTCCTCTTTGGTCAATGCTTGGAGCTGGGCTCGATACATGTGGCAGTTGAGCCTCTGTAAAAAAAATATTACAAAATCATGTAGGAGGGCTCACATTCTTTCCATAGCCTTGTTTTGTGTGCAGAAGTCGTCTTAACTAGATGATCAATAAGGTAACTGCATCATCTGGATGTTATAATAAATTTTAAGAGTTCTTTTTAGGCTGCATTAAGATTTAATAGCATACTGACAGATACAAGCGGGTACTAAGCACATAATTGGATGTAAATCTTTCACCTGTCCAAATATGGATGTAAACAGGAAGATACATTTCAATGCTTATTACTTTATTAGGACCTAGAATAAACAAATGTGAAGAAGAGAAGGGAACACCTAACGAAAAAAAACTCTGAAAAAAATAGTAAGAAAAAATCATTCACCTGGTGAAATAGACGGAGGTTCTCTGGGTATAACTGGATTGATGGATGGAGATCTGACTGGAGGAACCACCAAGGGTGCTGCATTATTATGACACAATAAGTAATGCACAACAAAAGCAGTTTCAAACATTGATCAATTACCTAATAAGGGTACAATATTTGCATTGTAAATTCAGTCTAATAACCAAAAGATCCATGGGAAGGGACAGGAAAAGGCTCACAATTTACAATCTCTAATTTTCTGATTCAAGAATTTCCTTCAACTGCTACTTGAATATGAATATGCATTGTGTTAGATATTTCTCTAGCATCCATATACTGAATTATTTTTAATTCTTTCACAATAAATACAAAAAAAAATAAAAAGTTCAAGATGTTACTAAAATGGTAAATTATGTAACTTGGTCTAGCTAAATGATGGTCAAATTCAAATCCACTTATGGTAGACTGGTAGTCATTATTCATCAAATTCTATTTTTCCTGCACTGTAACCCATTCTTATTAATGCCCATCATCTAACTAGCAAGCAAAAGTAGAGAAATGAGCTATTATAATATTATACCTGACGAGTTTGAGGCCACTGGAGATGAAACTGGTGGTAAAGATCCAGATGGCACCGTGTGAACAGATGGAGAGGATGCGATAAGAGGAGACTCAGCAGCAGTTGATGGAGCTGATGCATGGGGTGGCACTGACGCACTTGGTGGATACGAAGCATTCTTTGATGTAGGGGAACTGATTGGTGGGGTAGAAGAGGGAGGTGGAACTGAAAAATGTGACTCAGCAGGAGGAGATGGAGCCAAATCATGCGATGGTGCAGCATCAGGTGGTGATGGTGGTGAAACAATAGGTGGCACCACATGGGGTGGTGGACTTGATGCATCTATTGGTGGGGTAGGAGGTGAAGCTGAAGAATGATCAGAGACAGTGGCACCAGGTGGTGGAGCTGAAATGTATGGCGCGTGAGTAGGAGGGGGACCCAAATCATGTGATGCAGGTGGAGGTGACAAAGCAGTAGGTGGTGAACTTGATGCATGTGTTGGTGCAGAAAGAGGTGATTGAGCTGAAGAATGTTCTGGTATATTGGGGTTGGGTGGTGGAGCTGAAACTTTTGGCGTATAAGTTGGAGGTGAAGCCAAGACACGTGGATTGTCGAAGGGAGGCGGAGCCATAACATGCGATGGCATGGTAATGGGTGGGGTAGCGGAAGGATGCGGCGGAGCTGTAACATCAGATGGCATCAACTGAGGTGGTGGAGCTGAAGAATGGGATGGAACACGAGATTTTGGTGTAGCATAAGGTGAAATAGTAGGTGAAGAACCAAAGTGGTGAGGATTCACAGCTACTGGTGGCGGAGCAGATGAGTCAGGAATCGTAGGAGGTGCTAATAATGGTGTAGGATCATGAGGTGCGACAGAAGGCGATGGAGTTGGCAAGTGTGATGGCAAAACAACAGGTAAAGGTAAAAGTGGCACAATAGGAGGTGAATATGGAGCCAAACCTTCAGATCTAACAGGAGGCAGTGGAGTTGAAGTATGGAATGTCGTGGGAGCTGATGGTGGTCGTGCAGGCAGCGTGGGAATAGAGGGTAGTGGAGCCAAATTGCCTAATGGAGCAACAGGCGTGGATGGGAATGTAGCTTTTAGTGGTACAGAGGGGGGTGATGAAGCTGAACGAGGATAGGCAACAGGTGATGGTGAAGTGCGATGATGTATTGTCGTAGCATGTGTTGGTGTAGTTGAAGAAGCTTGTGGTGACAATGCAGAAGGCGTTCGACCTACAGTATGCGATGGCGGTAAAGCATATTCTGATGGTCGAGGAGACTTTGATGAAATAGATGGGGATATGGCAGGGGGTGGTCTGGTTGAATCATGAAAAGTCGTAGAAGGTGGTGGTGTAGATAATGAAGGTCGGGAAACCAGTGGTGGTGAAGCAAAAACATGAGATGGCATAACCGGTGGCTGTGGGACTGAAGTATGAGGTGAAATAGCCAATGGTGGTAAAGATGAAACATGAGACGGCGTAACAGGTGTGTGTGGGACTGAAGTGTGTGGTGTAACAGCTAATGGTGGTAAAGATGAAATGTGAGATAGCGTAACAGGTGGACGTGGGACTGAAGTATGTGGTGAAATAGCTAATGGCGGTAAAAATGAAACATGAGATGGTGTTACAGGTGGCCGTGGAACTGAAGTGTGTGGTGAAATAGCAACTGGTGGTAGAGATGAAACATGTGATGGAACAGCAGTTGATGCTGGACTATAAGCATGTTTCGGGATACTAGCTTGAGGGGAAGCTGAAGCATATGGTGCAAAAACAGGCAGTGAGGGAGTTAAATTATGAGGTTGAACAACAGGTGACTGTAAAGTAGGAATGTCCGGAATCGCAACAGGTGGTGTAGCATAAACATGTATTGGTTGTTGTGGAGCTAAATCATGTGACGGCGCCCCAAGAGATGGCGGAGCTGAAGAAGGTGGTTGAGGTGCTACTGCTGACTGAGTTGGTGATACAATGGCAGTACTAGGCAAGTGGGATGGGGATTGCTGAATGTTTTTCGGGCCGGGTGGTGAAGACTCAAATGGATGAGATGTTAGTGGAGGCAGAAATGTTGATCCTACATCAAAACCGAAAATGAACATAAAATTCTTTGTAAATCAACCAAAATAAATGCTGAAGCACTACTGCACTACTGCAATTGAAAATTACCATTTAAGAATGGAGCTGCACTGGGTATGTAATCAAGTTTTTGTTCCTCCACATGTGAAAACGTAGAGGCTGCCTCTTTAGACGGAAATATACTAAACCCTGAATGGAAACATAAAGTTTATATTTGAAGTTTAGATGGTAAAATGATCACTTAGCAACAATTTCCATGTATGATTAACATAGATGATGGATAAATCTGAAAGGTGACTTTCTTTTCTAAGAAAACTCTATTTGCTAAATCTAAATAAAATCAACACTTCTGCTGCCCTTTAATGAGATCAATTCAATCCTTTATGCAGGTCAGGCAACCATGAAGACAACAGACTTTCAGTTAGCAAAGTTGAGAAGTCAAATTGAACCAAAAAGGAAGGGAGAAGAGATAGTTATGACAGATCAAAAGTGGTCAAGCTCCTAATTTTTTCAAAATCATATTAACCATTCAAATTACCCTGGAAAACAATGTTATTGCAGAAGTGAAGAACATAGCTTGAGAAAGTGATAGTAGCTTCAAAAATAACTTTGAGCTATCAACCACATTGTCTCAGAGAAAAAACCCAATTCATACTTACTCTAAGTTGATATAAATCCCCATTACTAGTATCAATTAACCAATGACCAGAACATAAACAATGACAGATTATAAGAAACCAAGAAGTAGAGCATGCATTACACATGATACTCAGATCATAAGCTGAACACAAAACCCACATGAGATTTATGACAAAAGAAAAACCCAACTAGGTCATGAAAATCGGACAATACCTGTAGATCCTCGAACTATCAAAGCAAAACCAATGGCACAAAGAATGAACAAGTGCCAAACAACTTTAAGCTGGAGCATCATCTCAATCCCATAAAGAAACAAACCCTAGTGAATGGCGAGAAACAACAGAAGAAGGTGCCAAACCCACAAAAAACCATATACAATAAATTAATAATTTAAGAGATCGGTAACTTGAAGCAAAATTAGACAAGACCCACGACCATGAGTTGTGATGGAAACAGCCAGAAGAACCAAATAGAAGAAAACCCCTAACCCTACCAAACTAAAATTGGATTTGTTTGGTGGTGGGTAGGGGATTAAACACTAAAGAAATCAATTTGAAGCAAAATTTTCAATCTCTCAGGTATATTGAGCTTCAAAATATCTCTTGCTGTATATGGGTTTCAATGAAAACCCACATTCAACTATGTCGGCTATGGAAGAATTAAGAAATGAGCAGATTCATGGTTAATCTGCAATGGAGGGAACTGGGTAACTGGTGGATCACAAGACAGGGATAGAGGAAGAGAGAGAAAGTAAAAGTACACAAAGCTACTACAGGCTACAGTTGAGTGGGGGAGGCGAAGAATTTTGAGTATTAAATTGGGAATAAACCGAATATAGTTGAAAATTTAGGAAAAGATTAGTAATTTTAATTGATTTTAGAGGTCTATTTTGACTCTTACCTCGCAGTTTAGCTAAGGGTATTAGTTAGAAATTAGTTTTAAGGTCTACTTTGAGTTTGACAATTAATTAGTATTAAAAAATTTATTAAAAAAAGGGGGAAATGTAAAATATAATCAACACCTATAATAATAATAATAATATTTTTTAAGCAAATATATAATACATTAGAGACTATTCCCGTTTGGTTGTAACTCCGAAAACGGCAACGAAATGAATATGAATCTAATCCATATGCAATTTTTTGGAATCATTCCATGAGTATAATGTAAAATGCAGGTGTTTTCCTCCATTTTGTTACCCTATATGGTATCAAAACTAATCAAATAGTACTCCAACTAGTTCAAATCACAATAAATGATTCCAAAAAGTTTGATGAATAAGGATATGCATATAGACTAGATTCGTTTCCATTCCGTTTCTGTTTTTGGATAAAATCAAACGGGTCCTATATTTTTTATTAGCTTTTATTAAATTTAGTTAATATAATAAATCATAATTTGTAATAGAAAAAAAAAATCACAAATTTTTTTATGTTTCAGATTGATATAAATTTAGTATTTTTATGTCGTTTTTATAGTTGTTTATAAATAATGGTTAATATTTCTTAGACAATTAGATAAAATTTGCATTGCAGAGCGGTTAAATTTGCATATTTGCATAAATGGCCCCACGAGGAAATGTAATTGTTTGGCCAAAATGAGCACACAATTGTGGACCCAGACTCGTATATATGTTTGATTTAGTCCTTATTTGCAAATATGTATAAGTTAGTGGTATCTATAAACTAATTGGGTCTTAAAAATCAAAATGAGATTTTGTCTTGTCTTAAATATTATTTTTTAAATAAATTGTAATTTTTAAATTTTATAAGGAGCAGATACTTTTTTTATAGCTACAAATTTTAGTTAAAGAAATAAATTAAACTTCAAATTTCAAAAAAAGCAAAAATATATGAAAGACGAATTATATTCCTGTATTATTTTTTAAGAAAGTTACTATCTTTATATAATATAATAAATTTTACGTAGAGTTAGAAGGAAGAAGGGCAACAAATTGTTACTGTATCGTCAATCCTTTTGAATAGCGAATTCGTTCCTTCTAAAAATAACATCAGAATACTTATGAGATATAGCATTGTCATATATTACCCATTTAGAAAACGTTTATCATATTTTATTAGATCATTGAGTAAAATTATTAAATGTTTTTCTGAAATTAACCTATGTAACCTCATGTAATAAATTTCAATATTTTTATCTTTTTTGTTATCCTCATTAAAAAAATTACATATAAGTATCGCCTTATTTTCATAAAACTTTCATATTTTACAAAATTCATAAAAAAAAAACTTAACTAATAAAATTAATTTATCGAACACAATCTAACATCATCCCATAAAAAAATAACCCGAATCTAGCTTCCCATAAAAATATTTGTTATAAACAAGACTTTATATTTCGACTCAATAACTTAAAACTATATATGCATTATAACTCATAAATCATCAATTAAATTGACTTTTAACCTCCAAAAATATATATGTATGAACATTGTTGGAGATAATAAGGCCCCACATCAAAAGATGGGACACTTCGAGCTCCCGCAAGTGCAACTAGAGGATATATACCGAGTTGCACTTGTCCACAGGTTAGGATCGCGAGCCGAATTGAGGCTAACCGCTCTGATACCATGTCAAAGTCCGATACAGACGGACCGGTAGAGCGGAGGTCGTGTATACGAGCGCACATGCGTATTAGGCCCAATCTCAGCGCATAAACCCGGCGAGGTTCCATCCTAAAACCAATTGGTAATATGAGAACTAACTCACTGATCTTGTATACTAGGTTCGGAATGTCCCCATCTTTCGACGTGAAACCTTATTATCTCCAACAAACATTTCATATCCTTGACCGATCTTTTCGAGTTTTAGTTTTGACTTTTTATACTAATATTATTTTTCATTGGTATAAGTTGCTATATTTTGTGACAATCCACCAAAAAGATTGATGGGTACGTTATATTATTATGTAGAAAAGTGACCATATCATATTTGTTTTAGTTATAAGGCTGAAAAAGGCAAATAGATCCAATGATGTACAAGTCGTATCTATTGCCTTAACATACACTACTTAAATATTGCTTTTGCAAATTTCTTTTTTAGTATTGTCACATTCTTATAAAGCCAAAGTCCTATAAGACTCGTTTTACAAGCATGTTATTTTACCAAAAATGAAGGCTAAGACTTGCGTCTACTTCACTATTGATCTTCGATCTACCGTTATGCGTTCGTTTGATAGAATTCTCGTGAAATTAAGAATCAATTTCGAATTTATACGATTTTTCCCCGTCTACTTCACTATTGAGCCTCAAGGGCTGTGCAAAATTTGGACCGGACCGGACCTACGGTCCAGGGATTTTTGAAAATCCGGGTACCGGTCTGGTCCGGTCCGGTTTTTGGACCGTATAAAACTGTAACTCGGGTTGGACCGTAAACTATGGATTTTCGGTCCGATCCAATCCATTCCGGTCCAGTTTTGGACCGGAAAACCTCACCAAAGTTGCACCATTTAGGTAAAACCGGTCTGGTCCGAAATATTCAAAATTGCACAATTTAGGTACAAACCGGTCCAACCCGGAACCGGACCGTTACGATCCGGTCTACGGTCCAAGGTTTTATCAATTTACGGTCCACCGCTTCGGACCGTATGCACAACCCTAGCCTCAAGAGTTTTGATTTAAAGAGTTTTGTCTATTATATCATTTTATTTTTATTTATATGGACAATTTATTGATTTTTTGATATAAATTGTGAGGAATTATACTTATGACATATGATCTAATAATTTGGTAAAATTACCAATATTTGCATGGAATATATATTTTTCTTTATTATGTTTATTGGTTATTTTGTTTAGAGTTATATTCATATTACAAATATATTAAAACTTGTTCTCATTATCTTTACTTATGGTCCTAAAAGTTTGTTTTTATGAAATTCTAAAAGTTGTTTTAAGCATGAGATTAGATGAAGTACGTACCATTTTTTTGTTGATAAAATATTAAAAAATTTAAAAACAAGTAAAGGTGAAAAACTAAAAAGGAAAAGAAAAAGGGATACAAGTTAAAAGAAGATAGTGAAAAGATAACTTGAATATGAAGCAATCTTTTAAGAGGGAGATATCAGGGTTCCTACTATTCGTACCACCTTAACGCTGCTATACATACTACGTCTACGCTTACGCCATGCGTTTTTTTTTACCTAAGCAAATGCGTAGGCGTAGTAAGTTTTCCTTCATTTTCGAACTAGGTGTATGTTATGGACTACTACGCGTACGTCATGCGTAGTCATAACCATTTTCCTTTATTTTTTTAACGAAATGAGTTTCTTGCTACGGCTACGCATTGCGTACGCATAGTCGGGGTATGAATAGCATGTTTCAGGTGGTACGAATAGCAATCTCGAAATATCAGTTATATTTAAATCATATTTAAAACTTGGGCAAAAATACAAAAGTTAGGTGATGATCGGACAATGAAAGAAGGTCTTACATATTCATCGTTTTAGTCAAAAGATTTCTGTCTCACTCTCCCGATGAACTGAACTATGCGCAACGACTTGTTCAGTGTCCATATATAAACCGTATCATCCATCACTAGTAGGTGATAGATGGGTAGAAAAACGGATAGATAACGATTATATTTTTTTGGAAGAGGTACGTAGGTCATCCGGTTCGATCGGCAAATCCGATCGACCGTCCGGATTGCTGGGGGATACCCTCCCAATATCAGTTTTTTCATACATGCTGTCATTGCCAATATGATCAAACATCCGGATTGCTAGGGGATACCCTCCCAAGATCAGTTTTTTCGAATCTCCAAACTAACTACTTAACGAATCTAGCACCACATTTCACTAGACCAACCGAATATGGGTGATAACGATTATTTTATCAATCCATCAACCGATTCATTATCATTAATTCATATTAAATTTTTTAAACCCTAAAATATGGTAAAAAGGTAAAGGGAGTGATAGGGTATAACTTTCTTTTATATTACGTAATTCTCCCCTAACTTTCTTAAGGCTGATAAAGGGACCCCATATCCAGCAAAATCTACCTACAAAAATATGAAACCCCACCTGCACTACATGCATGTGAGCATGTGATCGATCATTTCAATGTACCTTTGTTTTGTTGTTTATTTCCCTACTTGCAAACTAGTAAAGAGGAGACAATAATTTGAATATATTAGCATATATGATCGTATGGATGAACAAGAATATGGAATGAACCTTTAATACATCAAATAAACTGCATGCAATATAACAGTAATGGTCAGAATTTTATACCACCTTAGTGTATATATTGAGCAGAGTCGAAATTTTTTTAGTATATAAACCTACACACAAGCCGTTTGTGGTTTCATCTTAAAACTAATTGACAATAAGGGGAGTAGTCCTAGGACTTATATTGTTAGGTTCACACAATATCGTATTGTTGTGAGACTTTCCAAACATCTCAACACCCCCATAAGTGTTAACTACCCGAACTAGTTAACACTTCACACATTTTTTTTCTTTCTTGGGTCGAGCATCAACAATAGTATATAAAGTCGATGAACTAATCCTATTATCAGTTGATCGATTTTAAGAGGTATTTTTAGTAAACTTATATGTCCGAACCTTAATCTAATCCACACACTTGAAAATGTGAAACACGAAAATCAAAACCAAATTCCCTGTTGTTAAGACATCAAGTAGAAAAATATTTTCAGATCAAACAAATCAGTCGAATATCCAAACTGAAAAAGTCACGATCATATCAAATGAATAAGCCGGATATAACTAAAGTCATTTTGACCAAACTCAACCGAATTTGGATAAATTCATTTGTGTTAAACAAATCCTCGGATAATTATTCATACCGGGTATCCGGATTAGGGTTTCCTAAATCAATATTCGAATATTCGGGTATTCAAACAAAATCGAGCAATTATCCACCTAACAATCTAAAACTTTGAGATGAAGTTGACTTTGAATTATAATTTGAACCGGATAACCATTTCAGGTTGAATTGATTTAATTTACATATTCTAATAGAATTGTTTCGAATAGAGTTAAGAAATTACTACATAATTTATCTCAATCTCTTTTGTCCTATAATGTCAATGTCATGTTGTAAAATGTCTCCTAGGACATAGGATTCGTGTTTTTAATGTCATTTTCCAATCTAGAGAATATCATGATAATCTTGTTACCAAATCCAGATGATGTGATTAATATGCGATTCTCCAAAATACAAATATTTATTCATTTGTGCATTAAGATGCTTTGCCCTTTGACATACATAGAGAATCAAATTGAACCACAATCTCCTCATGGGTTCCAGGTAAAATTCTCTTTTACCATTACAAAGAATACCCAATTACCCAACAAAGTTTTAGGGTTCATTTTGAAGAAAAAAGATATTAGTTTTTTTTTTGGAAATTCGTGATTATGCTTAGAGCTGTCAAAAGTTGACCCGACCCGATGAACCCAAATCCGAATTGGCCCCGAAAATTTTGAAAAAAAGAATGTCCGGAACCGACCCGCATGAAACCGATTCAACCCGAAGTAATAAATGATCCGAAGCAACCCGGCCCGGATGACCCGATTACCCGAATAACCCGACCCAAATTGACCCGATAGCCCAAAGTAACCTGATAACCTGAAGTAACTAGACATGAAGTAACCTGTCCCGAAGTAACCTGACCCGAAGTAACCCGATAAGTATATAATGGCATAATCCATACTATAATTTTATATTACAAGTCTATAATGACATATTAAATAAATATTACATAATCCATTCTATAAGTTTATATTATATCATAATTTAATATTTTAAAGAATAAAAGAAGAAGTTATTCATTACGAAAGTTATATATTTCGAAAAATTATAAATTTTGGGGCATAATCCGAAATTTAAAATCTTTTGGCCATAATTTGAAAAAGTCTAAAATAAAGGGTCACTGTCAAGGATTTTCCTTTTTTTGTCATAAAGACCAAAATGTCCCCATCAGAATCAGGAGTTTGCAATTTGTACACATGCAATGGTTGTCGGGAATCTGGATAATCCACATGGGTAATGGGTTGGATTTCTGGCAAAAGAAGACAATCCCATTGGAACCTACACACAACTTACTATCATCCATCAATATTGCTAACTTGTCGAGTTCAACTACATCATATTGATGGGTTATGCTTAGCTCGTATCTCGTCAAGTTTGTGGTAACGTTTCGTATCGAAATGTTACGTTTGGAATGATAGTTTTTGCATTCAACCAACTTTGTAACCCCTAACAATCGATGTGACTCAATAGGGTGAGCAAAAATATCCGATTGACTTGATCAAATCCAATGACCCAATGATCCATTTCTCGGATACCGGATTGAATAATCGGATTGGAGTTTTTTCTTGGATAACCAGATTGCATATAGATCAAGGTTTTTCGAATAATCGGATCAGCTGGATATCTGGATTCAATGTTCTCTGTATCCGGACTAGATATCTTGAATATCCGATCTGGATAAAATAAAATTAATCAAACATAATCGGATTGAATACGACTTGACCATCGGGACCCGGTTTTTGCATTCAACCGACTTTTGTAACCCGAACACGCTATTGATACTGCTCAATAGGAGTGATAAAAAAATATCATATCCATTTGATGATTCATATCCGCTTCAAGGATTAGATCAAGTTTTTGTAAAACAATCAGATCGGATATCCAGACATTCACATCAAATATATGACTAATCCAAATAACAAATACTTGGATCATCCGGATACCCGGGCTAAATGTCCAACGTATCCGGACTAGATATCTTGAATATCCGATCCGAGGAAAATATCAGGACCCCTGAAATTATTGCATAATCAAGGATAAGCAAAAACAAAACAATTGACTAATTTAATACCGGTTACAAAACCCTCTTAACTAGATCAATCTATCAAAATCATATAAATGCAAATCATATCCTTCACATTAATGTATCACAAGTTAACATTACTCATACGTAACGGCAACGGCAGCAACTCAAGATGCATTGACTGCTAAAGTTAAATTCTTGACAGCATATTCATGTTAGCCTCACAATAAGTTAAGAGCAAGTTCAGCACTTACACTGTGTATGTCCAGCACTCCAGCTCATTGATTGGGATCAAAGTCCTTGAATCTGCTTTTAAAAGCTTCCACCATTTCCAACTCTTCATCGTTGCTGAGCTTACAATTTCTCCAATCAGCTTTCTCAGGGATTTTCAGTAAGCCAGCAAGGACCTAAACACATGACAGTATTACAAAGCGCACCATATTAGTTGTAATTAGACCTGTTTATATCCGGGCAGCCCGCTCGGAAAAACGGGCGGGTATGAACAAAGGGAAGAGGCTAGGTCGGGCCGAAAATATTTAAAAATAAAAAATATATTATATGGTATATATTATAAATATATTTAATATATTTTACATAAGGTATTTAAAAAAATATATTTTTTTATAAATATTTTATTTAAAAAAAACGGGTACCCACATGCCCGGCCCACCCGATCGGTGGGTACAACAACCATCTCAGGCCCTGCCCGGATAAACGGGCTCAATATTCTATAAAGTCGGCCTGAGCCCGGATATGAACCGGTCTAGTTGTAATTACAGTACCACATAGCATTGTTTATTTGAAAATCTGGCTGTTCTTTGTTTATATGAACAAGAAAAAAAAATCCAACTCAGGGTATGTAGGACAGACTGGATTATTAGTTTATTACCTCACGTCCAAACTGGGCAGGGAAATCTGTATTTTCGTCTATAGAATGTAATAGTATCGTGCCATCGGGGAGTTCAACGTAGAAAATGCCGCATCCATTATCAACCTGTGACTTCAACAGTTTCCTTGTTTCTAATCTATTGTCACCTGACAGTCAAGAGGGCAAAACACAACTATGTTAAGCTGCAGAATATCTTTGAAAGTATATGGTAAATATAACCAAGAAATTTTTGTTTAGTTCAGTGGCATGATCATAGTGTCTTCAATTAAGGATCAGAACAAGAGAGAAAGAGAAAGAAGTGGAGAGAGAATCCATAATTTCAAGAGAAGTGTAAGATCACAGCTTTATGTATTGAAGAGCCTTCTGATGTAACAGACAGATAGTCGGATACAAAATGACTATACATGTACCAGTTGATAATAGTATCCCTAAAAACCTTAATCCCCAAAATTAACTTACTTTTGATTGTTTTGAATTCCAAGTTTAGCTTCTTTGCTGCTAAATTGAAGATATTCTTCACAACTGATGATTTACCCGATGGAAGAGGGACAGCCTGCAGTAAATGGTTATAATTAAGCATCAATAGAAGGTGGACTATATTTTGACAGTTAGCTCCATCTATATTGCATTTCTTCTCTTCCTAAAAGGTAAGTATGGTTTGGATTTAAGAACAGAAGGTGGACTATAAATTGAAATGCATAGATTAAAGGTATAAAAAGCAACTATATAGTGTAAACCAATAAAAGCCATGCTTTGACTTATCAAGTTCAATTTTTGGCAACTTCTGATAGAAACATTTTGATCTCCACCTCTCATTCTTTTTCATTGTCATCTCCTCCCTAGAACTGCAGTCACGCCAAATTTTATCATCCGGTTCTCCCTCATCGACCCTTTCCAACTTGTTTGTGTAACTTCAGATCCATGGTTGATGAAACAGAGGATTAACATGTAGCATGATGAAAATTGCAGACATAGCCTACTGGAAAAAGAAATGAGAAAAGGCGGAGGAATGCTGACGGGGACTAACTTATGTTAGTAGTCAATTTCATTCATTCAACAAGAAATTCAAGACTGCATTATTGTTTCATTGACAAAAATATTAGGAGAAGCAGTTTTACCTGAAGGTTTGCATGACTTCCTCGTTTTGAAACATATTCAAAGAAGATCATTTCCTTTCCTTGTTTTTGACTATATGCTTCAAGACTCCCCTGAAATTTGTAAAGTTCTTCTTCACATTCTTGGGGAATGGACAGGGTACATGGCATATGTTCAACAGGAACTATAAGCACATGATCACCCACAAGACCACCTTTGGGCAATGCACAATAGAAGTATTCTCCGATACTAATGATGAGATGAGATTCCACGTTGGGGCTTGACAAACAAAACCAGCATTCTTTCGACCTATAATTTTCATTTTTATCACTCTTAGTTTCCCAAATAAGAGCTATTTAGAAAGATAAGAAACAAACACATAATGTATGCAAATGAATACAGAGCATACAACTACTAACCTGGTACCGCTGGCACCATCAGGTCTGCGCCTCCTGTTCGATGGGGCATTGTCTCCTTCTTCTACTAGGCTGTGCTTAAATTGACAATCCGGGCCTCTCTCACACTTCCCTTTATTAAGGAAATCAAAGCACACACCTCTTAAGCATTGTTCCCTGGCATCTGCATCATGTTTAAAGTGGCAGTTCTCTCCTCGTGGACATGACCCAGAAGACAGGTACTTGAAACAGAGTTTACTCCCATCTCCTTCCCCTACCCTTCGTTTTTTAACATCATATCGCCAATGCTGTGCTTCAAGACCATCTTCCAAAGGTCTCTTTGTCATTTCTGTAGCATCTGTATTCTTCTCATCTACATCAAATGGTAATAATGTAGTATTTGGGGGCTTGTTACAGATCTCCACAGTTGTCATAGTAGAGGAGGGAGTTGGAGAGATTGCATGCATGAATTTCTGAGATGAAAGTATTGATAACAGATAAATATTGGTACATACATTTACTAGAAATCTAAAACAGAAATCATTAGCCACTGGACGCTGTATGATAAATTCTATTACTAATGCCCTCTCATCCATATACTGTCACCCTTCATGTGAAATCCACCATCCAAGAGAAGATGCATCAAAATATTATCATCTGAAGCTGTAGATTAATCTGACAGTAGAGGTCATAGTTGATGGTGTGAGCTCATTAAGGTAAGGTTGAATTTACTGAGGGTTCCCAAATAAAAATGTGCAAAATTCTACATGTTTCTTGCCTAAGTAATGTAAGTTTATATTCTTCTGAAGAAAGAGATAATATAAAGCATCCATAAACTTGTGGGCTTCCTGCAAGAAATATTCTTAACAGGGCAAGCTTCAAGATCTGTCCAATTGTCAAAGTAATATTTATTTGTTAAAGGATTTGTTCTAACTTCTAAGACATAGACATATGTTCATTTGATACATCATACAAATTGCAGATTTTGTGAGAGGTAAATACTTCACCTCTGAAAAGACGCTTTTCACACCCTCAAACTTTCCTATTAACTCCTTAAATAAATGCAGCTGCTCCAAGCTTCACATTATATTAAAAAATGTTAAGATGTTCAAATTTGACGAACCTAAAATATTTTCCCAATGCATCTATCTATTATTACGTCCTTTACGATATGTCTTTACCATACAGATCGTTCCCTCACTCTAGCGTCTCTAATGTATCCTAAGAATGCCAAGAAAATCCAGATCTGCAAGCCAGTGGCTTGAAGCCACTGGAAGAAAGCAACTATAGTGTGACTGAATCTAATACCAAATAAGACCAATCTCCACAAGTCCTGCTAAACAATGTAGAGAAAGGAAAGAAACTGATGATCATGTGCAAACTGCAGATATCCATAAGCAATGCCTTTAGCAAGTTACAATAGCAGAGAGCAACAATCGGCAAGCAGAATACTGAATCAAGGCAGGCACAGTGCATAAACAAGCTGAAATCTTAAAAAATAAATTAAAGATAGCAACCAAAGTGCCAAACCTGTTTATTTTTATTTCCTACAGAAGCAAGACCAATGAAACGTGTCACATGTACAGCATTGATGTTAGAGTATGGCTCACGAGCATAGAAAACACCCATGGAACCTGCAATGTGATATCTGTTCTAGAATAAATATGGTATTAGGATAGCAACTGACAATACCTAATAAGAACCTATATTCAAGGATATAGAACATAGCAAACCAAAAAAATAACAGAAGCTTTCATTGATCTCTTTATTAAAACAAAGGCCTACTACTATCTCATTTCCTCGTGGAGAAAGAAGACATCATACTTTGCTCTAAACACATAATTCCCCATTCATGTCATTCCACTCACAAAGCAATATGAAGGATTTATGTAAAGGAACTGACCGAGGCTTGATCTCGGCCACGAGCTCTGCAACAGTAGTATCGTTTCCTACTGAATCAGATATTCCCGGAGGAATATCTGAGGCAGTAGCCTTGTTTATAACTCCAGTTGGCCATTCATTAGTTTAGCTAATTAAGGAATCCAAAATAGAGAGCACAACTACAATGAAAAAATTTCTTAGTCATCTAATGCAAGGAATCCTAAAGTAAATAAGGATATGATAGGAACAAATCAACTATTCCAGATTCCTCTGCTATTGCCCGCAATGCATCAACATCATCTTGACTATATTTTCCATATGGTTGGCCACTTGATGACTGCCTACCAGATAAATAGGCCACTTGTAGCCCTGATTAACAAAATAGATGATCAAAAAACCATAAAGAAGCATAGGTCAAGCATATTACATCAATCTATGTATGATTTCTTATTGCCTAGCTAGAATAGCAGATCATACTATATCTATATGACTATATGTAATGGCCAATGATGATCGCTACGTTACCGTGTAGTTCAAATTTCCCACTGCCTTTTAACCAGTATAGACGATCACAAACACGCAAGCCATCCATCTTAAAACCTTGGTTGCGGGAATCCTTAGCAGCTACAGACAGAACCTTATGAGCACCAGCGCCATAGTCACCAATGAAGTAAGTAGGAATCGGAATTTCCAACCTCCCTTCAATATAGCTAGTGAATTCATCGAGCTGGTCGACTGAATCCGGGAAGAACTGGCCTACGCAAATCAAGGCATCGAATGGACCAGCCGATTTATTTACCTGAAAATTAAAAATCAATAACAATTGCCACAAAACCTAGACCAGAAGTTTTAGGAAAAAAATCTCGAAAAATGAAGAAGAAAGAGGACAATACAGATGAAACACGCTTGAATAGCTGGGACAGACGGCCATGGACGTCGCCGCAGAGCAAAATCCGAGGAGGAGCCATTGCGGTGTGCTCTCCAGGTGAGATAGTGAGAGGGAAGAAGAGAGTGACCCCTGTAAGAGAGTTGTGAACCGGGAAATGGCAAAAAAGGCCCAGGCCCATTAACAACCTCATCGGGCCTTCTCCTCCTTCCTATCTTTTTCCTCATCGCAGTTCAAGCTTCACCCCACTCTGAAAATGGACCAGACCCAGATGCTAAAAGACCCAATTTCTGATCACATAACACTTGCCCAGTTTCTGCTTATCCCGTAGCAAAAGACCCAGATGCTAAAACAGTAAAATACAAGAACAAGGCTCAAAGGAGCGGAATACACTGAACACGGCAAGCAAAATACCCTGACACTGCAAATTCAAGAGGCCAAAGGTCTAATGTATCTGATACTGAACCCAAAATTAACAGCTGCTACATCAAATCTAAAAGGATTCCAATTTATAACTGTTTCGTCTGTTTGTTAAAGGAATCCTTTGATACTGAATCCATGATTAACAGCTAAATAGTAGTCATTAGTTGCTTCATATCAGGCCGACAAGATCATGAATTTAATCAAATCGTACAGTTCATACTGAAGGCAAATCCCTGCATAAATAGGTACATAGAGCAATGATGTTTCTTGTACACTGCAATGAATTTTGAACTATATTACATCTTTACTTTAGTGATTGGCTGTCCTGAGACCAAGAAATAGCATCAGAATCTTTTTTTTATGAGATGAAGGAATTTTAAACTATATTACAACGAATGATTGTCTTTGTTACTCTTACTACAGCTCCATCAAAGTTTCCTGCATGGAAAGTGAAAGATACAATCATACAATCATCCAAAGAGGAGAGAATATGATCTTCTGCTTTGCCTGCAGTTCAAGACATCCTCTTTACAACTTTACAAACCCAAAGGCTTACAAGAAAAGAATCCCAACTCTTCATTGTATAAATACTGAACCCGAATTCCAGCTTTCTGCACCAAATCTGAAGACTGTAAATATAACCTTTGCCAAGAGATGCCTAACCAGTCGATGAAACCGGCAGCCGCTTTGCTTCTGGTCCTCAACTTCTGCATGTATGCTATAATCCTTGGGATTGGAGGATGGGCAGTAAACAGAGCAATCAACCACGGCTTCATCATAGGTAAGATCATACACAACCGCCCGAGTTTCAAATGATTGTTTATTTTGATCAATTTTTCTTTTTTACTATTACTGCAGGTCCTGAATTGAACCTTCCAGCACATTTCTCTCCAATCTTCTTCCCCATGGGGAACGCGGCCACAGGGTTCTTTGTCGTCTTTGCTCTTATAGCTGGAGTCGTTGGTATTGCTTCTTCAATTGTTGGGCTAAGCCATATCCAATCATGGAGCTCTGAAAGCCTGCCGGCTTCATTCTCTGTTGCAGCCATTGCTTGGTGCTTGACCGTCCTTGCTATGGGGTAAGCCATTCAATTATGCAACTTTTGATCACCCGAAAGCAAAATCATCTCACTGATTGATTTCTATACCTCTTTGTGTAGATTTGGTTGCAAGGAAGTCGAGCTTATGCATAGGAATGCTAGCCTGGTAAGATCTGAGAATCCTCAAATGTATCTGAAATGTGTAGAACTGTAGATTGAGCATAATTTGACATCACATGTGATTGATTTGCAGAGAACAATGGAAGCATTCAGCATAATCCTCTCATTTACACAATTTCTCTACGCTGCAGCAATCCGTGGGCCGATGTGATGAGCTGAGAAAAATGGAATTGAGTATGTGTTCTGAAGTCTGCAACCGGCAGCATTGTTTGTAAATTTGTATTCTTCTCCTTTAATGTTTCCATACAGAATTTGGTGTGCTGATGAGTATTGTCTTCTACAACGTGATTTGATTTGATTTGTGTATAAAACGTTTGATGATTCCATATGATATTGGCTCGGTTTACGGCGTACGTACAAGGTTTTAGGGTACCGCTCGCAAAATGAAAAATATTGGTACATCATGCGTAAATGGAAAAATATAAAAGGATGCTCACGTAATTTGTTATAATCTATTTTATCGATAATAGGTAGTCATGGCAGCCGATTTTTTGGAGCAACATCGCTGAACGGCGGCCTCCTCTGTTCTTCTTTCTCCTTTCTCCGTTGAATTCGCGCCTTCAATCCATGGTCCTCTGTCCTTCTTTAATTGTCTCTTGGAATCAATAGCCTGTATCATGGCGTCTTCATTGTCGTCACTGTGTTCAGCTCCACACTCCTCCCTCCCACATTCTCTTTCTCTCCATCACCTCCCTCTCAATGTTCCTTTACGCTTCAAATTTAAAGCCCTAAAATTCGCGCCCAAAAGCTCATCTTGTCGCGCCACAACCCAAACAGACGCCGACCGAACAATCAAAGTTAACCCCGAAGTTCAAGGGAAGAAGAAGTTACGGAAGCCTAGACCTAGCTTCTATGATCAAATTTCTCAAAAATGGTCTCGTAAGCCGATTATTTCAACCAATCTTCCATGGGAGAAAGCAGATGTAGTAGAAGAGACGATTAAGGAGGTTTCTTCTGGCGATGAGTTGAATTGTGATGTGATAAGTTCAACAGGGGATTCTATCGAGGGTGATGGTGATTATGGTATTAGTAATACTATAGCTGTAGCTCCATGGGAGCGCAAACCTACAAAGACCCAATTGGATTATGATCGTAAGTTAGACAAGAATGAGAAAGTGGTGAAGTTGGATAGGAAGTTAGGTTCTGGTGGGGAGGTGGATAAAAACAAGATGAATTCGACTTTGGCACCAGTTTCTGGTAGTTCTGAGAAGTTTACTGGTAGAAAGATGCATGATTTTGGCAGTGATGATGGCAAAGGTGAAACCTCTAATATATCAATGAAAGAAGTGGATACAAGCGAGATGAGTTCAACTTTGTCACCATTTCCTGGTAGTCCTGTAAAGAATATTGATGGTATAAAATTGCATGTTGTTGATGGTGATATTGCCAAAGGTGAAACTTCTGTTGAAGGAAGCTGTACTAGTAGATTGCCATGGGAAAGGGAATTAGGAGGGAGGCTGAAGAAGGGGAATGCTGAGTTGGCAGAGAGAACCATGCCAGAACATGAATTAAAGAGGCTTAGGAATGTGGCGGTGAGAATGCTTGAGAGGACAAAAGTTGGGGTAGCTGGTATCACGCAATCGTTGGTAGAAGAAATTCATGAGAAATGGAAGATAGATGAAATTGTAAAGCTAAAATTTGAGGGGTCTCAGGCGGTTAATATGCAACGAACCCATGAAACTTTGGAGGTCAGTGATGGGTGTTTTTGCTTTGAAAATGTTCCTTATAGAGTGGATGATTATCTAGCAAATTGTGTGACAGATTTAGTATGTGATGTTGAGTAAATTTTGTTAACAATAGAAATTTTGGTTTCATGATGACCCCTTCATTTATTATGGACGTGCCTATCTGATGTTCCATCATATACTTATATAAGTTACTTCTGTGCTTATTCAGAAATTTCTTTCTCGTATGACTTTTAGCAAGGCTTTGTTTCTCATGTATTAATGTGCTTTGCTTCATGTTTCTTTAGCATGCCACGGTGTTTACACCACTGTGGCTGTTTACAATGTTTTATCTGATTGCAACTGAATGGTTGATGCAAAGAAATGGATTTGGAACTTGGGGTTCACCTTTGGACTATGTTTGGATGGATAAATTCAGACCTTTTCAGACATACTGCAATATCTTCTTATATTACATGTTCATCATAACTGCAGCTAATGCATTTTACTGTCAATATGACTCCAGAGGAAAACAGGGGGGCTAGTGATATGGAGATCTGGTAGTTCAGTTGTATTGTACCGAGGAATGAACTACAGATTTGATTGTGTACAATCTTATAACAAACAAAAGAGCAATGATTTACAAAAGCCTGAGTATTTAGAAAAATCAGCATTTCCTGATTCTCTGAAGCGCCCAAGCAGTCTTTCTGAAGAAGAGCTGATGAATGTGAGTGAGCTCCAAGATATTTTAGATAATTTGGGTCCGCCATTTGAAGACTGGACAGGGATCGATCCTAAGCCTGTTGATGCAGACTTGCTTCCAGGTGTGATCCCAGGCTATAGACCTCCATTCAGACTACTTCCCTATGGAATGAGACTTGCTGTAAGAAATAAAGAGATGACATTTTTCCGACATCAAGCAAGAAGGATGCGGCCACATTTTGCTCTGGGTACGTTACAATATCCTAAGAAATCAGCTTTTATTGATGCATGTTAGATCGCTAGTAATCAGTACTGTGCTGCTGTTTCTTGGCTCATTTTCTTGAAGTACAAAAGCACAAAAAAGAACTCGGCTTATGTAGTCTTGGACTTTTAAATAACAACACCTTGTATATGGTGTAAAGTGTAGTATTAACTATGAACAATACATTACTATTCATAATCAATGTTTTCGGTGTGTCACCCATTTTACTAAATTAGTTTGTCCTAATTGGGAGGAAAATATGAAAATGCATTACGAATTTCGAGTCCCAAGTCTTCTTAATAAGACATACAGCAACCAAAAAACACTTATACTGCATTATGATTCGTAACACTTGATTTATATAACATGTTGTATGCATCCAACCAACGGCTATTTATGTCTTCAGATTGTTAATAACCAATATCGAATCATTGACCTTTCCTATTAGGAAGGAACAGAGAATTGGAAGGTCTTGCAGCAGCAATGGTGAAGTTGTGGGAAAAGAGTGCAATTGCCAAGATAGCTATCAAACGGGGTGTCTTCGAAACATGCAATGACAAGATGGCTGAAGACTTGAAGGTAACATATTTGTTTTCTGGAACACGACTTTCCCACTTGATGCTAATTGCTCGGTTCCTAGAGTCGGGAGCAGAACCATAGTAATTCTTATGGAGTCTACGATAGGACATAGGAGGTTCTTCTTCAAAATTTGCAATTTAGTAATCCTTAGTTTATTCATCAAGAAGTTAGGTTTGAATTAGAAAAAATTTAAGTCTGTACTCATCCTTTTTTTTGTTGCTGATGCAGAAACTGACTGGAGGGACACTCCTTTCACGAAATAAGGAGTATATAGTCTTTTACAGAGGCAACGACTTTTTACCACCTGCTGTCACAGAATCCTTAAAGGAAAGGGAGAAGCTGACTGGACTTCACGTTCAGGAAGAGGAAGCACAAAGGGATGCCTCACTATTGATTCATTCAAATGCAAAAACTTCCAAACGTCCACTTGTAGCTGGTACACTTGCTGAAACGGTTGCTGCAACCTCCCGTTGGGGGCAGCAGACAGACAGTGAAGACTTGGTGAAAATGTTGAAGGATTCAGCTATTGCTAGACATGCTTCTCTGGTTAAATACCTTGAGAATAAACTAAATATTGTAAGTCTAAATCCTCTAACTTGGAATAAAAGTACTATAATTAGCTTTTATGGGCTTATGGCACCCATTCTGACAATCTTCGACTCCTTTTAGGCAAAAAGGAAGCTTCGAATGGCGGAAAGGGCTCTGGCAAAGGTTCAGGCATGCCTACGACCAGCAGAACTCTCTTCTGACCAGGAAATGTTAACAGATGAAGAGAGATTTTTATTTCGTAAAATGGGGCTTAGTATGAAGCCGTTTTTGCTTCTAGGTAAGTAAGCATTGGAAATTTAGCATTTGTTCTATGAAGTGTATGGCATTTGAGGAATTAATCTGGTCAATTTGCATATGTTTTTGGCATAGGGAGGCGAGGAGTTTTTGATGGTTCTATTGAAAATATGCATTTACATTGGAAATTCCGAGAACTGGTGAAGATAATTGTGAGAGGAAAAAGTTTTGCACAGGTGAAGCACATTGCAATATCCTTGGAAGCTGAGAGTGGTGGAGTGTTTGTATCAGTTGATAAAACTACAAAAGGTTATGCAATCATCATATACCGTGGTAAGAACTATCAGAAGCCCCTTCACTATAGACCAAGGAATTTACTCTCTCGAAGAGAGGCATTAGCTAGGTCAATTGAACTTCAACGGCGTGAGGTAAGCATTCAATGTTTCCTTATCATAAAATGATTGAACGCGTTTTGTCTCATCTACTCTTGTTTCTTCTGTAGGCGCTAATGCATCACGTATCAGATTTACTGGAAAAGATTGAATTGATCAAATCTGAACTGGTAAAAGTTTCTGGATTTTTATTTATATGTATGGCTGCTGCTGCAGTAACATTGTGTCTTATACATTGTTCTGATATATTGTTTCTACAGGATGATATGAAAAATATTGAGGAGATTGATGACAAAACCTTGTATGCAAGATTAGATGGTGGTTCTGATGATGACGACGATGATGAATTGGAAGAGGTAATTTCTTGTGGTTTCCAAAGTGTGCTATCTAGGACTGTAATATGAGACAAGATACTCGGGCTCGAGCTCGTTCACTTTCTAAACGAGCCAAACTTGAGCACATTTTAAAGCTCGTATAAATTTTAGGCTCGGCTCGGCTCGGTCTCGGCTCGTTTATAAACGAGCCGAGCTTGAGCATGTCAATGCTCGGCTTGTTCGGGTAAAGCTCGGCTCGTTCGGCTAAAATAACACTATAGGAGCGTGATTTTAGTCGAGCTACTTGGGGTCGGCTCGTCTCGTTTATAAACGAGCAAGTTTGAGCATGCCGATGCTCGGCTCGTTCGGCTCGTATTACACCCCTAGCTTTATCCAACTCTTTAGTGAAGAAGCTTACCTGAAAATCTCTATCAGGATGACAATGAAGAAGCTTACCTGGAAGTCTACGACGACGGTGATGATATTGACAATATCTAACATATGGAACTCATTGATCTTAAAATGAAACCAGAACCAAGAAGGTTGAGCGGTCTGGTACTGTGGTACATTATACAGTAGTCATTATCGACGAAACATGTTAACCAGGTATATTTGTGTTGTAGACTACATCTTTCACCTATCTGTAGCCAAATTCTTGAATCTTGATCAGAGGAAACAACAGGATCTTGAAAAAGCTGAGGGGGGAGTTTGCAGAAGGCATCTAAACTCTTCAATGTGGCCAATGAAAGTTTCAAGTACTGTAGAAGAAAGAGGACAGTAGATAATGCATTCAAACTGTAGTCATGAAAGCACAGAACCGAATTAGTAGAATTCAGTGCTATTGAGCATATGTATGTAGAGAAAGGTTAATTTAATTTGTATTTTATTTTACATATTTCCATCAATTTGTGAACATTTGTGAGCAAGCTACAAGAATTCAGTGGGAATCCATGTATCATATGACTTGAGGGTTTTCCAAGAGTAAATTACCCAAATGTACCCTTTGGCTATTTTATGCATGAAAGGGGAAACTATAGTCGAAGCAAAAATTGTAAAAAAAAAAACAAAAAAAAATCGTGACAATGGAAAACGGTTTTACACTAGAAAACATTCCGTTTGATGGATCAAAAAATCGGAAAAAATTGACATACCGACTACTATAGTGAAGAACAAATATATATGTATAGATCGTACGAGAACAGACCTTATCGTATAATCATGAGAGAAGTTCGTAGTTTTATTATTTTTGTTACGAAGGTGTCAAATCGTTTAATACATTATTTGTAGTGATTGTAATTGAATAGATTATTCGTAGTTATTAAATCTCGACCCTTAATAGTTAATACTCAACCTCCGACGGTTTAAGATTGTTACACAACCACACCTCTCTCCCCGGCCTCCCCTCCCTCTCTCTCTATATATATATATAACACCCTCTAATAAATATATATAAATTATTTTTAAAAATAGATTTATAAAAAAAACACCCTATAATTATTTATATTTTATAAGAATGAAATTATAGTTAAAATTTTTTGAGTGGTTGTTAAAAGTAATATTTTCATAAGCAAGTTTGTGTAATTTTATATTTTAAAAATTTTTTTATATAAAAAAAAATAAGGGTGGTGCTGTATAAATTTACCTTATTTGAACGAAAATGGCGGCTGAAGCTTGTGTTAAGAGAGAGAGACTGGGGAAGGAGAGGGAGAAGAAAGTATGGGAATTGATTTGACAAACTGGGACGAAGAAGTTTACAGACAAAGCATTCTCCAAGATAGGGAGAGCCAATGTCGAACCGTTTTCAGAGCCATCTTTGCTCCAAATCCGAACCCTAACCCTAACCCCGACATTATTGTTGCTGCTTCCAGCGATGGCTCCATTGCTTCCTACTCCGTCGCCTCCTGTCTCACTTCGCACCACTCCACAACTCAACAGTTTGTATTCAAATTTCTGTACCTTTGATTTGGAATTCCTTTCATTTGTTTATCTGCGTTTTGTGAAATTTCAAATTCGATTGGTTAGGTTGCAGGAAGCTGAGCCGCTTCGATTTCTTCGTGCCCATGACGGCCCTGCTTATGATGTCAAATTTTATGATAATGCTGAAAATTCTTTGATATTAAGGTTTATTTCTGTTTACTTTTCTTTGTTACGTTGATGATGCTGTAAGATTTACGTATGAGCTATGATCAGCTTGATTTATAGGAAGGCATTTGATAATTTTGGTGCTCAATTGGGTAGGAATGTGATGTTTTGAATTGTACCATGCAGTTGTGGTGATGATGGCAAGATCCTCGGGTGGAAATGGAATGAAATGACAATTTCAGAGGACTCTATGCAGTCTCAAGGTAAAATGGATTATTGACTATAAAATATGTTGTTATACAATTCTTATGATTTGTGGAATCATCATGTTTCCTTTTTTTTATAAAACATTAACAAACATGAAAATTTGTACACTTCTTTTGCTTCAGTTTGACGTTCTAGCATAATGCTGTCATGGAGTCACCTTGTCAAAATAGTTGCTTATTTGCCCTTTTCATAGATGAGTAGATCATTCATATGTTTAATGTCTTTCATTAAATTTAACGGCGTCCGGGTGCCACCTTCTAGCACATAATGGCTAAGTGTTCCTTTCCAATACCAAAAGTTGAGTTGTTTAATTTGTATTCTTTGCTAATTAAGCTGCAAGTCCTTCAGGATATTAAGTTTACAAAAATGATTTTGGGTCAGGGTGTTTAATTTGTTGTTAATAAAGGTTCTTCCTATTTATTTAAGGTGATGTTTCCCCGTGTAAGCTTAACTTTCCTGTGATAGAAATTTTAATGTGTAACTTGCAGGGCCAACTTTGGAGCCAGTACTCGAGTTTATGAATCCTCAACATAAGTAAGTCACTGCATTTCCACCCTTTTTTTTGCAGCTTCCAGTTCTATTTATTTAGATTACTGATATACGACTTCTCTATTATAATTGAAAGATGAACCCATTTAATGAGCTCAAGCCTCTTTTATTCCTGCTAATTGTAATACTATCCACCCAAATACCTTATGTCATCATTGATGAATGAGTTCTGGATGCATCTATCTCCAATAGAACTGCTTAGGGGCATTATCTTCTGTAATTAACTGCTAGATTATGTGATCCTTTTTGACAAATAAATTAGTCTAGAATCCTGGCTTTATTTTCGTTACTTTGCTGCACAATTTGAAGAATGTGATACCACCTTCACAGTAGAAGAATGGCATGTAAAACCTATGTGTCCAGTCTATAATGAGCTAGCTTATTTTTTGGTTAGGGGTCCTTGGGGGGCTCTGTCACCTATCCCAGAAAATAATGCGATTGCTGTTGACGACCAGGTTGGTGTGCATTTTCTTTCCTTCAGCGACTCTTTATTACTACGATTTAGTTCTGAATGCCTTTTTTCACTGGTAATGAATTTAATATAGCGTTCTATCATGAATACTACTATGGGACACTCAATGTCGATGTTTCTTCTGTGTGAATCATGAAGTCCTTGGTATGCCTGCATATGATGTGGTGTTTATCGAAAAATTGATACCTGTGTTTTTAATGTAAATGTAGTTTGTAGGCTGATAAATAATAATCTTAATGAAACGCTTGACCTGCTGCACCGACATCAGTCATTGGGAAGTATGGAACTAAGCTAACAGAGCCCCTGTTTAGTTTGTAACTGGTTTACAGAACAAGTTTCCAGGGTCCACCAAAATATATTATCATAGAATGGTGAGTTAAACTAAACAACTCAAACCAACCAAGAAGTGATCACTGTTTTCTTGAAATCATGAATTTTCCATTCCCAAAGGAAAAGAAAGAAGAAGCTTATCATTTTATGTTTAGAATAGTTTTATGGGCATACATAGTCATGCTATATCTCATAGGCACACGTTGTAGTCATAGATTTATCAACAAATACACTGGGAAGGTTGCTTTTCCTTAAGATTAAAGATTGTTTCTCATGTTGAATGAAAGGTGAAGAGCAGTATAGAATGAACTTATGTTGTTTGTATGTAAATCAGGCAGGTTCAGTTTATGCCGCCACTGGTGACTCATGTGCATATTGCTGGGATTTGGTACGTATTTCATGTTGTTATTTTTTGCAACTCTGACCTTGTAATATGATTGTTGTTTCCAATTTGACCTTCATTTGCTCTTATACCTTGCAAATGCAAAAAAGTGAAGAATCACTTGTATTTGTTTATGTTATTTTGAGCTATTCGATTTTAAGCCTGTAATTAGACGTTCACATTTGATTATAGCTGTTTCTATTTTGTAATTTCAAAGGAAACAAGTAAAATCAAGACTGTTTTCAAAGGACACAAAGACTATGTGCACTCTGTTGTTACTCGGAAGTCCTGCAATCAGGTCAAGTTCTTAAGATTCTTCTTTGGTATTCTCAGTGTAGTCAAGACTGTTAACTTTATGTTTTCAGAGATGCTATGTCTTATATATGGTCTATTTGGTGGAGTTTAGTTGTGTTGATTTTTCTGCACACGAAGAAAGGTTTTTAATGCCATCACAAAGCCCCCCAAACCCATTGCTAATTTCCTATAACCTTCTCTAAAAAATACCAGTTTTCTCTTGAAATTTACATTTTCCGTGATTTTTTCTAAATTCTGATGCACATATTTCGTGTTCACATGTTGAAACCTATATAAGCTGTATTTGAGCTTCTTCATAATACTTAATATATAATAATGGTGAAGTTATTGTAATTATATCCTTCTGATTTTCAGCTGTGATCTTTATATGTGACAAACAAAATTAAATAGGAAGAAACAAATTGACTTGAATATTCTTATGGTTGGGAGGAACCGGATGTTTATGTATTTGATTTGAGGAAATAATTTGACTTGAATATGCACATGTTTCCTTTGACTTGACTGTTTTCCTATCCATGGTAAAGTTTTGCAATATCACCATTTGAGTCTGTTCATGTATGGGAAAGTCTCATTGCTTCATGGAGAAAACCAATCACTTATGCATGCTCTAGTAAGATCCTTCCATATGCTAGCGTCCATTTTGTGTGTGAGGCATTACTTTATGATTGATCATGTATTGTGACTTGTAGTTTATTTTTGGAGTTAAATGCAATAAATAGTATGCATAGATATGACGCTACTTGATGTATATCTAGATATTTCTGTTATATACAAGCTTTATATAGCTTTCTCATCCAAATCTTGAGGTTTATGTTGCATTGATGAGAACTAGTTGAATTCATACCAATTGTTTTTTCTTCCTTTCCTTTTCCATTGCAGATCATAACTTGTTCGGAGGATGGTACAGCGAGAATATGGGGTAAGATAAGTATGATGCTTCACTTATTTGGATAAGATGAAGGCACAATTTGTTGGCATGTACAACTTACCATTTGTTATATTAATGATAGCTTACTTGCTTAGGATTCTTGATAGAACTTTAGCCTTCATCGACAGTCTTTTATGTTGGTGGTTATAAATCTAGATACCAGGAGCGGAAAGTGTGTCCAAGTGATTTCTCCTAAGAGAGAGCAACGGAGGAAGGAAACTTCATGCATTACTAGCCTTACCCTTGATTCAAGTGAGAATTGGCTGGTAAAATTCATAGACATTATTTCATTGTTACATATGTTCATTCTTTTACTTTGTGTTAATAAATTAAGATCTAGCTACTTTATCTTTCATTGCACCGTAGTTAGACTATTGGATACGTGGTACCACCAGGATCATATGATTTCAAATTATATACTTGGTGCTGTGGGTGTTCATAAATAGGTGATGAGTATGATGGAGGCTTCTTGGTTTAGTGGATGGATGATTGTATTTGTGTAGTGTATAAGTCAGTTGTGAAAGTCGGGGATGAAAATGAGAATGTTTGTCAATTTTGTTGCTCGTTCGTTAGTTGTCAATTACGATTTGCTTTCTGGTTGCTGTCATATAAAGCAAGAAACCTGTTTGAGCAAATATCAGTGATTGCGCATCATTAGCATACTCTGATTTATTTTAGTTTTCTTGTTTATGATATAATTTCCTTTCACAGGCTTTTGGCAGTGGTCAAAGTTTATACATTTGGAATCTTATGGTGCAAGAGCAAATCTTGAGCATTCCCACTTGCATGTCCATCCAAGATGTGCTGTTCCATGACAATGAAGTGAGACGTGGTTTATTTACTGTGTTCTAGCTTCTTATAAAAAATCTTGAGGATTTAGAGAGTTTTTTTTCGAAGAGAAGTTTTATTAAACTAGATCCATTACAGTTAGTTCCACAATGTTAAGCGGATAGTTTGACTTCTGATAGAGATTTTTTTTGCTATAATGAATGTTGATTGGTCAACTCACCTATACTGCTTTGACAATCCATATCAGGAACACAAACTTTTGCTGTAATGAATGTTGAAAAACAAGTTTTGTAGGCTTTCATGGAATGTCCAAGGCTATACAGCTGAATAATGCTTGTGTGCTACATGAAGTGGAATTTCTTTTTCAACACATGCCTGATGTATAGAAAAGTTGTTGCATTTCTTGCGTTATATTAGTGTTTGAATTGCTGATTGAAGTCATTGAACAATATAATACTTTCTTGAAAACATTCAGCTATGTTGGTGGCTTAGACAAAATTTGAATTGCTTGATATTGTGTATATAGATAAGTATTTGGTTCTAATTCCTCTTTTTTTTTATCTTTGATGCAGATTTTAGCAGTTGGAGCTGAACCTAAACTTAATCGCTATGACATGAATGGCATGGTTCTCTCTCAAATACAATGCGCTCCACAATCAGCATTTTCCGTCTCTGTGCATCCTTCTAGTGTATGTTTGTCTTCCCTGGCCAATATATGATTCAATAGCAGTAACATGAACAACATTGGAAAGGACTTCAATTTCAAACTAAAACGGACTTCCATTGGATGGAAGTTTCCAATGACAAAGAATCACTCGTTTTGAGGCTTATCCGTCTCTTTATTGTTGATCAGGTTGTTGCAGTTGCTGGCTATGGAGGCCTAGTGGACGTCGTATCGCCATTTGGAAGCCATCTGTGCACCTTTGGCTGCAATTATGTGTGAATTGCAATATAGGGTTATGTTCCAAAAGCATGATACCCTAGGTGACTGGGATGCAAACAGAGAAAACTCTGTTGGGAATCAAGGCAAATGTAGTACATGAACAAGATAACATTTTTTGCAAGTTTTGATGTGTACTACTGAACACTTATTTGTGCTAATCTTCTTAAGGTAAATTTATGGTGCTAAGGTTATGCTTGGCTTCGTTTGGTTTAACTTAGAATTCATAGGAGCAAGGTTACTAGAAAAGATATTAAAATTCATACAAAATAGAATGATGTGTTTGATTTTATTAAAAGGACTTGTTTGATTCAAACTAACTTGAAATTTTACACGATTGATTTTGTTATGAAATAATGTTTTAACAAATTTATGCTTTTATCCAAAAAAAACGAAGTTAGACATGTGTGGATCCCATGTAATGGCTTTTTTTAGGAATATTCTTATTACAATTTATCCCGCAAAATTTGTGGATAAAATGGTGTGTATAATATTTTCATGGTTGATGACTCTTTTTTCTAAAAACGACGCGTATAATAAAAATGGCGCGTAAATTGAATGTTTAAATATTTGTCTAATGCACATCCCTAATTTTACAAAATTTAGTTCGTAACTAAGCCGTCTTTTTAAGTTTTTACATAATGTTTAAATATTCGTCTAATGCACGTCCCTAAGTTTTAGACTATTAGATAAAGAGAGTTGTGAGACTTCTTCTTGAAAATTGTTTTTGTTGATTTTTTTTATATTATAAAATTCTCTTATAGTTTAAAAGAGTGATGGGTATATAATGAGTGATAAGACTTATGTAATTTTATAAAATAAATTTTAATATCTTAATAACTAAAATGACATTTAATTGTGACCGAAGGGAGTAATACTCAATTTTATAACTATATATTAAATACTTGTATAAGGTTATATCAATTAAGGTCAAAATATTTAGGATCAATATAAAAAATTTAAAACACATGAGTATTAAGGGTTGAGATTTAGAGTAAACATCACAAATAATAATAACTACGAATAATAATAATTAGGAATCCAAAAATAACTACGAATAATCCACTCAATCAACAATAACTACGAATAATACATTAAACGATATGGCACATTCGTAACAAAACTAATAATAATTACGAATTTGTTCTCATGTTCTCACATTAGGGGGTGTTCTCATAGGATCTATACTCTCTCTCTCTCTCTCTATATATATATATATATATATATATATATATAATCATACTTTCATGTAAACAACCCTTATAGTGTACAATGAGAACAAATCTAATCCGTAAGATTAGAGTAATAGATTGTCAAGATTAACCATAATAAAAAAAATAAATAAATAAAACAATTTAGAATGATAATGGGGAATTGACTGCACGTGAAAATCAATTTTTACTTAATTTGCTCCACTATTATATATAAAAAGATTTGTTACCTTATATTGCCCTAGAATCTCTCATTCAAATCTTCCATCTTCCATCATCGTTCAATAACCGATTATTTGTGAAACGACTCCAATGGCGAGCAAGGGCGATTCAACGATGATTAGGGTTGTTGTCGTTCGTCCAATGAAGGCACCACCGTCGTCTCCATACCAGATTTGGCCAGCTGGTTTTCTTCGCATATCCGGACTTGAACTCGCCATGGCTCTCCCTCGAATGCCTCAGGTACCCTTCCAACATTCCTTCAGTCTCGTGCATCGCGACTCAACCGTCTCAACCGTCTATGAGACCAATTTCGTCTCGCTCACCATCAATTTCGCTCGAGGCTATTCAAAAGCCGCGTTTTCCTTCATCCTCGTAGTCTCGTGTCGATATTACATCATTACCATCAACAATCTTCTTGTACGACTCCAAATTTGTCATCATTGTAGACCAACCGGAATCCATGGTTGTCCTCATCCTCAACAGTACAAGAGAAGCATGTGCTATTGGATTTGTATTCACTGTTTATTGAGTTTTTATTCGTTGATGTATGTTAATGTATTTAGCAAAATGAGAAGGACGATGATTTTGCTTAGATTAAGATTCAATATGTTTTTGTGGTGCTTGAAACCTTCTTTGATCTGATGAACAAAATTTGTTATTTCATTGTCATATACATGAATTATTGTACTTTAGTTTTTACTCGACACTAAATGTTGTAAATATTCGGTGGTTATATGTCTTTTATCCGGCGATTTGTGGTGGTTTGTCCGTGTATGTGCGACAACTTATTGGAAACGATTGAATAACTAAATTTTGCAACGAATATATTATATCATATGTTCGAATATATTTAGTAACACTAACGAATTTTTAATAGTACACTAACGAATATTTTAAGTAATATGGTCGAATATCTTCGTATACGTATATGTTCGCGAATTGTCCGAAGATTGAAACATTGGTCTCTTCAAATTATGAGCGTATATTTTTCACTATATAAATAAATAATTTATGTACCACTGACTATTAACTTCAGTTATCAATAATCGACTAAAATTTGTTGGACATGAACGAGTAATATTGGTATGAATGAATTCTTAATAGTATATTGACGAATATTTTCATGAACACAGACGAATACTTTTGTACAATATTAACTAGAAGAATGGAGATGATAATTGAATTGATTTAGAAATGTTGTTGATATCAACTATGCTGAATGATGAATTGAGAAATGAAAAAAAGTGCAATATGAATTCACGTTGAAAACCAGATTTGGATTTAAATGTGGAGATTAGGATAATAACAATTAAACCAATATTCTGGTGGTGCAAAACCGTCTCCATTCCATCCAAGTGCTTTAATCGTCTGATCGATGTTACATTGATGACAAAAACCCTCATGCAACTCGCGATGAGAAAGGAGCTCTACTAACATCAGTCGCCTAATCATCCGCCATCCTTCGTCTGTGTCTGTGCCGTAGATTGCATGATGTAGTGCTCTGAAACCACAGTTTCCATCCCCTCTAACATTATTCCAACTGATTACATACTTTTTCATCCAAATGCGAATCGCCCCAGGCCACTCTACTAAAATATCAGGGTTATGCTTGGATATACTTCTCTTTAAAGGTGTTTTGGGTGGTAAATCGGTATTAGGAGATGGACTTGATACTGGAATAGGAGATGGACTTGATACTGGTATAGGGTTCTTTGGGGGTCGACCTCTTTGTTTTTTGGGTGGGGTACCTGCTAACTCCCAATCGTATGGCAATCTTTTGTTTGGACTGTCCTTCGGTCTTCCTTTAGTCACAACCCTAGCAGGTTCCCGCAAACTGGTCCTCTCCGGAAAAGCAGTTTCTATAGCTTTATTTACAACATCCAACTGTCGAGTAGGGCTCAGGTTTGGAAAATCTTTCTCGTAGAATTCCGTCATTAAATTTCTTGCAACTCGACGCACGTCTCGTCCTTTTTCTGAGTCCGGAACCACGTCATCGATATCTAACTTTTTCCAGAATTCATGCACATCTGTAAGAGGGATAGACATTTCTTTCTTCATATAACCCCAAATAAAGTGCATACACGGCAGACCATGAGTCGTCGGAAATGAACATGTGCACGGACCATCGGGCTTGTTAGCACGAGCTTTATTGTACTCATCGATAATAAGTAAAAAAGCTTTGAGGGAGATGTTGTGGTGCAACGACTGAAATTGTTTAACACAAGAAGTCCATGTTATCTTTTTTGACATGCTCTCGTTGAACGAACCGAGGATCTTATCCAATTGAATCCTCATCAAAGAGTGATAGAACCTGAAAATTGTATCCAACTTCGCAGAACTTGTTTTCATGAATTGTTTCAGAACATAGTGTGTAGTTTCTGCCCTGTTGAGAAATAAAAGATTTAACGTCAAATCGGGTAAATAAAATTTTAAATTGCTTTGAAATACGTACCTATTCGTCGTGTTACTTTTGAAGTTCAGATATTGATCCGTTCACGCAGAAACAATTCGTCTTTTGTAAGGATCTAGCCATTGCGTCCTCACATATTGCAGAAGATGTCCTCTCCTCTTCCACTTGTTTTCAAGTTCATTTAACCGTCTCTCGTAAGACTCTTCCGTTTTGGATGTAAATAAACCGAGTAACTATTGGCAAATATTCGAGCGAGTTTTTTTATCCATGTGATTATTCCTAGCCCTTCCTTCAATGTTTTTGAATATGTGACGGCGACATAAAAGAAACTGTGTTTCTGGGAAAATACGATCAAGTGCGTTCATAAGAGTCTTCTCTCGATCCGTCACAATTGTAGTTGGTGTCCTCTCGACGCGCCTACAAAGCTTTGCAAGTTGTTCAATCGCCCAGACATAATTCTCTTCCTTCTCCGTGGATAGAAAAGCACCGGCAACGTTAAAGTTCAGCCATGTCGATGTAAACCCAATAATTTCAAAAAATGGCATCTTGTATCTGTAAAAAAAATAATATCAAAGCGTTAATTTTACATACATAAAAAAAGGACATCTAACGGAAAAGTAAATAACTGTGAAAGCTTACATGTTGGTGTTGTATGTTGAGTCCATTACTAATACGTAAGGGAATGCTTTAAGGAGGGCAACTAATTCCGGATGTGCGAAAAAAATGTCGGTAACTTCACCGTTCTTGTTTCCCCTATGCTCACAGAAATAGCCCTCTTTACGACATTCGAAAAAGAATTGTTGAGCGACTGTCCTTTGATCCAAACCTTCTTTACGTAATTTTTGCCTCTGGTTGTAGATTTGTCTCATCCTGGTGTTTTTATCTTTATCAATGCTCAAAGCACTCGCAATTTGGGTAGGGGTGCAATTACTGGTCCACATGTTCTTTACTAACTTCTTCTCCTCCTCGTTCATCCTTTCCGCTAATGCATGACCCTTTAAATTTCTTCCAAGCTTGTGGTTGTGGACACCACACTGCACGTGAACTTTCCATAAACCTTGGTAAGTCTCAAAAACCCTAATCATGAATTCACACCCGCTTTTCTTCGTCGATGAATTCTTTCTCTGAGCTGGCTGCACCTTTTTTGGGTTGTATGCTCCATATTTCTCGCACGACAGCCATGTCTTTCCCAAACTACCGAGGACGGACTTCTGTACCCGACAAACAGAAAAAACCATTTTATTTTCCTGTCCCACTTTTCGAACCCATCCTATTACCTCCTCTCGACTATTGAAGTTTATGTCGGTTGTGAACAGGCTAGAGTAATCATTATTCGTCGCTTCTGAGGCGGATACATTTACGCCATCTGTTGATCCTTCATCAATGCTAAGATTATCAACGTCCGCATCTATCTCCTCCAAACCCTAGAAAAAAAATTGGTTAATCTGTTCGATGGTTGTCCGTAACAGACAGATGGTGTCTGTCCGTTACGGACAACTGCTTTCTGCCGTAACGGACAGAAATATACTTAACAATCAAATTCAATCCACTCGATCAATGGTTAAATATCTAAGTTCAAACACGATTAATGATTTCAACTTTAATGATCAAAATAAACAAAACTTACCTCAACATTATCTTCGTCTTCGTTCTCAAAACTCAAAGATCTTTCTTCATCATCAATATCATAATCTTCCTCGTATGACATTGTTAAGTTGCTTTTTTAATAAGAATAGACTTTATGAGTAGATGGCTGAATGAGGGTTGGAGGGGATTGACTACGGTTTTTATAGGATGAAAAATATTGATTTAGGGTTGTTAAATTATGGAATCAAAGATATTATTTATCCAAAAATAAGATTTATGGAAATAAAGATATTATTTATTTAACCGGAAATAAGATTTATGCTTGTTAAATTATGGAAATAAAGATATTATTTATCCAAAGATAAGATTTATGGTTTTTAATTTATTTAAATAAATATATTATTTATTTATCCGTAAATAAGATTTATGCTTGTTAAATTATGGAAATAAAGATATTATTTATCCAAAGATAAGATTTATGATTTTTAATTTATGTAAATAAATATATTATTTATCTATCCGTAAATAAGATTTATGCTTGTTAAATTATGGAAATAAAGATATTATTTATCCAAAGATAAGATTTATGGTTTTTAATTTAAAGCTTCAAAACCCTCGCTGTGTCTCAAAGCTCGATCTCTTCTTCCCTCCTCGGCTCCCTCACTGTTTCCCTCTGCGAACAGTAGCTTCTTCTCTCCCTTTCACGTAAGTCTTGTTCAACATTTTGGTTTTCAGTTTTCTCTGCTTTCGATTTCAACATGTTCTTGCTATTATTTTTAGTAATTCCCGAGTACGCGAGTGAAAATGAAACTTCTGGAAGCGATTCTAGTGCACAATTGCCCTAATTTTGAACTTCTAATTTTCAGTTTACGTCAGGCTATGGCTACATTTGGTACAACAATTTCAGCGGCAAATACAAATCCTAACAAGTCTTCTGAGGTATTCTTCGATGATACATTTGGAATTGATGAGAAGTTGTTGATTTGTTATAGTCTGTTTACGTCTAAGCTCTATCTGTAATTGACACCGTTCGTAATGTATGTGTTCAGAATTATGAGTGTATATGTGATGCTGACTATCGTAGATTATTGTTCTATTATTTTGTGAATTCAAATGTATTGCTTTGAGTCAGTAAGGAGAAATATTCTCTCCATTTCGATAGTACTGGTTTTATGATAAAGAGATTCAATGTGTTTGTGTATGGTTGGCATGTTTGTAAAGTCTTCCAATATATGCATTGAGAGGTATTATCTTTTTACAAATCCAACTGAACTGTTAAACCTTGATGATATATTCCTGCTCTCTAGAGGATATGTTATTCTCAATTGGACGCCTTGTATAGTTGTTTAATTTAGTTTTCATTGATTATATTCTTATCTGAAAATGAACTGGACCTTCTTGATGGATGCTTAAGTGGAATCGTTTTTTTCCTCTTCAGATCGCGCAACCTCCATCTGATTCAGTTTCAAGCCTTCATTTTAGTCCAAAGGCTAATTTCCTTCTTGCTACGTCGTGGGATAATTGTATGATAGTTAATGTAATATATATATATATATATATATATATATATATATATATATATTTACAATATATATGTATATGATTATAATAATAACACAATTTTATATATAAATATATATATACATTTATAATATATGTATATAATAGAAAAATAAAAATTTGAGTTAAAAAAATATACAGCATATGTTGAGGACTGTCGGTGAGAAGAGGAAGAGGGCGAGTAGATTAGTCACAGCTTCCGCCCGTCGAGAGGCTGTAGCTCGACGAGTTAGACTTGCATCGGCATCCGTTCAGGCACCTGTAGATGCAGCTGTAGAGGCATCCGTTGAGGCACCTGTGGATGTACCTGTGGATGCACCTACAGATGCAGAGGTTCATGCACCTGTTGATGCAGCTGGCGAGGAGGATGCCGTACCTATTTCACTTACTGCTGATTACGACACGGAGGATTCTGCGCACGATATGTCTCATTTAGATGATATACTAGAGGATGAGCATGAGGAGATACGAGTTGAGGTAGAGCAGCAGCAGCAGGACATACCACAGCCGAGGGAGCCGGACGACTTACTTGAGCATGTACGTGATGAGGAGCAGGTAGAGGAGTACGTACCTTCTCCTTTATTGACATGCTATGCTGACCACAAAGCCAGCGTTATATGGGACGGTATGGCTTCTCCCGTGATTAAAGTTGTTCGGAGGCTCGACGCATTCAGTAGATTACGTGAGTGGCGACGAGATGTAGATGACGCATTTTCATGGTTTGGATTAGCTAGACGCAGCGGACTGACGGATTTGGAGGACGTACAGTTTGGCGGCGTCGATCATTGTCTGATTACGGCGTTTGTCGAGAGGTGGCACCCAGAGACAAACACATTTCACATGCCATGGGGGGGATGGGAATAGCGCTACACGATGTTCAGATCATTATAGGACTACCAGTTGATGGAGATGCATTGGTGACTTCCGTCGATGATAGTGTACGACTTGATTGGCTAGTTCAGCGTCTTGGCTTATCACCAGCAGAGGCTAGACGTCAGACTTCACAGCTATTCTGCGATACTATTAGGCGTAGAGCCGCTGAGATATCCTGCACTATTGTATTCAACTCCCCATTCTCGACGGAGATCCTCATAACGAGCTATCCTTTCAATGAACGGCGCATCCCATCCATCCACACTTGCATCATGGTTATTTTTCCAAGCGTCGCTCAACAACGGTAACGGAGCATCATCTTTTAACCATACCTACAAAAATAAAATTACAGAAAACGGTTAGTAAATATTAGGTCTAAATATACGTCCATTGAATGAAAGTAAATCGTCAACCTACCGGCACAAAGTGTGTGTTGTTATATATATAGGCTAACGAACAAATGACCGTAGGGGCCTCTTGGTCGGGAACGGTGGCAATCATAGGCAGGAATGTCGCTGGAATGTTCCCTAGGACAACCAATGCAATCTTATAGTAGGTGGCGGCTGCACATGCGATCATCGGTATTTCCATCCAATTTGGTTCTAGACACGGAGACTTACTCATCCAATAAACGTTTTGAATGACTTCGTCAACATGATTGAGGATTCTACACTGCAATGATTAACAAGTAAGATTATGTAAAATTATGGATTATAATTAAAACTTTGATGTAACCGGAAGACTTAGTTACCTTGGAATAAAATTCTCTTCTCGCATTTAACTCCATAATCATATCTCGCCGTATTATCAAATAATCCTCATCCGAGAATCCCAACACCGCGGAAATTGCTCTATATCCACAATGGCCGTCTCCTGGTACATCCCTTACTCTCAATACATAAGGCTCCATGAACTTTGGAAAATCTTCTTCCCTCAAACAAAATCCGATCTTCGCGGGTTGCTTTCCTTTACGTCGTGCTCTACTCGTAGGAGTCAACTCCGGTGTAGAATCTACATCTTTAGCTTTCTTCCCTTTCGGACGTCCAGGATCACGTGTAGCAGAATGCTCAAAAGAGCTAGGCTCTCTTCTAGTTGATCTCGGGATTGGAGGTCGTCCCTTTGCATTTGCCTTTTGTGCCGGCTCCTTCATTGTCGTACCCCCGGGGTTTTCCATGTCATCCACAAAAGATGCAATCTTATCTTGCTCATCCGGGCTTAACATATTTGAGTCCATTCTTTCTCTAAACCTGTTCAGCGCCGCTTGATTCGGGTTCGAACGATCATCATCATCATCACCAATATCACCATCCAAAAAATCAACCGGATTCCAATGAACTTGCTTCCAATAAGGGTGTATCTGTGACAAATAGATAGGTCTACGAGCCCGGATCGCTAGTCTAAAGTCATGCACACACGGCACTCCATAAACCTCTCTCCAATAACTATCCCGACATCCTTCATCATCTCTTGTATGTCGAGCCTTGGTGTAATTATTCCACAAGAGCGTGAAACACTCATTTGTTACGTAGTCACGGAGCAAGTCAAATATCGGTATACGCACCTGCAAAAAAAGGTTTATTAAATATCAAATAAATATTTAACATTATTTTCATCAATTAAACTATTGATATACTAACCTCTCGTGGAATCCTCTCCCGTGACATCTCTAGAGAAGCTTGTAGCTTTTGGACTTGGTCCGTGACCATCAAATGTATGCTATCACAAACCAGCTGAAATCCTCCAACGCTAGAATCTAGTGTTTGCTTCAACAACTTGTGCGCGGACTCACACCTAAGAAGAAAATTTTATTACAAAAAACGAAGAAATGTTTAACAATGTAGTGAATGTTTAAATAACTTACGCATTTGTCGTTCGTGTGCCGAAATGATGATGTAGGTCAGTCCATGCTCGAACGATTGCCTCCTTGTACGGGTCAAGCCAAGTCGTCTCTAGATAGGTCATTAACCTCGGAGATGATTGTCAATAGTCTCTCATTTCCAACAAACGGCGTTGGTAGCTTCCAAGGGATCTTGACTCGAACAAGGTATGACAATGGGATATGAAGAGTGCTTCCGCTTCCTTATTGCGCAAAACAAGTGCCGCTCTGTTAACTATATTGCACTTTATGTGAAACGTGCACAATATATGCTTCACCTCGGGAAATACTACACCCAATGCGCTTATAAGACCAAGCTCACGATCAGTGGCAATCACCTCCGGCGTCTTTCCGTATAACAAATGTCGGGCCCTCCTCAAAGCCCACTCGTAATGATCTCTATTCTCCTGTGCCATGAACACAAAAGCAATTGCGAATGTCTTCTTGGTGCTAGTGATGCCTACGATCTCCAACAATGGCATATTGTACCTAAAAGTAATACGAAACAAAGACTGAGTTACAATTTCTGAGGAAAATAAGAATGAGTGTATGAAATAAAATAAAAATGTGGCTTGAATTGAAGCTTACTTGTTGGTCTTATATGTCGAGTCCATCACAATAACATAGGGAAACATGTTGAGCAAATGCCTCGAGTCGGGATGTGAGATAAAGAAATTAATCACTTCATCGGAATCTTGACTTCTCCGAGTGTTTATATAGTATCCACGTTCCGTCAACGTGTGAAGTGCTTGTTGTAATGGAGATCTTCCTTCGACTTGTTCCATTCTAATCTTCAAACCGGTGTTGTAAACTTGACGGATGGAGGTGACATTGTCGGGATCCTCTAATTGTACGGATTTTAATATATGTCTCGGTTTTAAGCCAGAATTCAATTCACGCTCCACCTTTCGGGTCTGCTTCAGAGTCATACGTCCAACATATGCATAACCTCTTAACACCGAAGGAATGATATGGTTGTGGATTCCACATACAACCCTCACCGTTCACTTTTCCTCTTCAATTTGGGTTCCTACAAGCTCAAACAAACACATACACTTCTTCGAGTTTTTTTTCCGACTAGAACTTGGAACATGATCGGGATCTACGTCTTTTTCTTTTCTCGGTCCTCCGTGTCTATCACAACCCAATTGTAGGATACAAAAACCCCTTCTATCCAACCATGATTTTTTAATGACCAACACCATATTCATAGCGTTGGCCACATACCGAGCCCATCCCAAAAAGTTCTCTCTATCCGCAAAATATCCATGAAGCTCAAATTTTGAAGAATAATTGGTACCGAGAACACGAGAGTAATTCATAAGAACCTAAATAAAAATAACATAGAATATTATTTTACAAAAACACATCATTTTATTCTTGTATTGCTAATTCTATGATTTCGATTCTCTATTCTAACATTGCTAATTCTATGATTCCGATTCTCTATTCTTGCATTGCTAATTCTATAATTCCGATTCTCTATTCTAAAATTGCTAATTCTATGATTTCGATTCTCTATTGTAACATTGCTAATTCTATAATTCCGATTCTCTATTCTAACATTGCAAATTCTATAATTCCGACAAAATAAAACGACATAACGGTAAAGTATAAAAATGAGTTTGTACACTTACTTCAAGTTTTGCGAGAATTTCTTCCGGATCACTATATTTTTCAATATCGAACGGCATCATCGAGCTTTCACCATCGGATTCTACATCAACTTCATCGGAATACGACGACATTTTAACGACTTTTTTCTTTACGTTTTCTAACTTGTGGATGAAGGTGAATGAGTCTCATATGTAATTATATAGGCTCCAAAAATGCCCAACGGCTATATTCCCCCAACGGCTACATCCCCAACGGCTACATCCCCTTGATTTTCGAAATTGTAACGGGCAAGAGGACGCGCATGCGCGCTGCGCATGTGCGTCCTCTTGCGCGCGGGCGGACTCCGCCTGTAACACCCCGAATTCTCGGAGCGTTACTGGTTAGGACCTCACAATGGGTCCCGACCTCAGTTTGACAACAATATTACTAGGATCTTGCAACAAGACACAAATAAGAAAAACCGAAATTCATAAAAATGTATTTGAAAAAGGATGAATGCAACAAAGTCTAGCAGCCTATCGTACTTAAACAACGGAAAAGACTAACTGTCTTAACAAAAGGGAAAGACAACAAGCGATAACCCAAACCCCCACTCTAAAGAGTACGGAGACCCGGCTGACCACTACTTCCGGATCACTCAGCTGCTGTTCTAACCTGCTGTAAAACTAAAACAACAACAAGAAGAACCGCTAGCTAGTTATCTAAATATTAGCAGAATAATAGCAGCACAAACACACTCAGATAAACATAAACACTCAGCATGCTTTCAAACAAGTCCGTCTTATTATCTTGCTTTAATTTACTCGTTCACCCTAGTGATACTTATTTTGTGACACGAGGGATTCCCAAACCTCGCCTCCGCCCCCGTGTAACCATCAGGAATGGATCCGATGCATCTCACCTTGTACCTGCATGGTCTGGGTATAGAGAACCTCCCAGTCTTCTGTCAGAGCTGGGCAGTGATGTCACGGCCCGTTATACATACACTTGGGCCTTAAACGTAATAATAACAGTCGTCCTAGCAAGTTATTATTATTAAACACGCAAAAAGCACACACAACCACTATCACTCAACTAATATCCAGAAACTGGCTAAGTAAGTCGCAAGGACTTACCTGAGTCAAAATATACTCTAACACGTCTCAACAGTCCGTACTCGTGGTAACTCAAACGCCTGTCAAATAAGGCATGTGTATCAAAATCACATCTCGATGTCCAACCTCATGCGAAGGAATTACGGAAAAACTCTCTTATGGTCAAAAGACCATTTTATCCTTGGTATCGAAATTTCTCGACGTTTATTCTTGAATTCTACTAATTTCTTCCTTATCTTATTCTCCATAGATTATGTCTCTCGGATAGCTACTTATAGGTTATAAGATCAAAACTCGAGACAACCCTAAAAAGGATAACATTCCTCCTCTCCGGTTACTAATTATGCTACTACAAACATAATACCGTCAACATGTTTTTCCTCCTCCTCAACACACTTATCTCTACATAATTCCATAAATCCCAACTTGTACTTATATATATATACTCGCATTTTTATATATTCAATATTTATGCTTAGGGGTATACTCTTATATAAAGATTATATATCCATAGAATTCCAAGCTTCTATATACTTTACACACACTAACTTGTACGTCTTTATATATATATATATACATACTCGACTGTAAGATTCAACACACGTACCCTAACTCGCGCTCATGTGAGTAGATCCATATATCTATCTACATGTATAACCTTATAAATCATTTATATATACACTTTTATTTCATATTATATATATATACATACATGTATATACAACAGCACTCACTCTCATGATATAAACTTACAACTGCACATTCGCTATTAAAACAGGAGTAACAAGGGTCGGACTGCACAACACACTCACCTACAACAGCCTGTAGTAGCCCGTCCTTCTTCAGTTAACGAGGCGTAGCCGGCGTCCTGGACCGGGCTCGTATGCCGGCTCGAGCAGGTTCCAAGCAGTGCACACCACCTTGGTCTCACACTGCAGAAAACCGGAACAAACTGTTGTTGTTCGTTATTATACGAACTGAAGGACTCGAATGGACAGAAGGGAGAGAGGGAAGGAGAAGGCCGGCTCACCTACTGCTGACCCAGTTCCGGCGGCGACGGTCCTAGCGGTGGGACGTACTAGTGGCCTCGTCCCTGTACAACCGCAGCAGTTTCCGGTGCTCAGTTTGCGTATTCGGGGAGGAGGAAAGGCGGACTAGACGGGGGAATCAGTGGCTCACCTGTGGAGTCGTGGTGGTCGACGGAAAGCGGCGACAGAGGGCGGCGGACGAGCAGGTGGTGGCGTCGGCACAGGGGAAGGGAGTAGCAGAAGGCGACGAAGGACTCACTGGCGCGACTCGCAACTGCCCATGTCCGACTTTGTTGCTCTTCGAACCCAGATAGAGGAACAACGAGAGATAGACGAAACGGTGGCTCCCTGGTGGTGCCTTGGTGGTCGCAGCGGCGGGCGGTTGCGGATCAGGTTCGGCAGCGTGGTGTTGCTCCCAGGCGAGGCGTGCTCTCTCCTTCCTGCAGGCGAGCGTGCGGCGGATGAGGGTAATGAGCGAGTTACAGGTTTGATTAGGGTAGAAAATTAAGGGGAGGTTAATTAGGGTTTAAGCTGATTAGGTTTAAGCTTAAACATGGGTTGGGCCGAAGGTTACTGGGCCGGATCTATTGGGCCCGGTCATCTAGTTAAAAAAAAATGAGTTGAATGAATAAATCATTTCGCACGGAACCGCTCTTCGGTTTTTTTTTAAATGTACGGAATTATTTACGGGTTACATAAATTAGGAATAATTGTATTCGGGTTCCCTATTTATTTATTATTATTCTTATTTTAAGTGTGTAATTTATTTCCAGTTAAGAGATTTCGTCATTTTATGTGAATTAATATCACATAAAATGATGGAACAACACTCGTTCTATTTTACTTTTAATTTATGTACTCGTTTATTTAAGATTGACGTTTCGGAAATCGGTCAAATTTAGGTTTTTCGGAGTTTAAAAAATTTCGGTTATTACATCAGTGCCCTCTTAAAAGAAGTTTCGTCCCGAAACTTAGAATCATCTCTTATCATGCAACTACTCAATCATCAAAAGTAGACATGTATCACATAAAACGTAATCACTCAAAATGATATAAAAACCTGAAAGGTCAAACAACACAACATCCGAGTACTAACTCGTCAATACATGAGAAACCTCTAACCCCTCAAGGAACTCGGGATAACTACGTCTAATACTCTCCTGTATCTCCCAGGTAGTCTCATCAGCTCCTCGTCTAGACCACTGGAACTCTACAAAAGCATCAACCGGCTAAATTTTCTGATCTTCATAGTTGATGACATATCTCGGATTCGGTAGGTACTTTCTCACGGTTTGGTTTTCTAAACTAACCTCCAGCTCTGTTGATGACTCTACCAAACCATAAAAACTTTTTCCTTTCGAAAGTTCCCGACTATTTATCATGAAATAATGATCTTAATTTCTGTCGCCTAATACTCTTTGTAATACAAACCGCTTGACCCGGTTTTCTCAATGTGACCTTATCGGATCGTTCCTTAATTAATTGTTTTCACCTACTTCTTGTCAAGCTTTAAAATTTATATAACTCCAAACAAATCACACACCCAAGTGGACTTTTCCATATAGATCTCTAATTCCTTATTGAAATCCGAGTTAACCTAACATTGATTTTCTTCATCTGTGGTTTTTGGGCCTACCACGCTTTTGGTGTAACACCCATTAGTCACATTGGCGTCTTTCTAAGGGTCAACATGATTTACCCAACTCCCGCCTATACTTCTCTTCTACTACTATCAAGATCCTCCTCAAACAGATCCTTACTCTCTTACTCACCCGTAGACTGTTCTTAACCAACTAGTAAGCAACCTCTAACCGATTCTCTCTATATCTTTAGGTCACCCCAGAAAGTTGTCGTTGCCTACTTGGGGATTCCTTCAAGTCATCGGTAAAGTTATCTCTTAAATTCGCAGTCACTAATATCTCTTCTCAATGGTACCTGCTCGTCAATACCAATCAACACTTGTACGTCCTCAGTTGATGTCAGTCACTCTATAATTGACTTATCTCAATATTCCGGACATGCTCTTCTCATACCTATACTGGCGTTAAATTCTTGGTGAGCATCATCTGCTCGATTAATCCTTTCATGCTTCACTAATTCGTTTTCTATTCCACACTTCTGTTTCCTTAGGCTAACTCTACTTCTCGAGCTCAACTGGGTCATTCATCTTGACCTAAATAATCATTCCAAGTCTTCAACAATAGCTGGTAAGTGTCGTTGTAGTGCTGATGATTTTAGTTATCATCCCCTTGCAGTTCCCCTTGCACGGACCGTCGGTTTTGATGACTTAGGTCCCGTGATAATTGGGGTTACCTTGGACTTTCGAGTCCACCAAGGCCGTTCTTATATATACATTCCTTCACTGGTATTACCGGCAACATTGCCTTCCCGATACTCCGTTGTTTCCGCTACAAGGCTTCAACTCTTTGATACCGACATTGCGATTTCTTTCAAATTCCTATATGTTTGAGGAGGTTAAAACCTCTCCACACTTGTAAAGTCTACATTTGCATCTACTCTCCATTGTAGGTATCCCTTCCATGCACCTTAGACCCTCATATCCGGGTCGACATTTTATCTCTTTTGGCCTTACAAGCTTGTCTTGTGAACTCTTCTACTAGATGCCTCGTCTTATACATTTTTCTTCTCTGCATCGGTCTCTAACTGTCTGTTGATCATTTCTACCCATTCTGTGTTGAAACTTCAGTTGCTTTGTACTCTTGCCTAGATTTCCTAAGGACATCCTCATTTCAAAACTTTATTTAAAAATTTATCATAACCCGCAATTTTGATACCTGATTTTCCTTCTCACTGGATAAGTTATACACTTGGTTTACACTAAATCCATCATAGTGTCATCAGTCCGTTGGTATGATTGTTATTAAACATCCAATGGTACCATTTGTATACAACACATTAGGTGTATATGATTTTCCCGCCAATCAAATTTCTCGCATCGCATTTATTATGTCTTCCTTATACTCATGTCGCTTTACCTTCTTTGATATTTACACTCCGTAAGATAGTTAAATCCCTTTGAGTTTTCTCGTACACACTTTACAACTGCGTTGGTTGGTCTTATTACTTTCATCAATTCTTAGGTCATCAGTCCAACTGAATTTTCCATGGAGTACCTCCATTTCTCCTTAAATAACAGTCTTTAGTCCCTTCGGTAACCATCTTATTGGTGTGATACCGGATCCATAAAATAACCTTTAGTCTTTCACTTTTACTCCTTCTCATGTCTGTTTTAGTCAACCTGTAGATTCTATCTGCAATCACCTCACAACTCGACCACACATTTCACCAAGGCTTTACATCATAATCTTTATGTTTGTGCCGCCTCGGAATTTCCAATTATTCTGTGTCACATCTTAAATCACAAGGGTTTTCCCTGTCAATCTAGACAGTCTGACCCTACTTTTTTTTTTTTTTTTTTTCTCGAAAGAGCACCATCAGTCTTACTTGTGTGGAATGCTAAGACATAGGACATGTTTCCAATCATCTACTTCCTCTTAGTCTTCTAGTTCTTCTTACAAGGATCCCTTCATTCTAACTCTGATATGTATCTTTCGTAGTCAGTAGTAAGTAACTACTCCCAACCATTCCCTTTACACCATTACTATCATCAAGGGTCATTACTGACAGTCAAGAGCTGCTCTTAAATTTCTTATTTAGAGTTATCATATTGGACTCATTTAACGTTACCATTCAGGCTACTAGTACTTGTATTGATTTAACTTCACCATTTTCGTCGTGGATCTCCTAAAGAAATTCACTAGATGTCGATAAAATTCTTTTATAACCTTGTGGTTATTCTTCTTATCGGTTAACTAACCATCACTAGTTAACCCACACATGTAACTTAAGTTGTCCAAGTAGGATGTAGTTGACCTTCTACAACATCATAGACTTACTTTTCTTCCATCTCTTTCGAAGCTTGATATACTTGGTGAAATATATCTCCTCCAGTCTCTTTGTTTATTCTTCTTTAGCTCCTCCTACAATCTACACTTTTGTAAGCTCGTTATACTCTTACGAGTCCAGTTGTATCATTCTTCTCCCATCAACAGACTTTTCAATCCTTCTAGGGTAGCTTCTAGGGTCGCTTCTAGGGTAGCTTGTAGGTACATCAACAGACTTTTCAGTCCAGTTGAATGAGAAGTTATTGGGGTCCCTCGGGTTCACCAATACTCTTCTCACACACTCTTCTTCCTTGGGTGTTGCTTGTAATGCTGCCGTTACAAAAGCTGGTTATTGTTGTATCACGGTCTATGTCAAAATCCTCCTGTGTTCTACGAGATCACTCCACTTCCACGTTGATGAAATCCACCTTTCCCTTTCTGGTAATGCGTAAGCTTCCCAGTAGCAGCTCTTTAATTCTTTCTATTTGGATGGATAATGTATCTCGTGTTGACTTCCATACTTTTGACTGTCTCGGTTATCAATCTGGATTGTGGTGGCAATTAGCTTGTTGAGAGTAATCATATTTTGCCTTGCTTTTGGGCATCAACTTTCACTTCTTAGTCTGTCAGTGAGCTTAAATTTTATGTCCCTTTTCTTGATCGCTACTACATCTCCCTTTTGACTTTCATGTCTATGGCAAATTTTCGACGTCATCCTCTTTGTTTGTGAAGTCACTTTACACAACTTGAAAGAGCCTCTCCGTTGTCTTTCTCAATTTCCTAGTCGGCGATCGTCACTTGCTTCTCCGGAACTACTCTTTTGTATATCCTTCATTTGATCCCGTTGAGTTGATTCGGGATTCTCTTCTTGTCATCGTACTTGGGGTTGTCTTTGAATCTTCACCTTTCCGTCTCTATGTTCCTCAACAAGCTCGAAGGAGTTGTCCGACGTTCGTCTACCCTAATGCACATAAGATGTACATACTAATCCTCACGTTGACACTCTTCAAAAACTTAGGTGTGTCAACTGAATGAGGATCTCAAACTGTTATCTCCATTAAGAGCGTACTGTAACTATAAATTCTATTAATTTTCGGCATATACCTATCTATATAACATATCTTTATAAACAAGCTAAAAGTCCAACTACAGTAAAACCTAAAGTCCATACTAAGCAAACTGAGATCCGCGGTAGTAGTGGTGGTCAGCCGTACTTTTCTATCCTCAACCAGACTATGCATGCATTTAAAACCAAAAATTTTCTTTTTAAAACTCAGACCCCTTTTCGGGTTCTGCTTGAAACTTATTCGGTCTTTCAGAAGATTTCAAGTGCCATTGTTGCCAACCTAGAGCTCTGATACCATGTTGTAACACCCCGAATTCTCGGAACTCGGAACGTTACTGGTTAGGACCTCACAATGGGTCCCGACCTCAGTTTGACAACAATATTACTAGGATCTTACAACAAGACACAAATAAGAAAAACCGAAATTCATAAAAATGTATTTGAAAAAGGATGAATGCAACAAAGTCTAGCAGCCAATCGTACTTAAACAACGGAAAAGACTAACTGTCTTAACAAAAGGGAAAGACAACAAGCGATAACCCAAACCCCCACTCTAAAGAGTACGGAGACCCGGCTGACCACTACTTCCGGATCACTCAGCTGCTGTTCTAACCTGCTGTAAAACTAAAACAACAACAAGAAGAACCGTTAGCTAGTTATCTAAATATTAGCAGAATAATAGCAGCACAAACACACTCAGATAAACATAAACACTCAGCATGCTTTCAAACAAGTCCGTCTTATTATCTTGCTTTAATTTACTCGTTCACTCTAGTGATACTTATTTTGTGACACGAGGGATTCCCAAACCTCGCCTCCGCCCCCGTGTAACCATCAGGAATGGATCCGATGCATCTCACCTTGTACCTGCATGGTCTGGGTATAGAGAACCTCCCAGTCTCCTGTCAGAGCTGGGCAGTGATGTCACGGCCCGTTATACATACACTTGGGCCTTAAACGTAATAATAACAGTCGTCCTAGCAAGTTATTATTATTAAACACGCAAAAAGCACACACAACCACTATCACTCAACTAATATCCAGAAACTGGCTAAGTAAGTCGCAAGGACTTACCTGAGTCAAAATATACTCTAACACGTCTCAACAGTCCGTACTCGTGGTAACTCAAACGCCTGTCAAATAAGGCATGTGTATCAAAATCACATCTCGATGTTCAACCTCATGCGAAGGAATTACGGAAAAACTCTCTTATGGTCAAAAGACCATTTTACCCTTGGTATCGAAATTTCTCGACGTTTATTCTTGAATTCTACTAATTTCTTCCTTATCTTATTCTCCATAGATTATGTCTCTCGGATAGCTACTTATAGGTTATAAGATCAAAACTCGAGACAACCCTAAGAAGGATAACATTCCTCCTCTCCGGTTACTAATTATGCTACTACAAACATAATACCGTCAACATGTTTTTCCTCCTCCTCAACACACTTATCTCTACATAATTCCATAAATCCCAACTTGTACTTATATATATATACTCGCATTTTTATATATTCAATATTTATGCTTAGGGGTATACTCTTATATAAAGATTATATATCCATAGAATTCCAAGCTTCTATATACTTTACACACACTAACTTGTACGTCTTTATATATATATATACATACTCGACTGTAAGATTCAACACACGTACCCTAACTCGCGCTCATGTGAGTAGATCCATATATCTATCTACATGTATAACCTTATAAATCATTTATATATACACTTTTATTTCATATTATATATATATACATACATGTATATACAACAACACTCACTCTCATGATATAAACTTACAACTGCACATTCGCTATTAAAACAGGAGTAACAAGGGTCGGACTGCACAACACACTCACCTACAACAGCCTGCAGTAGCCCGTCCTTCTTCAGTTAACGAGGCGTAGCCGGCGTCCTGGACCGGGCTCGTATGCCGGCTCGAGCAGGTTCCAAGCAGTGCACACCACCTTGGTCTCACACTGCGGAAAACCGGAACAAACTGTTGCTGTTCGTTATTATACGAACTGAAGGACTCGAATGGACAGAAGGGAGAGAGGGAAGGAGAAGGCCGGCTCACCTACTGCTGACCCAGTTCCGGCGGCGACGGTCCTAGCGGTGGGACGTACTGGTGGCCTCGTCCCTGTACAACCGCAGCAGTTTCCAGTGCTCAGTTTGCGTATTCGGGGAGGAGGAAAGGCGGACTGGACGGGGGAATCAGTGGCTCACCTGTGGAGTCGTGGTGGTCGACGGAAAGCGGCGACAGAGGGAGGCGGACGAGCAGGTGGTGGCGTCGGCACAGGGGAAGGGAGTAGCAGAAGGCGGCGAAGGACTCACTGGCGCGACTCGCAACTGCCCATGTCCGACTTTGCTGCTCTTCGAACCCAGATAGAGGAACAGCGAGAGATAGACGAAACGGTGGCTCCCTGGTGGTGCCTTGGTGGTCGCAGCGGCGGGCGGTTGCGGATCAGGTTCGGCAGCGTGGTGTTGCTCCCAGGCGAGGCGTGCTCTCTCCTCCCAGGCGAGCGTGCGGCGGATGAGGGTAATGAGCGAGTTACAGGTTTGATTAGGGTAGAAAATTAAGGGGAGGTTAATTAGGGTTTAAGCTGATTAGGTTTAAGCTTAAACATGGGTTGGGCTGAAGGTTACTGGGCCGGATCTATTGGGCCCGGTCATCTAGTTAAAAAAAAATGAGCTGAATGAATAAATCATTTCGCACGGAACCGCTCTTCGGTTTTTTTTAAATGTACGGAATTATTTACGGGTTACATAAATTAGGAATAATTGTATTCGGGTTCCCTATTTATTTATTATTATTCTTATTTTAAGTGTGTAATTTATTTCCAGTTAAGAGATTTCGTCATTTTATGTGAATTAATATCACATAAAATGATGGAACAACACTCGTTCTATTTTACTTTTAATTTATGTACTCATTTATTTAAGATTGACGTTTCGGAAATCGGTCAAATTCAGGTTTTTCGGAGTTTAAAAAATTTCGGTTATTACACCGCCTCTATGAAGGCGCGAGTCCGCCCGAATAGTAGCCCTGGTATATAATGAGTGATAAGACTTATGTAATTTTATAAAATAAATTTTAATATCTTAATGACTAAAATGACATTTAATTGTGACCGAAGGGAGTAATACTCAATTTTATAACTATATATTAAATACTTCTATAAGGTTTTATCAATTAAGGTAAAAATATATAGGTCAATATATCTAAGCAAAGGAGGGAAGGGCTTTTGGTTTTTTTCATGTTGTCAAAGAGTTGAACAATGGTTTTCTGGTATTGTCAAAGAGTTGAAATTATAAACATATAATTGACTACACTAAAGTAAAGGTAATAACACTTACGTTATGCGACCACACCAATTTCTCGGTTATTATTCAATGTATCTCACTCATTAACGCTCACAGTGGTCCTAAATCATGTTGCGTTGAGAGTTAAAGTCATTATTTTTTATATAAATATTTAGATTATATTTTATTTTCATTACATTAAAATAAAATAACTTCTATTTAAATTAGATACAAGTGCAATTTTTATAATTAGACAACTTTTATTTAAGAAATATTTTACTTCCAATTTGATCACAACTTCTATTCGAATTATATTTTACTTCCATTGTGATCTCATTCCTTTTTTTAAAAAACAATTTTTAGTAAATTAGATTTTAATTCCGTTGTAACTACAACTTTTATTTCAATTAATATTACGTATGCATTATATACATGTCCGAGTATTTATAAAATAAAATACACAAACTTTAACTCCAAAACTTTTTGAAAACTAAAATCAATTGTTTATATTAGATCAATTCGTAAAAGGTACGGGAATTAAACTAGTACTATATTAAAGCAAATGTAATAACGCTTACGTGTCACGCCCACGTCCACTTCATCTACGTGTCGCATTGAGAATTAAAGTTACTGAATAGTGAATATTCTAGTAGGAGATGTGACCGTGATATGTTTCATTCTCCAAGTCAAGCGGCGTGTTTTTAGCCTTTAAAAGGGCATCACTAAAGCTAAGAAGACTATGGAAAAAGGTTTGACAACATTCATTGTGATGGAAGAAAACCTTATTCTAAACAAGCCAATGGGAAAGTGATTATACATTAGAGGAGCTTGTAGTTGGGATTATCGTGAATACAAATATGTTAGTATGGTAAGTTCATGCTGAGAGAACTAGAATTGGATGTGGGAGGAATTTTCCCACTTTATACGTGTTGATATTTTTACAATAAATGTTGTACTGGAGGTTGTCAACGAAGAGGTGGACAAATCTATATTGGAATGCTATTCCCGTTTGATAGGTTCATAATTAACTATGCGCGGAATCTAATTGTCGGAAACAGTAACGGTAACCATAACCCCTTATATAAGAGGGTTTGAAAGGTCAAAGCAACTAAAAAGGCCAAACATTTCATGTGGTTAGACGCCCCCAATTGTATTAATAGTAATGCTAATAGAAGGCATACGTGCCAAAGCCCAATGTGCTCGGAATGTGGCGATTCCAATGAAACTACACTACATTTATTGTGTGATTATCACCGTGTTGTTGATGTCTGAATGGAGGTGATCTAGACTACAAAGCTCACTAGATTCATGCAAGGGGGTCTACATCACTAGATTCAAGGTAAAATCAAGACCGTACCGATTTGAATCGGGCAATTGAGTTCACTTATGGGTTGTACGTGGTGGTTATGGCACTGACGCAACATGAGAGTGTCAAATTCCGATACTGACGGACCGGTTGAGCGGGGCTCTTGTGCATACGAGCGCACATGCGCGGTAAGCCCAAACCCAGCACATAAACCCAACGAGGTTCCATCGTAAAACCAATTGGCAATAGGAGAAGTAGCCCATCGACCTTATATACTAGGCTCGGAGTGTCCCATCTTTCGATGTGGGACTTTATTATCTCCAACACGCCTCCGCAAGTGCAACTAGAGGATATAGACCGAGTTGCACTTGTCCACAGGTTAGGATCGCGAGCCGAATTGAGGCTAACCACTCTGATACCATGTCAAATTCCGATACTGACGGATCGGTTGAGCGGGGGTCGTGTGCATACGAGCGCACATGCGCGTTAAGTCCAAGCCCAACACATAGACCCGGCGAGGTTCCATCCTAAAACCAATTGACAATAGGAGGAGTAGCCCACATACCTTATATACTAGGTTCGGAGTGTCCCATCTTTCGATGTGCGACTTTATTATCTCCAACAGAGAGTCATCAATAATCCCGATGAGGTTGTAAGGGGAATGAGTGAGTGAGTTTGTCAAAGCGATAGCAATATACTACATTTATGCAATTGTGCGTGTGTGAGATAAATAGAGGAGGAAGAGAATACAACATGATAACATTGTTGGCTTCAATGTTTGACAATGCCCACAAATCTACTTGACCAAACTCAACACCGACGAATCCTATGTAATAGCTAGGATTTCGAATTCTAATTAATGTTGATTAACTTAATCGTTGATAGTAATTAGCATATAACTCGCGAAGACTTCGAAAGTGATGAGTAAGAGTTCCACCGTTATGTTCCTGGCGTAATTTTGAACGTTTGGGAAAATTTTTACTTTTTCTCCCGGGTAATTATTTTTACCCTCCGGTGTTATTTGGAGCATTTGGGAGCTCCAATTAATAAAAATGCAGTTGAGAGAAATGATCAGGACATCGGATATGTCTTAGATATGAAATAACATGGAGAGGCAAAACGGCCAAAAGAGTCGCTATTTCGTTTCTTAACGGCTAAGAAAGACGGCTTAGGAATATACGTTTTTCGAGGCAGTTGTGTAATAATTATCCCTACAATATTCCAGATTTAATGTTCCAATCTCGAGAAGCTTGGAGAAAGAGGTTCGACCCGCCTTTGGATCGGTTAAAGGATAATTATCGACTTTACTAAAGGATAATTATCGTCTTCACTATAAATAGCGGAAAATCCTTTATTAATTCATTTCCTTTCACGTTTTCTCGTAAAAGCTCTGATTTCTTTCAACCTTCAAACTCAGATCTACTCTCCGTTTCTAATCCGATTTCAATTCCGTTTGAGTTTTTGGATTCCTCTCTTCATTCTCTTCATAACGGTACCGAGTTTCTGCATTTCCGAGTATATGGAGGGCTGGTCGAGCATATATGTCACCAGGACGGTTCCGTCGCTCAGATTCCGATGAATTTGATGTTGTCCATGCGTAGCCTGCGTCGTTGTGATTCCGAATCTTCTTTCAAATCGTCAATCGGGTTAGTAACGAATAAGTTATGAATTTATTCGTTTTCCGTACTGCGATTTGGCCTAAATTGACTTTAGGCTTGTCAAATAGGACAATTAGAAATTCCATTATGGTCATTATATTATTCTGGTGATTATGGGTTCTTGTTTGATGAAATCTGATGACAGGGGGTTTAGAAATTGCCTGCGGGCAAAACGTTATTCTGGCGAAATCTAATTAATTAATTAAAGGTTAATTAATTAAATTAGGATTAAAATTGAGATTGAGGAATGTTGATTAGATACTACCTTGAGATTTGAGGAATTGTGAGCTATGTTGAGATATTGAGGTTTAGTTGGTTGTGAGGCTCATAGATTGAGTATGATCCTTGTGGATCCCTTTGGGTTTAGGTGTGACCCCTTTGATGAATAGAGGTTGATATATCTCCTTATGCCTTTTTATAGGCTGTGTTGTCCCTCCAATGTAGAGGTGATCGTGGTTGATTTTGTACGAGGTTGAGGTAAGTCCGTAGGACTTACTTAGCTATCATCCCTATATTGGGTGTTTGCATGAGTGGTGTGTGCTTTATATGTTTGCTATGATATCATGAGTTGTCGTTTTTATCGACCTATGTTCTATTGACTGCCCCACTGCGTGGCTGTGATAGCCTTTCCCTTTCATCCCGCCGTGGAGTCTGGGAGGTTCTCTGATGTCGGGCCAGACTGGTTTACAGGAAGGGCGCAATCCACTCCCATAGGGTACACGGATTGCGTGACCGATACTCGTACAGCTGGACATTGTACTCAGAGGCGGGGATGTATCGGTCCTCGTGTCACATACTTTCATCTATCTATATATATACGGTTTTTGAGTGAATGGTTATTATATAAAGATAATAAATGGGTAAATGTGTGATAGCATGCTGATGTGTTTATCTTTCATGATTGTGCTTGTGCTTATGCATTACCTCGTATATGTATGGTTAGCTAACGGTTTCATACCGTGTTGTAGATGTTTACAGGTTAGGCGCTACTGGGTGATCTGGCAGGGTGACAGGCCGAGGACTCTCGTACATTATGTGGTTGGTTTGGGGTTGTTGTGTTTCCCCTCCTGCGTGAGGATGATCTTTTGTACCTCCTATGTGAGGATGTCGTTTTATATACTCGGCTATGTTGTTGTTTACTTTGGGTCGTACAGTTTATACTGTTTTATGTATTTGTTTTATATCTGTCAGTGTCATGTTGTAAGGTCCAGTGAACTTGTTGTCAAGTTAGGGTCAGGATCCATTGTGAGATCCTAGCCCAATGTGACATCCCGAGTCCCGCGGATTCGAGGTGTTACATCCTATGAAAAGGATTCTGGTTGGTTGAGAGTGCTACTAAGAGACCATGACGGTGGGTTCATTGGTTCATGGCTAATAGAAAGGAAAGCTCAACATTCAAACCTTAAACTTATGAACTATTAAAACCTTACCACTAGGATGGAGTTGAAACTTATGAACTATTGCATAACCTTACCGCGGGAGCGCGACTAAGAGACCATAACGATGAGTTATTTCATTCTTATTTTAAAAAAAATAAAGTAGAGATATTTTTAAAAGATTTTCACTCGTGACTTATTAACTATGAAACACAAAAACCTCCAGATAGTGACGTTTTTCGTGTTCTCCGAGTTGAAAACTTGTAGGCTTTCAAAAACTTCTCAAATACGGTCAAAATAGTGAGTACGTTGTCAAAATATTTTCCCAACATCGAAAACGGGCCATACACATCCAAACCATGACCATGATCATGGACAACTACTCAATGTGGACTGAAGTAGGGATACAAAAGAAATAAACAAGACATATGCTACATTTTATTTTAAATTTTAAAATAAACAAAATATTCATAATTAATATCTCAAGAGTAGGCCTGTTCAAATCTGGACAACCCGCCCGACCCGGAAAAACGGGAGGGTATGAACATGGAAACAAGCCTGATCGGGCCAAAAAGCCCGGCCCGTCAATCGGGGCAAAAAATAGAAAAATTATATTATAATTATAATAAATTTAATATAGTTTACATAAATATCTTAAATATAACTTATTTTAGAAAAAATTAAATTAAAAACATTTATTTAAAATATTTAAAAATAAATAAATAAAAAACGGTACCCGCGAGTACAGTCAAATACGACACCCATCTCAGGCTCGAAAGTAAAGCCGAGCCCAATCTGTGCCCGGCTAAACGGGCCGAATATTTTATAAACTCGACACGGATCCGGATATGAATAGGGAAAATATATTTATATTTGACCGTAGTGTCTTCTGGGTCCGTGTCGATTTCCCCTGCAACATATCATATTAATAAAGCTTCAAAACCCTACCTCTATGATGCACGCGCCTAATAGGTGGAGTGTCGCGTGTCGGACATGGCGGGACACACGGAAACGCCTGGAAACGCCGGGGAAACGGTCAAACTTGAGCGGAAATGGTCAAGACACGGTTCGGGGGAGGGAAACGGCTGGGAAACGGACCGGAAACGGACCGGACACGAACCGTGTCCGGTCAAGACACGGTCAACTCATTTTTAGAGGAAAGAAAAAAAAATTGAAGCCTCGCTGTTCTGATTCTTCTCAGAATCTCAACTTATTTCTCACAGACGACAATCGCAACTGGGAACCCTAGCAGCCAGGACCGGCCATCAGCGCTTCACTCTTCAGGACCGGCCGTCGACGCTTCGCTCCTCAGGACCGGCCCTCGGCGTTCCTCTCTTCAGGCCATCGACCCTTCCTATCAAGACTCTTTGTCTCAATTACCTCTTCGACTCTTTACGGCGTCGGCCCTTCCTCTCTTCAGGACCGGCCGTCGGTTACCTCTTCGATAGTTAGCGGCTTTGTCCTAGTTAGAAGCTTCGTCCCAGACTCTCAAATCGCAGCTTCAGGCCGTCATCCTTGCTTCGTCTTCAGGTCAGGCCCTTCGCATTGTGGTGCCTTGTCTCACAGTCTCAGCCCTCAATCCGTCACTCGTCAGACTCATTACCTTAGGTATGTTGGTAACTCTTCTAGTTTTCTTCCTCTTCAATCTTCGATTTTGTATGTGTATTTGAGTATTTCATATACTGTTGTTGATTCTTAAGTTTTCTTACTGTAATTTTGTAGCACCACGCCACTACTTAGTTGTTGATTGTTTTGAATAAGTGCAAAATGCCAAAAAGTATCAGCTGTTCAATTACAGTTAGACACTTAGACATGTTTGCCTTTGATTTTGATGAAATTCTATAATCAATTGTTGTTGATTTTTAATTTTCTTACTTGCGTTTGATTTTAATGAATTTCTTTGAGCAATTGTTTATACTTGGAAGAATTTCTTAGTTTTCTTACTTAATTTTGCACTCTGCACTTCTGCAGTACTATTTGGATCTTTGAAGATACTAGAGTTCTTGAATTTACAAATCTCTCTCTTGACGATCTAGAGATGGAGGGTGTGCTAATTGAAGATATTGAATAATCTTGTATTTTGTGACTTGGTTAAGGTTTGTGATTTGGACCTTTGGTTTATGACTTGGCTGGTGATTTTGTTTGATGTAACATGTAAGACTAAGTATGTTTAATTTTGTATTTTGTAAGATTTAAATATTAAAATGTTTGTTTCTAAGAATGTATTTGAATTTGGAGTACTTATTCTTTTATATGTATGTTATTCATTATGATAAATGAATTAATCGTACAAAAAGCTTTAAAATGATATATTATTTATTTTCCTCGCCGTGTCCCCGTTTCCTATGTTTTTAGGATTGCCGCTTCCCCGTTTTTCGCAGTGTCCGTTTCCCGTGTCCGTGTCCGTGCATCATAGCCCTAGCTGTATCTCAAAGCTCGATCTCCTCTTCCCTCTTCGGCTCCCTCACTATTTCCCTCTGCGAACAGTTGCTTCTTCTCTCCCTTTCACGTAAGTCTTGTTCAACATTTTGGTTTTCAGTTTTCGCTGCTTTCGATTTCAACATGTTCTTGCGTTTATTTTTAGTAATTCCCGAGTACGCGAGTGAAAATGAAACTTCTGGAAGCGATTCTAGTGCACAATTGCCCTAATTTTGAACTTCTTAATTTTCAGTTTACGTCAGGCTATGGCTACATTTGGTACAACAATTTCAGCGGCAAATACAAATCCTAACAAGTCTTCTGAGGTATTCTTCGATGATACATTTGGAATTGATGAGAAGTTGTTGATTTGTTATAGTCTGTTTACGTCTAAGCTCTATCTGTATTTGACACCGTTCGTAATGTCTGTGTTCAGAATTATGAGTGTTTATGTGGTGCTGACTGTCGTAGATTATTTTGTGAATTCAAATGTATTGCTTTCAGTCAGTAAGGAGAAATATTCTCTCCATTTCCATAGTACTGGTTTTATGATAAAGAGATTCAATGTGTTTGTGTATGGTTGGCATGTTTGTAAAGTCTTCCAATATATGCATTGATAGGTATTATCTTTTTACAAATCCAACTGAACTGTTAAACCTTGATGATATATTCCTGCTCTCTAGAGGATATGTTATTCTCAATTGGACGCCTTGTATAGTTGTTTAATTTAGTTTTCATTGATTATATTCTTATCTGAAAATGAACTGGACCTTCTTGATTGATGCTTAAGTGGAATCGTTTTTTTCCTCTTCAGATCGCGCAACCTCCATCTGATTCAGTTTCAAGCCTTCATTTTAGTCCAAAGGCTAATTTCCTTGTTGCTACGTCGTGGGATAACCAGGTACAAATAAGCAGGCGGTAGTGCTGGCATGTGTGGTATCTTTTATCTATTATTGTTTTACCCTACAAAAATGAAGGATATCATCATACCATTTTACCATTCGCAGTTGCAAATAAAAATAATAGACCTGTTTTTCCCCCTGTTTTCTTTCCTTTTTTGATTAGCCGTTTTATCTTTTGGTCGCTTTTAATCTGTTTATACTTTTACAGTGATAACTTTACAGAGTATTTGTATTATTGATTTTGTATTTATTATTTTTGAAATCTTAATTTTGGCACTTGTATGCATATGTAGGTACGATGCTGGGAAGTAATGAGAAATGGAACTACTGTAAGCAGTGTTCCAAAGGCTGCAATATCTCATGATCAACCGGTACAGTTGACATACATTCTGTTGTGAAATTGAAAGATGATCCCTGTCGTCTTCTAACAATACATTCTGCTGAAAAGGTTCTTTGTTCCGCTTGGAAAGATGACGGGACAGCAGTTTTCAGTGGAGGTTGTGACAAACAGGCCAAGATGTGGCAGTTAGGTGGTAATCAACCGGTGGCTATTGCTATGCATGATGCACCCATAAAGGATATGGCTTGGATCCCGGAGATGAGCGTTTTGGCTACAGCAAGCTGGGATAAGACAGTCCGGTAATTGTTTCTGCCTTTGCTTATTATCTGCACATTGTTTGTCACATTATTAAAGCTGCTAGATTTTGATGAACCCTTCAGGCCATGGAAAATGTAGCTAAAATATTAATGGGAATGGAAGGATAATGAAAATAGGCTGATCAATAATCAAATACTATATAAGTCTATAAGATATATACTTCAACCTGACCAGGGAAAAAGAATCATATACTTCAGATGTGAAAATGTGGCCTCACTTATATGAAGTGCAACCTGTGTCTTTTTAATAGCTTTAGTATGCCTCAACCCTTTTGATTAACTGTTGTAAAAACAACCACCTTGTCCAGCCTACTTTTGTAAAAGCCTGCCTACTCCAGTTGGAGTCACTTATAAATGTTAAGAATATCACTATTACGGTTTTATATATGCTTGAGGAATGCTAATCCAAAAAATATAAAGTTGTACTCCCTTTTTTTGATCATATATCCACTTCTTATCGTTGCGGCTTGCCAGCAACGGGAATCAAATTGTTTCAAGCTAGGCAAATTGATAATATTAAGTGAAAGTACTAAGTTCGGTCTTATTCTAGATCTATTTCTATTCATCCTTGCATGATATTGTTACTGTCACTTTCTTCTGGGCACATTATTAATTTCCCATTTTTTCCGAAGAAAGGTATTGGGATACAAGACGACCAAATCCAGTCCATACGCAGCAGCTTCCTGATCGTTGCTATGCTCTGACAGTACAACATCCACTGATGGTTGTTGGTACAGCAGATAGAAATCTAGTCGTTTTTAACCTGCAGAACCCTCAGGTATCTTCCTAGTGAGTTTTGTTGGGATCTCTGTTTCTTATTCTTGCTGCTGTATTTTGAATGTGAGTTGATTTTATGCAACATCAACTGTAACCATGTTGAACTGCATCTACTACGCCTTTCTGTTGCTTTCTTTCATCCTATTATTTTGAATTTACAGGCTGAATTCAAGAGAATTACTTCACCTTTGAAATATCAAACAAGGTGTCTTTCTGCCTTTCCAGACAAACAAGGGTTTTTGGTAGGGATCTATTTTCTCCTTCTGATTAGTGTAGTTAGAGATTGACTGTATGTTTCATTGGAGTTCATGCTATCGCTGTCACTGTATTTTTACTCTGTTCCACCATGTTATATAATCTTAATCAGCCTATCTGAAGAAAATGCATCCCGATTACAGGGATGAACCGATGAAGGTGCATTGCTTGCTTCATGTTGCCTGTGAATTTTAAAAAACACCATATTGCCTTGTAGCAGTAGTACAAAGATTGAATGCTTAAATAGGAAGATCGTTTATTTTATAAAAAAGAAAGGCTGACTGGGAGCTCATTTGCGGTGACTACTTTGTGGTGTCAGCTTAAATAGGAAGATCTTTTTTTTAAAGCTGGCTTGGGAGCTCGTGACTATATCAAATCATTTTAGTTCTTTAGTGGTGGTGAGTATGATAATTTTGGGTAAAGATCACCAGAGTACAGTGAAGTTGTATGCAGAAAATCCAGAAGTTTTAGTTGTGGCTGTAAGATCTTACCAAAACAAATTAATTGGATTATGATAATTCCTTATTATTGGATGTGTGCTCTATTTTCCATATTATTTTACCGCCTATTTACATCCAAGCTGCTAGACTGTTACGTATGATCATTTGCACTTTGTAGGTTGGATCGATAGAGGGGCGAGTTGGTGTACATCATCTGGATGATGCACAATCTAGCAAAAACTTCACGTTCAAGTGCCACAGGGATGGCAATGAAATCTACTCAGTGAACGCAATTAATTTCCATCCTGTAAGTCTGCCACTTTATTTTTCAACTTAATGAGCTCTCAAGTTTAACTTTTTTTTTTGCAGTGCCATGTTCATGTCTTTGTATATATCTGCTAGTAATAATAAACTAGACTTGTCTGGGTGCATAGCCGCATAACTCATGCCTTTTCTTGCCTCGGATGGCTTGAGGCAAGGTGATGAGGTGCATGCACACCTAGGGATGCTAGGCACCGAAGTACATGACCTCTATACCAGTAACCTTAACCCTTGGTCGTGCGATTTAGGATTAAACATAACGAAGCATGTCGATGCACAGTGAGTTTTAGAGACATTCTGTTATCTGGAAATATGTCTGCTATTAGATGGAGAAAATCTGCGTGACTCATCAGTTCCACCAAAAGAGATAAAAGGGAAGGAAAGTTGTGTAAATTTGTTAGAATCTGTTTGCATTGAAGGGAAAATAAAGATGCCTAGATTTTGGGTATCTCTTAAAAACCTTTTGTGAGAAGCCCATCCAACTTAGGTATTCTTCCTCCCGTTCGCTGGGCTCTTTCTGTGGCTTCTAAGATGCTTATCAAGTCTGTCTCTTTCTGAAGTTTTTCCTTCCTGATATTAATGTGGTGGTATTTTGAGATTGACCTTATTGTAGAAATATGATGTAGAATGGATTAACTTTCCAAGTGTTATTGCGTTTGGTGCACGCTGAAGTTTCTGCAAATATATATTAATTTTTCCAGGGAATAGAGTCTGATTTATACTACAGCTACTCTTGATCTGTTATACTTGCATCACTTTTAGTTACCTACCTTCTTCAGGTTCATCACACATTTGCAACAGCTGGTTCTGATGGCGCCTTCAACTTCTGGGACAAGGATAGTAAACAGCGTCTGAAAGTGAGTCACTGTGCTTCTGATTTCTGTTTTTTCTACATACCTGGAGTTCTAAGATGATATATACTTATTATATTTAATGTTCTTATTTTATTTCTCTAATATTAAATCACAAGTGACATAATTTCAGCTGTGCAAGTTTCCTGAAATTATTCCTTGTGCTGTAAAATCTAATATAAGTTATATTTAAAAATGGGTAACACTAACAATCTAACATGGAATTACTGAACTAAACAACTAAGCAGCTTAAAACCAGTCTAATAACAACTAGTAAACGTAAGTTAAGATAAATATTTAAAACAACAAAAACTTAAACTGTAAGTCCTTATTCTACATAACTAGTTAAATTTTGATTTTTGTAAGAATTGGGTGGAGCTGGCTTGTTAAAATAATTGTGTTAGTCTTTTTGCAAGTTCTTCTGTTAGGAAGTTCATTCAAAAATCTACGAACTGTTTTTAGTTTGCATCATGTGGATCATGTGTAGGAGTTTGTTTATATTATTGTTGACAAAGCTCTTTTTATTCAGTTGTGATGGATGTATCATGTTATTTAAGCTATCCATTTTGTCCATTACATGAATGTTTTTTTCATCTTCAGGCCATGTCAAGGTGCAGCCAACCCATACCGTGCAGTGCTTTCAGTAATGATGGTTCTATATATGCCTATGCGGTATGTCTCCTTCTGTTTTAACCTAATATAGCAATACAAGTACTATGGAGCCTTTTTCTTATCAGATAAGATAAATGAAATAAAAAAATAGTAGTAATAATGGTAGAATGTAATAAATCTTTGTAAAGTTATTCTACGAACAAATCCACTTTTTAAGCTGTCTTTTGGGACTTCTATGTGTGATTTTGCCGTCTGTACTATCCTGACATCCATTGTACATGCTAGATTTCTGCGATCATATGTTGGTTCTTCCATACCTCCCTCCTTGCACTGCTGTACGTTGCAAACATATTGAAGAACTGTTGAAAGCATATATGGGTCGTTTGGTTAGAGTTTAGGAATGAAAACAGAAAGATAATGGTTAAGGAGAAGTAAACGAAATGAAAATGTTTATAATCCTTAACATTCCATTCTAGTCGCTAAACAAACAATTAATTTTCTTAGATATTTTTTAGCAAAGCAAACGGGTAAATACAGTAGTTCTCTTGAAATTCATTTGTTAAAACTTGCACCTTCCAACTCTATGTTGACTTCCGATTGTTGCTTCTCCACTCTTCTAAGTGATTCAGTTTCAAAAACTACAGTATTGGTTGTTTTCAATTGAGTGGAAAATAGTAGTTGGTGAGTTGCATTTATAGCTGGTTGTCTTTCTCTGTTTGACTCTAAAGGTCCTTAATACTCTGTAAAAGGGCAGAAAAAGCTGTGCTGCCAGATTAGAAGAGCCTTGTAGAAGAATCAAATATGTTTTTTCCTGGACTGTAATTCAAATTTAGGAAGTTAAATTTGTTAAATCCAAAATATACATTTAATGTTATGGTTGAGAGTTAAAAATAAATTTTAGGGCTAGGAGTTAAAACTAAATGACTTGACATTTTATGGGTGTCAATATCAATTTTAATTGGGTGTGATTTAGAGCCTTGTAGAAGAATCAAATGTGTTCTTTCCTGGACTGTAATTCTTACTCTATTTACTATAGAAATGGCATGCCCTCGGGAATGTTGTGTTTCTTTCTTGCTCTTTTTAGTGCTTTGATTGGGAAAACTGCTTGTTGACTAGAATTATGTTGAAGTTGTTCAGCTGAAACACAAATTATACAAGAAAAGTAAAATCCTAAACTTGTTTATGCTGTCAGGTTTGCTATGATTGGAGTAAAGGTGCTGAGAATCATAATCCACAAACTGCTAAAACCAACATTTTCTTGCACTTGCCTCAGGTAAACTCTCTAATTGCTCAAGATGAATTCAAAAACCCAAAAAGATAACAATTGGGTTAAATAGGCTCTTTTTACAGGCTTTTGCTTTATAGACTCCTCTAATTTTACCATATATATAATTCCCTCCTAGATGAAAGAATTGGGTTAAATAGGAGTATATTTACTAAATAAGTTTATGTTACGGGTACTCTTAGGGCGCGTTTGGTTCCAACTCCGGAAACGGAAACGGAATGGAAACGAATTTAGTCCATATGTATATCCATATTTATGAGATTTTATGGAATCATTCCCCATGGTTTAATGAAAAATGCACTTGCTTTTTCACATTTTGTTACCCTATAGTGTATCAAAATTAATCAAACTCTCATCCAATTAATACAAACCACAAGGAATGATTCCATAAATTTTAATGAACAAGGGTATACGTATTGACTAGATTCGTTTCCATTCCGTTTCCGATTCCGGAGTTAAAACCAAACGGACCCTTAATAGTTAATAGTGGTAAAAGACCTAGTTAGTCATTATACCCGAATCACTCTAAACTTGCTATTATGTTGATGTAGGAGGCTGAGGTTAAAGCTAAGCCAAGGACTAACACAAGCACCAGAAGATGAACAAACGTCGAGTCCTTGTTCGTTGTAATTCTTAGATATTAAGGATACTACAAACTTCCTTTCGTCTTTTCGGGTTGTGCTTAGACTCATCACCTGATCCTCTGGTGAACATGTAGTTTTGTGTTTGTGATTTTAGATCAATTTACCAGAATATGAAGGGCTTTATAAATTTGTTGAAGTTTTTTAGTTACAATTTTATATACCCATATGAGCTATAACCTAGAACTTGTGGTATATATGAATCTCTCTTTTCCTCGTTGTTTTCCAAAACAGAACACTGCAGCCTTCATTTATTCACTATGACTGCAGCCTTCATTTATTCACTATGGCTCAGAAAAGAAGGAAAATAATCAATATTTTTATATTGCAAGAATTGGTCTATTGTCATATTTTTATCAAAAGTGAAATTGTTACAAATGAACTAAGATTTTTGGGTAATTTTATTTTTAAAAGAATAATAATAATTGGGGTGGTTCATCTGAACTTGTTATTTTTGCAACTTGTTCACTAAGATTAAAATGATTCAGTACAGAAGCGGATAAGACTCAGCCTGTAAAAAGATGCGTTTGAGCTTGTTTATTTTCTAAACGAACCAAAAATGACACATTTTAAAACTCGTATAATTTTTAGGCTCAACTCGTTCGGATATAATAATACTATTAGAACATTTTATTGGCCAAGTTAGTCGGGATTGGCTTAGAAGAAGCTCAACATTGTTCACTTTTTAAATGTTCACTTATTTTTTACATGAGCTAAATATAAACATATTTAAAGCTCGTATAAAATTGACTCTCGAATAACAATGCTAGTATGAGGTTCCCAATGTAAGAAATAAAAAAAAACGTCCATTTGGTGAAATATATTGTAAAATTTCCCAAAAACTCATTAGTAAAAGTGGTGATAACACCCTTTCTTAAAGATTTTGTAAGCATTAAAACTTACATGGTGATTGTTTTACCGAAAACAAAATAAGGGTGTTTTTTTTTGTAAATTAATTCGGAATAAAAAGATGTAGTATGAGGTTCCCAATGTAAGAAGTAAAAAAAACACATTGTGAGTAGACCCTTCACACCCTTTAATTAAAGCCTTGTTTTTTTGCTTTCCTTTATCCACATATCTCTTCTATCTTAGCAAATTTAGGATCACTTTGACCAACATTTTATCCATCTTAAATGTAGATGCTTAATAAAGTTTTGCAATTTCTCTTCTATCTTACTAAAATAAGGGCCCGTTTGGTTTGAACTCCGGAATCAGAAACGAAATGGAAACGAATCTAGTCCATACGTATACACTTATTCATGAAAGTTTTTGGAATCATTCCTTGTGATTTGAAGTAATTGAAGTTGAATTTGATTACTTTTAATACCCTATAGGGCAACAAAATATGGGGAGGCAAGTGCATTTTGCATGTAAACACAAGAAATGATTCCATAAAATTCCATGAATATGGATATATATATGGACTAAATTCGTTTTCATTCCGTTTCCGTTTCCAGAGTTGGAAACAAACGGACCCTAAGAATATTATACAAGAAAATTGGCATTTATTCTCCTCTTTTATTTGCTTCTTTGCAGATGAACCCAACACACTTATCTTCTCATCTTCGTGTGCTAGCCACGAGTCGTGTGACCCACCACAAACGTGTAAATACATGAGTTAAATTTTTCATAACTTGCACCTTCCATCTCTACGTTGACTTCCCATTGTTGCTTCTAAGTATTGGTTGTTTTTCAATTGAGTGGAAAATAGTAGTTGGTGAGTTGCATTTATAGCTTCTTGTTTTGACTGTAAAGCTCCTTAATACTCTGTAAAAGAGCAGAATATAGTAGTTGGTGAGTTGCATTTTTAGTCTTATGTTCAACTTATACAACAAAAGTAGCCCTATACTTGTTTATGTTTGCTAAAACCAACATTTTCTTGCACTTGCCTCACCTAAACTATCTGAGTATCCGTTTGGTTGGAGCGGTGGAATGAAAATGGAATGAAATATGATAAGAGTAATGAAAGGAAATGGAAATAATGAGATTACTTTTATGTGTTAAAATACTTCTGATCAAACATGGTTTTTGATTGATTTGGAATCATTTCGTTACCGAGAATGATTCCTAGTGCTTCCAAACAACATAAATTCAAAAACCCAAAAAGATAATCAATCACTCTAAACTTGCTATTGTGTTAGATATCAAGGGCTTGTTGCTCCTTTATCATGGTCAATAATGAATCAAGGTGCATTTGATGACTTCGAAAATATATCATAAAATTATCCAAAAATTCAAGAGTAAAAGTGGTGATATAAGAAAATTTATAAAAAGTAATGGTTTATGAAAACATTATTCCTTTTAGTACGAACAATTTATCATGCAAGATTATTATGAATATTTTATCCATATACCTTAAATGCTCTGGTAAACATAAAAGCGTTTAAGGTAAATGGGTAAAATACTTTTTGTCGTAAAATCAAGCTTTTGGGGTCATTTGATATCCTCGTTTTGATATCAAGATATTGATACGAGACCGTTACCTTGATATTTGTTAGGTATTTTATAGGATATCATGTAACATTAGTTACCAAACTCCAATTGTAGAAAAATAAAAGCATGAGATGGGAGAATAAGAGCAATTACAGGAATTGTGATATCTTAACCAGGGGTGTTATACTAGCAGAAGGAGCCGAGTCTTAGTATTCTCAAGCTCAGCTCGTTTATAAACGAGCCAAATTTTTTACGAGCAGAGCCCGAGTAGCTCGTCTAAAATTATGCTCACATATTGCTATTTTAGCCGAACGAGCCGCACATTGACATGTTCGGGTGGTTGTTTATAATCGAGTCGAGTCCAAATCGAACTTTTAACGAGCCGAACACGATCCCGAATAATTTTTCTCATGTATCAACCCTAATCTTAACGCCTTCCAACTAGTATCTTAAAATCAATGTATATCCCGAATAATTTTTCTCATGTATCAATCCAAATCAAACTTTTGTAAGATTGTCTTTTGAATTATCACTAAATTTTAAATTCCAATATCTTAATTTTCTTCTTATTATTGGAAAAGTATGTCAATACAACAGGCTTTTATGGATAAAGTAATTACCAAAACTTTCCCGAGGCAAGAATTTCACTAAAATTACCTCATAATTGACCAATAATTTCACTAAAATTACCTAATAAATCCATTAAAAATCTGTAATTTTCTATAGGTTGGTAATGATGATTTGTATTCAATTAAAAATTACATTTATAGATGAATTTGACCAATTCTCAATACATTTACCAATGTTTTGGAAAATATACTATAATTATCTATATTTACTTTATTTTGGTCCGATAAAAAATTACATTTACCTTAGCTTTAAATTATCTAAGCTTAAACTTTACGCCATGCACACTTTTGTCTCTCTCGAGACTTACGTAAGCTAAAATGTTACTGCACGTCAATTTCAACTTATTGTTAATCCTCCACGTAACAATGCATTGACAAATTTCACCTACTAAGGGTACTTCGGTAAATTTCAATCTAAGGGTAATATAATTTAAATTATTTTACTCAAAATATTAGATTTGGTAAATAAAATAATTTTACTTATTTAGCAATTTAGTAAACAAAGGTTATATCTAGACATTAAGATTTTTTTTTAAAATTTATGTATTTTCTCCATTAAGTTTTTATTTTTTTATTTTTTATTACATCTATGTATTTCTATTTCTCGTTTTTTTAGGGATGTGCAAAATTGGACCGGACCGGAATTTACGGTCCACGGTTTTTTTAAAAATCCGGGTTACGGTCCGATCCGGTTTTTGGACCGTATACAACCGTAACCAAGGTTGGACCGTAAACTACGGATTTCCGGTCCGGTCCAGTTCAGTCCGATCCGGTCCATTCTGTCCGGTTTTGGACCGGAAAACCTCACCAAAATTGCACCATTTAGGTACAAACCGGCCCGGTCCGATCCGGTGCGAAATATTCAAAATTGCACAATTTAGGTACAAACCTGTCTAATCCGGAACCGGACCGATCCCGATCCAGTCTACAGTCCAAGGTTTTATTAATTTACGGTCCACCGGTCCGGACAGTATGTACAACCCTAACTTTTTTCCCTCTTTCAATGTTTTTCTTTCTTGTTATTCAATTCATAACAAATTAATTTAGTTTTATTTCATATAATGTAATTTAGCATTAGTTTCTTCTACCTATCATCATAATTAGTATAAAATATATATTTAGTTAGTACAAGTTTTACAATATTTAAAAATAAATCATTTTATCTAATATATATTTTATTGCTCTTTTATTATTACATCAAAATATGATTAAAAAAATTATACACGAAATATTAAAGTTTTATTCTTTGCTATAAAAAAAAAAGAATATATATTTTTTATACTCTACAATTCTACAGTGACCCGAACTGTATACTCTGCACTGTACTGTATAGTGTACAGTGTAACACCATGCCACGTATTCCCTTATTTTCTTTTTTTTAAATAAAAAATATAAAAAATGGATAAAGACAAAAGAGGGTAAGGCCGTAAATATGGGAAATTGGTGAGGCCCAATTCGCAAAAGGACAAGAAAAGTCGAGGTCTGGTCTTTGGCCCCTTGGCTAGGTTGTTGTTGTAATTTATCTTTTTGTGACTTTTTTTTTTTTTTTTTTTTTTTCTTTTTCTTTAAATAAAAGTCTTATATATGGAAATTTCTTTAGTTCTCAATCTACTAAAATTCAAATTTAAAACTAACCCTAAAAAAGGTTTACATATTTAATACAATATATTATAATATTTTAGCAAGATTATATTTTGGATAAGTCTAAAATATTGATAAATGGTCAAACAATAGAGGGATAATATTTAATATTTTTATTTTTAGTTAATTTCATACACTTGGACAAATTATCCGTGATAATTATTTATACTCCTTCTGATGAAAAATAAGTGTCGTTTTAGCATTAGAAATTTGATCACAATTATATGTCGTTTTAAGTTTTTTAGTCCAATAAATGAACAATAATTATAAGAAATATTCTTAAAAATTGGTGTAAATGATTAATTTTAGTTCTAAAATCTATTTTATTGGTTTAAAAGAAGGTTGAATATTAAATAAGTGATAAGATTTAGAAAAAATTTACAAAATATATTTTATTTAATATTTTTTTTAAAATTGTGTTAAAGTTTAAAATGACAGTTATTTTTTATAGGAGGGAGTAAAATTTATCTGAGTGTCTATTTTTTAAAAAAAATATACTTATTAATTAAAAGTTGGTAAAGCATAAGAATTGGTGATAGTGATTATACTTTATATAACCAAAGATTAAAAATTTATGTAAATTTGATTGAATATAAGATAAAATTATTTAGAAAAATCATTAATACTCTAAGTAATTATTGGTGATAGTGGTTATACTTATATAACCCAAGATTTAAAATTCATTTAATAATCTTTACCTTTTTATATTTCCATTGGTGGGTGAGATTTATCATCATTGATTTGAGTCTTCTCCTCGGCAAAACCCAAAGAGAGAGAGTAAAAGAGAGACGTGGGAAGAGGGGAGAGAGTCTCAAAGGAAGGAGACATGCCCAATTTCTTCCCAACACCTTCATTTCTTGCCTTCCATTCTCATCTTCTTCTTCTTGTCTGATCCCAAAGGTTATATCTTTTTCTCTTCTTTCATTATCCTTTCACTCATTAGATTCTTATATTGTCTCCATCTTCCATTTCAATCTCATCCTCCATTTTCATCTTCTCCAACACTTCATTTATGCTGTTTTGAGTTTTTCCCTCTTTGATTTCATCAAGAATCAAACAATCCTTTAGTTTCTCTTCTGGGTTCTGTTTGAATGCATGTTTGGTTTCTGGGTTTTTTGTAATCTTACAAAACAATCACTTTTTTTTTTTTTGAATATATCATCTATTTATTATAGTTTTTTTTCCTGTGCTTCATCTGGATCTTTCCCTCTTGTGATTCATTGGCTAATCCATATAGAAACAATTTTTATTCTATTTATTCTATTGCTTTTTAGTGCAAAAGGTTCTATTTTTAGATTGATCAGCTTATCTGTGGAAAAGTCTTTATCTGTTTCTGAAATTTGGTTGGATTATTGCTCACTGAAAATTGGAAATGGTGTGTAATTTTGAGTTCATGCTAAAAATTTCCTTGAACAGCCTATTTTTGTAAAACATATCATTCATATCCATTACTAGTGTTAGAAAGTAGGTGTGTTAGAAGTTTTTCAAGTTAAGTGGACCCTGTTTGGTTATACTTGTGGCTGATATTATTTATATTGTAATTTTCATCATGTTCTAGAAATATATTAAAAAGAAAGGTAGGAGAGATTGTGAAAGATTCTGTCTTGTGCCAACATCTCTTGAGCTGTGATGGTATGCCTAATTTTGTATGCCTTTGCATGTGTTCTTTTTTGTTTACCTACCAACTCCATTAGTTTGGTTATTTAATAAATATGATCCAGCAGCATAATTCCTTGGGATTTTCTGTTTTTGTATTTTAGTTCATTAAGCTTTACTTAAATCATGTAATATTGGTACACATTTCAGAGAGACCCAAAAGCAGTGATGAGTACTGACTGTTATGTTACATTGATGTTTAAGGGCTAGAAATGTAGTTCTTACATCATTAGCCAAGGTTATGATATATTGATATGTTCTTATTGTATGTGACTAGTTGACTTACTTTGAAGTTGTTGTAGTTGTTTTGCAGCTATATTTACGCGACATTTGCTGTCGAAGGTTCTTTAGGAGTTTGTACATCAAAAACTGAAGCTTGTATTTGTATGGCCACAAGGATCCAGAATCCGGCAAACAAGAATTTTGATCAGAGTTCGGTTCAATCAATGTCCCAGCTGTACATGAATTATCCTTCCCATTGGAATTCACATGAACATCAGATTTCCGAGTCATTGTCAAAGAACTTGTCTTTGAAAGTCGATTTTTCAGCTCAGCTATTTAATAAGACAAAGACATCGGGCCTTCAGATGCATGATGACTCGTCTTCTAGCCAGTCAACTCAATCTAATCATGACTATATTGGTGCTGGTGGAGCTAACTCTCAAGATCAATGCAATTCATCAGAATCTGGTATCTAATTACACCTAATTGCTGTATACTATATGAAGCATGTTTTTATGATGAAATTTTTGGTTAATTGGATTTCAAGGCCAAGACGTGAGCTGTGATAAAAGAGTTAATGGCCATATGAAGCATGTTTTTATGACGGGTCATTCGGATTGTGCCATTAACCAACCTCAAGCCAATTATGGCCAGACAATGGTGAGTGAAAATTACTTGTTCATTACAAACTCTGCATTAATTTCACATGAATGTATTTTTCCTTTCAGACTTGCTTGCCTTATGCCTGTCCGGATCCTTACTACACAAACGGACTTGCAACTGCGTATGGAGCGACACCCATGGTAAGTCCGTTGACATGCAGTTTCTTCTTGTTTTCTCTTTAGCTATATCCATAGGTATGGCCTTATTTGCATCAAGTATTTGTCATTGTTATTCTGCTTGATATTTTTCCGCTCCTGATCATTGTAAGTTTGTTGAAGCACTTGCAAGTAATCTCATGTCAGTAAATTTACCTTATCTTAGAACACATAGCCTTGTAACTCGGCCTTCAGTGTGGCAACATTGCTCTGCTTGTCTTGTATGTTCAGTTGAGTGTCTGTGCTCATCTTTCAGGATATATGATGAATCTCCAATTCAAATATGTACAAGACCAATCATCACAAGATATTTGTTTTTTACTTGCATTATTTGGTTTATATAAGCAAATATGTGTAAGTTATGTAGTTCGTGGTCTTCACCTGTGTTCTGATTTTTATTCTACCAGATGCAACCACAGTTGATGGGTGCAGCACCAGCTAGAGTGCCATTGCCTCTTGATATCACAGAAGACGAACCCATTTTCGTCAATGCCAAGCAATACCACGGAATTCTTAGAAGAAGGCAGTCCCGAGCTAAGCTGGAGGCTCAAAACAAGCTCATCAAAGCTCGCAAAGTAAGCTGCTTTTCTAAACTCTATCAACAACATACTTCATATTAAGGGCTCGTTTGGAAACGCTAAGAATCATTCCCTGTAACAGAATGATTCCAAATCAATAAAAACTATGTTTATTTAGAGGTTTTTTTAACACAAGAAAGTAATCACATAGTTTCCATTTCCTTTCCTTACCTTATCTGATTCCATTCCGTATTCATTTCACCGCTCCAACTAAACGGGCACTAAGTTTGATTGTAACATGATGCAGCCATATCTTCACGAGTCTCGGCATCTTCATGCAATGAACAGAGTTAGAGGCTCAGGAGGAAGATTCCTCAGCACAAAAAAGCTTCAGCAAGAAGCTTCTTCAAACACAATAGGGTCCCACGGTCATCATCGGAACTCAGTTCAGTATCACCAACAGAATGTAAGCAGCAGCTCCTCATCAGCACCTCATCTAAGCTTCAACTTCACAGATCTTTCAAATGGCGGCTTCCCAGGGTTTATCAACAACAACCCTACCGAGCATTGTGCTCGCGTTGTCCGGTGATCAAAGACTTAACCAAAATGGAAATAGAAAGTATGGTTTATGATCATCGGAAGGCAACTCATCCTTGGCTTGTTCTATATTTCCTCGGTCATTGCTTTAGTTTAAACCAATCTGTTTACCTGTTTTTATTGAACTTCTAGCATTTGAAGACTGATATGTGTTGATTGAAACTCTTAGCCGTGAGTGTAATACTTGTGTAACCATGGTACTCTGTTTGGTTCAGTATTTAAGCTAGTAACATTGTTGTATCTTTACGGAATCTATGTCGAAAATGCCGCGAGGTAGTTGAATCTTATGTCCAAAATGCTGTGTAAGACATGTTACTGAGAAGTTGTGTATCTTTGCATATGTTGAAGGCCGAGATGTGCCTCAGTTGAGTAAGGTACAAGATTATCCTCTTTCATATATAAAGCATGGAAATCCATATGAAATTGTTTCTCGCTGTGTTCGTTTTTCTGTTTTCTCAAATTACTGTTAATAATTCTATAGGATTTTTCACTTTTTGTTGTTTTTTGTCGTGTCTCTTTCTCGTTTCTGTACTACATAGTTTTTCGTTTCTCGTCCTGAAACCCGGGTTACGGTTTAATACGGTCCAAAACCGGACCCGGACCGTAACCCGGGTTTTCAAAAAAAAACATGAACTGTAGACGGAACAGGTTTTCCGGTCCGGGCCGATTTTGCACAGGCTTAAGTCCATCTGTAGATCTTTTTGGTACGTCCCGCAACAGTGAGTAATTACGTGGGCCGAAGCCCAATGAGTAAAATGAAAAAAAAAAAATCTCGAAACGTATAATACGGAAAGGGTTTTTAAGGGTCCAAGCTTGATTCGCCATGGCTGAAACTTGAAAACCCCTAAAATCGCATTTACCGAAATTCCTGTCCCTCTCTCTGCATATCCTTCTCTCCTTTCCTGCAATTCGACAGAGATGGTTTGGTTTCAATGTGAAGATTGTGGTGAGAACCTGAAGAAACCCAAGCTTCCCGGACATTTTCGCATGTGCTCTGCCACCAAGGTCCATCTCCCTTATCTTTCTGTATTTCGATTTTAATTTGTTTGTTTTCGATGTAGCATCTGATATTGTTTAGTGTTTTTTTTTTTAATTCTAATGCTTTGGACAGCTCTCTTGTATTGACTGCGGCCAAGTGTTCGGAAAGCAGGCTGTGCAGGGCCACACTCAATGTATCTCTGAAGCGGTTAGTTACTAGTTAACCATCGCCTTGTTCTTGTACTAAGTTGAACTTGGCACTTCTGGTTGTAAATTAAGAGTTTAAGACCTAGTGTAGTAGTTTGAGCTGAATCTGGTTTGCTCTAGTTGTTGCCATGAAGTAAAATATTGGGATTTGGGAATGTAGTAAGAATGTATTTTGGACCGATAGTGCAGCAGCACAGATTTGGGAATGTAGTTACTAGTTAACCATCGCCTTGTTCTTGTACTAAGTTGAACTTGGCACTTATGGAGAGTATGAGACGTGTGATTTGTGAAGGCAGTACACATATTTATGGGTTTTCTTGTACCTTGTATAGTCAAATGAGGGCTTCAGACTCCTATTATTTTGAATCACAGGGATGTAACTGTATATAATTTGAACTAAATATCAACATCTGTTGTCATTGAAATGATGTTTGGGGTTCCCATTTGGGGTCACTTAAAATATGGTTTCGTTCACTTGCATATCTATGATCGGATGCAATTGATAAACTATAAGGATTTGATATGATTATTAGATTTTGATGAGATTGCTCACTTCAGGAAAAGTATGGTCCAAAGGGTCAAGCTTCAAATGGGACACCTGCGAAACCCAGTAATGACAAGAAAAATGCTGATGTAGACATACATGTAGGGTTATCTGAGCGTCCTCCATGGTTTTGCAGGTATGTATCAGTTGCTTCGCTGTTTTCTTTTTCTCTTTCTTTTGAATTTCGTCATGGCTTCATTTAGTTGCTTGAATTCACTTATACACTTCAATGTGCATCATTTGTAGTTTCTTACCTACCTTGTAAAAATTGCTCAAATACAACAAATGATTTTGCCAAATTTGTTGATAGAAATTTCAATTTTGTATGCTGGATCTGTGTTACTGAAGTAACACAACAATATTGGGTCAGGGCTCAGGAGTTAGGAGTTGGGACAATTGGCATTCTTCTCTGCTTCTTGTGACATCCTGGGGAGTCTAAACATTTTACTTGCTGATCATATTGCAAAGAATTGTTGCCATTAGATCAGAGACCTATTCCCTGTATTGATTGTTGTACCCTTTTCCATTTTATGATTGTTTAGCTCAATGCATCTTGCAGAACAATAACAATGATTGGAGAAACTTTGATTTGCTTTGATTCTAAGATTTCACTTTTCCTTCTGAGATATACGAACATGATTTTCTTGTATGATTGAACTGTATTGATTTTTGCATATCATTTCTTGCCAATTTCCCCACCTGTTGATCTTGGGGTACTATGAGTTGTTTCAGTCTACACTATACATGTATTGATAAATTAGTAACTGACATTTATTGGTTGAACCGTACAATTCTAGTCTTTGCAACACCCAAGCCACTAGCCAACAGACTCTGCTACTACATGCTGATGGGAAGAAGCACAGGGCAAAAGCTCGTGCTTTTCATGCTGCAAACCAACCTAAGACAACAGAAGAATCTATTACAGCTCAACCAAACAATGTACCAGAAAACAAGGATGCAAAAGAAGAATCTCAAAATCTACCAAAATCTGTCTCTAATGACGAGGTCCCTGTCTCTGAAAATGGAATTCTGCCAGTGAAGAAGAGAAAAATCAGTGATTCTGATGATGATGGTGCTAAAAAGCATTCTGCAATTGATGTTCAAACAGAACTAGGAAATGGTGAGGTGGTTCAGAACCAAAAGGCTGTAGATGAAGATAAGAAGGTGAAGAAGGCCAAACATGATGACCAGGAGAATGGAGAGAATGGATCTTCCCTGGCTTCAGAGAAGATAAAGTGGAAGAAGATAATCTCTTCAATCTTGAAAACTGTGGGTATTCCATCCTTGTTATTACACTAGTTATATTTTTGTATTTTATCATTCTTGCTTTTGTTAATGTGTGGGGCTTGGCTGATGCTCATTTCAACTACTCTATGCTCTTTCAACAGACTGATGGGGCTGTTAAGATGAAAAAACTGCAGAAGCTTGTTCGGAAGTCTCTAAAGGAATCTGGGATCTCAATCGATGTCACTGAGCTCAACAATACTCTTGAGCACAAGGTGAGCTTATCGTTCCATCTATTTCCCCTGAAGTACCCAGCAGGGTCTGTTGGATGATGTTGACATTGTTGCTAATCTGCAGGTTAAGACAAATTCCCGCTTTACAGTTGATGGCAAGTATGTTCGGTTGGTGTCGAGAGAGTGATACCAAAATTTTCACATGACATACGGCTTTTCAGGCTATTTGAGTTTTGATCCTTCAGTTCTTGATCACTCAAAGGCTGTGCGTGATGGAGATATTGCTATATTTGTATTGTTTTCAACCTGCTAGCAGCCGGGGAACCTCCACATGGTCTATCTATAGTGAAATTTTGTCAATGTAAGTTCATTATTAGTTATTACTTATTAGTCAAACTCGTGCCTTTGGCCTTGCCAATATGACAAATTGAGGTACTTTTGCGTCGGATGCTAATTTTTGTTACCATGCAAAATTTCTCTAAAGGATCAGAAGATGTGTTGATCACAACTTTCCCCTTTAGTTTTGTCAGTTTAAGGGTGTGTATCGATCATTCATAATGAAAACGGAAAAGTAATAGCTAAGAAGAGGAAAATGAATTGTCACATCATTTTCTTTCCCTCTTCTTATTAACTACCTTATCGTTTCCATTCCGGAGAAGCTTCCAAACGCGCCATAAGGACTTGCCAATCTGCTGCAAGTTAGGGCACAATGCATAGAATCAGCTTCCCAAAAAGCACAAATTTACAGTTAAATTCTGAGTTCTGTTGTCAGATATACATTGAGGACTTGTAACAATTAATTCTCAGTAGCAGCAACACGATTCCTCCACTCTTGTATGGCTAAACGCAGAGTTTTGTTGGGAGTAAGTAAAAAATGCTGCATTTTAGTCTCTGTCACAGGTGATACATCATGCTTTGCAAGCCATGCCTCAATCGCTGTACGCTCATATGTGAAGCCATCAGCTGCAATATGTGGATCTTCCATGATCTCCTACATTGGCATCAATGGAGCATAATCGGTGAGTCGATCAATTTTTACTTCATAAATGCATTATTAACAGTTTGTGATTGAATTCTTGATAGGAACATCATACCTTGATTATAGGGCAGAAGTAGTGGCTTGGTGCAAAAGCAGTAGTATTCTTCTCAACCTTCATACTAGCATTAGCAACATCAGCCAACTGCTTCAGTACAGGAAGGATCTGAGTTTCGAGATCCGGCCTATCTCGACACCTTAGCTTACAGCAATTCAAGGCTATCTTAGCCATCTCTTTGGCTTCAGCTAAGGGCCAATCTAAGATAGCAGTGTCCAACATATACTGCAAGGAATTGCTCTCCATGGCATTCTCCATCACCAACAATAGCCCGTTTGGATGTCGAGCAGTCAAGAGTTGCAGAAGTATGATCCCGAAAGAGTACAGATCCGACTTTGGCCTGACTGTACCGGTTCTTTGATACTCAGGATCCATATAGTAAAGTGTTCCTGCAAGGACAGAGTGACCGAAATGTGTGACACTGTCGGGAACTTGCTCGGATACAATCTTAGCAAGGCCAACATCGCTGATCTTGCTCAGGTAGTTTCTACCGATCAAGATGTTGCCTGGCTTGAGATCCCGATGGATTATTGGCTCCGGCTTGAAGCTGTGTAGGAAGGCAATTCCACAGGCTATCTCAAACGCGATCTTGAACCGGGTAAACCAAGGGAGAGGCGGCTTTCCATTGTGGCAAAAGATCAGCTCTTCCAACGACCCGTTTTCCATGTACTCGTAAACTAGACAACCGTTCTCAGGACACGCTCCGAGTAGTAGGACGACGTTTGGATGCCTCAGCTTGCTTAGAATCCCAACCTACAAGGACATAAATTCAGTTAACTTAAGGTACCTATATGGATAGGGGTGAAATATGAGCCGAGCATCGGCATGCTCAATCTCGGCTCGTTTATACGAGCTTTAATATGAGCTTTAAAATGTGTTTATATTCGGCTCGTTTAGAAAGTGAACCAGCTTGATCTGAACTTTGACAAGTCGAGCATTGGCATGCTCAAGCTCAGCTCGTTTAGAAAATGAACGAGCTCGAGCCGAGCTTTTGACGAGTCGAGTTCGAGTAACTTGTCTCATATTACAGACCTAGATATGAATATGTATACCAAACAGGCGCGAGTATAAGATACCTCTTTGAGAAACTCCTCTTTCTTATCAGAGTTATCTTGCTGAAGAACCTTGATTGCAACAGGAGTATGATCAAGACTTCCCTTATAAACCTTCCCATAGCTTCCTTCTCCGAGAACCCTATTCGCGGAGAAATACTCGGTCGCAACCTCAATATCATGGACACTATACTTCCTATAGCCAGTCTCGCTTGAAATAAGCTCATCTACAATCTTCTGCTTCTCTGAGGACTCTTTGAGTGCATTCAACTCTGCTATTTGTCTTTCATAAGCCTCTCTTGCTAGTATCATCTTAGCTTCTTCAGCTTCCTTGACAGCAAGCAAATGCTTTGCTTTCTGCTCCACAGCCATCTTTCTTAGCACCTCCTCCCTCTCCGCAGCCGCGTTTATCTTCTCCGCTTCCTCAACGCATTCCGTTGATAGCATTTCGACCTACATAACACAAACCAATATGTTTACATAAACTCACAGAACGAAAACGGGTTTTTCGATGATTTTCGTTTAATCACCTGGGTTTGAGCATGCATTAGGTCCTCACAAGCTTGATTGTACAATGAAAGGGTAGTTTGGAGCTCTTGCTTTAGTTGTTCTACTTCATTCTTCAAGTCAAACTACAACAAATCCCAAAACCTAAGGTCAGGACCGTCCAATGAGTTTCGAAGACCCGGTGTCAAAATGACACATGCCATTTGACGTACCTGCTCATAGGAAGCAAATGAAGCACCGGTATTTGTCGAGGAGGCCGGGCCAGGAGACATATGACCATACTCAATGGCGCGAGAAGCCATAGAGTTGAGTTGAGCTGCTTTGTGGGGATTGAAATCTTCGGTGAAAGAACTCAATCTCGAGCCCTTTTGCGAGCTTGTTGAAGAATTAGAACGACTTGGTGCAACCGAAAAGGAAGATGCTCCAATGGTTTTACGAGTTCTTCGCTCCAAGGACGAGGAAGACATCCGGGGCGTATTGCTCCCACTGCCAAGATTATTCACTAAGAAGCAAAACGAAGACGATTTCGTGCTAAGTATGGGACACTAATAGGATGAACAATATCAACTTATCATAATAAGGTTTTTTGCACTTACCATTAGAGATCAATGATACTGCAAGTTTGGTGATCACTCTATGTTTTGATACCAAAAATATATCACAGAAGTCAGGGCTACACTTCAACACTGTGGATGATATTCCTGGCCCCTTAATCTTCCTGACATCGTAAATAACCGATTCATTCATAAAGAAATAATCGCTCTACCAACTATAACCATATTTACCAAAAAATTTTAAAGACGGAAATTATCATAATGCACACCTATAATAGTTTTCCTTGCTGAAGTTGTCATTTTAAGCTTTCAACTTTTATATCGTTGATAACAGTTTGTATTGTTTTGAGTTATTTTTTCGAACTTATAAAATTTTAAAGACGGAAATTATCATAATGCACACCTATAATAGTTTTCCTTGCTGAAGTTGTCATTTTAAGCTTTCAACTTTTATATCGTTGATAACAGTTTGTATTGTTTTGAGTTATTTTTTCGAACTAAGTTTATGATGATGAATTACCTCCAAAAGAAATTTGTGGACTGGGATCCCAATACTACACTTCTAATATTGGCCTTGGAAATGTATTTGAGAAGAGCAGTTGCAGGATTGTCATCTTCAAGCACCATTGATTCTACCTAAATCACAAATCATTTATCAAAACATCAATATTAAGCGAATTCTCTTTGTTCTCGAGATTTTCTGATATATTTCTATATTTTTCTTTTTCTTTTGTTATGTTTTTCTATAATGGTTAGTCCGTATGCTGATTTTTTTTTTGCTTTTTCGATCGACTAAACGATGTGTCATCTAGAATTTCGAACCGCTTTCCATTATTAAAAAAAATCATAATAATGCTAGTACCTCGATATTGTCTCTTTTGATAAGCTTCTTATATTGGGTAAATATCTCTTCACATTTGATCTTTACATCCTTCAAATATTTTGTAACAACCGCTACATCAAGATCTTTGATCGACACCCGTTCTCCCGCTGTAATAAAACATATATAAATATAACAAATATTATAGTTTTACATAAAGATTCATGTTTTCGAGTTTACTTCAAAAACGAAATAACTAGCCCTAGATCATCATATCATGCATGCTATTAACACCTATTAAAACATCAATTGCATCTTTGAGGCTTTTGATCCAAGAACTTCATATGATCTTCCCTAAACATGTTTTTGACTAAATATATATACACACACAACAAATTAACAACTTTGACCTAAATTCATCACTATTCATCACTATTCATCATGATCTCCACCTATGAAAACATCATGCATGTTTCATGCTTTGATCCAATAATTTCATATATATATATATATATATAAAATCCCTAAATGATCATTATTTCAACTCCAAAGAGACTAAACATGAAACAAATTCTCTATAAATCTAAATGGGTACATAAAATAATCATAACACATAACACAATAGCAAAATTTGCCCTAAAAATCATTATATAAACTCCAAAGAAACTAAAAAAACATCAAACAAATTCTCCAAAAAATAAAAAAAAAATTTTAAAAAAAACGTACATGGAGTAGGTATGTGAGTAACGTTGGGCATAACATGGAGTAAGACGAAACGATCAGCCTGAGGAAGCAGATTATCGACGGCCCACCGGACGGCTCTTCTGCTGCCGTTTCCACGGCCATTTCCTCCGTTAGCCACCGCAACAACCACCGTCGACGCCATCTTTATGACTTACCAGTCCTCTAATTATAATTAATATTCACTAACTAATAAGCTTAATTTTCAGAGAGAGAAAAGAGAGGAGTGGGAGATAAGTGGGAGGGAGGGAATTCATAGATATTAAGATCTTACACTTCTTATAGAGACTTACTTAAGTATTATTTTATGTTATAGTTTATTTTTGTCGGATTTGACGGGAAACTCCAACCGTGGACTTTTTTGCTCAATTTTGTATTTTACTTTGAAACGGAATGAAAACGAATCTAGTACATACGTATACTCTTATTCATGAAAGTTTTTGGAATCTTCCTTATGGTTTGAAGTAATTGGAGTAGAATTTGAAAACATTTTGTTACTCTATAGCTATATTGTCTAAAATTTATTTTTATTTATTTTATTATTGATTTGATAGTGCATTGGAAGATGATATGAGTAGTGAATATTGTCAATCTTATGATGTAATGAAACATAGGAATATTTCCACTTGATCATCATAATGTGAGGCATGCTTCAAGCCAAAATATCAAATTAGTTATAAATATATAGCTATTTTAGATATATAGAATCGGTTACTATTTTATAATTGTTATATCGGTTTATGTATTGTTTGTTACAAACATAACTTTTAGGGCCCGTTTGGTTTTAACCCTAGAATCGAAAATGGAATGGAAACGAATCTAGTGCATACGTATGCCCTTATTCAAGAAAGTTTTTGGAATCATTCTTTGTGGTTTGAAGTAATTGGAGTAGAGTTTGATTACTTTTGATACCCTATAGGGTAACAAAATGTTGGAAAGCAAGTGTACTTTGCACTAAATCACAAGGAATGATTTCATAAAATTTCATGAATAAGGATATGCGTATGGACTAAATTCGTTTCCATTCCGTTACCGGAGTTGGAACGAAATGGGCCCTAAATGTTTTAAATAAATATTTAAAATATTCGTGTTCATTAACACTGTATTTTATCTATCTATATATACTTACTAAAGTAGACTACGTTTTGTTGACGTGACACTTTGAGATTTCAATATTTAAGTCTAATAACTCTATATTACTAAACTGTCACTCATCTAAAATTATTAATTTTAAAGCCTATTTATTTTTAATAACAGTATCAACCAAATCACCAAAACTATCAGATTTTGTAATTATTTATAATTTTTATTTTTAAAATTATCTGTTTTAAGAATCTTATAATATTATTTATATTTAAAGCAAGTTATTTATCAAATTGTTTTAGGTGTATGTTTATTTCATTAGCAACAATAATTACATTGTTACGATAAGGTGAATATTTTTTAGAACTAACCTTTTTCTTTTTTTTGAAATATTTATGTAACTTGATTAGTAGTGCGATTTTGTTTTAATTATATGTATTAAGAATATCCGTGCAGGACACGGGTATTACTATCGTGAACGGGACGGACCTAGCAGGATGAAGAAGATAAGGTTCTTTTTGTCCCGAAATTTATTAACGGGGCGAAATTGCTATTTTCATGAAACTCCGGAAAATGTTCAAAACAGGATAAAATCAATAAATTTTTTCACTCCTATTTATATGTATTAAAAATATCCGTGCACGGCACGGATCCTAAACTAGTTATATATAAACTAAATGTACATAAATATTATAAACAATCTAAATATTCTATATATATATATATATAAATGTTTCTTATAAATCAAAGGAAAATAATGTTAGGAATTATGATACAAATTGATCAAAATATTCCCATGTTATGAAATATATATTAATATTTGAATCATTCACTAAGTCATAATATATGCAGGAAAGCATGAACAATTATCCCATTACAAAAATTAACAATAAAAATATCGAAATAAATGTAATTGGTTAATAAATAAAATAATATTGTTATGAAAACTGCAATTGCGAATATGCTAAGAACAATATCTATTCTCCACCTCACTCATATCGACAATGATTCCCAAGTTGTATATTATATATATTATTTCATTAATTTAATCTTAATTTAGTCTTAAGCGAATTTTCTTCTCATTATAACATTATAAATAATTTTTAATCTTAGGAAAATTCTCATTTTCTCATTATTTAAGATTTTAATGATCCGCCTTTTTTAATATTCTATATTCGTAAATATTTCGTTTTATTTTATAATATTAATCTACCTATGGCTAGACATGAGTCCGGTTTGGACAAACCGCCTAAACCGCTGGTTTCCAAACCGGCCCAAACCAGCGGTTTAGGTTTGCCGGTTTGACCAAACCGTAGGTTCACGGTTTAGGTTTGGCCCAAACCGGCGGTTTAACCGGCTAACCGCAGGTTTGGGGTTTTTATTTTTATTTTTTTTTAAAAAAGAATAAACCGGCCGGTTTGGTCCTTAAACAGCAGTTAACCGCAATTTGGCCCTTAAACCGGCAGCTTTCATTTACCGCCACCAAACAGACAAAAAACAAAACCGGCGGTTTAGGTTTAACCTAAACCGCCGGTTTGATTTTTGTCGGTTTAGGTTTAGGCCAAACCTAAACCGGCGGTTCCTAAAGCTAAACCGGCGGTTTAGGTTTAGGACCCAAGTCTACCTATGGCCATCGATGACTATTTTTTTTGTAGAATTATTCAATTATTCTTGAAATGATTTATATTCATATAATTTGTCAAATATTATTATACTTTCCGTTTTTTTTTTTTTAGAATTATTCAATTATTCTATATTCGTATTTCGTTTTATTTTATGATAAAAATTATTTTTTTAACCGGTTTAATTTTGTAATGGAGGTTTCAAACTCTGATCTGTTCTTATTATTCTTTGATTTGACTACTATTTATGTATATAATAGAAAATTAAATCATATAACTAAAATATTTGAAAATATTAAATAGGTTATATTCAAGATAATATTGTATGAAGTTAAAATAGCGTTGAATTATATTATGGTAATGTTATCCTCAAAATTAATATGTAATGTTATGTCATTATTATTTTGATATAAGTATATTATATTTTTTTAATCTGTAATATATGTATATATTATTCATTTAAAAAATTAATTATAATATAGTATTTTAATGGTAAATCTTATATATTAACTACATAAAAAATTAAAATTTTTATCATGATAAATATTATGTAAGTATTTAAAAGATAAAATTATGTAAAATAATATAATAATTAAAGCTTAATCATATTGTGTGAATAATATATAGTGATACTAATAGCAATAGTAATTATAATAGGACAAGATTTGCAGAATAATGTGTTACTAATTAGTAATAAAATTATATAAACGATATATAATATAAATATAGTTATTTCACGACATCCTTGTTGGGCCAATGGCCCAATGCAGGCCCGGCCCAAATGTTGAAATTGGTAAAATAAAAAAATTAAAAAAAATGGATGTTTGGAGATAGATATATCATATATGTTCTCAAACTTGAAAGATTTTAGATGAATTTTATTTTTGAATAATTATATATTTTTTTAAAAATAATTCAAATATTAAATATATTGATATAGACTCACCGTATGCATTATATAACTTGAATAATGAAGAATATTTAGAACTTTTGAGTTTCAAGCAAATTCGTTTACTTTTTTTCTTTTTTACGAAAAACTGGAGAGGCTTCGGTGCTCACAAAAAAACTAAACCAAAGTCATACGAGGAAGCAAACCCCTCGCAAGTCATCAACAAGAAATCTCCTAACAAAATTCGGAGGAACCAAACATGAATGAAAATCAAGCGGAAAGGAGAAGGCAGTATTCGCAAGTGAGTCCGCTACTCTATTGCCTTCGCGAAACGTATGACCAAACCGGACGGTCCAGTCTCTAAAAATGGAGCCTTGGCATCTAAGAATCATGCTAAAAAATTGATGACTCGTCTCCACCCCTTTAAAAAAAATAAAATATGAGAAGTATTCCATTGATCTTATATATTAGGGCTCAAAATCTCCACTTTAAATGTGATAACTTATTATCTCCAACAGAAAGCAAGTTCAATGGACCCGACAATCTTGATAGTTCAAACAAATCTGATAAAACAAGAAACCCGACAACCAAAGCAAACATAAAAAAAAGAAGCAAAAAACAAGATAAAGATCGAAAACGATGAAGTCAGTCACTCCAAAATCCAACTACAAAAAGACAAAAAAACCGTTTAACTAAGGCACAAACCAACGTGCATGTCTAAGATCTATCACGTAAGCTCAGCGACGTTTCATCCTTATTTATTAAACTTCGGAAGCTCCTCATTTTATACATGATAACTTATCATCTCCAACAGAAAGCAAGTTCGATCCACCCGACAATTTCGATAGTTCAAAAAAACCCGAACCCTACAGCCAAAACAAGCAAAAAAGCGAAAAACAAGATAAAGATCGAAGACAATAAAGTCCGTCACTCCAAAATTACAAAAAGAAAAAAAAAAAGTTTAACTAAGACACAAAGCAACATGCATGTCTCCATAGATATCTCGACGCAACACACAAATCACAAACGACAACAAAACACAACTTAAAGTGCAGTAACGAGTGGAAATGAAAGAGCTACAAAAGGTTGTTCATAGTAACGTTAATGCAATGTACATAGAACGGTTGTGATGTCGATATACACACAAGTACTTGTCAATTCACAACGTATGATATTCATACTTTCCATTTATAGAAACAAAAGCTCATAAATTAACCTTTTTTTTTGTATTTTTTGTTATATTTTCTGATTATTCCAAAACATATAGAAAATTATTATAATGGAGAGATTAAAAGCTTCATCATAGTCCTACACCTTTATAGGTATAGATGATGATACCCGTGTTGTGCAGTTTCGTCTTCTGAGGTTTGATTCTGTCTTTTGAGGGCGATTTCAAGCGTTTGTCGAGAAGGAGGCGTGGATTTGTGATCGACTCCTGATGGCTTTGATGTAGTTCAAATCTGAGATGTCCACAGTTGTTCCCCAAACTTTATACCTGTGTACTTCCTTCGAAGATGAACGTTTATACTCGTTGCCTCCCGTTGGCCGGATCAACCTGCTTTCCCTTGAAGACTTTTTTGCTTTCGGATTTTTTTTTTTTTATGTATTTTTGTGTATTTCTTTTCTCCTCTGTGTGCTCCTTCATGACGGTCAGTCCGTCCGCCGATTTTTCGGCTTTTCGATCCACTAGACGGTGCGTCGTCTAATGGCCCAAACAGCTTTCCATTAAAAAAAAAAAAAAGCTCCATCATAGTCACTTGTTTACGTGTGAGATCGGAGAGTGGCCCCCACGCGCTTTGAAAATTGAGTGGTGAGCAATCAAATCTTTGATTGAGTGTTACTCTTTTAAGGTTGACAATAACATGTGATTGATGTTGTTGTTTGTGGGTTGATTTTAGCGACATAGGGATCGTTGCTATACGAACCCAAGTGATATCCCATCTTAGAATGCTCAATCAAATTATAAACAAAATAGTTCAATCAATTATTACTTTCGATTTATAAGTAATACTTGTTGTTTTGAGATCTACAAATATAATATTACATTAAAAATAATTAATGAAAATGTAGATTTGTAAAAAGTCGGGTTATGTTCGGGTTAAAATTAAAGATTTTTGATAATATTCGTGTTGACTGAGACTGATATGCTCGGGTTTCGACCGTTGTTCATATCCTTCAACAACTAAATTCAGGCAGGTTTTTATAATATTTGTTTTAGTGATCTAGAAATATAATATATATAATATTACATTGAAATTAATCAAAGATTTGTCAGTAGTATTCGTGTTGATTGAGACTGACTTGTTAAGGTTTTGATCGTTGTCTATTTCCGTCAACAACTAAATTGAGGCGGGTTTTATAGTAGTTGTTGTATGGTGTGTTCGGTAAGGGATTATTGGGTTTATTTTAGATTATATTGAAGAGATTGTATATTAGAGTGTATTTGGTAGGAGTTGGAGGTTATAAATGAGATTATTATAATGGTTTATATGAGTGAAAATAATCTATTATAATCCCAAAAATAACTAATTAAAGGAGATTAATCTCTTATAATCTCCGTCTATATTAATCTTTTAAAAAACCTACATCTCTTACCAAACACACCCTTCGATATGTAGAAATTAACTAATGAAGATGCAGACCCGTACAAATTCGAATTTGGGTCGGGTTAAACCAAAAACTTGTCAGCAACATCTGGGTTAAGTCGGACAAGCTTGCTCAGCCGTTCGGGCCTCGATTGTAGTCCATATCCGTCGATAACTAAATTGAGGTGACTACAGGTTCGCCTAATATGTAGAATTTTTTTTTTCTTTTCCCGAATTTGTACATTAGAAAACAAAATATATAATATTTTAACGTAAATTTGCAATTCCATTATCCTTCCTGAACTAACAAGAGGTTTTGTGTGATTGAAATTCGACAGGATTTGGTTGTTGTTACTCAATAAGTTTATGACTTGCGCGAATCCGAAAGAGCAAGACCGTAAGAGTAGAGTATGCACATAGGACGTTAGACAATAGGGTTCTTGATTTTAAATTGAGTTTGCGATTTCATTAAATTTGGACCGACCGTCAAATTGAAGTGCTAATATTTTGACTCATAGGATAAGTTTAAAAATATTTTTTTTTTTTATATTTTATAATACACTGGCCGGGTTAACCTGCATGCTAAATTTAAAACTAACCCGTTCTGTAAAATGGCCCGAAATAACAAATATCTTTATGATAAACAAATTTATTTTATAATTCGTTATTACGGGGCATTTCTATATAAAAAATCTTACTAATGACGTATAATATACTTGAATTTTTCTCAATGTAGATGTTACATAATTCGAAAGTGATTTTTTAACAAATAAATAAAAGATGAATTTGTATCAATAAAGACGATTACTAGATTGTTGCAAAATGTCACTTGTTATAAAACAAAATTAAAAGCTAATATGACCATAATAAGAAGTAATGTGCAGTTGGTGTGTCAAGAAATAAGATAGTGGAAACACACCAACATAATTTACGGGTATTAATGTTGTAAATTAGGGTTAATTTAAGTAAAAATATTTTTTAAAGAAATGAAAATTAATTGTTTCTTTGGAGAAAATAGTTGATTTTTTTAAAATCAACTTGATATGATATTTTAATATGATTTTTATTATCATTTTTCGTCTAAATTAAAAAATTTTGGACAATTTTGATAACTAGGCTTATTTGAGAAACTAGGTAGTAACTAGACTTTTTAATGTTTTAATTAAGTAAATATACCTCAACCTTTTGTATTAATTTTCAAACTATACACACTCTTCTCTCAAAGGGTACATTTACTAAACACAAAACCAGAAAAAGCCTAATAAACCAAATTGTTTCAAAAAATTTTTTGACTTCATTTGCAAATTTTTAGGGTAATTTTTCTCACTCTAAAATATTCTATTAAATGAAAATTTTTAGTCCAACAAACAACTATTTGTTTAATATAAAAATATTATATTATAAGCCTTTTATGGTAATTTTTCTCTCTCTAAATTATTCTAATAAATGAAGTTTTAATTTATGAATTATTTCTCTGTCCATCTTCTTGGAAAAAAAAAAACTTTTCAAGAGCTATGAAAGAAAAAAAAAAAAAAGAGTTTTTAAAATTGTGTTTTTAGTTTGCAAAGAACTCAAAAATTCACTTATTGTAAAGTGAGATGAGTTGATAAAGGGTTTATTTGGGTAAACTGAGTTTGTGGGTTGTTATTGTACAAATGAGTATAATTATTGTAAAGATGAGTTGATAAAGGGTTTATTTGGGTAAACTGGGTTTGTGGGTTGTTATTGTACAGATGAGTATAATTATGGATCTTAGTTTTTTAATGGATAAAATAGGTCACTGTTATTTTCTACAAAAGATTAAAGAGGGAATAGAATTTTTTTTTGCCAATTTTATCTCTTCACTCCCCTAATCTGTATATTACATTACCAAACTGCTATATTTTACCGATAATAACCAACGTTTTACCTTTAATTTTAATTTAAAAAGATAGAGAGATCTAATTTGTATCAACAATACAAAACAGACTTTCATAATTCAATCTTCTTCTTTTTTTTTGTTTATTTTTAAGTAGAAATTGACATTTGTTTTGCACGACCATTATAGGATATTTTACGCTCGTTATCTTAATATATTTACACTTTAGATTTTATTGCTGAAAAAATTGAAAAGAATAAGTTAAAGCTCATAAATTCAATAACGTTAGTTTCATTTAAAATAAACGTACTTCATCAATATATATATATATATATATATATATATATATATATAGATCCTGACTCATATGTAAACAACTCTTATCGTGCGCCGAATATATGTGACTATACCGCCGAATATATAGATTCAGGTCCGACGAATCTTCTTCCATTAATAACACGATTTTTTTTATCCTTTAATATCGCCTAATCTCAGCCATCTATTTAACGATCTAACGGATACAATATGTTCTCATTTTACATTGTAATAGTTGTTTACATGGGAGTCAATCCCTCTCTCTCTATGTATATATATAACTGTTATATAGTCGACTTAAGATACATTGTATTCATCATCATAACCTACATATTAACCCCTACTTTGATGAATTATTGAAATAGGTAGGCCATATGGGCATATCATGGAGATGAATGAGTAAGAGAGTTCCTATATGAAAAGAGACATACCAATGCCTAAAATGGTGTGTTTCCTAGAGACACATCCCACATCGATCCCTTGGACACATCTTCTCAAATACCACCAAGCAACCAACATTCATTCCATTTAATTCTCTTCCTATAGTGCATGTCAATCATTATTTTCAATATCACACATACTACAATGTATCAATCTCAAACTCTATATATAACTTCATTATAAAATCAACCTACAATCACTCCAAACAATATACTCAACCATGGAGTACTCTACAAACAACAATCCGAACTACAACAACAACTACGATGTTGAAGAGCAAACTCGTTGTGATCTAAACCTTGATCTGGGTCTTGTTGACCCATCATCTTCGTCTTCTTCATCTTCTTCCTCAAAAGTTGATCTAGCTCGAGTTTTCCCATGCAAGTATTGCAAGAGGAGGTTTCATAGCTCTCAAGCTTATGGTGGACATCAAAATGCCCACAAGCTTGAGAGGGCTCACTATAAGCGTAACAACGAGCTTATGGTGCTTCGCATGGCAGCAGAAAACCCGCCACATCAGCATCAGACGTCGGTCGTGTGGGGCCCAAATGAGTTGGCTGGGAAGTTGGGTGAGGCAAGTGTTGAGCATCAAGAGGATCCTAATCAACTTGATTTGTCTTTGAGACTTTGATTGAGGTTTTTGATATATTGCGAGTTAAACCGCTAATTAATTGAATTATATATGTGTGTGATGTGTGCATATAGCTAATTAGCTAGCTAATGCACTCATAGATCTATGAGTTTGGTTTTTGTAATTTTACAATATTAACTAATTTGGTTTATGCATGATTCCAAGCTTGGTTTATGAGGGTAACAAGCTACAAGAGTTTTGAAGTGAAGTTTACTTATGAGTTTGATGCGAACAACAAAAGTTGTTGAGGTTTGGGATTCTAATAAATCAGGTGTTGGGTGGATGAATGATGAATTATTTTTGTCACCCGGTCATTAATTTTGTTGTGTATTAAGTCGTCGAGTGATGGAAGAACCACTTCCTTATCCGCATGCTATTATTATTGGTTGTATCCACTTGCTTTTTGACGGGTAATTATAAATAATAAATATTGTTAATTTATAATATATTTTCGCACGTACCATAAAAACTTCATGTTCTTAAAACTATCACAAATGTCACAACCTATAAAAAAAATTGTTACCTAACTTTTATAATAATTACAAAACAAGGCCAAGAATTTTCGTTTTCAATTTTCTCTATTTTTCACGTCCCATCTCTCTTCTTTCCCCCTAATTTCTCTCAGTTTCCGATTTAAATTTTAGTAAACATATCTTTGGTCAAATTTAACGTTTGAGGGCTAAACACATAGTTAAATCAAATAATATACGTGTTTGAATGTACATTTTCTTCAAATAACAATCAACATGCATGTAGCTTTTATGCCAATTTGGATATTTGGAATTAGGGTTTGATTTTATAATTCTGAATTTCAGGATTTTTGTCTTGTTTTTATGAATGAGAGATGAATCATGTTAAAATATCACTGATTAATGTTAGTTAACAACAAATTTCGACAAAAGACGATCTAAATCATATGGTATGTTATCCGATAACAACGATGAGATTATGTGTCAAGGTGTTCAAATTTTTTTTGTTAACTCGGTAAAAAAGGGAGAAGCATTTGCCCTAAAAGTTGGTCATTTAGAAGTTGTTAAACTGCCAATTCAAAGAATTGATATCAAGGATGATAATTTGTGTCATTCATACACTCCAAGATCATTAAAGATGTATATGAAAGATCGAAACGATTATATCCGATTTTTATCTTAATCTTTGTTACTTTCAAAAATTCAAAGATAAATTAATTGTATTGTTAATCAATTAAATCAATCGGATAACTCGACAATCCAATATAACAATAACGTTATGCAATCCTCAATTCTCTTTATACCTTTGCAAGTGCTACGTGTTTGTACTCAATTCTCTTAATGTGCCTATGATTTCATTATCAAACCATGGATTATTATATATGTCAATTTGGATATTTTTAGTTTGTACATTTAGTTATAACGCGGCTTAAAACTCTAAAAATTACGAGTATAATCACTACCACAAAACGCGGTTGTAGTCACAAATGGTGAAGTAGAAGAGCGGTTGAAATCGGTTGGTGTGGTAGAATGGGAAATAAACGTACCCTTAAACGTACCCACAAATAAATTTAAAGATATTAGCCTCAAGCCTAGCATCATTTGATACCCGATGGCTGAGGGTCGCTACCCACAAATGTAACCTTGGAAAATTATTTGTAAGTGTTTAGCCTCGAAATTGACCTTCATTTGAGTATGGAGAGTAAATAGCAAACTTTTCCCTCAAATTCGTTTTTCGTAGGGGTGTTATATGAGCCGAACCAGTCGAGCCTAAATTTTATACGAGCTTTAAAATGTGTTTATATTCAACACGTTTAGAAAATGAACGAGCTCGAGCCAACTTTTGATGAGCCGATCACGAGCCGAGCCGTGTAGCTCGCGTAAAATGTGTTCATTTCGGCTCGTTTATACGAGCTTTAAAATGTGTTCATATTCGGCTCGTTTAGAAAATGAACGAGCTCAAGCCGAGCTTTTCACGAACCGTTCCCGAGTAACTTATCTCATATAATAACCCTAATTTTTGGTGGCTAATCATCCACGTAATATTTCCCTTACTACATAGCCACAAGACATGTATTTGAGAATAACATCCACGGAAATTTTCAAGACTACGTCACCGTGACTGTAACCACGTTTTCTGGCCGTGAATCTCAAGAACAAGTTTGTAAATGTGTATAAACATAAACTATAATATGAATCGTAAATCATTACGTACAAAATTTGACAAGACTACATATTTGTTTATTTCAAATATGAATTTACATGTAAACATATAGTGCATGTGCCGAATTGAATTCAACAAAATTTCGAAGAAGTTGCCAAACTTTCAAAAAAGTTAAAATTGATTCCAATTTATAGCTTTTTCACCTAAACTATGTCAATTTTCTAAGTTTTGTTTGGATTCCATGACTTTCAAGCAACTACTTAGAATAGACATCGTCTCTCTCTTTATTTTTCCATCAATTGATCTCTACTTCATACGTACAAGCAAAATATAGAAGATTACCATCGTTTTGTCTCCATGATTGACTCATTCGATCTACTTGCAATTAGGTCGGATAAATCTTGATCATTTTTTAGATTTTTTTAATTCCTTTGTTGGAGATAATATCCGAGACTAGTATATAAGGTCGAACTGGTTTTGGGATGGAACCTCCCAGGTTTATGTGCTGGACTTGTGCCTAATGCGCATGTGCGCTCGTATGCACACGACCTCCGCTCTACCGGTCCGTCTGTATCGACTTTGACATGGTATTAGAGCGGTTAGCCTCAATTCGGCTCACAATCCTAACCTGTGGACAAGTGCAACTCAGTCTATATCCTCTAGTTGCACTTGCGTGGGCGTGTTGGAGATAATAAGGTCCCACATCGAAAGATGGGGACACTCCGAGCCTATTATATAAGGTCTATATCCTCTAGTTTATGCGTTGGGCTTGGGTCTAACGCCATATGCGCTCGGATGCACACGACCTCCGCTCTACCGGTCCGTCTGAATCGGACTTTGACATCCTTAATGAAGTTTAAATAAAAATCTTCCTTACGATAATGAGCGATCGAATAGAAAAAATGACGTGTTTCACCACATGCTTGTGTGTTAGTTAAGATCATATTAAGAGTTATTTGGAGGTATTCTCTCTTCTTCTTTTTTAAATAATGGAAAGCGGTAAGGGTGAACTATCTTCTAGAGGTAGTTCATGATAAAAACATTCTTACAGATGAGAACACAAAGTTCACGATCGTCGAAAAAGTTGGTGTTGTCGAAATTCTCAAATGGGTTAATCGGTCAGCAATACAATTTACTTTTGTGAAAATATGTTTAATCTGGACTTCTTCAAAAAACCGGAGATCAAGTTTGGAGTCGAAAATAATCATCTCGATCTCCTAGGGACAATCCCAACAACCTTGCAGTAGGTGTTCACCCCTTACGATAGGAGAGATTCCCAATTGCTCTTGATCATATATATATATATATATATATATATATATATATATATATATATATATATATATATATATATATATATATATATATTATTTCTAGGGTTGATCATTTTTTATAGGGTTTTATATGGTTTAATCATTTAATGTAAAATATTACTATTATCTTTGATTTAATTTTTTTGAACTTTTCAAAGTTTTATCAATATAAATCCTTTCATTTTAAATCTCGTAAAATATGATAACGGGTCGAAAGGGACATTGTCGCTCGCCTAAGGTCCGGAGGGACGACGTTACCCGGGTCCGACACAAACTTACACGTTGTACTATTTTTAAGGATTTTGTTACTATATATATTGTATGTTCTTCCTACGGTAAAATCATCCGATAAAAAACTAGTTGTTCCGTTTTATATTCCGTACAATTTTAACGTATTTTCTTAAACACAAATTTAAAAACCATAAATAATAATTAGTTAGGTTACTTGTCGCTATATATAGTTTAATTATGTGTCGATGCATGGCTACGTACGTGGAGTCATACATACAAACACGTTAATTAGGTAAAAATTATCATGATTTCTCAAAGTTTTGACCTTATATTAATTGTTAGATGAGTTACGTTTTTACAAAGTATGATCATTAATCAAACCTTATCTAGTGGAAGAACCTCAAAGCATCCAATCCAAATCAAAAGCAATTGCCAACCACACAATGATTTCCTTTATGAGATTCTTCACAACCAAACCCTCTCTTTATTGACCCACTAGCCCAACTTATATGTACATTTTAGTCAAACTTCATCGACACATATATGTTATAATAAATCTTTAGCTTCTTGCTTATATAAGAGGCAAGAGGAGGGTCCATATTTGCATATCCATGTAAGATGATTCCTATTGTGATTAGTAAACTCTATTGCTCGTCGTCGGAGGCGGTTTTGGTGGTTCGGAAGCGTCCTAGGGTTGTTAATGGAGGCGGGTTTGTTGTCACGAATTGTAGTCAAAAGGTTGTTTTTCGAGTAGATGGTTGTGGAATCGTTGGTCGGAAGGGGGAAGTTATGTTACGGGATGGTGATGGAGTTGAACTTCTTCTTATTCGTCAAAAGGTATGGAAACTAATGATTAATGAGTTTGGCTGTTATCAGTTATTTTTAGAATGAAATCTCATTTGATTTATGTGTTGTAGGGAGGGATAATTCAAGCGTTAAGTATTAATAAGCAATGGAAGGGCTATTCATTTGACTATGAAGGGCTTGCACAAAAGCTTGTGTTTAGTGTGAAAGAACCCAATGCTTGTTTCTCAAGAAGCAATGGTCTTAAGGTCTCTCTTGAACAAACCCGAGGATACATTTTCGAGATTACTGGGTCATTCCCTGATCGTGATTGCACCATTCTTGATCATCTCGGAGATCAAATCGCACACGTAAGTCTATAAATAATCAAATGCAAGATGTATTGTATTGTATTGTATTGGATTGTAAGCTAATTGGGTTATTTCTTTGATTGTGTGATTGTAGATTGGAGTAAAGGATCAAGTGAATCAAGTGATGCAAAGCAAAGATGTGTATCATGTTGTGATCAAATCGGGTGTCGATCAAGCTTTCGTTTTCGGGGTAATCGCGGTTTTAGACTACATCTACAATGAATCTACTCGTTGCTAATCGTTATCGCTCGATTGTGATGAACTTATTCAAGTCACTTATTTGATGCTTTATATTCTCTCTTATTTTTTTTTATTTTGAAACAAGAACTTAGTACATAAACTATGCCTTTTAAGTAATGCAATGTGGTATTAATGTATTATAACATGACTTCGATGCCATGATAATTATATCAATAAAAGGAGAGAATGCATGTATGCTACTGCTCTGTATATAAGGTCCGTGAGTTTATTTTTTTCATCGTCAAGTGTTAATACGAAACACGTTGAAGTTATACCTTACTCGTAACAGTTGTATGATACGTCCATACAGACGTATGGAACTTTTACATTGTTTGAACATCCGGACTTTATCGAGAGATGTCGAGTTCTCCGCGCTCGAGAGGCGTGATAAAATTAATAAAGGAAAAATAAATACAAACGAGGCATACCTTAAAGAGGAAATATTCCATCAAAAAGCGGGTTCAAAATGGATAGAATTTGGTAAGCAATTAACCATTCTTCATAATTGGGCCTTTAGTTAGGCCCAACTGTTATAAACATTCGGCCCAATGTGATCAAAACTCGGCCCAACTGTGATGAGCATTCGGCCCAGAAATTTGACCTTCATTTGTCAATATTTCTCTCATACAGGTTACGTCATTTTGGTTTGTTTCTTTCTTGAAGAGGATACCTATTGGGCCTGTACTTAGGCCCAAAAGTAATAAACATTCGGCCCAAATATAATAAAATTCGGCACAGAAATTGGACCTTCATTTGCCAAAGAGGTTAGGTCATTTGTACCAAATCACCTTATAACAATAAAATTATATTTAACACTTATCTATAATTTATTTATTTTTATTAGCAATTTGGCACTTGCACACATGACACATATTGCTCTTATCAAAACAATAAAAAAGACATTAAATTTCCTATATATTTTTAGTAATAAGTCTGGTAAATATGTAAGGTAGGTGGACAATTTTACCCCTGATACTTAACACCGATCTGTTAACTTAACGTGTAAATAGTAATCCAGATATTAATCTTTGGTGAAGCACTTTTAGCTTAACGTGTAAATAGTAATCCAGATATTAATCTTTGGTGAAGTACCGTTCTGATAGTTTAAACGATGGACTACTAAAGTTTAGTCAAGTACCGTTTAAGTAATTTTCCCTTTTTTGTATTATAATACTTTTCCATAACAAATATTGTATTGGCCGATCCGAACGTGGACCCGTTTAGCGGATTAATTGTCTAATCGGACGAGTTAAAGTCGAGACAAAACCCGAAAATCATATCGCATTGATTGGATAAAAAAACAGAAGCCCTCTTTTTCATGATTCATCTTCTCTACGGCCAGAAAACACACGTTTGTCATTGTAAATTGTGATGGAGAATTTAAACGTCCAAAAACGCATAGCTAATAACAACAAAAAGCAATCACAATCTGTGACCCACAAGTTAGGTCAATACAGGCTAAATTGCCTGTTTAATCCATCAATTTACAGGTTAATCATGCCTAACATGACACTTTCAATTCGGTTTTCAGTTCAATATCCGGTTCAGTTCTGTCAACCAAACCGAAACAACCAATTTCGGTTCGGTTACAAACCCAATTCTAAATCTGCAGAAATCTTCATTAACAATAGTTAAGCAAAGTGTATGTACACAATACACAGTTTTACATTTGTATTAACAATCTGGATTAGTACTATTAAGCAAACACCATACATATCATCAGTACACTATAGATCATACAACTCTGATCATTACAAGCTATTTGAAGAAGTAATGCCAATGGCGGTTCCGAGTCGAAAACATAAGAACAGAAGATAGATAGTTACAAGCCCAGCACCAAGAATTCTGTTGGGACGCATATCAAAGTATGGTAAGACAATGAGTGCCCATATCAAACCCGCCATGAGAAACCCGATCGTGTAAAACAAGCTTACATCCATCGGAATTACGTATCCGTTAGGTCCTTCGGTCCATGCTCCGAGAATCATCGAGACTCCAAGTCCGATGAGTGTGTTAAACATCGGTCCAGCATAGCAGCCGGACATTGCAATCTGAACGCCGTCTTGCTTGTTCATTGCAAGGGCGGTATTCGAAATCAAGTCACCCATTGAGTTGCCCCATGCTAGTATGGTTATGGCGAGTAGAGACGGGCTGATTCCGAGTATTGTGCCTAACGCCACGAGCAATGCTACAAGCTCGTTTGCAATTACGTAGAACCATACAACACTCATGAAGAAGCCTCCAAGTACCCATAGGATCAAGAATTTCTGAGGTGGCTGATCAGGCTTTGTGTATATTGCTGCTAAGATGCTGAGTACACAGCTGAAGAGAAACCCGAGAAGATAAACGAGTTTTTGACTCGAATCATTCGAGTCTTCTTGAGAGTTCCATATGCAAGCAAGAAACAATGGAGCAAAGAAAACACTTCCGACAGCATACGGCTTAGACCATCTGTCTTCTTCAACCACGGGTATTGTAAGCCGTCTTGGTAAGGTTAAAGGAACCTCTAAGAATGACCAAAGCTTAGAACACGAGAACGCGGAATCATCATTACCATTTCTCACTGGATTCTCATCAGACCAACCCCATATAGCCCGAGGACTCTCATCCATATTCGCCTTCAAATAATCCGAATAGATCATAACATTCGAAGTCCAAACCCAATGTGGCAACTTAGGATAACCAGTTTCATTGCTGTAATCATCCTGATTAGACTGAATCAACGAGGTACATAATGATTCATCGTCTTCTTCGGTTCTGTGTTGAAAGAGACTACTAGCAACAGGAAGCAATGGGCTTATTGAACCTCCAGTGAGCTTCAAGATTGAACCTTTTCTCAATAGAATCTCATTCAACGCGACCCAAAACGCGTAAATGACATATATCAACACAAATGCAACAGCCATTCCAACAGTCACTCTACCAACAAGCAAGATAAGCCCAAGACAAAGGATTGCAAACAGAAAGAAACAAACATCTCTGATGAAACATTTCTTATCGATTTGAATCTGTTTTTTTGCAACACAAACAGCAACAACACCAACAACAACACAGGTAACAAACACAGCACCTCCAAGAACACTACTCAAACCCATTTCACCTGAACCACTGCCCATAAAAGCTGCTATACTTGAAAACACATCAGGAGCACCATTTCCAAAGGGAAGCAATGTAACACCAGCTAAAGTAGGTGATAATTTAAGCAAATTCGAAAGTCTTTCTAATGAGCAACAGAAATAATCAGCAGCAGTGTTACCCAATAAATAGAAGAGGATAGCAAGCCCAGATAAGAGAACCAAATACCCGAAAATGCTGTATTGACCGCAACCACAGTAGAAGAATCTGAGATAATAGAAGAATCCACCAGAATCGCAACCTGGATTCGCTACTAGAAAGTCGCATTTTGCACGATAGCCTTTGTGTTTCGAGAGCTCTGAACATGAATCGATTTCCGCTAATGGCGGAAACCCGTGAGCAGAAGCTGCGTCTCTCGTTGAATTCTGATGAATTTCTTCAGCAATTCTCCTCGGAAGAACCTCAATTGAAGCTTTTTGGGTAAAAATGGGAGATCTAAATAGGTGTTTTTGGTTATACAAAGATACGATCAACAAAACAACTGAAACCACACTCAGAAACACTCGAAATTGGTGTTTCAAAGTATGCATTTTTGGGGGATTTTTTGCCCTAAAAGTAGGGCTCTAACGAGAGATAACGGAATTCAAAATCAGAAGCAGAATGTGATTTGGGTCTTCTTCTGCGAAATTGGGATGACAATATAAAGACAACCAGACAACAGGAAAGGAAAATTTCAAAAGAAGCTAAGCCAAATCAACAAAAGGCTTGATCTTTACGCCCAAAAACAAAACAAACGGGAAACGAACAACGATTATTTTACGATTGAGAAGAAGGAAACGAATTTCTGTGTAACCGTTATACACAGAAACGACACAGTGAACTTCCAGGTAACTTCTGTATCGTTGTTCGTTGTTTGAAGCTTCGTTTGCAGAATTCTTATGAAGGCCTGTGCGGGAGAGATTCGGAGACGATGAAGAGAAGAAGATTAAGACAGTTGTGATGATTTCCGGTAGAATCGGTTGTTGCTGGCAGTGATTTTGGAAGGAGTTGGAAATTTGATGGATTCCAAGTTTCCAATGCTTTTTTGCTGATTCAACGTATCCCTTATATCCTCTTCCAAGTTGTAATTATTCATTTATTTCGAATAATTAATTTTTAATTTTTTTTAATATACTTATTTTGTTTTCTGACCTTTTCTTTGTACAATATAAATGCTCTAAAGTATATATTACATTTAGGGCCCGTTTGGTTTTAACTCCGAAATCGAAAACGGAATGGAAACGAATCTAGTTCATACGTATACACTTATTCATGAAAGTTTTTGGAATCATTCCTTGTGAATTGAAGTAATTGGAGTAGAATTTGATTACTTTTGATACCCTATAGGGTAACAAAATGTGGAAAATTAAGTGCATTTTGCCTTAAATCACAAGGAATAATTCCATACAATTTCATGAATAAGAATATAGATATGGACTAAATTCGTTTTCACTCCGTTTCCGTTTCCGGAGTTGGAAACAAACGGGCCCTTAATCTATATCTCACTTGTATATATTTCAATTCTTAATCTATTTTTGTTTTGTGTGGTCGACTTCTGACGGTTTTGTCGTAGTCCAAATCTGAGGGGTCAGTAGTTGTTTCCAGGCTTTCTACCTGTGTACTTCCTTCGAAGGTAAACGTTTATGTTCGTCGTATTCGGGTGACTAAATCATTCTGCTTTTCCGTGAAGACGTTCCTGTGTTCGGGGTTTTATGATGTATTTTTGTGTTTTTTTTCTCCTTTGTTGTGGTTCGTCGTGACTATTAGTCCGTTTGCTGATTTTTTTTTTTTGGCCTTTCGATCTAATAGTCGGTATGCCGTCTATAAGATTGAACCGTTTTCCGTTATCAAAAAAATCTTAATCTATTTTTCTTCTTCTCTATTTTAATTGTGAAAACATTAAGATTTTCTCGTGTAAAATCAATGAAATTTTTTTACATATATTTAACATATGTAAGCTCAAGTTTTTCTGGTTCTATTAAAGTTTAGGGTATTTAAATATATTTTTATTCACTTTTAATTTGACTAAAAGGATAATATAAAAATATATTGTAGACTTATAGTTTAAGAAATTAAACGCGGAAAGAATATGTATCGACTTTCACTATCATTTCTCCCATCTTAATGACACGTGTTTACTACGAGTATATAATTAGTGACACAACTATTTGGTATAGTCTCATTTTTTTTTAATGAATATTTGGTATAGTCTCATTGATGACTACCAAAACAAGCCAAAAAAGCTTCATTGATGAGTAATATGTCACACTTATTATAAAACTTCATCAAATTCTATGCATTTCAGATCTAACATGTGTACGATAAATTCCCCGCGTTATTTGACCCATCGAAATTTGTCATAATATGAGAGTGATCAAGTGAGATTTTTGATCTGTTTAGTTAGTTATAAAGAAAATGAGATGTCGTACCCTTTTGTTAAAGTGTTAACTAAGTCTTTTCTTCTGATTGCATTTATAACGGGACGTTGAGTTAATAAAATTAAAAATGAAATGTCATTGTACTTCCGTGTTGAGTCTCAACACAGTGTGTCCACGTTGAGATGAAGAAATAAATTGATTTTCAGGATGAACAAGACCTCGGGATGGCTACAAGATCATTGTTAAGAAGTTCACAAATTATCAGAAAGCTTGGAGAAGTTCTTCCAACGGTGATACTACAAGTATGATCCCATATAAGACATTGCGTGGACGGCTCCTCCTACAAACTGGATGAAGGTTAACACCGACGAGGCGGTCAAGCGAAACAGATTGGCTACGGCGTCGGGGTTGTCAGAATTGTGTATAGTGTTTGGCAACGGGGTTTCGTTCACAAAATCGGAACATGTAAAGTACTCATGGCTTAGTTATGAGTTATTTTGCATGGACTCGAGATTGCTTGGGAGAATGGGGCAAAGTTTGTAATCCTTGAAATGAACTCACACCTTGATGTTAACCACTTGAATAAGAACTTCCCCTGGTATCATCCTCTATTCAACTTGACTCATAGGTGCAGATACTTTTATAGAAAATACTGAATTATCGTCATATTTTTAGGGAAGAAAACTATGCTACGAATCTCCTAGCTAACATTATTTTCAATTTTAACATTTGTTTTCATATATTGTTTGACATTTCCGAGAGTGTAGTGAGCATTGTCGATGTTGATGTAAGGGATCGGACTATCCTCACCTGATAACTACTTAACCTTCTTCGATTAACAGAAAGCGCGTCTAAATGCGTAAATACCATTAACACTAGAGTGCATTAAGTTGATATATAATATAATAAATTCATCACCATTTATGCAGCAATTCAATAATTCTATACACGCTTACGAAGGCAAGGCCGAAAGGCAACAACATTTCAAACTTTGATAGTATGACTTTTTGGAAGAATTAGGGTTTGGTTCATACTTGAAACTATAAATTTAGGTGTGGAAGGTTTGGTTGAGCCGTCATGGTCCACACTATTCACATCAGAACTTGTTGGGTACGAACAAAATTCACTTATCCTATCATACAAAACAAATGAATTACCTCTACCTAATGTATTCATGGGGATGTGTTGTCATGACTCGAGTTGAAAGGTGAGAACGCTCGGTAATTTTGAAAAGAACTGTATAAATACCTTAATTCTTCTCGTAATTTTCATAACTTATCTTTCGGGATTCTTTATGATCTATCGTTACTGAACGCGCCCTTGATTTAGTTATAGGTTTATGTGTGTGTCGTGAGAGTCACATATAATGTGTCATATGACGCACACAACGCACCTTATAACAGGGAGTTAACGGTTTATTAATTGTGATTTTATGGATACAAAGAACTGAACCGTTTTAGGTATGTAACCGGTTCATTTATTTTTAAGAAGTGGTATTTGTTTGAAAGTGATATGTTGTCCAATTCCGGTATTTTTAACTTTTAAGAATCAAACCAAATTTGAGTTGATAGGTTTTAAAGAAAACCTTTGCAAAAATATATGTACCAAATTAAAAAAATAATATATATATATATATATATATATATATAAAAAGAATTTGGTAAAATAGGCTCTTTTTATTGACTTTTGTTTTGTATACCTCTCTATTTTTTACCACTCTAATAAACTTACAACTATTACTCTATTAGGGGTATATTTACTAAATGAGATTATGTTATGGACCTACTTAATAGAACATATTGTCAAAAGACCTGTTAGTGATATTGACCAAAATATATTCATATACAAGTATAAAACGGGCTTCATTCAATAATCTATGAAGTGTATAAACGAAATTATCATAGGTAAAGATGAAGGTAGTTGAAAATAGTAGATGATTTAAAGAAATGAAAAAATATATCTAGTACGTGTTTGTTATAGAGGGATCATTAAGGTTTATATTATGAAAAAGGGTTTGATGATTCATTTTTTAAAAACCATTTCAAGGAAGATGTCCGGTTAGAAATGAGATTGCTACCATCTCTCAACGTCCAAATAATCGGTTAGCATTAAGGGCTCGTTTGGTTTTAGCTCTGAAAACGGAAACGAAATGAAAACAAATTTAGTTCATACGTATACCCTTATTCATGAGATTTTTTGGAATCATTCCTTCTATTTTAAAGTAATTGGAATATAATTTGTTAGTTTTGATACCCTATAAGGAACAAAACGGGAGAAAGCAAATACATTTTGTATGAAATCACATGAACAAGGCACACATATAGACTAGATTCATTTTTATTCTGTTATCGTTTTCAGAGTTACAACAAACGGGGGCTAAAATTCTCAAAGATTTTTTTGTCTCTTTATCATCTCCTCAAATAATCTCATGCAAATAATCTTTTTGAACAGTCCATAAAATAATCTCCCTTGTCACCCACTTGACATTATACACCCTAGCTAAAATGAAATGTTACCCTAAAGACATCCATTATGTTACTTTTTTTTTTTATATACGTCCCTGAACCAAATGACGCGGAGGGCGCACGTCTAGCGAACCACACATATAAGCACCCGAGGTTCCATCCTAAAACCAATTGGCAATATGAGGAGTAGCCCTAGTGCTTATATGTTAGGTTAACACAATATCATATTGTCGATGTGAGACTTTTTCCCTAAAATAATCTCCGAAGTCAGGAAACCGGACCCGGATCGGACCTGCTCTGATATCATGTTACTTTTTCTTATATCCGTCCCGGGACCAAATGAAGCGGAGGGCACACGTCTAGCGAACCACATATACAAGCACCCGAGGTTCCATCCTAAAACCAATTGGCAATAGGAGGAGTAGCTCTAGTACTTATATGTTAGATTCACACAATATCGTATTATCGATGTGAGACTTTTTCCCTACATCTCCAACACATTAATCAACAAAGCAACACATTAATCAACAAAGTGACAACAATAGTGAATACAATTAATGCATCATCCAAGGATCACTAATTGATGCTATATAGTATATGCTATGTATATGTAGATTGAAAATGAAATATAAAGCAAACATATATATCATGCACAAGACAAAAGGACTAAGTAACACTTGGATTGTTGTGAACTTGAGTTCCCAAAACAAAACAAAATGATGGGTATAAATTAAGATGGATCAACCACATATATTCATCACTACCCTACCATGTTCTAAATTATTGCGATTTGGGATCTCAACATCGTATTTTTTTAATTTTATTTTAAATATTGGAAAATCTTGATTGTTTTGGGTGGACAATATATTTTGTTGTTATATGTATATAACATGGAATAATGTTTACGTACGTAAGTAATGATATAATCTAAGGCCATGTTATAAGCTAGCACAATATTTGGGATGTGTTTGGTACCAATTTAGGGTTTAATTTGCATGGGTACGTCTTGCTTTGGTTTTCTTAGTTTGGTCATTTTAATGTTTGAGTTCTTAATTCTTTGCAGAAGATTCTAGTTCAAACTCTCAAGTGATTGTAGATATGAACATATTTTGTACTTTATTTTCAAAACGTAGATGTGAATGATATAGAAGTTGTTGAAATGTGTGAAAATGTGTCACGCTAACTAAATGATATTATGTGAATCTAATATATAACTCGGATTACTTCTCCTATTGTCAATTGATTTTATGATGGAACCCGAAAGACTTGTGTGTAGGTTCACTTTGACGTCCATGCTCTCCACGTATTATATCCGTTGAATATAAAAAGAGAAATTAACAGAAGTCAAATGATGTATTGAAACTTTTCTTATGTAGAGAGAATAATATGCTTGTTTATTCACACCGAGTTCAATTTTTAGGGTTGTACTCGTATCGGGATTAACTTTTTTATAATAATTATTCTAAATATATAATTATTTAAATTATAATATTTTGCAATACATATATTTAATGTAATATGATTTTGTTAAATATTTTATAAAAACACATAATATTTACATATATATATTTATATTGTTTCTTATTATGATATGAGACGAACTTTTCCGCCCAAACAAACTTCACCACTTGTCAAACCTTCCCTTTTTTCGTTGCGGACATGCCGGGATGATCAAATCTATTCGCGATAAGCAAAGGACCGACATAAAATCGAATATACCTTTTTTTAAAGTTAAACCGAATCTAACATCAAGCAACCTTGTTACGTGACAAAGTAAATGTCGAACATAATGTATTTTATTAGTTGTATTGCCCCATATAAATGTATAGTTTACTTCTAAGGGTGTTGTTCAGGTAAGGCACATTATTCCGGTACGGGCGTGCGGCTGAACGTACAGTCGACACGTGTCTAGTGAAAATTTTTTTTTTTTTCCTTTCTCCAGAAACGAGTGAAAGTAATAGTTCAAAACTTATTAAGGAATAGTTCATAACTTATAAAAGGATAGTTCATAGTGCAAAATTTATAAAGGAGTGAAAGTAATAGTTCAAAACTTATTATGAGATAGTTCATGAATTATAATAGAATAGTTCAAAGTGCAAAATTTATAAACGATAGTGCATAACTTGTAAAATGATAGTTCATGAATTACAATTGAATAGTTCATAACATATAAATAATTTGATATAATATATTAAAAAGTAATAGTTCATGGATTATATGAGAATAGTTCAAAGTTTATAGGAGAATAGTGCATAAATTATAACATGGTAGTTCAAACAAATTTTCTTTCGTTTCTGGAGAAATTTTTTTTTTTTCCCCGGGGCACGTGTCGGCCGCACGGCCGTACCGCATTAAATGAACCGTACCTGAACAAAAGACTCGCTCGAATTAATTGCTAATCTTAGAAAAGAGTTCAATTTAGGAGCTTGAATGGTAAAAGTAGTTCATGTTAGGCCAAGAATTGCAATTTGCTGTTGGATTTAGGTTAGAGAATGGACTTTATATTTCATGAATTTGCTTTTTATGGCTCTTCTATTAACTATTTCGATCAATCTCTCATTTGAAATGGGTAATTACATTACTAGTCCTCATTTTTTATACTTCTACAATCCTTAGGCACTAACCTTTCGTTCATTCTATTTTAGTCCCGGGTACGTATGTAGAACACGTGTACTTTGGTGATTGAAATCTCCAACGTTATGCATAAGCTCAAAATGGAAGCCCAGCTCACCAATAATTCTAAATTTTTTTTTAAAGAAACAATTTGGTTTACTAATCTTTTTCTAGTTTTATATTTATTAAATGTATCCTTGAGAGAATAGTGTGTAGAGTTTGAACATTAAAAAACTTAGTTACTACTATAATTTTTTTAAAAAGGCCTAGTTACCAAAATGGTTCAATGACAATATTAGAATTTGAATGTGATGAGATAAGCGGAAGAGACTTCTAGGGAGATTTAGCCTTTTACATCTCTTAACTCAGGTTGTTGCTATTCGTATCACGGTTTCGTGTTATATGTATACGGGGTACGGCGTAGCCGTAGCAGGGTAAAAAAAAAAAATTTATAGGAATTTTTTATATGGGCGACTACACATGGCGTACGCGTAGCCATTTTTCTATATTTTTTGAACGAAATTAACTTATTGCTACGCGTACGTCAGACGTAGCTGAACCACGCGTACAAATAGTACGAATAACACGAAACGTGTGGTACGAATATCAATCGCGCTTTTAACTCATGACTTAGTATTTGCCACAATTTAAATATACCGTTCAATCCAACCGTAGTGCGAAATGGACATATCATTTCTGACTTGAAAAAGCAGATTCACGACCATTGTAGGAGATAATCTTTTGATTATCTATCATTTAATCCAGTGTGAAAAACAATTATGGAAAGTGGACATGATCAATAGGAGATAATCTTGTTTATCTAATCCGATGTGAAAAAACAATTATGGGATGATTATCATCTTCATTTTGATTTTAAGGTTAACACAAGCAAGAAGTTATAACAAATCTTTACCTAAAGTCAACGTCAGACTCGCATCTCCCGGTCATGGCTTAGATTCAGAAGATGCCTCATCCAAATGGATGTTGTAAGATGGTCTACTTCTTAGAATTTGACCCTCATTTTCACATAATCTTTGTATAAAAAATGAATCAAAAAGAAGGAACAAAAAAAAAAGGGTCTTTCGTTGTTCTATGACCAAGAAGTTCTACGGTCCGGTCCCGGCCGGTTGGATCAAGTTTTTTTAAAAATAAATCAATTTTGGGCTAAAAATTTGGTCCTTCGAAATGGTTTAGGCCTGACCAACTAGAGATTTTCGGTCCAAAAATCCAGTTCGGATGGGAATTTAAACAGCCCTATCCAAGATCAAGATAATACAGAACTCCGCAAATTTCATGGAGCTGGATTTCAATAATTATCCACATAATTAAGATATCATCCTCAAGCTTAAGAGCATGTTACTCCTTACCATGCTCCTTTATTCAATAATGGACTACAACATCGGGGAGCTAATGAGGAAACATCTGCAAGCAAGTTTACAGAATATTACCTCTTCCGCTCTTCCACTATCACTTCAATTCATTCCTCCGTACAAAATCCTTGATGTCGAATGCATCCGTCCCGAATTTTCTGATGACACCCTGATTAAGTTGCACATAATCAAAACTAATATTCAGCAAAATATCATATCAAGAGATCAAACTCTGGAATATGTTTTAGAGGGATTTACCTTTTCTGTTATTATACCAGATATCAGACTAGCTGGAGTGACATCAAAAGCCGGGTTCCAAACAGAGATACCCGAAGCAGCAACTTGTTCACCGAGTCCTCCACGGGTATTTAAAAGTTCCTTTGGAGACCTTTCTTCTATAACAATTTCTTGTCCAGAAGACAAAGATAGATCAACTGAAGTCAAGGGTGCAGCAACATAGAAATGTATGCCATGGTGCTTTGCACACAAGGCAAGACTGTAAGTCCCAATCTTATTAGCTGTATCACCTGTAAGATGAAACATCATATATTAATATAATGCATGCAACAATCAAGTTTGAAAACTGAAGTAAAACAATCTTACTGGTTACTCACCATTTGCTGCTACACGATCTGCTCCAACAATTACTGCATTAACGCGTCCATCTTTCATTAGAGCAGCAGCTGCAGAATCTGCTATGAGAGTAGCTGGTATCTTGTCATGTACCAATTCAAATGCTGTTAGCCTGGATCCCTGCATTACCAATGAGAAAATCAATACATAAATGGAGACATATGCAGCTGGGACTATTTAACAGGGATTAATTACACATCTAATTCAGTTTCTTTCACTCATTATCTTGCTGTTTACAAACTCCCGGCTCTCTTAAAACGGTACTACTTTGCACAACTACGGTGGCTCCTTTCAAAGCTTTGGTTTTCTCTAATATGCTCCTAAAATGCTTTCTACCATAGCAAGTAATTATTGAAATTAAAATCATTGACGGACAAATTGTACAACAATTCAGCTACAAAGGATTGGTGAGAGCAGGCATACGTTTTTGTTTCTTCAAAATTACACAGTGAGAATGTCACTGGTTTAAAAGGTGAAACACTTGTTGTTTTGGTAGCCTTCACATAATCATAAACCAGGTGCTTCAAATACAAGCTACATTAATAAATGCTCAAGCTAAACTCACTTGGTTGAATGGGCGTGTTTCTGTGCAGTAAGCCCTTTCAAGGGTCCCTTTTTCATGAACTGCACGAATAACCCCAAGAGCGGTGCCATAACCAGCTGTTGCTAGACTGGTGAGAAAGAACAAGAAATAATCAACATGATTAGAACAATCATCTTCAATGAAAGTAATCACGAGTAGCAGGCATTCATCCAGACACGAGTCACAAGTTAAACTAGAGATCTGATGAAATCGAACTCTGAAACAAAAGAAACTACTGTGACAAACAACCTGCCAGTGTTACAATGAGTCAAGATGGAGATCTTCTTGTGATCTTTCAAGTCATTGTGGAGTAAGGTAGCTCCATAAGACCCAATAGCTTTATTTGAAGCCACGTCATCTTGAAGCATTAGTTCAGCTGCTTCAATATAAGCCTGCAGTGACATCAATGCCAACTAGTCAGTAACCGATTGGCAATTCGAGACAGAAGATATTACTGTTAACAGTTTAACAATGAATATCTCATTAAGCATTACTTTGGTGTTCAAATTGTATGAACAATAACAAGAGTAAGAGAAGAGAAAATGCTCAAATAGTTAGACCTGAAATACATCTTTGGCAGCTGCCGAAGCTGAAGATGCCTTTGAGATTACATCTTTAAATTTGGTTGCTGCATCTAATAGATTAACGGCAGTTGGTCGGCTGAACATTCATATCACCATTTGCACACGTTAAATATATAAGTGACTGCTTTTGCATGCATCAAACATTGAACAAGTTTCTATTTCACTGATAGAATAAGGGTCTCGATGTACCTTGAAACCAGATAATCCAACTTCTCGACAAGAAAATTGGCAGCATCATCTGGTGTCCCTTGAAAATCCTCCAAGTTAAATGCTTCTACCGCCAAAGCAAGTGCACCTGCGATAGCAATCGCAGGTGCTCCACGGACCACCATCTCCCTTATTGCATACCTGAAACAAAGAGAAAAATTCATAATAGCAACATTTAACATTACAGGATATAGGTTTTGACGAGAAATCAAGATCTGGTTTGTATTATACCAGCATATCAGGAAACAAGGTAGTGTAAACTGCAGGTAACTTCAATATGATATTTCAAACATCCTCGGATCCACCTCTCTTTCAACTATTTATTGATATAAAGTCAGCTGATGCTATTATAATTGTTCATCCTTATGATATTTCGAACATCCTAAAATATTGAGATCAAAGCCAAAATAAGCCTCAACCTGATCGTTTTAGGTTTCAACACTACTTATAGAGTGAACTGAAGCATCAGTTAAGTTCATCACAAATGTTGAGCACTTCTAGGTTAAATTAGAGAAATATGCAAAGAAATTGAAAGCAAATCGGCAGAATAGAGAAAGCAATAAGAGCGTATAAACGGAGAACAATAAGTACCATCCATCAGCAGAGGTGTTAATTTCCAAGTAAACAGTTTCCAATGGAAGCTTTCGCTGCATAATCAGGAAGAACAATCGAAAAGCATTCAAAAACAAGCTACAAAAATCGAGTAAAATGAGTACTTCCGAGAAAACTGAAATTTTCAGAAACAAAACCTGATCGAGAAGGCGAAGAGAACCGCGAGAGTAGCAGATGGCCTGAAGAGTGTCAATAGGCTCAACGCCATTGCCAGGTTTAAGATTGGGAGCCATGAAGCTGCTGCAGAGCTTTGAGGAGAGAGAGGAGAATGGAGAAAAGAGACGCAACAATGGGGGTTTTAGGCTTCACGGCTGAGGCGCCGAGGCGGTGCACTTGAACTGATAAAGTTAAGTTGTGGGGCAGAATAAATTATTGAGTTTCCCACCAAAAAAAGAATAAATAATTGAGAGATTTTTAACGGCATCAGAATAAATAAATAGATTTGTAACGGCATAATATATTTTAGTGGGAAACTAGTCGGTGTACTTTTTAACGTGGTGGCCAAAATCTATATCCTTACACTAACTCCATCTCCGTCTATAATGCTATTTATGCACAGTATTTTTATACGTATTTACGTATAAACTCCGTCTATATAGCTTTTTGTTACATTTCATACCGTCTATAATCTTAGTTTAAGCTTACTTTCTCTTTTTCCCATTAAATATTTGAGAAAAAATAAATTACAACGAGATACTATTGATTTATTTATGGAGGAGTAGGACCCACTTTATTTTGCACTCTTTGAGAATGACGTCTATATTTGAACGGACTAAATTTTTATTTAACTATTTACACGGAGAAAATACATGGGATGTAAAATCTTATATGTATTAAAGCAGAAGCCTCTATTGCCACGTGTCAACGCCAGGTTTCTCGAAGCCTAAAAAATTATTTTAAAAATTGATTTCTAAATGTTAATATAAATTGAAAATTGATTTCTAAATTTTTTAAAAACTATTTAAATAAATACTTTTATAAAAAATAGTTTTTAAATTTTTACCAATTTTTTTACCAACAAGCATATCTTAAAAAATCAATTTTAAAATATAATTAATTAGAAGAGATAAATACTTAAAAGAGAATTAAAAATCATAATATTGATTATAATTTCATTTTTTCGGATTTTTATTTTACAAAAATATACATATAAATTTCTAAGTATTAAACATTTATTTAAACTGAACCCGCACAAAGTGCGGGTAATACACTAGTTTTGTTTTATATAGAAGTGTAAAATTTAACCCTTTTTACAAGGATGTAGATAGTCTTAGCATACACAACTAGCACGCCGCCAAGTGTATTTTTGTGGTGTAAAATATAGATTTTTGTCTGTACATTTTTAGGTTGGATTTGTTAAGCCATTGTGACAATCGTTTAGTTTTTTTTGTTAGTATTTTTGGAGTAATTGTTTTCTTGACAGTGTATTTTAAAAACACTAATCAATGTTTAATAGACATAAATTAGTTTTTTTTTTTTGGTGTTTTGGATAGAATAATATTTTGACTTGTAATAAGGAAAAGTGTAGGAGAAATTTCATTTTTTGGACCAAAAGCACTAGTCTTTTGATGCAAATCGTGAATTTTGTCAATGTTTTCAAAACATACCCTAAAACACTACATAGTAGTGTTTTTGACCATGTAGTTCAATTCCAGAAAAACAAAAACACACCAAAACATTAGTGTTTGTGGATTAACACAAACTTATGTAATATTAATTTAATTATTAAAATACTTTATGAATATGACAAATAGCATAATCTTGCTAAAAGGGTAAGAATAAATTATTTTAGGTTATAATATTATTAATAAAGATATAAATTTTAGGATAATTTTGGATGGTATCCCTGTACTTTTAACTTTTTGAATGATATAAGGGTATAATACAAAAAGGTCTAAAACACAAGGGCACCGACCGAAAACCAAAAAATTTCTCGACAAAATCCGAAAAAGTACAAAATACAGGAGCGTCATCCGAAATTTTCACAAACTTTATATATTTTATTTAGTTGTTCTCTTGTTTGGCAAGGTTGACGTATGAAGCACTTCTTCCGGTGCAAATATATGGAGTGTCGTCGTACTCTTACATGTCCAGTTTTGTTTTATTTTGTTTATCTGACGTAGTTTAAATTATTTGTATTAATAGTTAATACATTTTTATAAGCTCAAAATAAAGTATAAAAAAATTAATCTAACAAATATTATAATCAAAATATACTAATAAGATTTGTGTTCATAATCATTAATTTAAAATAGTGTAACCGATGTGTACAATATTTGAACGTTTGATTAGTTCTTATTTCATTAACTAACGATTCATACTTTATCAACGTACAATTCATCACTCAACATTTTCGTACGAAAAAACTTGTTTAAGTTGAATGCCTCAACCTCTTGTATTTTAAATATGAAAAAGTATTATTAAATGTTAAAGAAACCAAGTTATATTTTGGAGCAAACATATTTATAAGATTATAAAATTTAATATAAAAATATTTTAATTCTGGTTAAGAATGACAATTCGTTTTCTGTTACTTCTAATATGTATTTTTATTATCCTAATTTTATTGGCTTAGTATGATAATGACAGGGGATGTGTAAGTATGAAACATTTCATGAACCATGCCACTTACTACGTGTATTCTCATAGTAACTTATTATATTTGGGGAATTCTATAAGTTTTGTTATCGTAACAAAATCATGTTTTTGGACTATTATAGACTATTGCGAATTAGGTTTTTGTTTAACAAAATCATGTTTTTAGACTATTATATGTCGTACCGCCTCTCTAGGTAGACGTGTAATACGATCCGAACAAGCCGACAAAATCATGTTTTTAGACTATTATATGTCGTACCCCCTCTCTAGGTAGACGTGTAATACGATCCGAACAAGGCGAATATTGATATGTTCAAGTTGAGTTTGTTTATAAATGAATCGAGCTCAATCCGAGCCTAAGTTTTTATGCGAGGGTTAAATGTGTTCATATTCGTCTCGTTTAGAAAGTAAACGAGTTCAAACTTTTGACGAGTCAATCCCGAGTAGCTCGGCTAAAATAATGCTCTTATAATGTTCTTTTAGCCGAATGAGCCAAACCCAAATTTTTACAACCCTAAAATGTGTTTATATTCGTCTCGTTTAGAAAAAATGAATGTGAATGAACTCGAGCCTAACTTTCGAAGAGTCGAGTCTAGATTTTTTCCCAAGTCGACTCATATAGCATCCGTGCTCACCATTCACGGGATGTATACATCCTTCGAATTTATGAAAGCATGTGGACATTTTCTGTCATCAGTTGACCGTTGGATCAAGTAACACAATTTCAGGCACAAACAAGATTAGTTTGCCACAACACAAACTGTTCCTCGACTTATTCTTCAAAACTTTAACAAAGAAGTTGGTCACATTCATATAATAACCACAATGCTGAACACCATTTCTAAAACTCATGAAAACATTTAGAGAATGCCCCAATAGTGAGAGAACATACTTAAGATGTGGAGTCAGTATCAACGATCTCGTCAGGTTCGACATTGGGTTCATCAGCCTTGCTCGGACTCTCCAGTGTCATAATCCGTCCAGTCATGGGATTGACTGGACGGGTGTCACGGTACCCACCTTTACGAGCCATTGCTATCATGGGTGGTGGAGGTAGCAAACCTGCTCGGAAGAGAATGCGTTCGACTGGCTCAGATGGTTGGGCTCCGACTGATAGCCAATACCTAGATATTTCAAATATTAGAACCATGAAAACAACTTAACGCGTATACAAATTGTATTCGTCATTCAGAAAAACTGGAGATGTCGGGATTACAGTGAGTTCTAGATCAATCTTGCACATCTCCCCTGCTTCAATTCTAAACGGTGCAACCAAACTTGGATACTTCAGCTCAAGGCTCTACTGTATGATGTGTTTCGGTAGTTTTCTTGAGGGTTCTGTTTTTAGTCTCGACTCTTATAAATTGTAACAAAAATAGTCCCAAAGACAAAAGAGACATATTTTTTACATTTCAGTCTAGTGAAAAGGTTGTTATCTAAACGAAACACAGACAGAGAAATGAAGGACCAAAATAGTTTTAAAAAAATAAGGGGAAAAAACCAGAACTCAAGATGAAATACAAGACAATGTAGATAAATAAATGTAATTACTAATACTCTTGCTGAGATGAGATGAGATGAGAGCTAAAGAGCTTAAAAGTTACACTGTTAGAAGATCTATGCCAAGTGATAAGATGCCATATCAGACAGGAAGTACAGAATAAATTTGCAGCATTGAAAGCAAAAGCAAAAGATAGAGATCTAAAGTTTGGTCATCTCAAATCTTTCACACTATGCGCTAAAAGAATAGGGATCGCACTATAGTATGCATAATGAGAGACTGTGTTGTTGATTAGAAAGAGGGTCACCTTGAAGAGGATAATGAGAAACTTTTATCAGATATTGTTAAGTATGAATTATGGAACAACAAAAGTACTTCTGCAAACAGATTCTTCAAGTCAAGACGATTTTAATTAAGAATTTTCCACATTAACATCAAAACACAGGTGACACAAATGTTTTATCTCAGATGATACAGTAAATTTCATAATAGCAGTATGCAACAGAATGATGCAGATGTTAGCTCGTTTAACATCAGAGAGATTCACAGTTATCTTGATAATGCAATCGAGGTTTGGCAGTAGGCAAAGATGAAGGAATGAAGATGAAGGAATGAAGATGAATAATAGTTACTTACTTAACTCTATCAAAATTGAGACCCATACGTTTTTGGCCATCTTGACCTGCAAACAAATTACAATATGTTAATCAAGGGAAGAGAGATAACTCCCCTTTAAACATGAGTATTTTCAGTTTTCCTCAGTAAATAGTCCATTTACAAAGCTTAATCATCAAAGGAGTATACCTGGAAGAGGATTATAATAACCTAGAACTTCCAAATGCTTGCCATCTCTTGGTGATCTACTATTGGCGGCCATAACTCTGTAAAATGGCTTGTTTTTGCAGCCAAATCTAGACAAGCGCAGCCTTACCGCCATCTTGCCCTAATTTCTTCATAAACAGAAGTAAAATCAATCAAACAAAAGGAGGAGAAACAAGCCATCTCTCAATGCATCAATAAACCGGACCAAATTGTATTACAAACAAGACCAGAAGAGAACCGATGCGCCGCGACCTAAAACGGCTTGCTCGGTACACGGAAAAAGGCAACGTCGGCCGGTCGGTGCGGTGGCGGGTTTCCAGGGTATTGAGGACGGCGTGCGTTCTTAGAACCTCAGACAGACGAGTTGCGAGAGAATGGGGTTTAGGGTTTCATTTTTTTTTCTTTTTCAGCCACGATAATTAAAAAAAGTAAAATAAACAAAATAAGCATCCGTGTTTCGCCTCTTCCAGCCCCAAAGCATGAGCAATCCATCGATTGAGGATGGAGCATACCACCATTGAATGAAGTCGTATGCAGGTTAGGTTGTAACAGTGATATTGCTTGCAACTATTCCAGATATTCAAAGCAAAGAAGAAGCACCATTCTAGATTTGCAATATCATGAAATATATTGTTCAGATTAAGTAATGGAAAAGGAGAAAGAGCGATTACCTCGAAGAGTTTACAGATTGACGAAGACGACCGTAAGATTCAAAGCAAAGAAGAAGCAACGAGATCTAATCTCAGGTTAGGTCACCGAAGAAAGAAGAAACTGCGAGCCAACCAACAGAGCGAGGCGTTGGTGCTGTACGTATCTGAGATTCTGAGAATGAAGAAGATGACGATGGGTTTGCTCTTGGCCTGATAGGGGAGAAAACGGCTGACTGCTAATTCACGACCCATAACAACACAAAGATCAGTCCAAATCTTCTGTCCCCATTCCTGTCCCATCTTCTGTCTCATGCTTCCTATTGGACCAAAAAATAGTAAATATTAAATACATAAAACCCAAAAATCCAAACCCAAAAACCAACACATTGAATTACAATTTTTTTAAAGAAAATCTGCTGCCACGTGGTCCAATAGGAAGCATGGGACAGGAGATGGGACAGTAATGGGGACAGAAGATTTGGACTGCACAAAGATGGGATGAGTTTATTGTTTTAAAAAAATAAAAATAAAATAAATATAATTCATTTAATGTCAAGTTTTTCAAAACAAACTTGAGTGTGTATAAAAATAAAAATAAAATAGATATAATCCATGACAACACCGCGCGCTTTGTGCGGAATAAGACGATTGTGAATTAAAATATGCCATGACATGAGTGTGTATATCTAGCTTTTTATCCTGTAGTTTTGAATCTTTGATTTTCGTAAAGGGACACGAAACATCTAATTAGTTCCTTTCGGAATCCATGCAAAACCAAACATATATACTTGATAAAGGGTATATTAAGTCCATAATCGTAATAATACCATTGTTTACAGGCACATCTACAAAATACTCTAGGAAAAAGTCTCGTCCATATTCATATTAATCATTCAATAGTGTATTACAAACTAAAATAAAACTATTTTTTTTTATCCAATGTCTATATCTTATTAATTGGTGTCTTGTGCCGTTGTCATGTTGCTCCGCTTTCTGAGTGAGATTCGGATTTCTTCCTCTCCCACACATATGCCAATTTTTAAGCTTTTTGTGTACATATATAAGCAACACTCTATGCATTATTACATTATAAGAATATGCATAAACAACTATTACTAACTTGGGTATTGTAATTTACTCAATGAAAGATATGAGCTTTGTCCTCAGTCCATGCCCTTTAACATCATTACACAGTGATAATGATCCTTTCCCTTCCTCCTTGTTTGAAGAGTTTTGTGAATAGGAAAGCTTGTTTATTTCATTGATCAAACAATGTTTATATAGTAAAATATAAAGAGATAAAATAATAAACTAATAGCAAAGGATAAGCCCGATAACAAAGATAAGCCCAATACTCTAACACTCCCCCTCAAGCGGGAGGTGTGGAAGAAACAACTCCAAGCTTGCGAATCAAGAAGTTGAAACGGGTAGGTCCAACCGTCCAAGAGCTTTAGTCATAATATCACCTAGTTGAAGTGTATCAGGAACATGTTGTGTCTGAATAATGCCTCGCTGAATTTGTTCCTTAATGGTATGACAGTCAATCTCAATATGTTTGGTACGCTCATGGAATACCGGATTGTTGGCTATATGAATGGCGGATTGATTATCACAAAAAAGGCGCATAGGAGCCTTGTGTGAAATCCCTAGCGACTCGAGTAGAGAGCGAAGCCAAAGGAGCTCACAAGTAGTAGCTGTCATTGCTCTATATTCGGCCTCGGCAGAAGATCTTGAAACCGTGGCTTGTTTCTTAGTTCTCCAAGAAATTGGTGAATTTCCGAGGAGAATGAAGTAGCCTGTAGTAGAACGTCTAGTGATAGGGCAGGCTGCATAATCCGAATCACAAAACGCACGAATGCACAAATCACTATAACGAGATAAGAAAATATCCTGATCAGGTACTGACTTTAAATAACGAAGAACTTTCAAGGCAGCATCCCATTGGCCACGGCGCGGAGCAGCCATAAATTGAGAAAGAGTATGAACCGAGTATGCAAGTTCAGGGCGGGTGATGGACAAGTAGATAAGACGGTCAACCAATCGACGATATTTCTCAGGATCATCAAGCAGGGCAGAGGAATCTGATTGAAGACCATGATCAGCAGACATCGGAAACGATGCGGGTTTGCATCCAAGAAAACCAGAGTCAGCCAGAATATCTAGAGTATATTTCCGTTGGTTCAACCATAAATCAGACGGAGTACGAACAATTTCAATGTCTAAGAAGAATCGAAAGGGTCCAAGATCCTTCATGTGAAAGCAAGCATGAAGATAATCCTTGAATCTACGAATAGTTGCAGGATTATTGCCAGTAATGACTAGATCATCCACATATATCAGAATGTGAAGGATGATACCTGACCGTCTGAAGGTGAAAAGAGAGTAATCAGCAAGGGACTGAGAGAAACCATATTTCAGAAGAGCAGATGTGAACTTATGGAACCAATTCCGAGGAGCCTGACGAAGACCATACAATGATTTCTTGAGACGACAAACTTGGGAAGAGGTTCGATAACCGGGAGGTGGTAACATATATACTTCCTCGTGCAAATCCCCGTGAAGAAAAGCATTGTGAACGTCCATCTGATGAAGTTGTCAGTTACATATAGAGGCAATTGCGAGAAGTAGTTTAACCGTAACTGACTTAGCATTGTAATCAATGCCTTCCTGTTGACGGTTGCCGAGTGCAACCAAACGCGCCTTATAGCGTTCCACTTGTCCCTCAGAGTTGTATTTAATACGAAAAACCCATTTAGAACCAATAGGTTTACGATCGGGAGAAAGATCAACATATTCCCAAGTGTTGTTACGGTGTAACGCTGTCATTTCATCCTGCATGGCCTTGTTCCATTTTGGGTTACCAACCGCATATCTGAAAGAGGTTGGTTCTTGTTCCTGATATACAGAGTTAATAGCAGTAACATAGGCATGAGAAAAGCGATCATATGATAAAAAATTCTTTATGGAATACCGGGTACCTGAGTTCAGTAAAGGGGAAGGTTCAACTAATTTGGGATCAAAATGACTTGCCTTTTGACAAACATAATCTCGAAGAAGAATAGAGGGTTTTGAAGTGTGGGAGCTACGACGGGGTGGATCGATGGTCGGAGCAACAATAACCGGTGATGGTGTAGAAATAGGAGAATTAGAGACGGTTAAAATTGGGTTTGAAGGATGTGGGATAGGGGGGTTTTCAGTATTTTCTGGGGTTAGCTGTGTGGTAGTAGTGGGGGGTAGATGCGTGGCAGTAGTGGCGTCTTTAGGCAATTGGGTAGTGGGTTCATTAGGGGGGAGGGGGTTGCGTGTCGGGGGGGGGGTGGAAATGAAATTAAGGGGGGGAGGTAATTGGGGGGGTTGTCGTGGCTATTAATGGGATGGGTAGAAAGTGGTGTGTCAGGGGGGATAAAAAAGAAGGTGGGGAAACAGCAGGGGGGTTTGAACGGGTGGGGTCCACGCAACCAGGGGGGTAGGATAGGGTGGGTCCCACGCGGCAGGTGAGGTGTTGTCTTGGGGAGAGGTTTCTTCCGAGGTAATGGGTGCGGGATTGGAAGGGGGTTTTGGGGTTTATGTGTATGGTCCGAAAAGGGAAATATATTTTTGTAGAAACGCGCATACCGTGTTGTAAAAATTTCCCGTGTATCAAGGTCGAACATTTTCCAAGCCTTTTGTGAATATGGATAGCCTATGAAAATACATTTTCGACCTCTAGGTTGAAATTTGTCCGAAGACCGAGGTATAAAAGAACAATAAGCGAGACAACCAAAAACTCGAAGATGGTCAAGGTTAGGTGGAGAGCCATGAAGAAGTTCATAAGGAGTTTTCTGATGAAGGATGGATGTAGGGGTGCGATTAATGAGGTAACAAGCCGTGAGGACACATTCTCCCCAAAAAGAAGTGGGTAAATTGGCTTGAAACATCAAGGATCTGGCGACATTAAGGATATGACGATGTTTGCGTTCAACCCTCCCATTTTGTTGTGGTGTGTAGGTACAAGAAGTTTCTAGACGGATACCTTTGCCGTGAAGAAAAGGTCGAAGGGAAATAAATTCCTTAGCATTGTCGCTGCGAAAGGTTTTGACACAAGAATTGTATTGTGTTTCAACCATAATGCAAAAGTGTTTGAGTAAAGTAATAACTTCAGCTTTGCTTTTGATTAAATGAACCCAAGTACAACGAGAGTGATCATCTAAAATAGTGAGAAAATAGGAACATCCAGAACTAGAAAGGGTGCGATAAGGACCCCAAATATCCAAATGAACTAAAGCAAATAGAGTGGAGGCACAAGATGTGCTAATAGGAAAAGATGACCGAGGTAGCTTTGCCCGTAGACAAATGTCACATGGGAAGGCGTTTTTGGTGATGGAAGGATGACCAAGGCGGTTATGAAGAAGGGTGGTATCAATAGTGGTAAGGCATGAAAGAGATGAAGAAATGTTTGTCAGCTAGCGAAGCCAGTAGATTTCAGCATAGGCTTCACCTACTCCAATCACCGTCCTCGAAGTACGGTCCTGTATAACACAAAGTTTATTAGTTATCATAAAAATACAATTCAAATCCGTAGTTAACTGATTCAGGGAGAGAAGATGACAATCAAGCCCTGAAACAAATAATACTCGGGTAAGGTGAACAGAAGCATTTATATTCGGCCTCGGCAGAAGATCTTGAAACCGTGGCTTGTTTCTTAGTTCTCCAAGAAATTGGTGAATTTCCGAGGAGAATGAAGTAGCCTGTAGTAGAACGTCTAGTGATAGGGCAGGCTGCATAATCCGAATCACAAAACGCACGAATGCACAAATCACTATAACGAGATAAGAAAATATCCTGATCAGGTACTGACTTTAAATAACGAAGAACTTTCAAGGCAGCATCCCATTGGCCACGGCGCGGAGCAGCCATAAATTGAGAAAGAGTATGAACCGAGTATGCAAGTTCAGGGCGGGTGATGGACAAGTAGATAAGACGGTCAACCAATCGACGATATTTCTCAGGATCATCAAGCAGGGCAGAGGAATCTGATTGAAGACCATGATCAGCAGACATCGGAAACGATGCGGGTTTGCATCCAAGAAAACCAGAGTCAGCCAGAATATCTAGAGTATATTTCCGTTGGTTCAACCATAAATCAGACGGAGTACGAACAATTTCAATGTCTAAGAAGAATCGAAAGGGTCCAAGATCCTTCATGTGAAAGCAAGCATGAAGATAATCCTTGAATCTACGAATAGTTGCAGGATTATTGCCAGTAATGACTAGATCATCCACATATATCAGAATGTGAAGGATGATACCTGACCGTCTGAAGGTGAAAAGAGAGTAATCAGCAAGGGACTGAGAGAAACCATATTTCAGAAGAGCAGATGTGAACTTATGGAACCAATTCCGAGGAGCCTGACGAAGACCATACAATGATTTCTTGAGACGACAAACTTGGGAAGAGGTTCGATAACCGGGAGGTGGTAACATATATACTTCCTCGTGCAAATCCCCGTGAAGAAAAGCATTGTGAACGTCCATCTGATGAAGTTGTCAGTTACATATAGAGGCAATTGCGAGAAGTAGTTTAACCGTAACTGACTTAGCATTGTAATCAATGCCTTCCTGTTGACGGTTGCCGAGTGCAACCAAACGCGCCTTATAGCGTTCCACTTGTCCCTCAGAGTTGTATTTAATACGAAAAACCCATTTAGAACCAATAGGTTTACGATCGGGAGAAAGATCAACATATTCCCAAGTGTTGTTACGGTGTAACGCTGTCATTTCATCCTGCATGGCCTTGTTCCATTTTGGGTTACCAACCGCATATCTGAAAGAGGTTGGTTCTTGTTCCTGATATACAGAGTTAATAGCAGTAACATAGGCATGAGAAAAGCGATCATATGATAAAAAATTCTTTATGGAATACCGGGTACCTGAGTTCAGTAAAGGGGAAGGTTCAACTAATTTGGGATCAAAATGACTTGCCTTTTGACAAACATAATCTCGAAGAAGAATAGAGGGTTTTGAAGTGTGGGAGCTACGACGGGGTGGATCGATGGTCGGAGCAACAATAACCGGTGATGGTGTAGAAATAGGAGAATTAGAGACGGTTAAAATTGGGTTTGAAGGATGTGGGATAGGGGGGTTTTCAGTATTTTCTGGGGTTAGCTGTGTGGTAGTAGTGGGGGGTAGATGCGTGGCAGTAGTGGCGTCTTTAGGCAATTGGGTAGTGGGTTCATTAGGGGGGAGGGGGTTGCGTGTCGGGGGGGGGGGGTGGAAATGAAATTAAGGGGGGGAGGTAATTGGGGGGGTTGTCGTGGCTATTAATGGGATGGGTAGAAAGTGGTGTGTCAGGGGGGATAAAAAAGAAGGTGGGGAAACAGCAGGGGGGTTTGAACGGGTGGGGTCCACGCAACCAGGGGGTAGGATAGGGTGGGTCCCACGCGGCAGGTGAGGTGTTGTCTTGGGGAGAGGTTTCTTCCGAGGTAATGGGTGCGGGATTGGAAGGGGGTTTTGGGGTTTATGTGTATGGTCCGAAAAGGGAAATATATTTTTGTAGAAACGCGCATACCGTGTTGTAAAAATTTCCCGTGTATCAAGGTCGAACATTTTCCAAGCCTTTTGTGAATATGGATAGCCTATGAAAATACATTTTCGACCTCTAGGTTGAAATTTGTCCGAAGACCGAGGTATAAAAGAACAATAAGCGAGACAACCAAAAACTCGAAGATGGTCAAGGTTAGGTGGAGAGCCATGAAGAAGTTCATAAGGAGTTTTCTGATGAAGGATGGATGTAGGGGTGCGATTAATGAGGTAACAAGCCGTGAGGACACATTCTCCCCAAAAAGAAGTGGGTAAATTGGCTTGAAACATCAAGGATCTGGCGACATTAAGGATATGACGATGTTTGCGTTCAACCCTCCCATTTTGTTGTGGTGTGTAGGTACAAGAAGTTTCTAGACGGATACCTTTGCCGTGAAGAAAAGGTCGAAGGGAAATAAATTCCTTAGCATTGTCGCTGCGAAAGGTTTTGACACAAGAATTGTATTGTGTTTCAACCATAATGCAAAAGTGTTTGAGTAAAGTAATAACTTCAGCTTTGCTTTTGATTAAATGAACCCAAGTACAACGAGAGTGATCATCTAAAATAGTGAGAAAATAGGAACATCCAGAACTAGAAAGGGTGCGATAAGGACCCCAAATATCCAAATGAACTAAAGCAAATAGAGTGGAGGCACAAGATGTGCTAATAGGAAAAGATGACCGAGGTAGCTTTGCCCGTAGACAAATGTCACATGGGAAGGCGTTTTTGGTGATGGAAGGATGACCAAGGCGGTTATGAAGAAGGGTGGTATCAATAGTGGTAAGGCATGAAAGAGATGAAGAAATGTTTGTCAGCTAGCGAAGCCAGTAGATTTCAGCATAGGCTTCACCTACTCCAATCACCGTCCTCGAAGTACGGTCCTGTATAACACAAAGTTTATTAGTTATCATAAAAACACAATTCAAATCCGTAGTTAACTGATTCAGGGAGAGAAGATGACAATCAAGCCCTGAAACAAATAATACTCGGGTAAGGTGAACAGAAGCATTTATGTGCAAACTCCCTGCATGTGCGGCTGAGACTAGAACTCCGTTAGGAAGCTTAATTCGGCATGTGTTGACGGGTGTGATATTAGAGAGGAGAGAGCGATCTCCTGTCATATGAAAAGAAGCTCCGGAATCAAGTATCCAAGGTAGCGAAATAATACCTGAAGAAGTATCATGGGAGGAATGAGAGCGATATGAGTTCAAGGCAGCTTGAATGGTGTTCCAGTGAGTATCATCAATTTCAGGGCCAATGTCTCTACGATCCTGAGGTGTTAAGGGATCAGGGGATGCGGAGTTGACTTGCCCGACAGGTAAGGAAACTGTTGCGGCTGCTGCGTGTGTGGTTGACTTTGATGGTGGTGGTAATTGCTTGTCGTCGCTCATGATGAACAAGACAAAGTAATTCTTCTTGCCAAAGTATCCTCTGATACGCGACCAAAGTATCCTCTGATACCGTGGTCAAAAAATAGGTTTAGGGTTTGTGCGGAAGCGTAGGGTAAGGAAAGTGCTCTGATACCATGAAGAGTTTTGTGCATAACAAATGGGTACCCGTATAAGACGGACAGAGCATCAACCAGTTATTATGTTGTTAGTTGTGATAGAGCTAAACAAGTTGGTTGCACATGGGATTTATCTGCAAGGCCAATGAATCAAGCCATTGGTTTGTGGAAGATATGCTCGTATAGAGGACCTCACGCGCCTAATTGTGTTGGTTCAGTGATGCAGTTAGACAATCGTAATGCAAGTTCAAGCTTCATTGGCAATGAGATTCGGCAACTTATACAAGAGGACCAAACTATCAAGCCACGGGTTATAATGGAGGTTATCAATGGGAAGTATGGCGTGGTAGTGAGTTACAAAAAGGCATGGAAGGCGAAACAAAAAGCAATTGCAGATATTTATGGTGATTGGGATCAATCATATGTTGATCTACCTCAATATATGACGGCACTTCAAAATACGAATCCATGTACTGTGGTTGAATGGCAAACATTTAACACCAATGACCATAATGTGAAGGTGTTCAAGCGTCTCTTTTGAGCATTTGAACCATCTATTGTTGGGTTCCGACATTGTCGGCCTATTATTTCAATACGGGACTCATTTGTATGGAAAGTATAAACACACACTGCTCATTGCAATGAGTGTTGATGCAAACGACCAAATATTTCCTCTTGCATTTGCAATTGTGGAGAGTGAGAATAGTTCAAGTTGGCTTTGGTTCATGACTTGTATCGGCGAACATGTCACATCTAGGATCGGTTTATGTGTACTTTCAGATAGACATGCAGGCATAATGAAGGCTATGAGCGAACTTCAAAGATGGATGCCTCCAAACGCACATCACAGAACATGCATCCGACATCTGAAATCAAATGTAAATCAACAATTCAAAGATCGAGCAATGAAAGACATGGTAGGCTTGACTGCAAACCAACATGAGCTTGTTAAATTGTTAGAGGATATGATCAAATCGGAGAGCATAACCCTGCAGCTCGTCACTATCTTGAAAGAATCGGGGTGAAAAAGTGGTCTTTATATCATGATGGAGGTTTTAGATATGGAATCACAACTACAAACATGTCGGAGCGTTTTAACGGAGTTTTAAAGGGGGCTAGATCTCTTCCCATCTCAGCATTGGTACAATGTACTTTTTCTCGATTGAACAAGTATTTTGTCTCAAGACGTGGAGAAGCACGTGTTTTGCAAGATCGAGAAGTTTGTAAAAAAATTGAAAAACATGTAAAGAAAGGGGTTCAAGCGCAGAACAACCCATTCAATTTTGAACAAGGAATTTACGAAGTCAAAGTTGCAAGAGGAGAGCATGGTACAAGATCATTTAGGGTAAATATTGAACAACGAACATGTAGTTGTCAAAGTTGGATGATATTGAAGATTCCGTCTGCCCATGTACTTGCGATATGTCGATATCGCAATTGGTCATATGTACCGTTTGTTGATGGATTCCTTACAACAAGAGAATATATAAGGACATATGCACGATACTTTCATCCTGTTTGTGACCGTTCTGAGTGGCTCATACAACCTGGGCCAAAGTTAGTTCCAAACCCGATGAGTTAACGCAAGGTTGGAAGACCTCAATCACGTCGGTTCAGGAATGAAATGGGTCAGAGTCAAAAGGGAACCATTCGTTGTAGCATTTGTTCTCAAGTTGGGCACAATAGGTTAACTTGTAATTCAAGAGTTGGAACATCACGACAATACGATAATATGTGATTGTATTAGTCATGTAATAATTATTTTTCGTATTTGTGTATGTTTTAATATATAATGGTACGTGTGAAATTACAAATAAAATCATTGTTATTGATTTGCTTTGTTTCCTTTCTATATTGTGAGAGATAAATGTGCGTATTCATAATCCATTTAACATGAACTCGACATTTAATTTATCTCTCGTTTAAAGTGTCATAAAAAAATTGTGTTTGAAAATGTTCTAATAACTAAATATTATACATTTTTTTATTTTAAAAATGTATATTATATTGTAAAATTTAATTTATATTATTTTAAATTCACAATACATATGAACTAAGTAATTAGAGATGAAACTTATTTTTAGGTTTTAGAGATTTAAAATCTAAATAACTGGTTAATGTAAAAAGAAGAGGCTTTAACATATGAAGAAGATCTAAGCCCCGGTCTGTATCACACGGTCCAGACCGATACGCTCTTTTTTTTTTTTTTTTCTTTTTTTCAAAATAAAATTAAAATCAAAATATTACTGAGCCGCTAGTGAGCGGTAAGGGTATAAATCCCTCGCTCTTTCTCATTTCCTCCCTTCGATTTCTCCCTTCGATTTCGCATTTTCTCCCTTCGATCTATCGATTTGCTTTCCGATTGTGTTCGATTTCGCTTTTTCCTCCATCTGCTCTTTCTATCTGCTATGGTCACTGAAATAATTCCAAGCGTCTTCCTGGGAGGCCACACATAGAGCCACACAAAGGTGAAGCGTTTTGTGAACGACCGCTCCGACAAGATCAATATGATGAATGTAATATTCTCTACCTTTCTCTTTTTTTTATGGAGCAAAAATGACACATTTAAGGATTAAGCCTTGAAGCGGGGAAAAAAGGAGCATAAAAGGAAGTTAGAACTGCCCAAAGTATTCTCTGATAAGGTTAGTCAAAATATTCTAATTCACTATTAACTTTATGTGATCATATTTGATAATAGGAGGAGGTATAAGACCACCACAAGATTTCACTCGACAAAGACGGTACAAGTTTTGTCGACATTTGATAGGTTAGTTTATTTTAAACTTAAATATTTTTTTAGATAAGTTAGTTAATATCTAGTTTTAGTGAATTATTTTTTTATTATTTTGATATCTTTTAATGTGATATTATTAGTAGCCTGCATGTCCTTATCGTATTGCCATTAGTTAATATGTAGTTTTACATTTACTTTATTTAAAACAAATTTTTATTCTGTATTTTTTATTTTGATATCTTTTTCTTAGTGATTTTGTTTTTTCACTTGATTTATAAAACCCTACATAGTATACCCTAACCCTAAACTAATAAATCTTAAAACTTGTATAACCCTAAAACCCATTGATCTAGTATTTTCGTGAAATGTGAATGTAGTATTGATGTATAATGTATGATTATTATACAAGTTTATTTCATCATATTATTTTTAGTATACAATATATTGAATATATTTATGAACTTAATATATATATATATATATATATATATATATATATATATATATAATATGTGAATTTAGATTAGGGACATGGATCACAACAATTATTCATCGTGGGAGGGCATGGACTCGTACACGAGGTTATTGACGGATAATGAATACGCGAGATCATTTCTAGAAGGTTCCACAAATATATTTATGTACGAACACCGTGTGTAGCCAATAGTTCTTACACACCGACATTTGTACAAGCACCCCCATGGAATCCCATATGCAAGAACCATACACCGCACCTCTTATGCAAGCTACACCTCATGGATTTCTAATCATCAAGATGTGAACGAAGTTGAACCATTGGATGATATTCATGTTGATTCATTTGGTCTTGACCATGAAGATGACATATCTCAATCAGAGGAGGATGATGAAGAAGTTAGAGAGTTTGCAGATGCTATCGGGGCTCAATCTTTAAATCCAAGTTGGAATATTATTGAAGAACCCAATCTTAATACGGTAAACTCGTGGCAAGTTTGGGATCCTATGGGCGACACATCCACCAACGAAGATTTTCACAAGGGACAGATTTACAATTTCCTCGACGAATTGAAACTGAAGTTGACAAACTTTTCCATAACAAATGGGTACCCGTATAAGACGGACAAAGCATCAACCAGTTATTATGTTGTTAGTTGTGATAGAGCTAAACAAGTTGGTTGCACATGGGGTTTATCCGCAAGGCCAATGAATCAAGTCATTGGTTTGTGGAAGATATGCTCGTATAGAGGACCTCACGCACCTAATTGTGTTGGTTCAGTGATGCAGTTAGACAATCGTAATGCAAGTTCAAGCTTCATTGGCAATGAGTTTCAGCAACTTATACAAGAGAACCAAACTATCAAGCCACGAGTTATAAGGGAGGTTATCAATGGGAAGTATGACGTGGTAGTGAGTTACAAAAAGGCATGGAAGGCAAAACAAAAAGCAATTGCAGATATTTATGGTGATTGGGATCAATCATATGTTGATCTACCTCAATATATGACGGCACTTCAAAATACGAATCCAGGTACTGTGGTTGAATGGCAAATAGTTGACACCAATGACCATAATGTGAAGGTGTTCAAGCGTCTCTTTTGGGCATTTGAACCATCTATTGTTGGGTTCCGACATTGTCGGCCTATTATTTCAATTGACGGGACTCATTTGTATGGAAAGTATAAACACACACTGCTCATTGCAATGGGTGTTGATGCAAACGACCCAATATTTCCTCTTGCATTTGCAATTGTGGAGAGTGAGAATAGTTCAAGTTGGCCTTGGTTCATGACTTGTATCGGCGAATATGTCACATCTAGGATCGGTTTATGTGTACTTTCAGATAGACATGCAGGCATAATGAAGGCTATGAGCGAACTTCCGAGATGGATGCCTCCAAACGCACATCACAGAACATGCATCCGACATCTGAAATCAAATATAAATCAACAATTCAAAGATCGAGCATTGAAAGACATGGTAGGCTTGACTGCAAACCAACATGAGCTTGTTAAATTTGTTAGAGGATATGATCAAATCGGAGAGCATAACCCTGCAGCTCGTCACTATCTTGAAAGAATCGGGATGGAAAAGTGGTCTTTATATCATGATGGAGGTTTTAGATATGGAATCACAACTACAAACATGTCGGAGTGTTTTAACGGAGTTCTAAAGGGGGCTAGATCTCTTCCCATCACAACATTGGTACAATGTACTTTTTCTCGATTGAACAAGTATTTTGTCTCAAGACGTGGAGAAGCACGTGTTTTGCAAGATCGAGAAGTTTGTAAAAAAATCGAGGAAAAAATTGAAAAACATGTAAAGAAAGGGGTTCAAGCGCAGATCAACCCATTTAATTTTGAACAAGGAATTTACGAAGTCAAAGTTGCAAGAGGAGAGCATGGTACAAGATCATTTAAGGTAAATATTGAACAGCGAACATGTAGTTGTCAAAGTTGGATGATATTGAAGATTCCGTGTGCCCATGTACTTGCGATATGGCGATATCGCAATTGGTCATACGTACCGTTTGTTGATGGATTCCTTACGACAAGAGAATATATAATGACATATGCCCGATACTTTCATCCTGTTTGTGACCGTTCTGAGTGGCTCATACAACCTGGGTCAAAGTTAGTTCCAAACCCGATGTGTAAACGCAAGGTTGGAAGACCTCAATCACGTCGGTTCAAGAATGAAATGGATCAGAGTCAACAGGGAACCATTCGTTGTAGCATTTGTTCTCAAGTTGGGCACAATAGGTTAACTTGTAATTCAAGAGTTGGAACATCACGACAATACGATAATATGTGATTGTATTAATCATGTAATAATTATTTTTCGTATTTGTGTATGTTTTAATATGTAATGGTACGTGTGAAATTACGAATAAAATCATTGTTATTGATTTGCTTTGTTTCCTTTCTATATTGTGAGAGATAAACGTACGTATTCATAATCCATTTAACATGAACTCGACATTTAATTTATCTCTCGTTTAAAGTGTTATAAAAAAATTGTGTTTGAAAATGTTCTAATAACTAAATATTATACACTTTTTTATTTTAAAAATGTAGATTATATTGTAAAATTTAATTTATATTATTTTAAATTCACAATACATATGAACTAAGTAATTAGAGATGAAACTTATTTTTAGATTTTAGAGATTTAAAATCTAAATAATTGGTTAATGTAAAAAGAAGAGGCTTTAACATACGAAGAAGATATAAGCCCTGGTCTGTATCACACGCAGACATGTCCAGTGGCACACTCTCTTTTCTTTTTCTTTTTTTCAAAATAAAATTAAAATCAAAATATTACTGAGCCGCTAGTGAGCAGGAAGGGTATAAATCCCTCGCTCTTTCTCATTTCCTCCCTTCGATTTTGCATTTTAACCCTTCGATCTGTCGATTTGCTCTTCGATTGTGTTCGATTTCGCTTTTTCCTCCATGTGCTCTTTCTATTTGCTATGGTCACTGAAATAATTCCAGGCGTCTTCCTAGGAGGCCACACATAGGGTCACACAAAGGTGAAGCGTTTTGTGAACGACCGCTCCGACAAGATCAATCTGATGAATGTAATATTCTCTACCTTTCTCTCTTTTTTATTTTTAATTTCTTGTGTTGATTAGAACTGTTAGATTTATAGTTTAATGTTTTTTATTGGTTGTTTAGAGGATCGTAAACATCTATTTTACTGTTCAAGAATTAGAACTACTATTTAGATCATTTTCCTGGCTGTTGAGAGGATCGTAAAAATCTGTTTAGAACTGTTGATTTTAAGTTGTTGAGGGGCTCGTAAATATCTGTTTAGAATTGTTGATTTTAAGATCGTAAACATTTGTTTAGAACTGTTGATTTTAAGTTGTTGAGAGGATGTAAACATCTGTTTAGAACTGTTGATTTTAAGATCGTATTTTAATGACATGAATTATGACCTATTTTTAGGCATGTATTTATATAGATTTTTTTTTTATTTTGCATGCATAAACATACATTCATGACATTTATGGTTATATTTACCTACTTTGCAAGAATAGAGGTCTACACAAAGTTTTTATTACATTTGTAGGTAATTTGGCGAATTATGGAGCAAAAATGGCACATTTAATTAAGGATTAAGCCTTGAAGCGGGACAAAAAGGAGCATAAAAGGAAGTTAGAACGGCTCAAAGTATTGTCTGATACCGTCTGACGCGCCAAAGTTTTCTCTGATACCTTCGGGCGCGACCCAAAGTATTCTCTGATAGCGTCTGACGCGCCAAAGTATTTTCTGATACCTTATGACGCGACACAGAGTATCTTCTGATACCAGCGGATTCGACCTCTTTTCAAATATTTAGGGTTTTATCTTTAAACTCTAGATTTATCTCTATATAAATCGAGAGCCTTCAACATTAGAGAGAGTCAATTTCTCTAAAGGGAGACTAGAGAGACTCAATTTATCCAAAGGGAGAGTAGAAAGAGTCAAGTTCTCCAAAGAAAAACTAGAAGGAGTCAAAATTTCCAAGAGGGAGACTTGAAGACTTGGACACTTGGACACTATCCGAAAGTTTTGGGAAAGACGCACTTCCCTTTTTGCAAAGTTGGAAGATTTTAGGGTTTCATTTGAAGGCGGATTGACATCCCGTTCTTCTTTGTTCCTTGAGATTTGTGAAAGATTCTTATCAAGTTACTTTTGAGTTTTATTGACATTTGATTTTGTGTTTGTTATTGAGATTTCAAGATTTTACCTTTTCTCCATTTGATATTTGATTTTACAATGAAGGTTATTGGCTAAAACTTTTAGCAATTCTAAGGTGAAGGGTTGATAGTTGTGGCTTAGATGATGATAGATCGATCGTAAACAGATTGGACCCTGAGAGTTAGAGAGATCTCGTCGACGAACCAAAATCACGGTTTGTTCTTGAGATTTCACGGCCGTGGAACTCAAGATCTGCCCGTAATTTACACCAGTTTACGAATTTTGCTTTTACTTTGATCCAAGATTAAAGATTAGCTTTAATCTAGTTTAGGTTTACCTTTTTTAGATAGTAGTGAAGCATCAACAACCTCTACTTCGATTTCGAGTGTCACAACCTTAATCGGTTTAGTTAGTTTTGATCCTTGGGTTACAAGTTTGGGTATTTTCTAGAGAGTGATGTTTCATGCCACAAGTTTGGGTATTTGAGATTAATTCTTGTCTTTAGATCCACGGCCGCCTGATTCAGGGCTTGTGGCATGAAACATCACTCTCTGTATCTTGGTTCTATTGTAATGATTTCAGTTCTGAATTTACTAGTGAAGTGTACATGTATATTAATGTTTTTGTACACAAATTAATCGTAGTTGATGCATTTGCATTTGGAAAATGAACTCATTGACACCCTCACAACTTCTCATATTGTGCATTGTATCCAAGAGGTTGCTCGTCGTCTGAGGAGTGACAATGAAGCGCTTAGAGATGAAATTGATATAAAATCACAACATGAGAAACATTGAGAGTGCAAGCCTTCACGTGTTTGATCATGTTTCTGAATTAGCATCTTCAAACATTCAACTCTCTCTCATGCTAGAGGAGACTAAGTTGGAGGCGACTAAGCATGCTAAAAAATGCATAACAACTGAAGATCTACATCTTTTGCATTTTCATATGGTTCCTAGCAAATTATCCAAGTATACATACATATCACTTTAATGGAGTTGTATCCGTTTTCATTTCTATGTATTTTGTTGCTAATTTTTTTAATTTTTCACAAGAGCATGTATGTGGATTGTTACCTCAAAGTTCTCAACAATTGTTCACACGCATCCACATCTCAAACAAGAGATGAAGAAGTCGTCAATTGTTGAGTTCTTTTTTTTTTACATTTTATTTATGCATTTTCTACAAGCAACTAGGACAGGTTTTTCTACCATCAATTTGTAAGATTTGTGAAAGTCACAAGTTAAACAATGAAGATTATATTGATGTCGAAACTTCAAGAAAAGCTTAAAAGTAATTCACATTAATGCACTAATGACACTAGACTGTAGTTCACAAGCTAAGTTGTTGTAGCAATGCTGATACAAAAATGCCAAAAAAATCATGCATGCTTGATGAAAAATTTAGACTATAAAGTTGATAGAAAACAGTGATACACAAAGGCCAAAAAATCTACATAGATTTATTTTTCTGATTTTTGGTTGTTCAACCTTACCAACATTGCCTTATAAATTGGAGCCTACTAAAAGCATTCTTTGGCCATTGTGTTGTTGCAAATATGTGCACAATCGAATGGAATAGAAAGATTGTGCCTTGTGGGAGTTATGTTTGGATGGAAATTACAACTGACTTTCAAAGTAGAACCGGAAGCATGGTCGGGCCAGACCAAGTTAAAAATAAGTTGAAGGCATTGAGATGGGAATTTAGGGGATGAGCATACCCGATACTTGGTTTGATTATCATGTCAAGGTTAGTCATTGGTAATCATGCTTCTGTATCTTAAACAATTTCACTTCATTCATTATTCTTCAACGTTGGTTCTTTTGCAAAAAAATCCGTTATGGGAAAAATATTGCAATAAGCCGATGGACATGAACGTTGAAAATTGTTGTGAACGAGTCTTCCCCTATGGTTAGGATTAGATTGGTCTGTTTTTATTACTGTTGTGTTATGTATTTCTGTGTTATGCTAGTGTTGAAATTTTTTATATGAGTTGAAGTTACCTATATTTTGAATATGTATTTGAGTTTAGTAATAAGTTTGCTATAAACTTTTTTGTTTTTGAGTTACAAATGAGAGAAAAACCTGTAGAGCACAACAACTACTCCATAAACATAAATGGTTAACATGATCATGTCAACATACATAGAGATTTTACAAAAATAAAATGTCCGGTCTCCGTTCGTGTAAAATAGAGTCCATACAAGATCATGTCACCAAGTATTTTTCTACCATTTGTTCATAATAATATGTCAGTAGATATCACAGACAGTTAAGTCTTCTATCGTTCCATATCATATATGCAATTGAGTCACGAGTTTCACGCATCCCACCCGGAAGTTCATCTCCCCTTGAACATATTCTTCGTCCTCATCCTCTGGATCTTGCAGATCTTCTTTCATCAATTCCTCGTCGAAAAAATCATATTTTTTTTCTATCGAATTTCTCGGCATTTTCTTATGAAATTTGACCTAGTGGTATTTACCTTTGATTACGACACCAAGTACCCTTTCTTGTCAAGGTATCCTTTATCCAATAAATAATATTGACCTGTTTAAAATAAGGTCCAACCAAACATATGTTTAAACGTGAAAAAAGTAGAGCAACCTAATGTTGTTCATTACCAGGTAGAGCAACCTAGTGTTGTGATTTTTGAATGCACTTGTTAGTTGTTATAAATGACAAATGAAAAACTTCATCTACCTCCCCTTGTGTCTATTTTTCTGTTTTATATTTGTACAAATTTGTCATGTTAATTTTGATTGGTAGGTAAATAGATTTAATTTTTTTATTATTTATTTTAATAAAATTGACGTGACATAATAATTGTTTACAAATTCTAATAAAAAATTTTCTTATAAAATAATTAATGCTAAATCTGTAAATATGTTGTGGTAAATCTGTAAATAAATTGAAAAAATGCTAACGTTGACGGCTTTAGAGGTTGACACGTGGGCAAAATGAGGCTATTTTAGTAATAGATATAGATTTGAAAAACTTTAATCTCACTTTCCATTTTTCTTAGTAGCTAACTTATTTTTACCCTCTTATATTGTATAAGACATAAAAATTTAGAATTGTAATGTCCCCTAAAATTAATCTATTTTTTTATCTTTTATATAAAATTATAATTAATTCAGTAATAATATAAATTTTTTTTTTATTTTTTCTTCAGATTAATTAATTAAAATTATTATATTTTTTTATATATCAAATATATTTTATTTTAACTATTAAACTTTATAATTATAACGGTGACCTGGCACACATAGAACTGTACTAACCAATTTCATAACCACTCTGTCGCTCTCGCACACCGCTCGTACATCACTTCTCACTTTCGTCCACCTTTCTTCCTTCTCTCTTCTCTCTGAATCTTCAACAGATTCATCGTTTGCTCCTCTTGCAGATTCCGAATTCAGGTAACTTATGCGTTTTTGCAATCAAACTCGTTTCCGCTTTTTGATGCAAATAATCTGTGCGAAAAATCAAAGGTGTTTGATGCTTTTTCTCGATTTCCATCAGTTAGATCTCTGCTTTATGTGGTTAGTATTCACGGTTTATTGTTCTGCCTTCTACGGAATCAATTTCTTTTGAAATCTCGCTGAAACTCCGAGCTGCAAATCGCATCTAATCAATCACCGGTCTGCCGATTCTATTTTTCCTTTTATTTCTTTGCGTGAAGCAATGAGTTTGAGTGTGCTAAGGGGAAAAGAGTTTGCTTATGATTTTGTTTCTGTTTCGTTTAGTGATTTTTTGTATCGATATTATGATTGTTCAAAGTATTCAAGTTGAATACTCATGGTGGTTTGCAATCATGTGCTCTGTGTACTGGATTGTCAATTTGAGAAAAGAAGAAACGGAACCAGAGAGAAAGCGTAGAGAGCCAGAAATGTCATCTCATTCTACTGTCTGATAAAATAATACATGTATGTTTAATTTGTATAACCTGGTAATTTACCCTCTACAAACCTTGATTATAGTATTGACTTTGTCTAATGGTTTTACAATTTCAATGACTTGGTCACACAATTTTGCTAGTTGATATGTTCCTTTTTTTTATTTTTCATGTTATTTTCTTTAGAGGATGTTTGGTTTAGATGTTTATGAGTCTATTAAGCAACCGCATATTATGAGGTGAAACACACTTCGGTGATTGAGGAGGATTATGATTTCCTCAGAAATATGATTGTCGCCGACATCTGATCTTCGAATTCACATACAGTTAATAAAAGAGAATCAAGGATGAAAATAGAAGCAAGGATTAAAAGAGATTTGCATGCATTAAGGGGCATGACGCTTCCTTTTATCCTCTTTACTGCTGTTTGTTTGACACTTATCATGTGGTGTGAGCGAACATCGTTTCTTACTGCATTCCTTTCTGCCCAGAATGGATTGATGCCCCTCCCAGGTTAGTTTATCCCTGTATCTATAACTATATATTCTTAGAACTTAGATAACATGACCTAATCGTGTCATTTAGAAACAAAATAAATCAGAAAATGAAAATCCACTAAAATGTTGATTTATGTTTCTTACATGTGTTTAACGCTTGAGTGTGCCATAACACTTCCACATCTGCATCGTCTTGGTAATTATGTAAGTTTAATCCAAGACTATGAAAATCTGCATTTCATAATGTGATAATTGTCTTCACAGCTCTTGTTTTACAGGGTGTGGTCAGTTTCTCTTTGCATCTTTGCTGCTAAAGTATATTGTTATTTGCCATGTTTTCCATTCTGTTTTAGATATTTTTCTTGCCCAGGAAACCTCAATGAAGAGATGATAACAAAAATAAAATAGTTAATGCTTAAAAATGTTTGTCTTTCTCGGCTATATAGTAGAAGGGGAGATTGTATTTACCATGGCCCCATTATGTTCTAATGAATAGTTTTGGCAGCAACTCAATCAAGATACGAAAATGGCGCAAAACTGGATGATATAAAAGCTGATGCAGTAAGCCCTGCTAGCACTATAAAGATGATATCTGCGGTGAACACTGAAGCTGAAGGGGAATTGCCAAATCAAGACAACAAAAGTAAGGTTCTGTTCCTTTTATCTTATCTACTTGGATAAGCAAGATAATATGTTGAATAAGGTCTAGTTCCAAGCTCAAATGTCACTGTAGAGGCTTGCTCAGCTCTTTAGAAAGGCTATATGAGATTGCATATACAACACAAAGCCCCTGAGAATCTGATATGCAGTTCTTTTCAGTTAGAAAACAAGAATAAAGAAATAGACCAAAGTTGTCAGCTTACCAATGCTACACAAGGATTTCACCCAAGATATATGCTTTCTAATTGCACCCGTGCACATAATTCACACTATCTCAAAACATCTCTTTCTTAGGCGGGGCGGGATGAGAGCTTGCAAGCTTCTGTACTTATGCTTCTTTTCTTGTACAGTTTTTTACTTTACTACGGCACTTGGCCCGTGATTTTGATTCCAGCTAACTAGGATAATTTAACTATGTTGATTGTTGAGTGAGATTCGGGTTTAATATTATCAGTAAAATAGCTTTGACACCGCTAGTATTGTGAGTAATCCCTTGCTTGTTCATTGTGCACTGTCTTCCAGCATGCAATTATGCAAAAGGGAGATGGGTTCAAGATGACACTAGACCATTTTATTCGGGATCTGGTTGCAAACAATGGCTATCTGGGATGTGGTCTTGTCGCTTGACCCAACGGACTGACTTTGCTTATGAAAAGTTCCGCTGGAAGCCTCAGGATTGTGAAATGGAAGAATTTGAAGGAGCTAAGTTCTTGAGAAGGTAAATTGACTATATTATACACTATGGTTTAGCAGCCTATTCAAATGACCAATTAACAGATGTTGTGCTTGCATTACCAGCTTTAACTGGTTCATTTCAACAAAACTCATGCCTTTGTTCTTTAGGATGCATAATAAGACAGTTGCCTTCATCGGTGATTCCTTAGGACGTCAACAATTCCAATCATTGATGTGCATGATTACTGATGGGCAAAACCAAGATGATGTGGAAAACGTGGGAAGCGAATACGGTCTTGTGAAGGCTCCCGGTGCAGCACGCCCTGATGGATGGGCATACCGTTTCCCAACCACAAACACTACCATTCTATTTTACTGGTCAGCATGTCTTTGTGATCTAAAACCAATCAATGAAACAGATACCGCTACTCAATACGCAATGCACCTTGATCAACCACCAGCATTCTTGAAGAAATTCCTCAACAAATTCGACATTCTAATCCTCAACACAGGACACCATTGGAACAGAGGAAAATTCAATGCAAATAAATGGGTCATGCACATTCAAGGAGTCCCAAACACAGACAAGAAGCTCAAACAGCTAACCCGAGCTAAGAACTTCACAATCCACAGTATCATACACTACATAGACTCTCAGCTTCCTTACCATCCCCATCTAAAAGCCTTCTACCGGTCCATGTCACCTCGTCATTTCTTCCATGGAGACTGGAACACTGGTGGCACTTGTGACAATACAAATCCTATGTCCAAAGGCAAAGCAGTCAGTAAAAATGATTCAGCTGACCATATTGCTGCAAAAGCACTAGCAGGCACTAAGGTAAAACTTTTAGACATAACAGCACCTTCGGAACTCAGAGACGAGGCTCACATGTCTCGTTACACTATCAAAGGCACCCCCGGTGTACAAGACTGCTTACACTGGTGCTTACCTGGTGTTCCTGATATGTGGAATGAAATCCTTTTTGCACAACTCTAAGGTAAAGGGGATATACTCGTATAAATATCATATACACACGGATTCATACATGAACATAGAGAAAAATGTTCAGGATCAAGGTGGACTGCTACTTGTATAGATCTTCTCTAGGAGAGTTTATGGACTGCAGCATTTGCACAGGTGACAGGTTAGCTTCTTCTTCTTGTATGTTACAAAATGTGGATAGAAAATTAGGGTTCTTGATTTTTGTTGCTAGATCAATTGAAATTGCGTTGTTCTTGATGTATATATGTGTAATGCTGCATTGCCATTAGCACGAGAGAGTGTGATTCTTGGTTGATAGATTGTTGATGCATTCACTTAGTTTTGGGAAATTACATATAACCACCCTTAAAATGTCCCTTTTTCAAGAAAAGCACCTCTAAGTTGCAGTATTATACAAAATCACCTTTAAAAAGTCGGATGTTTATGAGTCGAACTTTCCGGTGTTTATGCTAGATTATGATTTTTTTTTTAATTTCATAAGCTACGTAAAGAAAAGATTATGAAATTATGATACCGTATTGACTATATATTACAAATATGCTCCTGCAAAATATTAAATTTAAATAAAAAGAACTATTTTTTAGTAATTTTACACTTACATGATTTATGCTTACATAAGTTACAACAAACTTTTATATCTCAAATATCCATCAAACTTATCAAACCGAAAAACCATTTATGTTAAAGAGATTATCTTTTAGGGATTATCTTTTAGGCCCCGTTTGATTTTAACTCCGAAATCAGAAACAGAATGGAAACGAATCTATACGTATACCATTGTACATGAAAGTTTTTGGAATTATTCCTTATGGTTTTAAGTAATTGGAGTAGATTTTATTACTTTTGATACCCTATAGGGTAACAAAATGTGGGGAAGCAAGTGCATTTTGCACTAAACCACAAGGAATGATTCCATAAAATTTCATGAATAAGGATATAATTATTGACTAAATTCGTTTCCATTCCGTTTCCGTTTCCGGAGTTAGAACCAAGCGGACCCTTAGAGTGTATTTGGTAAAGCTGGAGATTGTAGACAAGATTATTAAAATGACTTATATCTATGATCCAAGGTTATTGGAGATTAATCTTATAATCTCCATCTACACTAATCCTCTGAAAAACATATATTCATCTCTTGTCAAACACACCCGGCTACTATATCAATTATCCAATAAACTTAAAATTCATCACCTAAAAGCTTCAACTTCAATTCCAATAAGGTCAAGATTTGGACCAGATACTTGTCAAAGTCTTTGATCCAAACACAAACTTAAAGTGCACTTGAGATGCTACACACGCAAACATCATCTGCAGTATATATTGAAACTATAAAAAAGCATTCTGGATAGAGTTGAAGATTTTGACGAGTGGATTAGAAAGCAGTAATTGTAGATATAGAAGATGCAAGTGGTGCAAAGAGGGTAGGGTTAGTAGGAGACATGGCCAGTGGCAAACATCATCCAAGGGTTTATGCTTTCAATAAATAAGCCCCATATTATCATGTTTTACTATTTTCACTAATACTCTGGTTATTGCTACTCGTACCACGTAAACGTGTTATTCATACATCACTGCGTAGCCATAATCATTTTTCCTTAGTTTTTGAAACGAAATGTTTGATATAAACTACTACACATCTGGCATGCGTAGTCGTAGTCATACTACAACTACGCATGGCGTATGCATAGTATAGATATGCATCCGTCATGCGTAGTCGTAGCCAATTTCCTTTATTTTTCGAGCGAAACGAGCTTGTTGCTACGCCTCCGCAACGCGTAGCCGTAGTCGAGGTATGAATAGCACGTTTTATGTGGTACGAATAGCAATCTCGCAATTTTATCTATAATAAGTCTTATTTTAGTCTTTATGAAATTTGTTTACTATATTACTCTTATACTCGTAATAGTTATTATAAAAAATGGTTATATCATCATCTAAATATGTTTGAGATAATAAAATATGAGCGTCTAAAGTTAAGATATTGCAAGCCTAGTCTAGTGTATTAGGTTTGTAGGATTATGTGTTGAGTTTGTGTCTAATGTACATATACATTCATATATACACGACTTAGTTTGTCCGTGTTGCATGTTTTGCACAAAATATGTAACCTAATGTGATATATAAGGTTGGTGAATTAATTACTAGCGTGAGTTGGTTTTAGTAAACTCGTCAAACTTATATGTGTTCTACAAATGTGCAAAACCTCCTCGGACTCACCGGAGTTTATGATGGTATCAAACTGGTTTGATTTCGCATTCTGACACATTAGGTTTATCGACCTTAATATATTATGATTATCCCGTCCGATCAACCTTATTAGCTCAAAATTTTGAAATTCAAATATTAAAAAAATGAAAGTTCCAATTGAAGGTGCATCAAGAAATATCAAACCTCTAACCTAATATATAAGACCGGTAGACTAATTATATTGATTATCAAACGATTGTAAGAGGAAACTTCATCAAACTTAGTATGATGTTCCCGATATACAACGTAGCTAGTAGAAATCTACGAAATTCACATGTTATTTGGGTACTAGAATTCCTAAGTTATTTTGTTATTAATAGTATGAATACTTTGAAAAATGTACATATATTTAAGGTTCCACAACATTCGGTTTCATCGACATTCACTACATTTGTACGTCCAACAACACTATTCATATTCCTTATATAGGATTTTGACCTAATTCCAAGGCTTTGATTTTGTCATCTCGATATATATGTTCCCCATCTATTATATAATAGAGATGGACGGCCATCAAAAGGATTGATCTACATAGCTTAGCTATAACATAACACTATTAACTAACTATCAACACGTAATTTACCTCTTAATCAAAGATTATAAAAACCCCATGTGAATACTTTGAATTTTGAGAAAGAATTTCAAGATTCATTCGTTGGAATTAGGGTTTTGTCTATAGCTAGCTAATTTATCAATAATGTGGATATATGATCCAACAAGTAGACCTACATTTCATGCAAGTGTTATGTGAAACTTTATACATGTGAGATAGTAAGAGTTTTTTGGTTTTTTACTTTATATTTTTATCTTTAGAGTCTCAATCTTTTAAATAATTTTAGATTTTTGATCTCACATTGATTATTATAATAATCATCATCATCTATCATAAAGTTATAGTGTAAAATTTCAATTTAGTAGTGTCTCCGAACTTGGTAAATATTTATGATTAGCTGAGTAACCAATTCTCGTGTCATGACTTGTGCAAGATTCATATACTCAAGTCAATCATACAACAATAATGTAGCATTTTTGTCTCGAGTTCGAAATTTATTTACATGAATGTGTTTCGTTGTATATCTAACCTACCTTAGAATGAAGTCTCCTTTGCCCAAAACAAGAAAGATTAGAAAACAAAACAAAGTAAGCAATTTGCTTTTCGGGTTCTTTTATAAAAAAAAATCAAAATGAAAATAATCAAAACAAAAGCAAATCAAATAACATAAGTGATCTACTAACCAAATGAACAAGTTGACGTTTTGATAATAATATTTGAAAATTTTCAGAGATTTATACTTTAACAAGTTCATGTTAAAGGAATACATGGTGCTTCTCATCGACCTCTTTTTTCAAAGTTATTCACTTTTAATAAAGTACTCAGTGTTTTGCAGTGGACATTTCCTAGCTAGTTTTAAACAAGTTTTGTGGGTAATTGTTCGAGTTGTTTGTCTTGGAGGTAGAGGTCGTGAATTTGTGAACGACTCTTAAAGGGTCTGCTTCGAGTTTAAATTTGAGGTGCCCGCAGTTGTTACCATGCTTCCGTAATGTGCACTTCCTTCGACGATATACGCTATACTATCCGTTCTCTAGTGACTAAACTCGCTTTCTTTTCCTTGAAGATCTCGTTGCTTCTTGGTCTACTTGTCGTACTTTTGTGTATTTCTTTGATATTTTTTGTTATGGTTATTCGTGATGGTTTGTCGGTCTGCCGATTTTTTTCGGTCTTTCAATCCATTAGACGGTGTGTCGTATAGTATATCGAACTATTTTTCTTTATATTAAAATATAACTTACGTTATAACGACTTAGGGCATGTTCGTTTCCCATATCTTGATATGAGTTATGTGTATGGATATCACGTATCCAATATCCATGTTTGGTAATTAGGTATATGGGTATCAAAGTGATATACTCATATATCAATACTTTACTTTTTTTATCGATTATGATATCCCTAGAAATCGGCCGGTATCACGTTCTTTTCCTCCCACATCTTCCTCTTTGGATCTCCTCAACAAGGTACAATTTTTTTTCAAGATAAAGACTCTCTTCTATGCTTAGTTTTTCATGGTAAGATTTTTTTTACAAAGTCTTCTCTGTTGATTATCAGTTTCCTGTACAACAGAGAATAATTGTATGTCTCCTCTCTCTACTGAGTTTTTTGTGTGAATTATTATCGTCCCTTGATGGTTCCAGTAAAACAAGGTATTGTTAGTCAATGTTGATTCACCGTTTTCCCTTACTGATTGTTCTGATACATTATCGGTCTTCTTCAAATAACTCTTTGTTGCAATCTTGTTTTTGCTCTCTATTGTAGCTTTATAAAATATCAATTTTGATATCTGATATACCTCACCGTCTTACCAATCACAGTATCAAATATGAGATATCAATCTTATAATCATATCGATATCTAATATACTAATATCAAGATATAGAAAACGGACATACCCTTAATAAACTCGGTATATAGATATCGAGCAAAGGTGAGTAATTGTGTAAATGACTAAATGTCATATAAGTCAAGATTGAGATCTTCTTTGTTTTGAAAAATGTGACGACGTCCCTTTAAGTAAAAAAGATGGACGAAAAGTGCACTACAAACGTGCCCTAAACCAAGTTTCTGTATTTTAGCTTTTTTTTTTTTTTTTAGGTATTTTCAAATTTGAGACGATACCATGAGTTTTATAGTTTTTTAAACAAATTATAAAATTTAGACATACCAATCGTAAATTTTTTTAAAATAAATACAAATGTTAAATTATAAATGATAGAAAAATATATCAGAAAAATTATAAATTTTAGATTTATAGTCTGAAAATTAAAAATAATTTTAGAATATAATCTAAAAAACGTCTAAAATAGAGTACATCCAAAATTTTCCTTACATAAATAATTAATGAAATACTTTACAATGATCAACACTATCACATGCTATGCTCAAATCATCAATTACACAATATTTTCATGCATTCAAATTCCATTTTTGTTACTAAGCATGAATATATATATATATATATTGAGGGCGTGGTTCCCATGAGAACACGCCTAACGTGTATACATGAGAACAATCTTAGACCGTCGGATGATGAGTATTAAGGGTCGAGATTTAGTGTAGATATCAAAATTAAAAATAATTACGAATAATAATAATTATGAATAACCACAATAATTATGAATAATCCACTCAACCAACAATAACTACGAATAATACATTAAACGATATGACACATTCGTAACAAAACTAATAATAATTACGAATTTGTTCTCATGTATACACGTTAGGGGTGTTCTCTTATGATCTACACTATATATATATATACAAAACTCAAATGTAATAATAACTCATTGCGCAAGAGACTCGAGCATACTATCACTCGTTATATTTTCAAAAAAATTAACACTGTCACTAATAGACTCACGTTGCATAATCACGGTCCAACTATTGATGACGATGCTTTATCAGATGAAGTTGAAAACCTCATTCGAAATGATACATTAATTCGATCACAAGAAACTGGCTCACCTAGCTAGTCTATCTTCTTATCTTTATATATAAAAAAACTCATTGCTAATCACAACCCTAAGCATGCAGCCTTTGATTTCGCGATCTCATCTGCAACAATTTTATGTTGAATATACTTTTTGAAAGTTTCAGTGCAGATTCGAATCCATCGAGCAACTAAGCCACCAAGTTTTATATATAAGCAAGTAGGCCAGCAAATATTTTTATATGCAAGTAGGGCAAGAAATATATTGAATAAAGTATTGAATGAAATTTTAGTTATTTTTTTGAGTTTATGAAATGGTTATAAAATTACATTTTGTCCAACTATTTTTTTAAAAAAAAAAAACTTAGATGTTAGGGTCCATTTAGTTGATTGATTATATTGATGTTATTGAGAAACGGATTATTTAAAGGAGATTAAATTTGAAAGATTATTCGGAGAATTTTCTTCGATCACAATTCAGATTATTTTAAATTTATAACCAACAATCAACCAAAAAAATAAAATATGATCAATATATTTTGGTGTTAGTTTGGTTTACAGGGATTTGGCAAACTTAAGACACTGATTGATTGGAGACTTGAACAATGATGGACGGTCTCGTCTTATTATACTAGGTGACCCGAATGCACGTCCTGAGTTAAGTTTCAGCTAAGTCGATTAGATGGTACTCTTCACTTGAAAAGACGTATGAAAATAAGAATCCTAATCCGACTAATTCATAAAGTTAGATAGTTACTTCTATTGCCAATAAAATTTATAGGATAATGTCACTAAGATCATGTGATGAACTCAAACCTAATGTGTATATAATGTCACACGATCAGTACGCTTCAATGCCGAAGAAGATGGTTAGAAGGGTATGCCCTGATACCGGATGGCTTAAGATGAACTCAGATGGAACATCTAGAGGTGGCTACGACGAGGGGAGTTATTTGTGATTGTAATGCAGAATGGAAAGGGGGCTTTGCGGCTAACATTGATATTACTACATCACCGGCCAGTGGCGGAGTTATGGGTTTAGTCCACGGATTAGAGCTCACTTGGAGTAAAGAGTTTCGTAAGGTGGCTGTGAAGCTCGGATCATGATTAATTTTTCAAGTTGGTTGAGAAAGAGTGGATGTCATGCATCACTATTTAGTCTAATTCTTCGGTGTCAAGATTTACTTGCACGAGATTTGATCGTCGTACTTGATCATATCTTTTGAGAAGTTTCGTTGACCAACTTTGTTTTCTCTCTTGTTCTTGGATTACACATTTTGGATCGGTGTTCTAGCTAGGGCTTTAGTTTTAGATGATTTGCACGGGGTTAGCTTTCACTGAATGTTTCGTGTGTAATTTGTTCGATTCCTTTTTAGTAAATGCAGGACTTGTTGTAATCACTTTCACCCAAAACAAAGAGTTCACACGATGTGTGGCCCCACGTTAAATAACCCATCATATACTAATCAATCGCCGCCACCTTCGCCCTCTCCGAATCCGCCACGATTTTGTATACACAAGTAGACCTAGCTCCCAATCAAGATAACCGAGGCACCAAAAATACAATTATAATTCAAAATAGTACACATATAGATGGAAACATATATGCACATAAAATCCCATATGGGTGTGACAAATGATCAAAAAGAGACAAAAAGCCGCACCATGAAACTTGAAGTCTCATACTTTACTTGAATATACTCAAAACAATGTTATCTTAACAATACAATATATATATAGAACAACTTTACATATAACATATGTAATGCATGTGATTGTTGTCGCAACTCACAACTAAACTCTTCCTATATAATCTTGCTCAAACTCTTCTTTCATATTGGCTTTGTGAAGCCAAACTTCGATTTGGTTACAGCCCACGGGTCTGCATTTCATCGGTGATCGATCATGCCGGTAATTATATATCTTGAGATCTCGTCAGACTTATACGCTCAATTTGAACCTAATATGTTTACTCGGTTTATGTTTTCGGTTCATGCAGCTCTTTAGTTGGGTGCAAAATAAACTTAGTGAAAGATACGGAAACAAGAAGCCGGTGACAAATCCACCCGTCGGTAAGTTTTAATTGTATTATATATATATTTCGGATCATCTTTCTTAGATAAGTAATCAGAACCACTACTAAAAATGAAATAAACAATCCAATTTTTTACCCGAGACGCATGACGTCTTACGTGAGGATGAATTGTACGATCGTGTGCTAAGTAAATCACCTCATTCATTGGCGGTCATTGTTGTTCATTCATACACAACACCATGAACAACTACGGAATATACGTATTAGTTTACCAAGATCCTACTCGATCCACCACCTGCTTTACCTGTCACCCTTCTCGTCAAATTGGGTGGCTAGTATCCATCGAATAGGTTAAATCATCATCTCAAAATACAAGACGAGACGATATCTCCTCAATGAAGTGACACTTTATTCTGCATTTTGCTTGATTATTACTCTATACTATGAATCTAAATTAGCTGAACCAAAAACACTTACTTGTACTTAGATTGATAAACCCTAATCAATTAAGCTTAAATTACTATATTATAATGAATCTTGTATTGCGTAAAGATCAAACTCAACGAGGATCTCAAAGGGAAGAATTCAGTGATTGGCCTCAAGCCCTACTTGCAATCGGCACTTTTGGCCTTAGACATCAGCAAGAATATTCTAAGGAATCTATCACGCAAGATTCAGTTGATCAAAACATGGAAGATTCAAGCAATCACAATGAAGAAGAGAGTGCTCATCAAATTCAACATACAAGTACTACAAATGCAATGCAAAACAAAGATCATGCTTCGATCATTGCAAAGAAATCGTTGTCTTTTCTTGTAAAGAAGGTGTTAGTGTGCAGTGGAGGATTCAGAATACAAGATAGTAGTCTAAGAGATCATCTACAATCACAACCAAGATTTGATAAGGTAAACATCCTTGCATGAAATAACGTGGTTGTTCGTTTTTAGGGTTGTTATATGAGCTGAGTTACTCGAGTTCTGTTTAATGAGCAAATATGTGACTCGGCTCGGATAACATCCGTAAGGATTGTTACGTGAGTTGAGCTACTCGAGATAATTCGGGTTGAACTCATTCGGTTGAGTTAAGATTTGACTCGTCTCTAAACGAGCTGAACATGAGCTTATCAAAGCTCGGCTTGTCGTAGATGTTTACGAAATAAAGGCAAACATGAGCTTATCAAAGCTCGTTGTTAGATTATATTTCCTCACAAATAATTGATAATATTATGGTGATAATTTTTGTAGTTTCTGAAGAAGATACTTCACAAGAAGATACACCCACAAGGGTTTTGTCCAACAACAACTAGGCAAACAAGTAAGTACATGAAGAGCATAAGCTTCAAAGAACACACAACTAAAGATCATCACTATGATAATGATGAGGCTTTGGAGAAAGCAATCCAAGAGAGCAAATGGGTCAAGACTGATACCGAATGTAAGTTCAAGCTTAAAATAGGTTCAAATTGCATTGAAATTGGGAGGTGATAAATAAAAACGATTATAAACCGTTAATTTAATTCAGATTCACAACAAGATCTATGACACGTGTTAGACATGTACACCTTCACAAGGTGCATGTATGCACCTTATGAGGCTACACAGATGCACGTGTCTAACTTGTGGCTCATGGGTAGATATGCGGCTTATGAGACGCACATACATCTTCCCTCTATATATTCTTCGTTCTTAACTACTAAGATCATAACTTTGTTTTCTCTTTGTTCTCCAGATATCGTCCTTGAGATTTAAGTTATGATCGTATGCATGCGGACAGTGAACTTGCACAAACATATGATCCGATAGAAGATTGATTTCATTTCCTACCATTAGTTTGTATGATTCAACAAACCGCTATCGCGTCCAAAATAGATATTTCACGTCCCATTTTTTAAGTAGACTCTTCCAACATTAGTTTTTTTTTGTTTACATTGCTACAAAATTCAAACTCGAATTTTTTATGACAATGAAAAAAATCTAGTGTATCTTTATCGCTAGAACAACCGAGTATGTTGGAAGTTCTATTTAATGGGTCTTTGCTATGGTTACGTGAAGTACATGTAATTTTATCCTACATTTGTTTTTAATATTTATTAATCTTAATTTATTATATGAAGCTTCATATTGTATGGGACATTGTGGGCCAGAGTATTCATTATTGGGCTGGCCCAATATCTATTAATGGGCCAGAATAAGCACACCTAATTTAAACTATTATTCCATCCTTTATTACATGATTTTGCTATTTCTAGATAAAATGACACTTTCAAAAAAATTTATAATAAATTATGAAGCATCATTTCATCCGTTTGGTTGGAGCGGTGGAATGAAAACGGAATGGAATCGGTTAAGGGTAAGAGAAGGAAATGAAAACGAAGGGGTTACTTTCATGTGTTAAAATACCCATAACCAAACGTAGTTTTTTATTGATTCGGAATCATTCCGTCACCGGGAATGATTCCTAGTGATTCCAAACGAGCCTCTAAGTTATCTATACGCAAATCATAATCCTTTGAGTGTCATAAGGCATTAAGTATTATTGTGCTAATCATAGATATAACTATAAATACGTAAAATATGATAAAGGGTGATACTATCATTACCGCCTGACAATTAGACATCCAACCCGTAATTGCAACGACCCAATTGCAAGAACGGAGCTCTACCAACTGAGTCATATCCCCCCATGGAGCATGCATGAAGGAGTGAGATGCTTCTTCTATTCTTTTCCTTAGCGCAGCTGGACCATTCTAGACTTGAACCAGAGACCTCGCCCGAGAAGTAAATCATCGCACGGTCCAACCAATTTGGAGAGAATTAAAAGACTCCTTTTCGATGGGATAGAAGTATTTCATGTCATCGTTTTAATATTACCCTTTTCTATTATTTAATTATTTAAATTATTAAATACTAATAATTTTAGAAAAATATACATTATATGTAAATGATTGATCTCAAATATTTATAAAGTCTTATAGTAAAAACACATCTAACAAAAATAATTATCAACCAATGTTTTAAAATGGTTATTCTTTTTGTCATGCTTCATATTATTTTGTAAAATAAATTACTTTTACCATAAATTTAATATTTAAAATATATTATAAATAGTTATTGAGAGATAGAGAAGGTTGAAGTGCATGGACACATGAAATTGACGTATTTCCAATAAAATTAATTGTGAATTAAATAATGGATATATATGTCTACGAGTATATCCCCACTTTTTTGGCAGCGGACCACTACAGCCAGGCGTAGAATAAAATTAAATACATAATAATTTTAGAAAATAAAGTATTGGAAATAAAAAATAATCGAAAATTAGAATAAGGGTCACAATCGATAACATTAAATGCGAGGTAAAAGAGAGAACGATAGGGTGATAGAGGATCGTGCATGCATGCATAATATATATATATATATATATATATATATATATATATATATATATATATATATATATATATATATATATATATATATATATGGTGCGGTTCCATGAGAACACTCCTAACATATACATGAGAACAACTTTAGACCGTCGGATGGTGAGTATTAAGGGTCGAGATTTAGTGTAGATATTATAATTAATAATAATTACGAATAATAATAATTAAGAATAATCCACTCAAACAACAATAACTACGAATAATATAGATATGACACATTCGTAACAAAACTAATAATAATTACGAATTTGTTCTCGTATATACACGTTAGGGGTGTTCTCATATGATCTACACTATATATATATATATATATATATATATATATATATATATATATATATATATATATTGATTCATATGTAAACAGCTCTTATCGTGTGAACGTGTAAACACCGAATATATGTGACTATACCGCCGAATATATATATATATATATATATATATATATATATATATATATATATATATAAGGTGTGGTTCCCATAAGAACAGTCTTATCGTGTAATCCAAAGAACAATCTTAAATTGTCGGATGACCAGTATTAAGGGTCGAGATTTAGGGTAGATTTCATAATTATTAGATAAATAATATTCTAAAACTAATAATAACTACGAATAATCCATTCAACCAACAATAACTATTAATAATGCATTAAACGATATGACACCTTCATAGCAAAACTAATAATAACTACGAATTGTTCTCATGATTACACAACAAGGTCTGTTCTCATTTGATGTATCACCTATATATATATATATATATATATAAACAGCTCTTACCATGTGACATGTAACACCGAAAATATGTGACTATACCACTGAATATATGTGACTATACCGTCGAATATATAGAGTCAGGTCCGGCGAATATTTCTTCCATTAATAACACGATTTTTTTTCCTTTAATATCGTATAATCTCATCCATCTATTTAACAATATAACGGATAAAGATTGTTCTTATTTTACATGATAAAAGTTGTTTACATGATAGCCAAATTTTATATATTTATTTCTTTTTATTTTTTTTGAAGAGAGAGGGGTCAACGTAAAGCCAGCTTATAAGTGGTTGTTTAGCAGAACGACAATTACGTCCATGTGATATGTTGGATATGTGCATAGCTACCATTTGTATATTATAAAGTTGAATCTTATCTTAAATTAAACTGTTTTTTTTTTTATGTAAATCTATAGAAATGGGTTTGATCTCGTGGATCCGGATTCGGAAAAAAAAAAGAAAAGAGAATGGTAAAATTATATTCGTGAAATTCATGTGGGTTAGATTTAACGTGTGATTTCGTCGTATTTTTACGAGCACATGTGTGTTAGGTTGCAAATTTCGTTGTTGTTGTTGATTTGTTATAGTTTTTACACGTCCTCTCAAGTACAACCGTCAGATTTGGTTGACACGTGAAGACATGTTTAAAGTCTGACTATTACAGTTGTATAAGACAGTCATTGTGCATGTCTACTATAAATGTTTTAAGGCCGACAAGCTTAATAAGACAAAACTCGAAAACGAGCTACTTTAATACCACGTGAAATTCCGGAAGCCAAGATAATGCATACGTAGTCACATGCCTACACATCATGTGCGTCAAGCGCTAGCCCGTTCACATCATGTGCGTCAAGCGCTAGCCCGTTCACGCTCATTGATTTTGGAGGCGGATTTGGGGACTCGAACTTGAGACCACCGGATATAACAAAAAACCTCCTTTACCAATTGGGTCAATTATTGCATTGGTGTAACTATCCATTTATTTTCATAACGACGTCCCCAAAAATCCGAGACCTAGTCAAAATAACGGGTTATACCTGCTCCGAGTCGGGCCTAAGCCCACACATAGAAAAAAAATTTTTACGGGATACCATCCGAAATAATAAGATTATCCCTCTAAATATAACTTATATATTAGACTACGTTTTCCAACATCATCACGAGTGTAAACATAAAACTTGCATATATCATTATATTGTCAATTGGTTTAAGTGAAACCTCAATATCATAAATTAAAAATAAGATATAACTTATCAGCGCATTGAATTTAATTTAAAACTACTCTTGCAAAGTGTTTAATTGAATTTTTTAAAAATTTAGTTAAATTATTCTTCTAACATATTTTACATAATTTATTTATTTATAGATAAAAAAAATGTGCTACCAATATTCTACGAATATAGTTAAAAAAAAAACTTATTCATATATGGTTGACGTAGTAATATTATATTTTACATAATAACCTAGAAATATAGTATACATATTTACATAATAACCTAAATATTAGTATCGATTAGACTTGGGTCCTAAACCTAAATTGCCGGCCAAACCTAAACCGACGGTTCCTAAATCTAAACCGGCGGTTTAGGTTTAACCTAAACCGCCGGTTTGGTGGTGGTTTGTATATATAAAAAAAAATGAAAATGAAAACTGCCGGTTTAAGGGCTAAACCGCCGGTTAACCATCGGTTTGGTCTTTTTTTTAAAAAAAAAAAATTAAAAAAAAATAATTGGTCAAACCTAAACCTAAACCGTGAACCTACGGTTTGGTCAAATCGGCAAACCTAAACCGCCGGTTTGTAAACCGACGGTTTGCCCAAACTGAACCCATGTCTAGTATCGATAAACACGTAGGCTCATGATATTACAAAAACCAAATAATAGATTGAGTTGTTGAGTGTCGACTAAGACAAATAAAGATGGCCAAACATGTCGTCAATGAATCACTAAGACAACTTTTCCAATCGGTCATTCGAGTAAATTCGTTATTATCTGTGGTTTATATTGATATAAGTTTGCACGCATGGGATTATGTGGTGCCACTTTGTTTGTATTATGAAAACATTATTTTATACGTTATTAAAATATCGTGTTTTGCTATTAACGAATGATTTGGAAAATTAATGGAAATATAATTATAATTAAATCATGTGATCGATCGGTTTCATGGTATAGTGGATTGGATTAAGCTAATGATTAATTAACGTGGGTTCAATATGTTAATTAATTGGTGATTTGGTACGGATTTATCATTTAATGTCATTATTGCATATATTTATCAAAGAATATATACATAGAGAGGGGGTTAACTCTCAAGTAAACAACTCTTACCTTGTAAAATGAGAACAAATTTTATTCGTTAGATCGTTAAATAGATGGCTGATATTATGCGATATTAAAGGGGGGAAATCGTGTTATTAGTGAAAGAAATTTCGCCGGACCTGACTCTATATATTCGGCGGTATAGTCACATATATTTGGTGACTACATGTTCACATGGTAAGAGTTGTTTACATGTCAGGATCTATATATATAGCGGTTCCCATGAGAACAACCTTATTGTGTAATCATGAGAACAATTTTAGCCGTCGGATGGTGAATATTAAGGGTCGAGATTAGGGTACATCATAATTATTAGATAAATAATATTTTGAACCTAATAATAACTATGAATAATCCATTCAACCAACAATAACTACGAATAATGCATTAAACGATATGACACCTTCGTAACAAAACTAATAATAACTACGAACTGTTCTCATGATTACACGATAAGGCTTGTTCTCACATGATGTATGCTATATATATGGATGGAGATTAAGTGTAATTTATTATTAAATTTATTTTTGATATTTGTTGTATTTATATATATATGATGTATCATTTTTGGTAATTTCACCCCGAAACTTGTATTACCAAATACTAAATTAATTTTTATTATATTATTTTCACATTTTTGGTAATCGATCACATGGCAGGTTTGGTCGGCGGTTTAGACGGTTTGGTTTAAACCGGACTCATGTCTACTGTGACACCACCTATTTCATTTCTAGTTGATTACCAATTAATTAACCCTGTTTAAAACAATAAGCGGAAAAGCGGAAAACGTAAATTTTTTAAAACTTTATCTTGCAGTCATCATAACATATATACATACTAACATACGTCATAAACTCCGTTTAACCAAAACACAACTGTTTTAAAACCATGCAAAACATCCTAGGCGGTAGCATCCCATAACAGCCCACCTGATATGATCTCAAATCCAGGTGTTGGATCCAACGTCCTTGCCTTGATCAGGCCGAGTCTGAGTAGCTGAAAAATATGTGGATATAACAACAATGAGTCACACGCTCAGTAAGGGTATACAAATCGCACTCTCCCAATATATATAAGTATCTAATATCCCGTCCCCAAAGGACACTCTATACCCTTCCTCACATTCCAGAGTCGATCAATGCATACATATCCACATTCACATATAATTCCACAACCATTCACATCACATTTCACATAAACATTCAAGCATGTTATCACACATCACATATAAACATATCATCTCATATAAACATCTCATATCATCTCATCACATAAACATTCAAGCATGTTATCACACATCACATATAAACATATCATCTCATATAAACATCTCATATCATCTCATCACATATAAATAATCATAACATAACATATAACATGCTAGACTCGATCGCATCGATGCATAGGTGATAATTAACTAACTAGCTCCAACTGATCGTACGATATATTTTCTCATGTGCTTTCGTATTTCTTTTCTTTCTTTCTTTTTTTTTCTTTCGGTTGGCCAACCCGATAGCGTCATAGGCCCCCTGTAGATCAGGTAGCGACCTCGGCCATCTTGTCCTAAGACCCCCTGTAGATCAGGTCGCGATCTTGGACTATTTGTCTTATCTTGAGGCCCCCTGTGATCAGGTAGCGACCCCTGGCTGTTTTTCTTATCTCGAGGCCCCCTGTAGATCAGGTAGCGACCTCTGAGGCCCCCTGTAGATCAGGTAGCGACCTCGTCCCCCGGAAACCCGTGCGGGACCCAGTTGGGCTAATTAATCAATTACCATCCTATATTATCACTTTCATATCATAACTCAATTTCATGCTTTCATCATATTCTTTCATCACATTCTTTCCACTATCATCTCATGTACCTCATGCATGCTTTCATAAGGAATATCAAGTCATCATCATCGTCTCACTCATATACATATAAGCATGCATACAATCATAACAAACATATATATACACTCAAGCATGCATAAAATCATAACATATTAAATACATAACATATATTAAGCAAGTGTAATTCATATACACTTACCTCGCAGGTAAGAACAATAAAACCTCGCAAACCAACTATTGAGTCCGTTTCCCACTCGGACTATCCTCCTTTATCGTGCTTGGATACGCTCACAAAGACTAAGCTATAGTTAACCAAAACCTTCAACAACACCTGTTGAGAATATCATATTCCTCGTATTAAACTTCTCGCTTCAAACGCCAGTTAAATTCATTCCTTTGAATTTGATTAGCTTATAGCATTTTCTAGAATCCCAATTTAATTAATTAACCTTTAATTAATTAATTAAATTTCGCCAAAACAACGTTTTGCCCGCAGGCAATTTCTGAACCCACCTGTCATCAAATCTCATCAAACAAACAGCCATAATCACCAGAATAATGTAACGAGTATAATGGAATTTCCAATTATCCATTTTGGCAAGCCTAAGGTCAATTTAGGCAAAATCGCAATACGGAAAACGAATAAATTCATAACTTATTCGTTACTAACCCGATTGACGATCCGAAAGAAGATTCGGAATCACAACGACGCAGGCTACGCTCGGACACCATCAAATTCACCGGAATCTGAGCGACGGAACCTCCCTAGTATCATATATGCTCGACCAGACCTTCCCTTGCTCGGAAATGCAGAAACTCGGTACCAAAATGAAGAGAATGAAGAGAGGAATCCAAAAACTCAAACGGATTTGAAATCGGATTAGAAACGAAGAGTAGATCTGAGTTTGAAGGTTGAGAGAAATCAGAGCTTTTACGAGGAAACGTGAAAGAAAATGAATTAATAAACGATATTTCAGCTATTTATAGCGAAGTCGATAATTATCCTTTAGCGGAGTCGATAATTATCCTTTTACCGATCCGAAAGCGGTTTAAGCCCCCTTCTCCAAACTTCTCGAAATTGGAATAATAAATCTGGAATATTGTATGGATAATTATTCCGCAATTGTTTCGAAAAACGCGTATTCCTAAGCCGTCTTTCTTAGCCGCTAAGAAACGAAATAGCGACTCTTTTAGCCATTTTGTCTTTTCATTTTTTTTCATATCTAGGACATGTCCGATGTCCTGATCATTTCTCTCAACTGCATTTTTATTAATTGAAGCTCCCAAATGCTCCAAATAATACCGGGGTGTAATATCATCTAGGAGCTGGTTACCTCGAGAGGTATCTCGTGTTAAAACGGATTTAATTTCCTAAATTACTCGATTAGGTCATCTTCGATTTTTGACTGTTACATCTACCCTAAGTCCATTATTTTTTATTATTGATACGAAAATATTTCATCACACACATGTAGTGTTAAACAAATATTTATCAACCTATCTTAACTATGACTTGTTATAATTGAATAATGATATTTTGTTATAAAATGGCATATAAGTTACATTAGATATAATCAAATTAAAGTTGTTTACGAGCATGTAAAGCTACAACTCGTTAGGAAAACGTGTTGAGTGGATCTCTGAGTTGATCCATGGGGATTGATATATATATACCACCAACCAATTTATATATAGCTAGTCATGTCAAATCATTTATATTTATTGATTAATAATTTATTGGTTTATACTTTATGATATGTATGCATCAACCTAAGTGAAAACTTATCAAAAGGGTTTATTTTACAATTAAAGTTATTTTTTTTATAGAATTATATTTGTAGTTTATTATTTAATAAATTATTATAAGTTTTTCTTAAATATAATTTATGAAATAAGAAAAATTATAAACTTAGACTCTCAAACACCAATTTCTTACCTTATGATTTCATAATTGTAAATTTGGTTTTCCAAACAATACCCAAAAAAATAAGATAAAAAGTTTAATTAGTTCAAATATTTTTATTTATTTATTAGTCCAATATATGGGTATTGTATACACTTTTAATTTGTTTGATATTTGAAGTGTTGGTTCAAATATCAATTTTGTCACGATATCCGTTTTGTGTTGCATCGTCTTTTCAGTTTTGATGTTGTCATTTGGTTGCGGTTCGAGCAGTTTGTCGAGAAGGGGACGTGAATTTGTGATCGACTCTTGACGGCTTTGTTGCAACCCAAATCTGAGGTGTCCGCAGTTGTTCCTCAGGCTCCGAACCTGTGTACTTCCTTCAAGATGAACGTTGTTGCTCGTCGCTTCCTTTGTTGCTCGTCGCTTCCTGTTGACTGAATCATTATGCTTTCCCCTAAAAATCTTTTAGTTTTCGGCTCTTTTTTTATGTATTTTGTGTGTGCTTTTTTTTTTCTTCTAATGTGTTGTGTACTTCATGACTGTTGGTCCGTCTACCGATCTTTTTCGACCTTTCAATTCACTAGATGGCATGTCGTCTAATGTTTCGAACCCCTTTTCTTTATATATATATAAAGAAAAACACATGTACCCTATTTTAGTAATAAAAATTTAAAATCTCATCCAAGTACAAATAAAATGAAGTAAATTTAGAAGTGTATAATATTATTGGCTTCCTAAGTGTCCTTTTTAATTTTGTTTGACTCATCAGTTGTCGTTTCGTTCCCCCCGACATGGAGGAGTAGTATTGTGGGCCCAGTGGGCTCAACTTAACTTAAGTGGGCCATTGAATCGGCCCAACTCATTACCAAGACAAGACCATACAATAACTCTACTTGACGTGGAATCTTGACGATCCATATATTTATATCTTACTCACCTCTATTTTAACGGTTATCATCATTGTCAATTGTCAACCCTATTATCTCTATATGTCCTACACGGTTATCCGTACTATTCGGTTTCGAATCCGATTGAGTTGAAATTTCAACCAACGAGAGGCTTTCAACGAAATCGATATCAGACACGTTTTCAGAAAGATAAATTGTGTTGCTGACCGATAACCCATATGAGCATTTTGGACATAACATCCGTTTTTCTGATGATCCCTCAGCGTTCTCATCTGCAAACATTTTGACATACTGGTTGAACACTTCATGCTTTAGGATAAGCTTATTGATGATCCATTTGCGTTGAAATTACAACCAACGATAGGCTTTCGACGAAGTCTAAATCAGACACGTTTTCAAAGATACAAATTGTGTTGCTGACCGATAACCTATATAAGCATTTTGACCCCAATATCCGTTTTTATGATGAATCCTCTGTGTTCTTATCTGCAAACATTTTGACATACTGGTTGAACACTTCATGCTTTAGGATAAACTTATTAAAATCCTAATTGATATTTCTTGTAGCCTATCTACAAACCTTATACATTAAACTCGTAATATTCAACTTTAAACGAGAGATTCTCATATAACGGGTCAAATTAGGTTTAGTTATATTGGGAGCTTATTTAGAACCAACACACGAACGTGTTGCCAAACATATTTGGTGAAAGTTAGGACAAATGGCTTTGATGAAGTACCACTTAAATCTAATTAGTTTACTTTATGAAGTTTTGTGATAATTCTGTCCTATTATAAAAAAAATTGAATTGTACAAACTAAGCAAATAAATTAAATGAGTTTCATTCTAAAATTAATTGTTAATAAAAATAGGTATTTATTAACTTTATATATTAGGTTTGTAATCTTCGATCTTTAGATACGAAAAGACTATATTTTGACGTATATGAGAGATACATATCAAATAAGAATTTATATGATCATCACAATCGATTATGTTTACAAACATATAGGCGTTGTTTTTTTTTTTTTGGTAAACACATATAGGTGTTGTTGTACACATAATGAAGCATATTCGACTACATCGTCAAAGTCCGATACAAATGAACCGTAGAGCGCGGTCGTATGCATACGGCACACAAGCGCGTTATTCTCAAACTCATCACATAAATCCGATGAAGTTTCATCTTAAAATCAATTTACAATAGGAGGAGTTCACCGACCTTATATACTAGGCTCAGAATGCACACAAATTTCAATACAAGAACTTATTATCTCCAACATACATAACACACAAGTGAGTTTAAATAACCCGAAAACATGCTTGGCAAACAAGCAATAATTAGCCCCTCAAAATGCATGATTCTAAAAAAAGTGTGATTCAAAGCATATCAATATTAAGTTTGTGCAAGAATGACATGTTACAATGTGAATATTAAGGTAAAAATGTGTCAAATGAAAGTCCAATACTCAATTACTATCCATTTGATGAATGACTTAAATCTTTTGATTCAAGAAGTGGATTCTCACTATAGTTGCATCAATCTCAAACCAAAAGAAGTGGCTCAAAGGACTTGCTTGAGAAGCTCATCTACAAAATTCTCAAACGCAAAGTAGAAAGCAAAAATCTAAGGCATATATACATATTCAAAATGTGACTTTGATTGATAAAACCCCACCAACTAATTGCAATCTCTCTTTGTTTTTTGATTGAACATCACCTTTACTTCAATTGGGTGCTTATTAAAAACTTGACCCATCATACAAATTAAAGAAAAAAGTATGTGGAATTGGATGGCATCAACTTTTGTTGGTTTTTTTGGGAGTTTTTGTTGGATTTAAGTTTTTTGTTTGGAGTTTATTCGTAGGTTTCGGTTTGTTTAAGGTTTACATCGATGCATAGGGTTTGTTTGGCGAACGAGAATTTTGAATAGTTTAAGATTTTTAAGTAGAATTTTATAAAAAGTTTTTGTAATTTATAAAAATCTAATAACTATTTAGTCACAGTGAATTAAAATAAATAAATGAATATAAAAATAGTTTAGAATAATGTTTTAACCAAAATCATTGAAAGCTAACATAAAACCTCTTAAAAAACCCGAAAATCTACTAAAACCATATTTCCTACAAAAATCTCTTAGTCAAAAATCCATTATCGGTTAAAATTCTCAAAACTCTTCAATAATCTAACAAAAAAAACTCTAACCAACACACCCGTAATCTCTATGTATATTTACCGTAATTGTAATACGAGTTCTCACTATCTTCAATAAAAACAAGTTTCATTTTTATATCTACACATAACTACAAGTGTATTATTCTTGTTATATAACATTGGGTACAACTTGAATTTAGTACCTTCAATATTTTCTAAAATTATAAAATAAATATATAATTAAATTTATTTTATATGTATGTGTATATGCAATTGGTGGGTCATAATCTCTTTAGGTCTTTTCCTCCTTTGTTTGTTGGGTTAGGCTAGTGGGCAAGCACAATAGTCCATTTATAAATGCCCCCACAAAATATATAGTAAAATCACCTGGATGGAGACTCTTTTAGTTGTAATCATCATTATTCACACTCTATTTCTTCTTCATTTGAGGTGTACAAACTCCCAACACAGAATATTGCAATGTGAAGTCTGCATCTCTATACTCATCTTGCAAATATGTACAATATATATACACACACTTGTGGCTACTTGTGTAACCTTATAATAACTTACCAATAACAACTATGTATTGTGTGTATCAAATAAAATCTAGGTTATTGTAGGTTGAATGAATAGATGTATCAACTCGATTCTATTGGTCCGGTTACCGATCTAGTGCTCGGGGTTCTTGTTGTCTAGTAAGAGGGAGGAGAGAATCAGTAAGCTTATTGTTGGGTACAATTGTGTCTCACGTGAAAAAAATGGTCATATAAGTGCACGAGTTACGCTTACTATCACCAATTGGGTTTCTGAAGGTCGAATCTCATGCATTTGTGTGTTGGGCTTGAGGCGTTGATAATTGACACCAAAATATGGATTTTTGCCTAACAAACTGGTATTAGAACCGAAGGCTTGGTGAACATTCACCAATGAAAACTGAGATGGACTCACGGTGTCACTTGACGGATTAGTCTTTTCACACTGTATGGTGATTGTTGGTCCGTTTGAGTTCACATTAGTCGTCGATAATCGTGCAATTCATATGACGTTTCATGAGAGTTTGTTGCATCGAGGTCTCAATTTATCAAGAGTAGGCACACGTGGTCGTGTAAGTCAAGAATGTTTTTCTTGGGCGAGTTGGTGAGTTAAGGCCAACTTTTGTGAGGAATGCATAATTGAGGGAGATTGTTAGATACAATTGTGTCCCATATGAAAAAATTTGGGACTTTCCATTATTTACTCCTCCAATCACCAAATGGTTTTAGGATGAAATACTATGTACTTGTGTGTTGGGCTTAGGGAGTTGAGCCCAAAAGATGGATTATTCGACAAATTACCTAGTATCACCAATGAAGTTTGAAATGAACTCCAAATCCCGACATATTAGCCTTTTCTCGTTACACGGTGGTCTCGGGTCCAAATTGGGTAGTCGTGGACGACAATAGTGCGAGTCACTACGTTCAGATTTCACATGAAGATCTCAATTTATCAAAAGCATTCACACGATAGTCGTGTTTATGAAATATATTCGTTAAAGTTACCCTAACAATTTATTTTTCTTGATATTTTTATAGTAACTACACTAATATCAAGATCCCAATGTAGTTAGTAGAAGAACGAGGACAATATGATGGGAATATTATTAACATAATAACGTGACATGATCAGTAAATTATTAACCATAAATTAAACATAAAAACAAAGCTTGTTAGAACAAAAACCAACAATTATATTTTACTAAATAATATATTAGTTATATAATTGTATTATGATTCAAGTGTTGCGATGTTGTTTCCTTTGCACATGTATAAGAAGTGGCCATGTGCAAACCAAGCAGGGTATCATTTGGTTGGCATGTCGACTGCCACCCTGCGACCATAATTTTCAATTATAATATTTTATTTAATGTATATTGAAGAGTATCATTTGCCTCGTTCATGTGGTAACTATCTCCTTAGGGTTGTTACGTGAATCGAACTATTCGGATTTAACTTGAACTCGGCTCGAAAAAGAAATTCATCTTAGTGTCGAATTGAGTCGAATATGAACGCTTTTTAATAGCTCGGCCATCTAGAATAACATTGTAGTATCGGTATATGAACTAGCGAGTCTAACTTGTATCAACTTCATTCACTTTCTAAACAAGCTCAATATAAATGTGTTTTAAGGTTTGGTTATGAGATCTTTCATCTTTTGTAGTTCGGTTAAAAATTAGGCCCAACTCGTTCGGCGATAATAGTGTAAGAGTATTATATTGGTCGAGCTAGTTGGACTCGAGCCCGTTCACTTTATAAATGAGTTGAATATGAACACGTTTTAAAGGATCGATTATTGTTTAGGCCCCACTTCTCTATAAGCAAATCGAGGCTAAGCATGTTAAAAACTTGGTTCGTTCGACTCATATAACAACCTATAACTGGTTGACAAGCTCTTTTGGACCATATAACGTGAGATTTCAAACATCGGAACTATTACATATACACGTTATATCTTAATCCAACAAATAAGTTCAGTGAGTTCCATCATAAATTCGTAAAACACGACTCTTATATTTTAGGCTCGTTGTTGATCTATAACAACGTAGGATCATTTTCCCTTCAATGTAATCCGAAAACTTGGTGGGAATGAGACGGGATTGAGATGAATAATAAATTGTCGAACGTATTACAACTACGTTAAAATTTAAAAAGAAAAAACTAGGGGTGGGTATGAGACGGGATTGAGTCATTGAGGTCATCTCATTTCCGTCCAAATATTTTAAACGGGACAATATCGGGACAGACCTTGAGTACTTTAGATCGAATCTCACCGTCTCCTATCCTGGCTGAGAGCGGGACAGGATGAGCTCAATTGCGCTTGTCATTAGTTTATTTAATTTGTTTAAATTTTACGCTTTATTCACAAAAATATTAGTATATATCGTACTTAAAAGGTAAAAACATTAAAATTTTTAAATATCTATAATAACATATTACACCTAAAATAAAGTTTCCAAATATCTATAATAAAACATGTGATTTCTAATTTTGAATGAAATCTTACGAGAATGGAGACGAGATCGGGATTGGCAGAGTTCGTGTCCCCCTAGAAGTAAAAAAAAACCCAATAATTTGCAACTATTTACAAAAATAGGAATAGTCATTTCACTTGGGGCCATATTTTTTTTTTTTTTGATACTGTACGGTAAGTGATTAGATTAGATCATCTTCTCGAGACTCTCCAACCTAGAGCATCCTTTCGGATGAGATCGACCACCTGTGATGGGGTCGATGAGCAACAATGTGGGTAGTCGTGACCTAACTCTGCGAGTTTGTCGGCGACACTATTGACTTCCCTGAAGACATGCTGAATCCTGACTTGCTGAAAACTGACCAAAATGTTTGAAATATCTGAAATGATGAGATCGAGTTCCCATGGAGGTTTCCATATTCATTTAATTGAATTAATAATTGTAAGATTATCCCCTTCAATTTCGATTTTGTTGATCTCCAGATCACATGCTCTGATCAAACCTTCCCGGAGCGCGCATGCTTCAGCATGGAGGACCGATATGTTTCCACATTGTCCATAGCCTAGGGAGATGGTTGATGCATGTTGATTTCTTAGGATGAATCCGAAGGCTGAGTCCCCCGATTCACGTTTAGACCCATCAAAACTCAACTTGATGAACCCATTTTCGGGTTTTATCCAATGGATATTCCTAGTTTTCCTATTATTTTTAGCCGTTTTTTGTTTTGTTTGGTTCTTTCTTTTATTTGCCTCTTGCCAACTCCTTATTTGGTCTAGCACTTGTACTTCAATATTTTGGGTTTTCTTATGATTAAAGATGTTTTGGTTTCTTGCGAACCAAACATTCCACCAAGTAACCGCCAATTGTATCAATGCTTTATCCTCTAGTTTGCTCTTGAGCAGTGTGAATATGTTAGACATGCTTTGGTTTGAGTTATTTACCAATTGGAGTTTGTTCTTAGTGTTGGTATTTGGTAGATTATCCAACATGAAGGGACAACTAAAGAACAAATGCTTTGCTGATTCATATGGGTGGTTGCAGAGGGTACATTGCATGGGTACCGCGACCCTTTGTTTTTCTAGATTTTCCTTAGTTGGAAGTCCATCTATAGACAATTTCCAGAGAAAGTTTTTGACTTTGGGCATGATATCCATTTCCCAAATCCAATCATTGGAACTGGTTGTTAACCCTTTGTTCTTGTGGATGATGTCCATGGCTGATTTTGTGGTGTATGATCCCTTATCCGAGGGTGCCCAATATAGGCGATCTTGAATATATGATTTAGGGAGTTGATATGATTTAATTGCGATCATAATCTCTTGGGGTAGGTAGTTGCCTAATTCCATGTCTAGCTTTTGGGTATTCCATTTGTTCTCTATGATGTAGTTGCTTACTAATTCATTTTCATCAATATTGATACTCTTCTGGAGAAGTTTAATGAGCGGTTGATCAGTCACCCACTCGTTCTTCCAAAATTTAACGGTGTTCCCATCCCCAATACTCCACCTGAATCCACTCTCAAATTCAGATCGAAGATTCATTAGTCTCCTCCGTTGCCAAGAGGTATTTTTCTGAGTTTTGTAGTTCCATAGGAATGAACCTTTAAGGTATTTCTCCTTAACTATTTTAACCCATATATTATTTGGTTCTTCCATAATTTTCCAGAGTAATTTCATTTGGAGGACCTTATTCATGTCTTCTGCTTTTCTGATACCCACACCTCCACACTTTTTTGGTTTGCAAATTTTATCCCAACTAATAAGAGGGTGATAGTTGGGTCCTTTATTCCAAAAGAAGGTGCGGTTGATTTGGTCTAATTCTTTATGTATGGAGGATGGAAGCATGAAGCTTTGCATTATATAATTTGGTTTAGCATTTAGGTTAGCCTTAATTAAAGTCGTTCTTCCTTCTTGTGAGAGTGTGGAGGCTTTCCATGCAGTTAGTTGTTTCCTAGATTTTATTATTACATCTTCAAAGACGTTTTTGTTTACTCTACCGTTAATAATAGGGCATCCAAGATATTTGTCTAACTCGTTTGTAGCAGTTATTCCGATTTTTAGTTGTATTTGTCTTTCCATCTCAGACCCTACATTTCTCGTAGTTTGGAATGATGATTTATGGAAATTGACTTTTTGTCCCGAGACATGGCAGTATCCATTTAGGAGATCCAGAATCTTTGTACTTGCCACTAAAGATGCTTTGGCGAAAATAATAATATCGTCAGCGAAGGCTAGGAAGGGGATAGTGGATCCACCTCTTGTAATTGGGAAGCCAATTATTTTATTATATTGGTAACATTCTTTTTGAATGCCTCTTGCTAGAACTTCTGCACCTAAGTTGAATAACATAGGTGAGAGTGGGTCACCTTGGCGTAGACCCCTTTTGGGGTATATCACTTCTGAAGGTTTATCATTGACTAGGATGGAATACGAGACCGTTGAGATGCACTCTCTAATCCATCTAATGAATTTTTGTTCGAAACCAAATTTGTCGAGGACGGCTAGGATAAATGGCCATTCCACCCTATCATATGCTTTTTCCATATCAAGTTTTATGGCCATATAACCCTCCTTCCCTTTCTTTGATTTGAATCCATGAAAGATCTCATGGGCAATGAGGATATTGTCGTGAATTGATCTATTTTGTGTAAAGGCGCTTTGGAGAGGGTGGATTAGTTTGGGCAAAATTGTCTTTAGCCTATTTGCTAGAATTTTAGCAATAATTTTGTAAATTGTTGAGCAGAGGCTTATGGGTCTATAGTGGGTGGTTAGTGACGGATTATCCGTCTTTGGTATTAGGGTGATAAATGTATGATTGATTTGTTTTAGAATTTTACCTGTCCGATAGAAACTTTTAGTTGCACGGATAACATCGGGCCCTATTGTAGTCCAATATCGTTGAAAGAAGCCGGCAGACATTCCATCTGGACCTGGCGACTTATCGCTCCCAATATCGAAAGCAGCTTTTCGAATATCCTCGTTCGAGAATGGTTGGGTGAGTTTTATGTTTTCGATGTCCGTTATTTCCTTAGTAATCACTTCAAGGTATTGCTCAATCAAAGTTTCATTAACTTGATTGGACTTGAATCGATCTTTATAGTCTTTGGTGAACTCGGAGTTGATTTCATCCTCAGTATATACTTTGGTACCATCTACTTTTTGAATGGAGGTTATAGATTTTCTATTTCTTCTTCCTGTTGCTTTTCTATGAAAATACTTTGTATTTTTATCACCATATTCTAGCGCTTTCGATTTTGCTCTTTGCATCCAATACTTTTGTTGGTATTCAATAAGACATTCTCTTTTTTTATTAAGTCTGTTTAGCCTCTCGTTTATTTGGTTAGAGAAACTTCTGAAGTTTATCTTTTGTAATTTCTCGATGGCTGCGTCCGTTTCTCGGACCTGTTTATTTATATTACCGAATTTCAGTTTGCTCCAAACTTTCAATTTGATTTTGAGGAGATTTAGTTTTTTGACCAAGTTGAACATGTGCGTCCCCGGGAATTGTGTTCTCCAGCATTGCTTGACAATTCTTTCACAGTCCTCTCTTTCGGTCCACATTAATTCAAATCGGAAAGGCTTGTTTTTGTATTTTTGTTTTTGATTATTAATCTCTATTGTAGTTAGACAATGGTCAGATGATGTGAACGCATGGTTCCATACATGAATTAGGTTATAGGCATTTAGTACCTCACAATGTGCCATGGCTCTATCTAATTTCTCAAAAGTATTATTCTCTCCCTCTCTTCTCTTGCGCCATGTAAATTCATTGCCTTTAGATACGAGATCCACAAGGTTGCATTTTTGTATAACATTTTGTAATCTTTGAAACCGATTTGTTCTCAATGGTGCGCCTCCCAGTTTTTCGGAAGGGTTAAGAATGTCATTAAAATCGCCCATTAGGAGTACCGGTTTATTTTGCGAGTTTATGGAGTCTGTTACTTTGGTCCAGAATTCTGGTTTTAGCCTCTCATTCGGAGGAGCGTATATTAGGAAAATGGTCATGTTGAAGTTTGATTCGAGGTTAGTATGATCTACTATGACAAATCTTTTATCCTTGTGGCGTAGTTCTACTTTTTCGTTAGTGAGTTGATTGTTTTTCCATAGTAGGCATAACCCACCCGCTAAGCCATCCGATGGGACGAAGCATATAGTATCGAATCCCGCACTCCGCCAGCATGCCTCGGTTGGTTCAATATTTGTTTTTAACTCCGCTAGCATAAGCATATCAATATGCTCATTTTGGGTTGTTATTTTGACGTCTGTCCAAAAATTTTTCTTCCTTATACCTCGACAGTTCCAAAAGGCTATTTTCATATACACATTATACGGGGGGTGGATGGTAGGTGTCCATCATATTTACCTAAATTTCCAGGATTCGTTTGTTGGGAAGCTTTAATTGTGTGTATCTTCATTTTATTTTCCATCTTACCTGGTATCCTGGGCGGGTGAGCTAGGTTCTTCATCTGTTTGGTTTTCCAACACATCTTAGTGTACTTAGGATTTTGTAATTGTTTGTATTTTCTCTTTTCTTTCGCTAGGCTAGCTTGGAAAGTGACAAGATGTCCTAATTTCCCTTGCCACGTTGAAGGAGTTTGCATGTCCCCTGGGTATTTTGTTTTCATGTTGTGTAATGACTCTTGTTTATGGCCCATAAAAATGATAGCTTTCCTTATTTTGTTTGTCTTAAGACTCACATTTTCCAACAACCTTATGACGCACAGGCTATACTCTAGAAATTGGTCAAAGATGGTAGGCTTGAAAGTACTTATTTTAAAGTTTCTTAGTATACATTTACAAAAAAAAGTAACATTAACTTTTTCCATTTTGTAGGTTGGGTGTCTCCACACCACTGCCATACGGTTCCATGGACTATTCCTTTGTCTAGTGGTTGAACTCCCTTTCTTGAGTGCATGTCCACCTATTGCTTTCTTAGGTTCCAATATTGCTTTGATTATCTTCCACTTTATGCATTCCTTGTTGTTTTGTTCTTGCTGCATAATTTTTGCTTTTGCTTTACTATCTGTGGTTCTATTAATTCTTTGGGATGGCCTACACAGTAGCTTGTTGATGGTTATATAGCTCTCTCTTCCATTGAAGGTTGAGTAGTACCAATAGCTCAATTTTTGTACACGTTTCCTGTCAAAACACAAAGAAGTCATTCTCACATTGAAACAATACATCAGTTTAATCGTTACTTTATTTAGGTGCATTTTTAATATTGTATTGCTATGGATATTTTGACAGTAGAAAACAAATTTCATATTGTTATGCCAATATGCTGTACTCCCTCTGAGTTCATGGTTGGATAGTCTAAAATCAAATTGTGCAGTAGCATTATAGTTAGTTTTATGGGATCTCCTAGCAAGTCCCTCAAGATTATTCATCATATTTGGAATTTTGAGAAGACAGTAAACACAAATATGCTTCTTATGTCCCTCAGGATTGTTCATCATATATGGAATGTTGAATAGACAGTAAACACAAATATGCCTCTTATCTATTGGATTAAAGCAAGTAATTTCAAACCAATAGTTAGGTTTAGCAGAGATTCTATTCTCTCCTTTGGCATTCTTCCACTCACTCCGTAGACGAGCTCTAGTTTTAACGATATCAATGGGTTCACCAATGATGTATCCCATAAGAGATACATCATTTTGCTTGCTAAAATCATTTCTGACTTTTGCTAAGCTAGTAAGATAGTCATCAAGACTAGTTGTTTCATACTTGTTACCTTTGAGGTTAATGTCATCTGTTATTGCCTTGATTTTGGTAGTTTCAGCATTCTCCTTTTGGGTTTTCACCTTCACCTCAGAGGAGGCTTCTTTGGTAAGTGCACCCTTGGAGTTCATCTTTTCCTTTGGTACTTCAGCTTGCTCAACCATTATCGACAGATTCAGATTTGGCCCTTGCTTCGTCTGGCTTTGGTTGCCTGTAGATCTCTCCTTCTTATCTCGCAAGTCTCTTCGGAGAAGGTCAACTCCATCTACGAGGGAGACGAAGGAGTGCCATAGTTTCGATTTCCAGCTTTGTCGATGACGAAATCTACCTTTCTTCGATTTCCACCATTTGAGATGTCTTTTTCTCCCCCAGATTTTGGTTCTCCAGAGTCTCCATCTTCTTAGTCTTTTTGGCTCTTTCTTGTGAGTTGGGAGTCGACTGAGTCGATTCAGTGGAACAGTCTGGAGCTTAGCAAAATAAGACCATTTTCTTGGCTTGGAATCCACAGGGGTACTAGAATTTGATTTCTTTTGGATGCCGAAAGAGGGGAAAGGGAGGTTTTCTCCTGGGTAGCGATTAGGGTTTGGCTCTCGTTCCATGTAGAAGGGCGCGTGGCTGGCGCGTTCTTTGTGCTGATAATTGGGTTTTTTCAAGAGTTTTTTTTTTTTTTTCACTTGGGGCCATATGAACATGATAGTGTCCATCTAATCATTTTAGCTACAACCTTCTTTTTTTTTTCTCCACTTTACTCATCCAATGATCCATTTACTTTTCTTTTTTTTTCCTTCATTTACTTTTTATTTTATTTGTTAAAAAATGTGTTCAATCAAAATTTACAAAGTTAGTCACTAATGATATCAACAAAGGCTAATTGATAAAAAAAATATCTCAATTCTTTGAAATACATTTAGGGTCCATTTAGTTTTAAGTCCGGAATCGGAAACGAAATGAAAACGAATTTAATCCATATGTATACCCTTATTTATGAAATCATTCCTTGTGGTTTGAAGTAATTGGACTATAATTTGATTACTTTTGATACTCTATGGAGCAATAAAATATGGGAAAGCAAGTGCATTTTGCATGAAACCCCAAGGAATGATTCCACAAAATTTCATGAATAATGATATACATATGGACTAAATTCGTTTTCATTCCGTTTCCGTTACCGGTGTTGAAACCAAACGGGCCCTTAACTTCTAAACTTCACAAAGTATCCTCACATTTTTAGATATATTTGTGGATATTTTTTTAGATTTATCAAAAATAAATTAAAATTTTCAATTAGGATATCATGTGGAAAACAAATTTATTGAATATAATTAATATAAAAAAGCGTCGTATTATATTTTTTAAAATAAATAAATAATATATAAAATAACTAAAATTTCACTTTATTTACCATTTAGCAATCAAGCAAAAATTCCAAAAAAAAACACTCAAATTAAGTGTATTTTTGGTAAATAATTTTTTTTAATATAAGAGTTCAATACAACATAAAATGATACAATGTTATTCCTTATAAAATTATAATTATTTAAAATATAATTAAATAAATACTTAAATAGGGAATCCATAACATAAGGGAAAATAACATAAACAATCATGTTATTTCATTGTCATTTTAAAGTCGGTGTTAAAAGAAATGATAATATTATTCTATATTAATAAGTTTTATAATCAATCATAAAACAAAAATAGTCAATGGTTATGGGCCTTATGGCACTTCACCCTATCTTATTAAATTATGTATAACAAAAATATTAAATTTTCTTGTTTATCATTTCTTTTCTTTCTTTCTTTTTTTTTTTAAAGAGATATTATTAACTATATTTAGTGTGACATTTATTACCCCACACTAAATTGTGCAATTTTGAATATTGCAGATCGAAAATGGACCGTTACGGTCCGGTCCGTTACCGTTCGGTCCGGATCGGTCCGGTTCCAGGTTGGACCGATTTGTACATAAATTGTGCAATTTTGAATATTGCGAACCGGACCGGATCGGACTAAACTGGATCGGACCGAAAATCCGTAGTTTACGGTCTAGCCCGGATTACGGTTTTATACGGTCCAAAAACCGGACCGGACCGGACCGTAACCCGGATTTTTAAAAAAACTTGGACCGTAGACCGGACCGGACCGTAAATTCGATCTTGTCCAGTTTTTCGGTTCGGTCCGATTTTGCATAGCCCTAGGAAAAACTACACGAACCCTTACCACAAAATCAAATTTCACTAATTTTTTAGACAAATCAGGTCAGAATATAATTATTTTTATCTATCTTCTCGTTGTGTAAAATATGTGAAATAATAGCAATTCAATAAACAAATAAAACGACACATAATTTGTAGATGTATTGACAACCCAACAATGAAATCTAATAGTACTTAGTATGTATTTATAAGTATTTTATAATTTAATACACACTTCGAGAAGTTTGTTATTTATAGTGATACTTTGTCCCCTTAAATGATATTATACTCGGGTTTACATAATCTATAAAAAAAAAGTTATTTAAAAATTAAATTATTGTTTAAAATTATTTATTTATGATTTTTAGAATGAATTTTTAATTAAAAAAAATGTCAATATAGACAATAAAGAAGAAAAGAACACTATTGGGTATAAACTATACTTTATTTTTAGAAAATTTCGGATGGTATGGTTTAAGGTTTTTCGGATTTTGTCGAGATGTTTTTTCAGTTCGGATGGTGCTCTTGTATTTAAGTATTTTTCAAAAAAATTTCAATTCCGTTTAAATTGTAAAGCGATGTCTAAAATAAAACATAAGGGCACCATCCGAACTAAAAAAAATCTCTGGGTAAAATCCAAAAAACCTCAAACTACAAGGACACCATCCGGAATTTTCCTTATATTTATTAGAGAAAATTGTCTAAACAGTACCCCATCTTTTAGACTGACTAAACTTTAGTATCCCGTCGTTTAAACTATCAGAACTGTACCTCACCTATTGAGCTCGACCAAAAATTATTCACACATTAAGTTAATAGATCGGTATTAATTATCATGGGCAAATTTGTCCACCTAATTTAGGTAAAATTGTCCGCCTGCTCGACCAAAAATTGTTCACACATTAAGTTAATAGATCGATATTAATTACCATGGGCAAATTTGTTCACCTAATTTGTTAAACTAAAAGATGAGTACTATTTAGATAATTTTCTCTCTCTTTATTAATATCTTTTAGTGTCCAATTGAAGGAAATAGTCAAATAGATATATTTTTCATTAATTAAGGTTGATAAAAATCAATCAATGAAGCACATGCACGGTTTGATCACAATATCGATTAACAACGAAAGCATACGTACGTAGCGTTTCACTTATAGTAACAATACTAGCTAGCTAATGACTTTTCGTCGATGTGGGACAATCAAGTAGTCATAATGACTAATAGACCATCAACAAACTTATTAACTTAATCATCTCTTAATAACATTTATCCTTAAAAAGAAAGTAGTTTGGAATACGATGGATGGGTGATTAGGCGATTTGATTAGGACGTTAATGAAGTGTTAATTAGGTGGTTGAATAAGTAAGAGCCGTAATGTGGTCCGTACGGTGACAGCGTGGCAAAATGAGATTTGACAAGGTGGTCGGGAGATGATAGGGTTGGTTGGGTAGCATCATCTGCATCTTTCACATTCTCACATGCTTTCGAGCTTCTTCTAAGTTGGCTTAACTTAATATTACCTCTATCATTATTGTATTCATTGTTGTTGCTAATATTATATATTATGTTGAGATTTGTGGCTATTTTCTTTTTATTCTTTTTCGGAAATGGGTTCGTGTGAAGACCAGTTTGAAGTACTAAATAAACGCTGTGTAATGAGTTAAAAAGTCAAAAAAATTGACAAACGGACTAGATGTTATGAAGAGTCATAGACACAAAAGTGCAATAGGTTGATGAGAAGCAAAGGGGTTTTTAAGGGGAGAGGAGAATGATCAAGCGTTGGAAAGCGGAGATAACAATGGGGTTTGAAAAATGACGGGGGTTTGAAAGATTGTAAGATCGACAGACAGATTGCCGTCGGGAAGAAAATAAACAAACGAAGATCAAAGACAAAGATAAATGTACACGAGGTTGCTCGGAAGCAAAGATGTTTCCAAGGAAAGGAGAATGAACCAAACACCGGAAAGCTGAAAGGACGAAGTTTGTCGTTGAAGGAAGTGCATAAGAAGGAACAATTATAAGCATCTTATATTTACACGAATCACAGTCTTTGAACGTCGATCACAAATGTAGGACTCGTCAAGATAAACAACTCGAGTTGTCATGTATAAGAACTTGCTTCAAACTCAAAAGACGTCATGACATGCAATATTGGAAAATCTAACATGTACTTGTGTACATCTCTTGAAATAAAGTCGGGGAGAATTTAAAAAAAAAATATATTCAATGAAAAAACTTAAGGTAGATACATCAATTTTTCCCCATTTCTTACCTTATTTATTTGAAATTTATTGGTTGTTGAAGTATATTAATAGCAATGAAATTTCGATAGACTATAAACTAGATCGTGTATATGTGAACGCATAAGCGTATTAGATCTATCTTCAACATGTACCTTGTAAGTCTAATTAGGTTTCCAACAATTGTATTAGAATTAAAAAGTTTTTTTTGTTTAATTCCGATATATTATATATAATGTGGTATATTTATTAGGGTTGTGCAAAATTGGACCGGACCGAAATTTACAGTCCAGGATTTTTTGAAAATTCGGGTTACGGTCCGGTCCGTTTTTTGGACCGTATAAAATCATAACCCAGGTTGGACCGTAAACTACGGATTTTCGGTCCGTTTCGGTCCGATCCGTCCATTTTGGTCCAGTTTTGGACCGGAAAACCTCACCAAAATTGCAACATTTAGGTACAAACTGGTCCGGTCCGGTCTGAATTATTTAAAATTGCACAATTTAGGTACAAACCTGTTCAACCCGGAACTGGACCGGTCCGAACCGGATCGTTACGGTCCGAGATCTTATCAATTTACGGTCCACCGGTCCGGTCCGAACCGTATACACAACCCTAATATTTATGTGTTCCTAGTCGTTACTAAAGGATAGATTACACTTAGTTATAATATTTTATCATATTAACAAATCATAGAGTAAGAATTATTGACTCTCACATCCACCCTAATAATGTAAATGCATGCACGTACTGCATGATCCACTATGAACTTATATATTATCTTATAATATGTTATTAATGTTTTCAATAAAAAAAGATAATGTAAAAATAACTTTTTACCACGGGTAACATTTACTTAGGGTAATGAAGTAATTTTTTTTAGTAAAAGAAAGACATGACACAAATTGTTGTCCAAACCCTAAATGCCTAGTAATAATTTGTCCACAAATTTCTTTGTTTTGCTAGATAAAACTCTATAAATAATGAAATGTAATTATATTACGAGATTCTATTTATCCAAAAAATTTTGATCATTTCATGTAAAATACGACCGTGAAGTTGAAGTTCAGTGTGAGTACGCAACTACGCACCACATGAGGTATAGACTCGCGCCACATAACTTGTTTTTGCCAAGATTCGAATTAATGTTGGAGTACATTCGTAATTCTAAACGCAATTGTAGATTTGTTGAGGTGAAACTAATCGTGAGTGCATCACTCCATGGACAATACAAATGCGCACAGTCTGAAACTTGAAACTCCAAACCGCGACGAAAACCGAATTTCGAGGATTTAAACAACCCAACGGAGTTGCAGTGTGACCGAAAAGCTCTAGCACAACAATCACCTTCTTTTTAGGATTATATCACATGTCAACCATGCTCGCACAAAAACTCCTCAGAATTGAAACTGCTCTCTGCTCGATAAATCAACCTTAGATGAACAAGATGAAATATAAAATTTGATTTTAAAAAAATATAAACCCTGAGTGACAGGATGCCTTAAGGTCCAAGTTCAATGTCTATGGGGAAACATAATAAAGACATAATTCTGCCACCATTAATTCCTTTGTCTAATTACATGTTTAACTTAATTAATTGTTTATTAGTTTGAAGATCCTCTTACTTGCATGTGATAATCACAAGAATTACATCTTTCTAGGAATACTAATTACTTAATTAATTACCAAATACTACTCTATAGTCTACACTTCGACAGTTAATTTAGAGATAATCTTAGATAAGTTTTCGATATAAAATTCTTCTTTCGGTGATCAAATGGTAACATATAATTAAAGTGTAAAAGTCGTAAATCGTTAAAGTGTAAGAACAATGAATACATACGTGTAAAAATATGAACAGCGTTTTTTTTACAACTATGAACACCATATTTTTATTATTACCTGTTCATTTTGTAGCGGTGACACGTGACATGTCACGCCACCGTTGTGGCGTTTTTTTTTTTTAAAGTAAAGGTTGTCACGTGTCACCATCCTAATTTTCTTATACCTATCTACAAGGATGCTCCTCACCGGAGCCGCCCCTCCCTCTCTCTCCCCCCTCTCTCTCTATATATATATCCTATGAGAACACCACTAACGTGTATACGTGAAAACAAATTCGTAATTATTATTAGTTTTGTTACGAAGGTGTCATATCATTTAATGTATTATTCTTAGTTATTGTTGGTTGAGTGGATTATTCGTAGCTATTGTTGGATTCCTAATTATTATTAATCATAGTTATTATTAATTATAATATCTACTCTAAATCTCAACCATTAATACTCACCATCCAACGGTGTAGGATTGTTCTCATGTACACACGTTAGGAGTGTTCTCATGGGAGTCACACCATATATATATATATATATATATATATATATATATATATATATATATATATATATATATATATATATAGAGAGAGTATAGATCCTATGAGAACAGGCTTATCGTGTAATCATGAGAACATATTCGTAATTATTATAAGTTTTGTTACGAAGGTGTCATATCGTATATATCTATATATATATATATATAGAGAGAGAGAGAGAGAGTATAGATCCTATGAGAACAGGCTTATCGTGTAATAATGAGAATATATTCGTAATTATTATAAGTTTTGTTACGAAGGTGTCATATCGTTTAATGTATTATTCGTAGTTATTGTTGGTTGAGTGGATTATGTGTAGTTATTGTTGGGTTCCTAATTATTATTATTCGTAATTATCATTAATTATGATATCTACTATAAATTTCAACGCTTATTACTCATCATCCAACGGTGTACAATTGTTCTCATGTATACACGTTAGGAGTGTTCTCATGGGAGTCGCACCCTCTATATATATATATAATCATCGGTCATGATGTTTATTTAACTTGATTTATAAGTAATAACGTCATCAAAACACTAGAATTAATATTTTAATTATTATTTTTCAATATTACCATTACTCCTAATCGAGTAGTTGAGTCGTGTAAAAATATATTTAATCTCTTTTGTTTTGTAAAGTGCATAAAATACAATGTGGACCCCCGAAGGGTATTTTTGTTAATAACCTTTAACTAGTGTACTTAAATAACTTGATTACAACCGAGTATAATTAGGTGGACTTTACAATTAATTAATGAATATATAGTTAATTTATTTGATTAAAAGAGCAATAATGTTGGATAATCACACTTAATTAAATGTTAATTATCTCTCTAATCTCCGGCTTTTGCGATTTCAGTGGCCACCTCATCAACCCATCCAAATTATAAAAAAGATCCCCACTTTTTAATTTTTTACAAAAAGGATTAAGAATCAATCGCGTTTTAAGGTCAACAGTTTATTTACCTAATTTTGTATTATGGGTTTATTTTGTTTTTACTTGTATGTATATATTAATGAAGTATGTGATACAGAAGTACCGGTTGAGCGAGGGTTCCATCCTAAAACCAATTGACAATAGGAGAAATAGCCCACCGACGTTATATATTAGGCTCGGAGTGTCTCCATCTTTCGATGTGAGACCTTATTATCTTCAACACGTCATCGCAAGTGCAACTAGAGGATATAGACCGAGTTGCACTTGTCCACAGGTTAGGATCGCGAGCCGAATTGAGGCTAACCGCTCTGATACCATGTCAAAGTCCGATATAGACGGACCGGTAGAGCGGGGGTCGCGTGCATCCGAGCGCACATGCGCTTTAGGCTCAAACCCAATACATAAACCCGTCGAGGTTTCTTCCTAAAACCAATTGAAAATAGGAGGAGTAGCCCACCGACGTTATATACTAGCTCGGAGTGTGCCCATCTTTCAATATGGGACCTTGTTATCTCCAACAAAGCATTTTATAGATGAGAAGAAACGAGAGGTTAACCTAATCGCACAAATTAAATATATAATCAATAACAAAATTAAGTATTAAAAATGTAAGTAGATGTGTCATATATTCATATGTGCAATAAACTAAATTAAATAAAATTACATAGAACAATTGGTAGACTAAAAAATTATATAAAAGTTATAATTTCACAATATAATTTAACCAAACAAAAAGTATCAATTTGTATCCCGTAATTTAATCTTCTCGTAACAATTTTTTGATTACCCATATTAATCTATTTATCAAACACTTCCTTAGTCTTATATATAGACTCTTAGGACTCGTTTGGAAGCGTTAAGAATTTTTCATGGTAACAGAATGATTCCGAATTAATAAAAAATTACGTTTATTTAGAAATCTTTTAACACATGAAAGTAATCCCAACATTTTCATTTCCTTTCCTTAACTTTATCCGATTCCATTCCATTTTCATTCCACCGCTCAAACCAAACAGGCATTTAATGTAAAAAATAGAAGAATTATTTACCAATGAAATAAGTCAAACGTTATATAATTGACCTAAAATGTTGACCGTTAAACGGTCAAAATATATGGTTGACCGTTATAACATTATTTAGCTAGTCGAATGAAAAAAAATGTTCACGTACATCAATCTTTTTTTCATAACATGAAAAAAAATTAAGTGAACAAATACATGATAATATATATATATATATATATATATATATATATATATATATATATATATATATATAATATTTCGGTTTAGGAGAGCCACATGTAGAAATGAGTTGAGGATAAATATTTTTTGTACTGTTTAATTTTTAATTTTAATTCACTAATTGTTTTTTTTAATTTTCAAAATGACGTTTATCCAAAAGAAATAAATAAATATTTTTGTTTATAATCAGAAAAAAATAAATAAACTGTAGCAAAAAAAAATACCGATCGTAACAAAAATATATCATCTCTATATATCTTTGTGGTAATCAGGTGTTAACGTAAAATGGGAATAAATTGTATCCGTTAGATCGTTAAATAGATGACTGAGATTAAACAATATTAAAGGGAGAAAAACGTGTTATTAATGGAAGAAATATCTGCCGGACCTAACTCTATATATTCAGCGATATAGTCACATATATTCGGTGTTTACATGTTCACATAATAAGAGTTGTTTATATATGAGTCATCTATATATATATACAGTATAGATCCTATGAGAACACCTCCTAATGTGAGAACATGAGAACAAATTCGTAATTATTATCAGTTTTGTTACGAATGTGCCATATCGTTTAATGTATTATTCGTAGTTATTGTTGGTTGAGTGAATTATTTATAGTTATTGTTGGATTCCTATTTATTATTATTCATAGTTATTATTATTTTTGATATCTACTTTAAATCTCAACCCGTAATACTTACATCCAACAGTATACGATTGTTTTCATGTTCTCACGTTAGGGGTGTTCTCATGGGAACCACACCCTATATATATATATACACACACACGCACACGTGGCTTCACGACAACAATATAAGCATTACACTAAGCGATATAAAGCTAGCTAAAACCTAATACACTTATGTAGATAACATTTATACTTTAAGGGTCCGTTTGGTTTTAACTCCGAAATCGGAAACGGAATGGAAACGAATCTAGTCAATACGTATACCCTTGTTCATTAGAATTTTTGGAATCATTCCTTGTGGTTTGTAGTGATTGGATTAAAGTTTGATTACTTTTGATACCCTATAGGGTAACAAAATGTGAGGAAGCAAGTGCATTTTTCATTAAACCATGGAGAATGATTCCATAAAATTTCATGAATATAGATATACATATGGACTAAATTCGTTTTCATTTCGTTTCCGTTTTCGGAGTTGGAACCAAACGGGCCCTAAAAGTGTGCCTATCTTATCTTGTTCATTGCTACATATGTGAGTTTGAATTGAAGCTCTTTCTAGCCTTGCTTATTAAGGTTCGAACATACACATTAATGAAATAAATTATATAAGATAATTAAAAAGATATCATACATGGTCGTCGTAGACACACGTGAGATATCAAGAACCATACAACACATAATATGGTCAGGCGTCTAAAATTTATCTTACTATATTTCAAAAAATATATTGATACAACAAAATATCTATCATGTCACAAAAACATATCTCCTCTTTTTACTAGCATCGAAATATTTCGTAAGAATTTGTATTAGTTTCTAAATATCCGAGTCCGTTTACGTGGAGGGTACATGTCGGGTAGGTTCGCACACGAGTCAGCGGAGTTTCGTCGTAAAATCAATTAGCGACAGGATGACACCTTGACGTGTTATCGAGGTTAGGGTTGAGCATAGGTTCAAAACCGAACCGAACCGACAAAAACCGAACCAAACCGAACCGAATTTCTAAAATACATGGACCGAAAACCGAACCTATAAAATTAGGTTTGGTTTTGGTTTGGACTGAAAACCGAAAAGTTAAATTATGCGAACTTAAAAGCGAACCGATTATATCGGTTTCAGTTTAGGTTTTGGACCGAAATGAACTTAAAATAAAACTAAAAAATCTCGATAAAATAAAATAAAATAATCAATTATATAACAATTTTACTATATCGGTTTCGGTTTTTCGGTTTTTATCCGGTTTTGTCTGTTTCGGACCGAAACCGAAACCCTAAAAAACGCGGACCGAAGACCAAACCTAAATTGTCGGTTTAGGTTCGGTTTGGACAGAAATTGTCGGTTCGGTTCGGTTTACCGGAACCGAACCGAAATTGTCGGTTCGGTTCGGTTTACTGGAACTGAACCGAACTTGCTCACCCCTAAACGAGGTGGGACAACGAGACTCAACTCATGCAAACCTACCTTTGATACCATACTATATTTTAGATCCGACGGATCCAACGAAATGAAAGAAACACAACCAATAAGATACTAAGGGTGTTATACGAGTGGAGCCTTAGCTTGCTCAAGCTCGGCTCGTTTATAAACGAGTGAAGTCCGAGCTGAGCTTTTTACGATCCGGCCAATTAAGCTGAATATGAATAGTTCGTCTAAAATAATACATATGTTATTTTAACTGAACGAGCCGAAAATTGACATGCTCAAACTCGGCTCATTTGTAAACGAGCCGAGAACGAGTAGCTTGATGTGTCCGCATAACCTTGAAAGAACATTATCCACATACAATTAATCGATTAAAACCCACATATACACATGTGATTGTAAGAATCATGTTTATATTTGGCAAATCCCATACAAACTCGACTACCTATCATAAACATATACATATACTTTGGTAACATTTGGCCGTTATATTCTTTCCTTAAACAAGAGACGTTTAGGGTTACGTTTATATCACAAATGATGTACGTACTACAATAAATAAACAAAAGAAGAAGCATGAGGAAACCTATATGGCGGCTTACGTATTCAGATTTGCAACGATACTCAAAGCTCTCAAGTGGAACGATGCGTTTTGTTAGGGTTTTCACTTTTCCTCCTAACAACAACTATTACAAGCAACGTACAATCTACTGTATATGCATAGTTTTGAATTAGATTCCAACATTCTTATTCTCTTACACTAATGTCAAATCTCATAGGCTGTGTATAGAGGTGTTATTGGTAATCGTCTTGTTCGGTTAACACTTGACGATATAACTTGAGATTGAGTTGATGTGATATCATGTAAAAACTCTAATGAGTCAATTCAATATAACATTGGAATTTTGTATGTTTAAACGGTTTGACAGGGTTTCATTCTCAAGACACTGTAAATAAAAAAGTTGTGAGTTTGTTAATCGTGTGTGCGGGATGCACGGATACAGACATAAGAAACGGACACGGCGAGAAAAAGAAAAGCGACAATCCACAAAAGTATAGGTAACGGGGACACGACGAGAAAAAATAATTATCATGTCATTTTAAAGTTATTGCAATGTAAAATTCATTATATTATAATGAGATACATATATATATATGAAAAAACCAATGATATATTCCAAGCAAATAAACATTAACTTGACAACAAAATAACCGAAGCAAAAGCTTAGAAACATACATTATCAATTTTACAAAACATAAAAATAAACATATTTAGTCTTACAATCTCAAATAAAACATACTTAGTTTCAAAGTTGAACAACAAATCATCCATTTTGCAAATCAACAACAACCAAACAACATAATCAGGCATGGAAAAAAATTATTAAAATTTGTAAATCAGAAGGAGTGAAGAAGAAGAAGAGGAAGAAGAAGAAGAAGAAGAAGAAGAAGGCTTCGTCGAAGAATAAGTTTGGTGTCTTACTTCCGACAACCACACTCTCGTAGATGGACATATGGGGATGGGTTTAGTCCAGAAAAAAAAAAAATTGGGTTAGAAGAAGAAATATTCCAGTAAGTCAAATTTTCTTTAATTTTTATTTTTTTTTTGTTTTAGCCTTAAAAATAGGGGAAATTTTCGTTGACCGTTTCTTATGGACACAATTCGCGTACTCGTCGTACTACATTGAACCATGTCTTGACCATGTCGGGGCATATTTGACCGTGTCCCCGTGCCCGACATGGTAGGACACGAGACAATGTGCCTTCTAGAAAGTGTCCGTGCAACATAGCCATTATGTTTTAAATTTTCTGTAATGACACTTGTATATTGTGTTTTTTCAATAAAAATTATTCTATGTTTTTATTTTTCAAAGCACCACGTACCCTAATTCACAATCATTTTTAAAAAAAATGTCGAATTTAGTACCTTATTTTTGTTAAAATAGAATAAAAATAAAAGGTACGGGTAAAAAAAATACAATGTTAATTAGAATTTGAATATACTTTTATTATTTGCTTACACTTTGTATTTAAGGGAATAAAGTAAAATGATAATGGGTTGGGTGATGAGTGGTTTTATCACTTCCATCATCCAACACATACTAAGAAATCATTCATATAAGTCAACTGCTTACATCCTAAATCGTAATTGCGGGTGATCGGCTGTTCAAACGTTTTTTCGGACACCCGGAATTGCACAGGACCATCATCCACTCAACCATCGTCAGGTTTCAACCTCATTCTATATGGTTTTTAACCGTCCATCTATCATATATAAACTTATCATCACTTCCTAACAACACAAGTTTAAAAACAAAATCGTTGATTTTGATAGAATAATGATATTAAAAAAATCATAATAAGACAAACCACTAAGATAATCGTTAATATATAAAATAAAAGGATTTAATAAGAAAAAAATTTAGGATGAGAAAAAAAAAGGTATGCCGACGCCGCCAAACGTAAAAGCGATATATATAATATGCGTCTCAAAAGCGGCGTTTATATGTCTCACGAGCTGTATATGTGCACACATCATAACACACATATGTATATTTCAAGGAGACAATGAAGCAAATTAAATTAACAGTCCATAATCATTCTTGTTTATCTACTTCTTACCCGTTATTATCAAAGTCCGTTAGAAAACGGACTCTAGAGCAAATATCATGTGGATACGAGCGTGAATGTGCGTTATTTTCAAGCTTGATGCATAAACTCAATGGAGTTTCTTCTTTTAACCAATTGATTGTTGAAGAAATAGGCCATTGACCTTATATACTAGTCTCAGATTATCACCAACTTTCAACGTGAAAACTTATCACCAACTCCGAAATATATGTCCCAATATTAGACATGGGTCTGGTTTGAACCAAACCTCCAAACTGACAGTTTGTGAACCGACGGTTTAGGTTTGCCGGTTTGGCCAAACCGTAGGTTACCCGATTTAGGTTTAGGTTTGGCTTTCGGTCAAACTCAAACCGGCGGTTTACCGCCGGTTTGGTCAAAATTTTCAGTTATTTTTTTTGGTTTTTTTTTAGTAAACTGGCTAAACCGCCACAAAACCGCCGGTTTAGATTAAACCTAAACCGACGGTTTGCAATTCTATGATTTAGATTTAGGTTTGGGTCCCATGTACACAATATTTACTAAAGTTACCTCAATCTAAAAATATGAGATATTTCTACCAAAAAACCGTTAAAATATTTCGAACTTCAACTAGTTGGCCCTAATAGCAATTAGGCAATCATTCAACCAATGAGAGACGCGCGGTGTTACCAGCTATTTTTCCCTATTTTTTATTAATATTAAAACCTAAATTATTTAATGCCACATCACATCAGCTCAAATGATTCGTTACAGTGAATATATTTTTATTTCAGATAAATAATAAGAATAGTTATTATTATGGAAATTCCCCCCACTTAAATCCACGAAAGCATTTAATGCGAGTGTAAAGTGTAAACTATAAAAAAAAATAAAAATAAAAAATAGTAAAAATATAAAAGCTAGAAAGAAGATATTGAAAAATGTCCGAGCACAGAGAAGCACGCTTGGGGTAAAATAATCAAAAATAATATTAAAGGATGAAGGTGATGCTCTGCTGCTTCTCCCTTTCCCTGTCTCCTTCCTAAAGCTGTCTTCCTTTGCCTCTCCCTCTCTCCTCTCTCTTCCATGGCCGTTTCTCCCTAGCTGACTAGCTCCATTTTCACTCCTCCTCGCCGCCGGCGGTTTCTGATTTCCGGTGTATGAGCTTTTACAAGTTTACTAGGTTCTTGTTTGTTTGCTTGTTCGCTTTTTATGCATATTGTGACTAGAGGTCCCGGATTTCTGTACTTATCGGCGGAGGATTTGCTTTTTCGAAGCTGGATGCGAAAAGTGTGTTTTCCATAAAAGCAACTGGTTTCGCTATCTCCGCTGATTTTTGTTTGTTTGATCTCGCTCTTCTGGAGTTTATAGCGATTTTGTATTCAGATTCGTCCTCTGGTCCACGGAGAAAGAGATGTTCATGTGTATTTAGGAGACCGACTTTTTCCTGAAATGTGGCTGGCTCCGGCACCGTGATATTTGTGTTTTGGTGCTTAGTACGAGTAGTAATTGAAGAGGAGGATCTTAATAGTTCTGGTTGTTGTTTATTTCAAGTTTGGAACCATGAAGGTTCCGCCTAATGCTTACATGGCAAATTCTTCTGAAGGTACATATAGATTTGATCTCTAAATATATTTTAAACTTATTACATCTATGATTGTGATTATTCTTAATTTCTACGATTTCACCGGCTCATATCTGGAAAGAGTTGGAAGCCGAAATTTTAGATGCTCAATAAATCTCGTACTTTCTCTCCTATGATCTTGATGTCGGAGTTGATTTTTTTCTTTGATATCTTTTATATGTCTGGTAATGGTGGAATAAGTTTTCCATCCAACAAAAAGTAAGAGATTCAGTTTTTGTGTATATTTGTTTGTTGGAAGGTTTTCTAGTGGTGGCGTTTTTTAGGCTTTTTATATCTGCATAATTGTGGAAATCAGCAAGTTTTTGTATATTTGTGACTCATGATTATTGTTGCTGCTATTACAAGGTGGAGAGTGTTGAGATTTTGAGCCTGTGCTTAATGCACAAACTTCCTGTTCTAGTTCTATGATGTTTTTTGTGTGCAGATGCAATAGATCCGGTGGCTATTCTTTTTGTACTCTTCCTTTTGTTTTGGTTAGCCTTAAAGTTTCTCATACTATATCTGTCTTCTGGATAACTACAGGAGAAGGGAAAGTTATAAATTCACAGTTATGGCATGCCTGTGCTGGACCACTGGTTTCTGTTCCTCCAGTAGGAAGTCTAGTTGTCTATTTCCCCCAAGGCCATAGTGAGCAGGTATGTACACTTCCTGCTCTTATCTTATTTCATGGTATGGGATCCAAATTGGAATTTTCTTGGGGAAGCTTAATTTTGTTGTTTCCCAACAGGTTGCAGCGTCTATGCAAAAGGATACTGACAGCATCCCGAGTTATCCTAACCTTCCTTCTAAGTTAATTTGCATGCTCCATAATGTCACCTTACATGTATGGTATCCTCCTCCATTCATCTCTAAGTAGAATGCTCATAGAAAATTCTCTTGGTTAAATTCTTATTGTGCAGTAAAAAAAAATTGCTGCCAAATTTACTCTTTTGAGATATATTAAGAGAAGTAAAAAGGCATTGATCACGAGTCTTCTTTCCGGTGCTTTTCTATAATGGATTAGTATCTCCTTTTTATTTTAGTAACTTACCCACAATCTCTACCTTTTATGTTCATGACAATAGGCTGATACAGAGACTGACGAGGTATATGCTCAGATGACTCTTCAACCAGTTAGCAAAGTAAGTCAACTATTTCAATTAGCTCTTGAGCTTCCTATATACATGTACTTCTTTCTTTATAGTTGGTTTCTTCAGTATGTAAGACATCCAAAATATTAACTGAGCAGGTGGATAAAGAAGCTTTACTAGCGTCTGAGATCGGCCTCAAACAAAGCAGGCAACCTACTGAATTCTTTTGTAAAACTCTTACTGCTAGTGACACAAGTACTCATGGTGGTTTTTCTGTACCTCGCCGTGCTGCAGAAAAGATCTTCCCACCTTTAGTAAGTACAACCACAAATTTGCCTATTGTTTAAGATCTAGTCACTGGAAGCATACACCGTGAATCAATCTCGGCCAAGCAAAATTCTTACTTTTTTGGATGTCATGTTATACAGGACTTCAATATGCAACCTCCTGCTCAAGAGTTGGTTGCTAGAGACCTCCATGGGCAATCATGGACATTCAGGCACATTTACCGAGGTATCTTGTCTTTCAATGTTTTCTCTCAATAAATGAGATTGACCAGTATTTTTCTTAAATGTTACCAGCTGACGACAAAATTTTGAAGTTACTGTTGGATGGAACAGCATTATGCTGCTTTCTGAAATAGATAAAACAGCATTATGCAGTTCTCTGAAATAGATTTTTAAAAAAAAAAAAAACTTGGAACACGCAAACGTTGTTGTAAATTCAATGGTTGTTTATGAGTTTGTGACATGCATACTGTAATTCAGGTCAACCGAAAAGGCACTTACTCACTACTGGTTGGAGTGTGTTTGTTAGCTCCAAAAGATTGTTTTCTGGGGACTCAGTTCTCTTTATCAGGTATGACATTAAAAAGTATGCATTTTGAAGCTTCACAGTCATTTTTTTTTTATCTTATCAAGCTGAATAGTTTATTATATTTGAAATGTAGAGATGAAAAATCACAACTTATGTTGGGGACCAAACGTGCTAATAGGCAGCAACCTGCCCTTGCTTCTTCAGTGATATCTAGTGACAGCATGCACATCGGAATTCTGGCTGCTGCAGCTCATGCTGCTGCTAATCACAGCCCATTTACTATATTTTACAATCCAAGGTATTTTATTGCTGTGCTCTATTTTGTCACCGTTCTCGCAAGGATACAAGGATCACATGTTTCTCTATTTTGTCAGGGCTAGCCCGGCCGAGTTTGTGATACCCCTAGCCAAGTACAACAAAGCTATGTATACCCAAGTTTCCTTGGGAATGCGATTTAGAATGATGTTTGAAACAGACGATTCGGGAGTGCGCAGATACATGGGTACCATAACGGGTATAAGTGATCTTGATCAAGTAAGATGGAAAAATTCCCAGTGGCGAAACCTGCAGGTATGCTTCTGTTACTGGGGAAGCAGTATTATTATACTTTTGCAGATAATTTTCTGAAAATGAATAGCCAACGGGCAACGGGCACATTGTTTAAATTCTAGAGCATCTTAATCTCTATTTTACCAGTCATGTTTAAGAAATCTAGTTTTCCATCATCGTAGGCTTCTAATTTCATCCATGCAGTTTCATAGGAAAGTCTACTATTATGTTTTGCTTTAAATTCTATCGTGTAGCATTTCCCAACCATGTACATCTTATGATAGGTTGGTTGGGATGAATCAACAGCTGGTGAACGTCCGACTCGGGTTTCCATTTGGGATATTGAGCCTGTTGTAACTCCTTTCTACATATGCCCGCCTCCATTTTTCAGACCAAAGTTTCCAAGACAGCCAGGGATGCCAGGTACACCGACATTGTGACAATGCTTGTATCTCCTAATTATAACATCTTTCTATCTCTGTCAAAGGTTCCTTTGTGCTAGGAGTAGATGCAGATGTTATAGTTATTGCTGGTATAAGTTAGTAATTCTATAATTTATTGCAGATGATGAGAACGATATGGAGGGTCTGTTTAAGAGAGGAATGCCCTGGCTTGGAGAGGACTTTGGCATGAAGGATGCTGCCAACTCAATGTTCCCTGGCTTAAGTCTTGTTCAGTGGATGAGTATGCAACAGAATAACCAATTGTCAGGTGCTCAGCCTGGATTCTTACCGTCAATGGTATCCGCTTCTAGCTTGCACAATAACCTCGGTGCTGATGACCCATCCAAGCTGTTAAGCTTCCAAGCCCCGTCATTGGGTATGGGAAATCTCCAGTTCAACAAAGCGAGCCAGCAAAGCCAGGTGGATCAATTGCAGCAAACTTCAGCAAACTGGTCCCACCAGCAACAACAACAACAACTCCAGCAACTGCTACAGGCTTCTGTTAATTCCCAACAACAGCAGCCTCAGCGGCTTGACCCGCAAACTCTTCAGCAACAAATGCAAAAACAGCAATTACAGCAACAGCAACAGCAGCAACAACAACAACAACAACACAAACAACAAGTAGCCTCGACTCCAGTAAATACGAGTCTTGTCACTCCTAACAACCAGAATCTAACTCCAACCTCACAGCAATTACCCATGTATGCTCAGCTTCAACAGCAACAATTTCTGACTGCGAATAACCAAGCCCATCAACAAGTTCTTGCCTCTGCTAATAAAGGTTCAGTACCGTTGACATCCATGCCAGCAGAAATGCAGTTTCAGCAACAGCTAGAGCATCAGACTGTTAGCTTGCAAAGACAACCTGCACAACAACAGCTTCCACAAATGCAACTGCACCAATCTCCTCAACAGTTGTTACAAGACAATTTGTCACAGAGAAATTCAATGTTGCAAAACCTATCTGAGCAACAATTACAACTTCTGCAGAAATTTCAACAACAGCAACATCAACAACAACAGCAGCAACAACAACAACAACAGAACTTGCTTGCTCCTGTTAGCCCACACCTGCATCCTCAAAACGTGCAGCAACAACAGCAGCAAAACTTTCTTTCTTCTGCTAGCCCACACTTGCAACAGCTACCAGCACAGCAACAACAGAACCCTAATCAGCTAACACCGCAGCGCCCCTTGTCACAGTATCAGCCACAGCAAGCAGTCAGCAACATGCCAACCCCTTCGCTAATGCATTCACCTCAAATCCTTCCAAACCAGCTTCAAGGAATGCAGAAATCACTTACAACCGTAAAACCTCATTCTGTCCTCACAGATGTGGATGCTCCATCATGTTCAACATCTCCTTCTACAAATCAGGTACCACCATCAAACTTCCTAAAGAGCCAGCAAGTGCCAAGCATGAACGTCGAAGATTCAATGGTTGAACCTGACACTAATATGGTTCAAGACTTCCAGAATAAGTCTAATACTCGGATCAAGAATGAAATCCCTAGCATAAAAGTCGAACAACCAAAATTCAAAGGTGCTGTTATTGATCTATTGGAAGCATCATCTTCCGCTACATCATATTGTTTAGATGCAAATGGGCTTCAACCGAGTTTCTCACTGCCCAACTTCAGTTTAGACGGTGATGTTCAATCCCATCCAAGGAATAGTCTACCTGTGGCTGCTGGTATGGATGGATTGGCTCCCGATACATTACTTTCACGAGGCTTTGGGTCTGGAAAGGATCTCCAGAACCTACTGTCTAATTATAGCAATGGTCCTAGAGATATAGAGACCGAGTTGTCAGCTGCTGCAGTCAGTCCTCAGGCATTTGGGGTGCCAAATATGCCTTTCAAGTCAGGATGTTCTAACGATCTTGCTATGAATGACCCTGGAGTTTTAAATGGCGGGGTGTGGGCAAACCAAGCTCCGCGTATGAGGACGTATACAAAGGTATGCCCTCCTACTCTTGTATGTGTTTGGTTTCTCTTGGATTCCCAGAATTTAGTGCATTATCTTTTGTATGTTAATCATTGCTTTTCCCTTTTCCACTTTTTTAAGAAAAAATGTGGAGGGGAGCAGTCAAAATGTCAAATGAAAATGAACAAAGATAAGATCTTTTGCTTTGCCAATTATGTAGTATCCGACTGTAAAATTAAACTATATAGTATTTAGTGTAAAATATAATATAAATAGTACAGATTCAGTTTGCAAACTAAATTATAATGCAAAGCATCCACACATCACTTTTGATGTTACGAGTGATAGCCCATAAAACTTGCATTATGCATCAAAACAAGCCCTAAATCCTTGCCCCGCGATTCATTACATTTTCAGGTACAAAAGCGGGGGTCTGTTGGGAGATCCATTGATATGACTCGCTATACAAACTATGATGAGCTACGGCGTGATCTAGCTCGCATGTTTGGGATTGAAGGACAGCTTGAAGACCCACAAAGGACGGACTGGAAACTTGTCTACGTAGATCATGAAAACGACATCCTTCTTGTGGGTGATGATCCATGGGAGTAAGTCAAAAACAACAAATTCCTCATAAAACTCTCATTCTGTTTCATTTTCCAAACTTGTTCATTAACCGTAGTACAAACTGATGGCAGGGAATTCGTAAGTTGTGTTCAAAGCATAAAGATACTATCCTCAGCTGAAGTACAGCAGATGAGCTTGGACGGAGACTTGGGTAACGCTTCTATTCCAAATCAAACCTGTAGTGGATCGGACAGTGGAAACGCGTGGAGAGGCCCCTATGACGACACTTCAGCTGCCTCTTTTAATCGTTAGCCTCACCGTACTTACAAAGCTTACGTTTTTACAGGTACAATAACTAACAACGAGCTTTATAAATGTTCTAGTAGACATATCACAATCTGACTATAATAACAAACTTAAAACTTACAGGTAGATATTGATGCATTTTTAGCAGACTCAGACTCGTTTTTCACATCCGAGTAGCACAGAGCCTCGGTAATCATGGGATACTGTCGAGTTGTAATGTACTACACATATATACATGGGAAGGACTCGAGGAAGTCTCGTAGGACATTAGTCGTCTTGTTGTAACACGAACGACAACTGTGACATTTTGTGTAAATGATGTTCAATAGAGTAACTAGATTACATTATATAGTCACTTATTTTGATGGCCTCGGCTCGGGATTGTACTAGTGCCGGTAGGCTACTTTGTGCATAAATGATGCACTCAGGTAGTATTACTTTCTCTGAACTATCTTGAAACTGAATGAATGAGGAATGCGGTTATTTGCAGGGTATTCCTTGTTGATTATGTTGAGGCAACATAGTTGAGGTTCTAACCAGCGAAGTAGCTGATAAATTCCCAGAGATGTAATCTTGAATTCCGAGTTTGTGTAGAGATGCTATACAACGTTTTTGTACGATGTGTAATGATTAAACAAGTGTATCAATTTTCAATAGGAATGTCAAGCTACTAGGGTTCAGCTTGAAAAGACGTCCGTCGAGCTTGTTTGTTTGTTAAACAAGCCGACTCTGGGCACATTTTGAAGCTCTAAACAAGTTGAACGTGAACATTTCAAAACTTAGCTTCTTTCGTCTTTGTTAAACAAGTCGACTCTGGACACATTTTGAAGCTCTAAACAAGTTGAACGTGAACATATCAAAACTTAGCTTCTTTTGTCTTATATAACAACCTTAACAATGTTGAGCACCAAGGAGGTCATTTGGTTACGTACAAAAGATTCATCAAGTGGAATGTGTTTGTAAGAACGGACAAACCTGACTCGGGACGGCTTCTTTTTTTTTCTTTTTTTTTTTTCCGTTTTCTTGTGCCTGAATTTCGGGCTAAAGTGTTGCTCATATTCAGGTCTAAAGTGTTGCTCATATCCGTCCGAGTCGGACTTCGGGACAGACAGGGTCCACATTTGATTGAACCTTATCTTGAGCGCAGGTTCAAGCACTACTATCTACAGATGTTTAATATATATTTTACATATTTTTTTTTTTAAAGGGGTTCGGGCCAGACTCAGGACAAGCCTGGACCCTTGCACATACCCGCCTGATGCAGGCTCCGGGTCGGGCTTTCTGGCCCGACCAGGGCTGGGGTGCTGCCCGTTTATCCAGACGGGCCAGTCCGACTTTGCTCCAGGTCTAGGGTTATGTTACTGACAGAATGACAATTGACAAATGAGGAAAGGCAAAATCCCAGGCTCAGATTATTCAGCAGAGCAATCAATAACAGAAAGCCCTTATATGAACCAATGCATCATCCTATAACAACAAATATAATGTGAACTTGAAGAGTTTTCCTTCACAAAATGATAAGCAGAGACTACCAAGGTTCATCAGCTGAATCGAAAATTCTCTACTAACCCATTTGATCAACTAAGACAGCACTGCCATTACATCGGTTGATCTCAGGGCTATATACTCAGATCCATCACTTCCCTTGAATTCATTACCGGCGTACTTCGAGTATAAAACTGTATTGCCTGATGACACTGAAAGAGGCTTCCTTTTGCCTTCCTCGTCCAATAGTCCAGGGCCAACCGCGAGCACCTGATGACATCAGTTCAATCTTGAAATTACAGAAGTAGAACATTGCTAGCATCCAATTTAAGGATATTATCATCTTATTTTTTATTAAATTAATGAATGCAACACTGTTCTAAGATCACGAGACTCCTACGACAGGAATCGGATAAAATGTAGCTGATTATGAGGATTAACTCACAGTGCCAATGGAAGGCTTTTCCTTGGCTGTCTCTGTCAACAATAGCCCTCCGGCTGTTTTCTCCTCGGCTTCAGCAACCTGCACATTTTCCGAGATTCAACAAAACCATTAGGGTAGGAATCAACGTCAGAACAATCTAATAGTCCTCCGGCCTGAGCAGTAAGGTTATATACCTTAATGAGAACTCTATCATTCAAAGGCTGAAGATCTTTTATGTCATCAGATTCAAGAATGCCAACAATATCATCTTCCTTTAAAATCAAATGAGTTGACCCGTCGAAATCTAGTTCAGTTCCTGCGTACTTTGAGTATACAACTTTGGACCCAAGCTGCAAAACAGACACGAATTAACTCACTGCAGGCATAATGAAGTAGTTACTGAGAATTACAAATTGTAAAACACACTAACCCCTAAGCTGATTTCGACTTTGTTCTTTCCGAGCGTCCTGCCTTCACCAACCGCAATTACCTCACCCGATTGTGGTTTAGTTACAGCACTTGATGGAAGCAAAATACCACCAACAGTCTTCTCCTCAGCAGCTTTGATTTTCACCAAAACTCTATCGGCTAATGGCTTGACTGCAGTGAACTGCAAACTCCAAACAACATAGAAGGCTGGATTCTCACACTATTCTTACTCATTTGTTTAACCTCACAAATTTCAGACAAAAAAATCTAATTCAAGAAGTTAGATTGCATATGATGACTATAGACTATGGAGATATTGCAAGCCTGTTTATCCCATTGAGAAACAAAAAATTATTCTTAGTTCAGAATAACCAAGATCAATTATGCCACAAACAACCTACACCAGAACTCGGTCCAGCAACCAATCATTCAGAATCCTAACACAAGGATAACCAATATAGAACTTCTATATTATAAACACCCAGAAATTAACACTAACATCAATCATACAGATTCAAATCTATGTATACTATTTCAATGACAATGGATGCACATTCAAGGTATCAATTCAAACACAATAACATCAAGCAACATCAAAATTCCATCTCAAGTCAGGGGAAAAAATATTTCTTTGAATCCTCACATAGAGATAATCCAATATGGAACTCCTACTTCATAAAAAACCAGAAATTTACTCTAACATCACACATACAGATTCAAAAATTTATGTACAATCCTATTTATGCTAATTCAACGACAATGGATGTATATTCAAGGTTTCAATTTAAAATTGCTTCTCAAGTCAATCAAACACAAGAAAAACACAGAGATTGGACAACTCAAATGAGAATAGATTAAAAGAAAACCTTTGGAGCAATAGCAGTGGCAGCTTTAACAACCAAAGGGCGAAAAGACCTATTATAAAGACCACTTTGTTTCAATGGCACAAAAGAAGAGGCTTTAACCGGTGAAGATCTAAGCCCTTCAAATAAAGGCAAACTCCTTGTTGAAATTGCTGAAGATGTGAGCTGCGAAGCTGCCATTTCCCTACAATCCACAAACAATAACAACAAACCCACAACTAAAACATCACGATACTGAGAATAAGAGCAACCCAACAAACAAATTTGGATAAACATACACAAAAAAATCAATATAATGTGAAAATACAAATCACCCACCTTGTAAAAACGAAGAAAATCGGTAGTAGAAGAAGGTAGGATGGTTCAAGGGATGAGAAGAGTGACAGTAAGGATATAGTGGAGAGTAGTTGCAATGAGTTTGAAAGGATAAAAACCCTAAAACGTTCAACAAATGAGGGTAGACTGAGAATTGCCGAAACTAAAATGTTAATTTCATTTAATTTGTTTTTTATTGGTCAAAAATCAAAAAAGGTCGAGAATTTGTGATAGAAGAGAGGATTCTAGAATTTTGATGTTGGGCTGGATTCAATTGTAGACCTGAATCTTATGATTGGGCTTCAAATTGTGGACTTTGAAGTTGACAATTTTGTCAAATCTTCTTCCGCGTTCTTCTTATTTTTCTTAAGAAAAATGGTGTTATGTTGTATTGACCAAAGAAATACAATATGATAAGCAACCTAATTAATCATATCTTTTTTAAAATAAGATAAAATAAATATTTAAAAATAACATAAAATAGGAAAAGTGCAAGTATATATATATATATATATATATATATATATATATATATATATATATATATATATATATATATATATATATATTAATTATTATTTGTAGTTATTATTAGTTTTGTTACGAAGGTGTCATATCGTTTAATGTATTATTCGTAGTTATTGTTGGTTGAATGAGCTATTCGTAGTTATTATTAACTATGATATCTACCCTAAATCTCGACCCTTAATTCTCATCATCCGACGGTCTATGATTATTCTCATGATACACAATAAGATTGTTCTCATGGGAACCGCACCCTATATATATATATAAAATAATTTGGTTTAATATGTTTTTTCTAGTTTTGTGTTTAGTAAATGTACCCCTTGAGAGAAGAGTGTATAATTTGAGAATAAATATAAAAGGTTGGAGTATATTTACTTAATTGAAAAATTAAAAAGTCTAGTTAGTACTTTATTTTCTCAAAAAACCTAGTTACTAAAATTACCCTTTATTTATTTATTTATTTTAAAATTTCACCTCATTGAAATTACCAGTACAAATATATAGTTATTGTATGGCCATTACCATTGTTTGCTATTAATATCCTTTTGTGGCTTATAAAATTAGTAATTGTTGGTTGTAATTTTTTTCAGTGTAATGTACTGTATTTTTTGCTATTTTAATATACATAACTAAAGCATTTATTTCGAAAAAAAAAGTTTGAAACAATTTTGAGGATTTGTCACTCTTCTTGTGTGGCCCATTGTCCATATTTGTTTTAAGGAATCGTTTTGATTAAATATTATGAATAAAAACAGAAAAAGATTATTATATGTTTGATAAAATATTTCACACTAATGACAAATAAAACATCACTTAATCATTTATGTGCCATAAAACTTAATCTAAAGTCTGGTATCACGGTGTCAAGGCTTCATTCGTAGGGACTGACAACTTCAGCTCCGTCACATCTACCGTGAAGCGAATGCCGTTGTCCATCATTTGGCATCCATTGCTTCATCCTATCCTTAGGATATGTTTACATTCAGTCTCCACCTTCTTCATTAATTGAGTTTTTGAAAAACGATGCTCGCGAAGTAGCGACCCGTCGACATATTATTTTTAGCTTTTTATTTCGATAAATAAAAGTACGGAACCGGAAGTGGTCTCCGTAGTCATTACCAAAAAAAAAAAACTTGATCATCACTTGTAAAAGTCCAATGTAGGGAGGCATACCAACATGTCGACCCATAATAACACTAAAATTTATCATAATGATAAATAAAAAAAGTAGTTAACTTTATATTTTAGTCTTGTTATCTAGACGTATCAAGTACGCCTTATCTCAAAAATGTACGGATATATACATGGATAAAGTCTTGTCGGTCTAAAAGCACAATCCACCTAACCGACCAGACCAATAGCCTGACTGATTGTCCGGTCCGGATTATATATATTGTATAATTATAAAATAACTAATAAAATTATGATAAATATAAGATATAATGTATAAGATGTCTTAAATATATATATATATATATATATATATTTGTAAAAAAGAAGCAAGATTTTGGTCAATCGTTTGAAATATTCAAACATTGCACAACAAATCTTCCAAATCTTATTTTGTGGAAGAACAAATCTTGCTAATCTCGTATGTAAACAAATAGTATCCATAAGTCAACGTGAAAACGATCGGTAAACACGTACAAATGATGTTGTAACATTTAAACTAGGCTTTGACTTTAACTAATTACAACTTTCGTCTTGCTTTCCTTAAACTAAAGACAGCCGCTTTCTTAGAAGGGCCCACCAAAGATACACTTAAATTACAGCTTCATCTCTTCGCGAAGCCCATCCCCATCACATGTTTTCTCTATTATTTATCCTTTGTTAATTGTATATTTAAGGAAATTGCAAATAATGGTTGGTATTTTTTAATGAAAAAATTGGTCAAACAATACCCTATTTTTTTATTTTTTAGGCTAACTAAACTTTAGTATATCATCCTTTAAACTATCAGAACGGTACATCAACTATTGAGTCCAACCAAAGGTTAATATCTGGATTATTTTTTACACGTTAAGTGAAGACAACAACTTTGCTCCTAGAACTTTCTCTTTTGTTTCTTGTTGAATAAGTATGTCGTGTAAGCATCATTGCAACTGTTTTAACCCTTTTACTTAACGTGTGACTAGTGATTTAGATATTCATCTTTGAACAGACTCAATAGGTGAGGTACCATTTTGATAGTTTAAACGACGGAATACTAAAGTTTTGGCAGCCTAAAAGATGGGTACTGTTTGAACAATTTTCTCGTTTTTAATCTTCGGATAATATGCCCAACGGTATAAAAGAGTGTACAGCTTCTTAGTAATCATAGTTTATTTGGAAGAAATATTAGAATCTCGAAAGTATAATCAACCAAATAAGATTTTAGTTTCATGATTTATAATAACTATAATGTCATCCCTCGTCCTATTGACAAGTGAATATGGGAAGGAGAATATGTCCTTAAAGCATAAGTGTATGCTTTAAGAGAGGCCTTCAAAAAGCAGTAAGTTTAGGATTTACAAAAAATGATGTCGAACGAGATTATCTCGTCATCATTAATTATATCAATCAGGTTTGGAAACTGATTTGGGAATCAAATATGGTCATTTCCGACACCACCTATTTGATAATTGGATTGACTCAAGCTAGAGTTGGACACATTTTTAGGAAAATCAACGCAACTGCAAACAAACTCACATCTCTAGACCAACTTGGACGCACATGACATGACTACTCTGCAAGAAGTTGAAGATCGCATCCGCAAGGATGCTTTCAGGGTGGCTGAACTATAGATAGAGGTTGATTTACCTTTGTATCAAACCGGGGGGTTTGGGGGACTAATAAAATCATTTGTAATATTATCTCGATTTATGCTCGTAAAATAACGGTCATAATTCACAGCCAATCGGAAGTTTGGGTTGAATTTGTTTGTAGGAATGAGTCGCTGACCTCGTGGACATGTGATCGAAATTTAAATACTCGTAAAAGAGTCAAAACATGAGTTTTTCGCTGTGGTATACAAGAGTCTTACTTTCTACTGCTTCACACGACTTGTTCTCAATGCTATTCCTTGTTTTGTTTGTCCGGTGCTTCTTTTGATGATTCCCTTTATACAGTTTGTTGTGATTCTAGTTATCGTCTTTTGGTGTTTTATTTTTTTGTAATTTATTTTTTCCGATTACCTATCTAGTTGCCATTTTTTGGTCTTTCGATATGATAAGTTTATATAGTATAACGAACCCCTTTGTAATATTTAAAAAAAAACATTTTAACATGTGATATAAAGAGTTATTATTTTACTAATTTAGCCTAAACATATACAATCTATCATAACATCTTTATTGATATGCATATTTTTAGAATAATCATTAGTAGTAAACGGAATCTAAAGTACCATAAAAGTGTATCCCCATTTTTTTGTCAAAGAGGAATTTGCACTAAGTGTATCAAAGTTTTCATTATCAAAAAATATACCCTAAATTACAAATTTAATGAAATGTCATAATTTTGGGGGTAAGTAATCCTTGTTGGTACACATATTTCTAGATATGACAATGGCACGAACCAATTTCATCGTTGCATAGTCCAACGTAGATAAATTGCGTTTATAACATACACATTTAACAATATGTTTGTAGCCTCAACGCATATCGACTACGTTCAAAATTAATTTTTCAATAAAATTTTCTCTCGCTTGTCATCCTACTACATTGAAGATGAAACGACTGCATTGAAAATTGGTTGCTGTTTATTTTTAACACAATCAGTATGCGCTGAAATTATTTTTTTGTGTAAAATAATCGATTTAGGTTGAGTTCTGCATTTTGTAAATTGAATGCCGTGTATTCGTGTAACTAGTAAAACCTATCGATTGGTAATTTTATTTGTCAACGGTGAGACATACGATACTATCATTCATCAATAACTCATATAATTTGTTATGGGTATGATTCACAATTACCCTAAAGAATGAGCCATTTAGTGCAAATACCAAATTAATAAAACAGTGCCACGTAAGTAGCAAATTCAAAGATATTACGAGAAAAGTCCGACCGCGTAGGATGCTATAGTGCTTCCACGTCACCAACCTCCACGCTTTTACTGACCCTTTGACTTTCCCCCACGCTTTCCTCCTTCACTTACACTTATATATAACCTTTCACTCTTTATTCTCCACTTCAAACCACAAAACCCGAATTCCCCATAACCCGAATAACACCGCCGCCATTTCACTCAACTGACGATGAACTCGGATAACCCGAATTCGGGCGAGATGAAGTTCAAAGGAGTCCGGAAGCGAAAATGGGGGAAATGGGTATCCGAAATCCGCCTTCCACACAGTCGGGAAAGAATCTGGTTAGGATCCTACGACACACCAGAAAAGGCGGCGCGTGCTTTCGACGCCGCACAATTCTGCTTACGTGGCAAGACTGCAAATTTCAACTTCCCTAACACTCCGCCGGAGATCGATATCGGTCAAGGGCTTTCCCCCGCTGAAATCCAGCTTGCTGCTTCCAGATACGCGAACACATACGAAGAACCGCCGCCGGCGACGCTGCAGCCGGTGGAGATCGAAGAGGATCGGCCGTCGTCGAGCTCTGTTCAGTGGGAGAGTAATGACGTGTGCTTTGATGGTGGGTCCGGGCCTTTTTATAATTACGGTAATAACCACTTGGAGAGGATCGGTTCGGGTTATAATTATGAAGAGGAATTCGGGTTGGGACTCGGTTTTTATGGGTCTCATTCGGAGCAGCAACCGGATAGTTCTGACTACGGGTTTGATAATTGGAATAACGGGTCGGGTTCTCAGGGTTCGTTTCTATGGAATTTTTGATTTTTTTTTTTTGGAGGAAAATGTTATAGAAAGTCAAAGCAAAGTCTTACTATTTTTTACTTCAAGACTTTGACTAATTATTTTTTTGATTATAGAGGCAATTATACCTTTATTGAAGCAATTGAGCATTGTTTAATAGAAGTTAATATTTTTTAATAATATGAAAATGCACAATTTTTTTTATTACTTTTGGATATTGAGTTAATTTTTGGTAATTATATATATTTAGTTTTACTTTTATTTCTATTATTTATTAAAATATATTTTAAAATTAAGGTAGACATGGGTCGCAAACCTAAACCGGCTAGACTCAAACCGCCGGTTTAGGTTAACCTTAACTGATGGTTTGGTTGCAGTTTAGCCGGTTTATTAATAAATAAATAAATAAATTGAAAGTAGACTAAACCGGTGGTTAACCGCCGGTTTGGACGAATAAATTAAAAAAAAAAAAGAATATCAAACCGGCGGCCAAACCTAAACCGCTAACTTACGGTTTGGCCAAACCGGCAAACTTAAACCGCCGGTTTGGGACGGTTCACAGACTGTCGGTTTGGCGGTTTGCTTTAAACCGGACTCATGTCTAAGGTATACTAATAGTAGAAATATTGATCTAAATGATTTTAAAGTGATAAAAAAATTTCTAATATTTGGTGAATTCGGGTATGAGATGAGCCTAATATCCGAATTTGGACTAGGAAGGAGGGAAGAAAATGTATCTATTTTAGGTTAACCATATTTTTGCACGTGTTTGTGAAGAATACACGTCAGCTATTGCATCACTTGTATTTATTATTGACTACGTTTAATTTGTATTTATTTATTTATTTATTTATTTATTTTGATTATTGATATGTGGGGCCTACGTCACTTGTTGAAAACGAGTTGAAAATCCGAAGGACACACGAAACTTGAAGCCCAAACGCACATTTAACTACGGAAAGAGATCAAGCTTTCAATTATTTAAAAATGGGACTACATAAATACATGAATTTACTAAATAGAACCTAAGAACTCTTATTGAAAAAATGGCACTACATAAATACATGAATTTCACTAAATAGTACTTAAATTTTCTGCATCGACTGAAAACGACACTAGATTTCTCAACAAGTCACTTGAACTGCGAGCTTCCTCTTTAGATTTGCATCACATGTTGCGCCGACGGTCTGACCAAAAAGTTTATCGGACACTTCCAAGCTGCATGCCTCCTTTCCGAGGCATGCCTCTCGTACGACACTCAATGCGTCCGTTTGGCTTTGACATTCACCAGGGATAAACGCGCCACACTCGCCTTGTGGGTCACCAAAGAAGGCAAATTCCACGCCGGAAATGCGAGCCCCACCTTGGCAAGCAAGAACGGCAGTTTTCCCCTCGGGAGCATTTATGCATGACTTCCCAACGGTCACGGTCTTAAAGCTAACATGTGTAGGGTTTCCTCCGAGCTCCTCGAAGAGGACGAGGTTGTTCTTGCCTTCGTTGAGGAAGGAACGTGGCACGTGATAGTAAATTTGTGTTGGCTTTCCACAATTGGTGAGACATTTGTCGTTGGAGTAACTGCCGCGATAGTCACATGGTTCGGAGCTACAACCTTCGTCTAATGCTAGGTAGCTTGGCCAAAATCGGCCTAGGCTATGACCATTGACCCACGCATGACCTTTTCCCATGCCTTCTAGGTCAACCACCACAGGGTCGGTTCCCAATGGAGTCTCGAACGTGGTCTACAAATTTCAAAATTCACATCATTTGACATCAAATAATAACTTATAATAAAAAGACCCCTTATTATAAATCAATTACCTTGTACCAAGTCATCATTCTATTAGTTGCAAGGTTAGATGATTGCCATTGAGCATTGTGACCATTATGAAAGTATTGCCTCTCTTCCATTCCATGGAGACCAATTTTATAAGTCCATTTGTGTGACGACAAGTCTTTGATTATCGTTTCGTCTCCTTTATGACTCACAAGCTCCACCGGACCGGGTATACCGGTTTGAATCATATCGAATTTTGGTCCGTAATTCTAAAATTGTTAGAAAAGTAGACAAATTTAGTCATACCCAAGATTGATCATCCAAAAAAGAGTACAAAATATGTATGTGTACACATACTTGAAGCCCAACGGTTGCACTTAGTAGAGTGATCAAGTTCTTCCCTTGCTTGAACTTAGTTGCCGCCTCAAAAACATAGTTAAACACTCCATATTTTGCCCACTTAGATGCTATACATACATCAAACACACATATAAATAATCAACTTTACAAAGAACAATACATTACCTAAGACATTGTAAAGGAAAAAACGTACCAATATACTCGCCGTTAACATAAGCATGAAGAACATGACCGGTAGCATTAACTCGAAGAGTCATGTTATTGCTCCAAACGTCATCTTCATTACACAAATGTACTCTAACAACATCAAATCATAACAACAACAATAAGAAAACACACACTTAAGACAAGTTACACGATCAATTTTTTTAGTACTTACCCGGTTTGATACCAAAGATAGTCACTAGAATCACTAGTAGCGGCCTTTTGATCAATCAAGAGATTAGCGGAAAAATCGCCCTTTTTAAGTTGGTTAAGTGTGTGATTAATCCTTTCGGGTATCCAAGACCATTTAAGAGAGGTATTAGGCTCATTTTCGGCTTCATTCGACTTTTTAACCATGATTGTGGTTTGTGTGTCCACTTTCGCGGTGTTGTAAACTTCGGTTTTGCAATCCGGTAGAATGCTAACCGACCAAGCCGGAACCAAGTGCTCGTTGCCCTCAAAGGACACCGTTGCATCGCTCGTTGTGTTCGTGTTGCTAATGAAGCACCCGGATTTTGTTTTAGTAGTGTACATTGTGATCTAAACACATGAAAATTAAGGTTAATACCATGAACTATGTTTTATTAATGTAACATTTCTATCTCTATATATATGTTACTTACCCCAATAGAATTTCCCATGTCAATGGATGAGATATTTCCGTGTGTTAGTGTCTTCTCCATTGATTTCAACGTTGCATGGAGCTCCTTAAGATGACCCCATTTGGGTTGGTTCAAATTGCCTATGATACTCAAAGTTAACAATACAATCTAGCTTACATAGATAAGTGTAACATACTACATTATGAAATGATGCTATATGTATAAATACCATATTCATCAAGAGGTGCATCATAATCATAAGACGTTGTGATATATGGACCGCCGGATGTTCTTCCAAAGTTAGTCCCGCCATGATACTATAGTCAAAATAAGTCATATTTTAGATTTTTCTTCTTTAACTTAAGGTAACATTAACTTTGATACATACCATGTAGTAGTTTTGGAACGTTCCACCCAATTGGAAAAAACGAGCAACGGCAAAAGCTACATCTTCGGCCATTCTATGTGGGTCGCGGCCACCCCAACTTTTGAACCTACAAGATTAACCCAACAAATGTACAAGAATCGTGAATAAGAAAACTAACCGCGGTCATCACCATAAAAAATGGATTTGAATAGAACTAACCATCCGGTCCAGTTTTCAGTCCACATTTTCGGGCTATTTTCGTTGTTAGGAGTGAATTGATCACAATACCATCCATTGCATGTATTGATCTGCATTATGATTATGTGCACAATTAGCTTAAACTATTATAAAGTTCATAAAAGATAGGTTAAATTATATATACCATTGGTTGAGGAGCATCATTTTCTTGACACATAATCCACGGGACACCAACGTGTTGAGCTTCGGCCATGTTTGCACACCAATCACGGTACGCCTTACCCGCATCTCCGTACGATGATATAACATTCCCGTACTCGTTCTCGATCTACCATGTGCGAGATCAAGATATAAAAGAAAAGTTAGATTATTTTGGTTCATTTCAATATACATCAAACAAAAATTGTATGATTATTAAAATTAAACCTGAGCCACGATGATGGGTCCGCCTTGTGAAGCGAAAAGCTTCTCTTGCTTTACCATGTTCACGATTAACGTCGTAAAATTCTTCATCTCATTCTGAAACCATTGAAAATTTGTGGTTTAACAAATCACATTAACAAATATATCATGATGAAAAACAATTTGTTTCGAGTTTTGTTATACCATAAAGACGTCGTTGGCGGTTCGTAGTTCAATTCCGGGCACGTTATGCAACCAAACAGGAAAGCCACTATTGAAACACACGAACCTATTAGAAAAAACGTTACACCTAACATAAAACTAAGTATACATACAATATATACGAACCCATAGTTCCATTCGCCACAAATGTAAGGACCGATACGAAGAACAACGTAAAGTCCAGCCTCGTGTACGGTTTTGATAAACCTAATGAGATCATTGTTACCACTAAAATCATATTGACGTCGAACGGGCTCATGGGCATTCCAAAACACGTAAGTTTCAATCGCGTCTAGACCACCTTCCTTTGACTTCTTTATCAAATCCGGCCACATCTGTTTTTTCATTTACTCGAATTAGGGTTTCGTCATCAAGATCATCATCACACAATGAAATACTTATAAGATACAAGAAAGTCAACTATATACCCCGGGTGTACTCCGAGGATAATGTATGGACCCGGAGAGTATGATCCGACGTTTGCCATTAATGGTGAGGGCGCGACCATCATGGGAGACTTCCGTCGCCCAAGCTAACAAGCTTAGGCTTAGTAGTATAGAGAGGAAGAGATGGGTTCGAAGAGATGAAGCCATGGTTACAAGAGAGGAAATGAAGTGTAGTGATGAGTGAAAGAGACTTTGAAAGGTAAGTATTTATAGGGGGAAATTAGTCTAATATGTAGAACGTTAAATGAAGAGGTTGAGATATACACTCTTCTTCTTCTTCTTTTAATTCATTTTTATAGGTCACTTTGTTAAGATTTTAAGGAATTTCCGTTCAAATCTTTGAATGTAATAATCAATTCACACTTTCTTACACCAAAATACTTAATTAATTTCATTTTTTTAAATGATTTTAATCACTTTCTACCGTTACCTACGAGTTTTTATAAAAAAAATAGTTTTAGTATTAAGATAGTGAGTTTTTTTTTGTGTGTGTTTAATAATTTCCGTATTAGTTAGTATTTATTTTAAAATATAACTCTATTATTATGGGCTTTACTTATTTGTTTATTTTTCTTCGGTGCCTATCATGTAGTATGTTTTTTTCGTAACAAACTAGTTGTTTCAACTCTGGGGCGTGTGTGAAGGATTGAACCTAGCTTGGAGGAACGGGCACCGCAGAGTCATCGTGGAGATGGAATCCAGCCTCACCTTGGAGCTTCTGAAAAAGGGCGTTCCCCGCGAACACGCTCTTTCTAGCCTGGTTAACAAATGTCAAGGCTTCACTAGTAAGGACTGGGAGATTCAGCTCCGGCATATTTATCGTGAGGGCAACTCAATTGGCGACTGGCTAGCTTGTTTTGCCTTTAGTTTTCCTATAGGAGTGCATGTCCTAGAGGGTGTACCTACGGGCTTGAACTCGTTAATTAGGGATGATGTTCGGGGGCGGAGTACCCCCGTTTTGTTTCAACATAGCCTTTTTGAATAAAGCGCCTTTAGCGCAGAGAGCCTTTGCCTCTCGTTTTACCAAAAAAAAACTAGTTGTTTCAAAGTATATTTTGTGTTTTTATAATTAGGTTAATTTATAAAATTTTGTGTATCATATGTTTCTTATATAAAAAGTTAGATTTCTGTAACTAAAATGCTTTCGCGATGATTGAGAAATAATAGTGAGTTTATACTATTGTTGATTGATTTCGGACTTAATATGCATGCGCTTCACAATAACTTTGAGTCGCGTTTGGTTATAACTTTGAAAACGGACTGTAAATGTATGTAGTAAATATATACACTGTAAAGTTTTGCAATCATTATTTGTAGTTTAATATTAATCTTATATAAGACCAATTTTTCAAGATATCAAGGGGAAAAACTCTAATCCATAAATCAAACTGACTTATTATAAAGCTGATGTGCTATTTAAGAAGAGGAATATGGGCCTTCAAATGAAGCAGACTTTATGGGCCTTAAAAAAATGAAGCTGAAGTTATGGGCCTTCCAAATTGGGCCTTCTGAAAAATGAACCAGAATGAAGGGCCCTGATCTATCAACGAAATGAATTTGGACCCGACCCGAATCCAAGAAACCGGTTTCGGATTGGGTACAAAAGTTGGGTGGGAATGGGACGGGATAGGGGTTGTCCCGTCCCGCGAGTTATTTGTCCATCCCGCAAGTTATTTGCGGGACGGGATTTATGACTTTTTTTCTTCGTCCAGCGCGGTCCTTGTTTTATGTGGGACGGGACGGAACGGGAGGAATCCTGGCGAAAATTATGCACCGTTATATTCAACATGTATGTCTGTTTTCTCTATTGTTTAAAGTCACAGATGATCGGAAAAAAAAACTCGATACCTAATTATCGATTCATGACGCCTACATTAGTTGTTAATACATTGAAATTTGAAAACAACTGATAATTTACAGAAAATTACATTTATTTAACTATCGATTACAAATACAGGGCGATAGAACGGACTAGAGCAAGGGCAGCGATAGAACGAACTAGAGCAAGGGCAACCAAATGAGTCGTAAAAAATAAGTGAACGAGTGATGAAAAATTATCGAATTAATAATTTAAAAAATATAAAAAAATACTTTTAAAAATAATATTTTTTTAAAATTATAATTTATATATATATATATGGGAGACGGGACGGGATTAATCGAGAAGAAAAGTTTCCGTCCCGCAAATTTTTCACGTGACAAGATACACATTTTTTTTTTTCAAATCCCGCCACGATCGGGACGGGACGGGATTAGCGGGATTTATGCCCAACCCTATACAAAAGTAATCTAGCGGAAACCGGATATGTCCGACCTGATTTGTTGGTTTGTGTCAAATAGCCGAAAATGGACCAATAATCACATATTCACATCCAAACGTTTTTCCAATTCTAGAGACATTTGATGGGTGTCTTGCAACAAGTGGACGCAACCGACGAGATTCTGCCACGTGTTGAGAAATGCAGCAACCGCTGAGATTCCGCCACGGTGACGGTGTTAGGCGTAGAGGGGGCATTTGGATGTGCGCGTCCCCACCATAATATACGGAAACCCAACTCTTCTCACGCGGAAACAGTGGGTCCCATCCACATGCATCAGATTATCTTTTCATGACCCATTCCAACAACGTGCACTTGTCCGATTATTTTATTCTAAACGGCGTTATAACTCTACAGAAAACGGCGTTTCCTGTGGGCCCCAACATAATACACATCTTGTACTGAGTAAACTTTAGTACGCATCGTTTAAACTATCAGAACGATACATCATCTATTAAGCCCGATTAAAGATTAGTATTTAGATCACTTTTTACACGTTAAGTTAACACAACAACTTTGCTCCTAAAACTTTCCCTCATGTTTCACACGTTAAGTTAACACAACAACTTGAGCCCGACCAACTTTGCTCCTCGTACCCCATCGTTTAAACTATCAGAACGGTACATCATCATGTAGGCCTCATTGCAATTGTCTTAACCCTTTTACTTAACGTGAGAACAGTAATTTAGATATCAATCTATGGTCGGACTCAATAGGCGAGGTACCGTTCTGATCGTTTAAACGACGAGGTACTAAATTTTAGTCAGTCTAAAAGATGAGGTACTGTTTGTACAATTTTCTTTTTTTTTTTGTATACTTTCTTGGATTTAGAGTATTTTCTATTTTTCCGAAAAGATTAGCAAATTTTAAAATTTTATATATATTGACAAATTAATTTACATAAGGGTTTTATTTTACTCAAAAGAGTTTCTTCACTAGTTTTTTTTTATTAGATTTACAAATATAAAATACAATCAAACAATTTTTTTAACAGGTAGAAGAAAAATGATATTTTCCATAAGTGTAACATAATTTGAAATAATTTGGTTTACTAGACTTTTTCTACTTTTGTGTTTAGTAAATGTACCCTTTGAGAGAAGAGTGTGTAGATGTAACAGTTAAAAATCGAAGATGACCTAATCGAGTATTTTAAGAAATTAAATCCGTTTTAACACGAGATACCTCTCGAGGTAACCAGCTCCTAGATGATATTACACCCCGGTGTTATTTGGAGCATTTGGGAGCTTCAATTAATAAAAATGCAGTTGAGAGAAATGATCAGGACATCGGACATGTCCTAGATATGAAAAAACATGAAAAGGCAAAACGGCTAAAAGAGTCGCTATTTCGTTTCTTAGCGGCTAAGAAAGACGGCTTAGGAATACGCGTTTTTCGAAACAATTGCGGAATAATTATCCATACAATATTCCAGATTTATTATTCCAATTTCGAGAAGTTTGGAGAAGGGGGCTTAAACCGCTTTCGGATCGGTAAAAGGATAATTATCGACTCCGCTAAAGGATAATTATCGTCTTCGCTATAAATAGCTGAAATATCGTTTATTAATTCATTTTCTTTCACGTTTCCTCGTAAAAGCTCTGATTTCTCTCAACCTTCAAACTCAGATCTACTCTTCGTTTCTAATCCGATTTCAAATTCGTTTGAGTTTTTGGATTCCTCTCTTCATTCTCTTCATTTTGGTACCGAGTTTCTGCATTTCCGAGCAAGGGAAGGTCTGGTCGAGCATATATGATACTAGGGAGGTTCTGTCGCTCAGATTCCGGTGAATTTGATGGTGTCCGAGCGTAGCCTGCGTCGTTGTGATTCCGAATCTTCTTTCGGATTGTCAATCGGGTTAGTAACGAATAAGTTATGAATTTATTCGTTTTTCGTATTGTGATTTTGCCTAAATTGACCTTAGGCTTGCCAAAATGGATAATTGAAAATTCCATTATACTCGTTACATTATTCTGGTGATTATGGGCTGTTTGTTTGTTAAGATTTGATGATAGGTGGGTTCAGAAATTGCCTGCGGGCAAAACGTTGTTCTGACGAAATTTAATTAATTAATTAAAGGTTAATTAATTAAATTGGGAATTCTAGAAAATGTTATAAGCTAATTAAATTCAAATGAATGAATTTAACTGGTGTTTGAAGCGAGAAGTTTAATACGAAGAATATGATATTCTCAACAGGTGTTGTTGAAGGTTTTGGTTAACTATAGCTTAGTCTTTGTGAGCGTATCCAAGCACGATAAAGGACGATAGTCCGAGTGGGAAACGGCCTCAATAGTTGGTTTGCGAGGTTTTATTGTTCTTACCTGCGAGGTAAGTGTATATGAATTACACTTGTTTAATATATGTTATGTATTTAATATGCTATGATTTTATGCATGCTTGAGTGTATATATATATGTTTGTTATGATTGTATGCATGCTTATATGTATATGAGTGAGACGATGATGATGACTTGATATTCCTTATGAAAGCATGCATGAGGTACATGAAATGATAGTGGAAAGAATGTAATGAAAGAATATGATGAAAGCATGAAATTGAGTTATGATATGAAAGTGATAATGTAGGATGGTAATTGATTAATTAGCCCAACTGGGTCCCGCACGGATTTCCGGGGGACGAGGTCGCTATCTGATCTACAGGGGGCCTCAGAGGTCGCTACCTGATCTACAGGGGGCCTCAAGATAAGAAAAACAGCCAGAGGTCGCTACCTGATCTACAGGGGGCCTCAAGATAAGAAAAATAGTCCAAGATCGCAACCTGATCTACAGGGGGTCTTAGGACAAGATGACTGAGGTCGCTACCTGATCTACAGGGGGCCTAGGACGCTATCGGGTTGGCCAACCGAAAGAAAAAAAAGAAAGAAAGAAAGAAAAGAAATACGAAAGCAATGAGAAAATATATCGTACGATCAGTTGGGGCTAGTTAGTTAATTATCACCTATGCATCGATGCGATCGAGTCTAGCATGTTATATGTTATGTTATGACTATTTATATGTGATGAGATGATATGAGATGTTTATATGAGATGAGATGTTTATATGTGATGTGTGATAACATGCTTGAATGTTTATGTGAAATGTGATGTGAATGGTTGTGGAATTATATGTGAATGTGGATATGTATGCATTGATCGACTTTGGAATGTGAGGAAGGGTATAGAGTGTCCTTTGGGGACGGGATATTAGATACTTATATATATTGGGAGAGTGCGATTTGTATACCCTTACTGAGCGTGTGGCTCATTGTTGTTATATCCACATATTTTTTTCAGCTGCTCAGACTCGGCCTGATCCAGGCAAGGACGTTGGACCCAACACCTGGATTTGAGATCATATTAGGTGGGCTGTTATGGGATGCTACCGCCTAGGATGTTTTGTATGGTTTTAAAACAGTTGTGTTTTGGTTAAACGGAGTTTATGACGTATGTTAGTATGTATATATGTTGTGAATATGGTTGTAAGATAAAGTTTTAAAAATTTACGTTTTCCGCTTTTCCGCTTATTGTTTTAAACAGGGTTAATTAATTGGTAATCAACTAGAAATGAAATAGGTGTTACAGTAGAGTTTGAGAATTAATACAAAAGGTTTGGTATATTTACTTAATTGAAACATTAAAAAGCCTAGTTACTACTCTACTTTATCAAAAAGGCATAGTTATCAAAATTACCCACATAATTTTAACCCAACTGAAAAAACAATCTTAAATATATGCAATTAAAATATAATACAAAATTTTATTTTTATGACAAATAATACTAAATAGATTGGATATAAAAAAATATAACCCACGTATAAGCATAACTTTAGAAACAAAACAGATACTAAGTGCTCGTTTGGTTGGAGCGGTGGAATGGAAACGGAATGGAATCGGATAAGAGTTAGGAAATGAATTGGAAATGATGTGATTACTTTCATGTGTTAAAAGACCTCTAACCAAACGTATTTTTTGATTGATTCGAAATCATTCCGTTACCTGAAATTATTCCTAGCGCTTCCAAACGGACCCTAATAAATTTTTTTAAAACTTTCTTATCAAGTCAATGAGTAAAAATAAGCATATATACTATAATTAAAGTTTTCACGTGTCATTTAGCCATCAACTACTTATATGAATTTTTACTCGTTTTTCAAATTAAAGTTGAATATTCTCAATTTAGATAAAATTACCACTCATACGATAAAACAAATTCGTGTACTTTGACCTATTTTTGTATGTAAAATCCTTATCAAATATTCACTTTATTAGGAACACACGTAACCTAAATTAAGTAGTTAGATGGATAAGTTAGGTTTACAATTAGTTGAGGAAGTTCAACTCAATTCGGATGGATTTTGACCAAAAGTCGAGTGCGGTTATCCGAGTTGAGTCCGACTACGAGACTTCGGATTAGTGCACGAGTCCGTTCCGAAGTTCACACCGTACCGGATAGTCTTTTTAAAGAATATGTATTAATAATTATTTTGATGTATATTTATTTAAAAATAACATATTTTTAAGATATGGTATGATATATATATAATATAGATTATAGTTATGATAGAGTTTTTATAAATGACATAATATTATTATTATACTTAATTATCTATGTATATATTTTTTAATATCGGGTCGGGCAAGCGGCTAAGCCAAACTCTTTGGCTTGTCCGGATCCTTATGGTAGACTGACCGAGCTTTTCGGCCTGACCACACTTTGGTCGTGTTTAGTTTGAGGTTATAGTGATTTATTTTTTTTTTTTTTTTGAGGTTTTAAAATGGATTGTTTAGTTGCAAATGATTCAAGGTTGTTACTTATTAGAAATTATTGATCTTTATTTCCAGAAGAGCCTCGTTATCATCTTCCACTCGGATTAGACATGGTAACTAAACCTAAATCTAAAAAAAGCAAACCGGTGGTTTATAAAAAAATTAACCAAATCGGCGGTTAAGTGTATTATAACCGGGCGGTTACCGTTTGTTCAGTTCAAAATGGGAAATTGAGAGGTGCTCTTGCGACCAGTCCAGCAGGTGACGGAAGAATGCATACGTTCTATTCCTGTTGGTGAAAGGGGATAGAGGCGAGATCGCAGCGACTCTCGTGTAACAACCGTAAGTTGAATTAGTAATTGGATAACGTAATAAAATATAATAATCAACTGATTATGAGCATGCTATATGTTTATTTTACCTTATGTGTGTTTGTGTCTTTAATGTATTTTTGATATCTAAAATGTTAGCTAACGGTTTATACCGATGTTATAGATGTCATGTAGGATATAAGTGTTGTTGAGGGATCCGGATGGCGTGATCATCCGGGGTTCTCGTACATTATAGGACGGGATCGGGTTTATATTTCAGTTGTTTTCCCTTTGTTTTGAACTCGATGCGAGTCTTTTACACTTCATTTAAACCTTTGTTTAAACATTTTGTTTTATTATAAGTTTTGGTTTTCATTTGACTGTGTCTTTGTTGCAAAATCCGTTGTGTCGTTGCTACTTTGAGGGTCCTAACCCGTAACGTTTCGACTTTTCATAACTTGGGTAATAACTAATTTATAAATATGCAAAATAATCATCACCTAAAACTAAATACATCCGATATCCCATGGCCATAGACGCCATACCCACCATATTTATGCACATACAGGTTGGTTGTTCGAACTCGATCAAATCTATCTATTGAATAAATAACTCCAAATCACAGAAGGACGAGATATTTTCATTGTAGGGTATATACATTTTTTGTCGTAAATATATATATTGATTTGACATTATCAAGATTTGCATAATTGAAGGTATGATTCTCATAATCGGTACATAAATTTGGGAGCACTGAACCAAAATTTAATCATAAAATGTTACTATGTATTGTTTGAAAATGAATAATGACTTACTATTATGATGTCTAAGAAAATTGTACCTCTATCTATCTTGATATTGATTATTAACACTATTTAGGGTTCGTTTGGTTTTAACTCCAAAGTCGGAAACGAAATAGAAACGAATCCAGTTCATACGTATGCCCTTATTCATGAAAGTTTTTGGAATCATTTTTTATGATTTGATGTAATTGGAGTAGAGTTTGATTACTTTTGATATCCTACAAAGGGTAACAAAATGTGGGAAATCAAATGTACTTTGAACTAAACCACAAAGAATGATTCCATGTGATATCATGAATAAGGATATGCATATGGATTAAATTCGTTTCCATTCCGTTTTCGTTACCGAAGTTGGAACCAAACGGGCCCTTAATGTAATATCGACAACTTATTAAGTTTTATATGTGCATAGTGATAGAATATAGAAGTTATTTTTTTTTACTAAACTTAAATTAATTGTTTCATATGTTAAGAAAGAATAATAATATGAATTATATGATATTATGACATAATATGAAGTTGCAATTAGTTTGAAATATTATTTGTTACTTAGTTTAGTTTATGTATTATTTATTATTTAGTTTAATTTATTATATACAATATATTATGTCTTTAGTAATTTTTTTGTAATCCTATAAATAGCAACAATAATATCAATATAATTGTGTTGTTTTTCCATCAATTGTGTGTGTTCTCAACCCTGACATTAACAAATAATATAACCTAATATTATGGCATAATCTCATATAACTGATATTATTATTCCTTCTTAACTTCAAACACAAGTTTATCGTAAAATTACGACTTTAGTTTTATATAAGGTAATTCCTTGCAATTTTACGTTAAACCCAATAATATCAACTAATAATAATTACGAATCTGTTCTCATGTATACACGTTAGGGGTGTTCTCATAATATCTAATATATATATATATATATATATATATATATATATAGGGTGTGGTTCTCGTGAGAACACCCCTAACGTGAGAACATGAGAACAATCGTACACCGTTTGATTTGAGTATTAAGGATTGAGATTTAGAGTAAATATCAAAAATAATAACAACTACGAATAACAATAATTAGGAGTCCAACAATAACTACGAATAATCCACTCAACCAACAATAACTACGAATAATACATTAAACGATATGACACATTCGTAACAAAACTAATAATAATTACGAATTTGTTCTCATGTTCTCACGTTAGGGGTGTTCTCATAGGATGTATACTCTATCTATATATATATCGTGTGAGGGTTGCACTGCAACGTGTTTATTGGAGTGGGTTCAATCATTAAATTTTCATTCATGATCGATATTTAATTATTTCAAATCCGCATACCAAATTTATCATTTACATTTAGTGCATCATTAGATTTCCAACCGACACATACGAGTAACGTGTGATTAATCAAAATTAACCTTAAATTAAAGATAATCTTATAGTTAAACAAATTTAAAAAAAAAAAGCTAAATAGATGGACATTGATTTGGTTCGATCATTATTTATTATTTTTAAAAAAATCCAAAAAGTGAGCCTTGCTACTTTTAACTTGAGATCGAAGATGTTTGTGTCAATAATTTAAAGAAAATTTTTTTATCTCAATTTAGACGTCGGTGTTTAAAATAGACGTCTATATTAGCACCTTGTGAGTATTGTTGGTCATAGTAAATTTAAGCCCGCAACTTAAATTAGTCAAATCTTAAGCTTCCCGGTTATTGCTATTCGTACCACAGTGACCCGACTTTTGCATATATCTCCCGATCCCTTTTTTTATTAAAAAAAAATTCTTTTTAAAATTTGAGAACATTTTTTTTTTCCAATGCGAATTTCACATTTTACATCGAAAAACACCGAAATTTTAACCAGATTTAGAATTTGAGTGCGGGCGCGAGGAGCCGGCACTCAAATAAATAATTTTTCTTTAAAAAAAAGCGCTTACGCCTACGCATGGCGTACGCGTAGCTCAAAATGGTCTTAACGGCTTAACGCTACGCGTACGCGATGCGTAGGCATAAATGTGGTACGCATAGCATGGAACGGGTGGTACGAATAGGAATTTGGCCTATAATTTAAGTTTGGATAAGATAAGACACCACGTTACCCAACTCAAACAATACCTCACAACAAGTCAAGTATACCATCAATTATAATTTTCCAAATGAATTAAAATCAAATAATTTGAATTATTGGACTTAAATTAAAACTAATCTCGTTTTTTATACATCTAAAATAATATCAAGTATTAATGTATGGGGAAAATGTTATATGATTTGTTTATAGGATATTCCATTTTTAAATCAAGTATTTATTAATATAAATATCATTTATTAGTTAGTCATCTACTCATTTGTTAATAATATTTATGATTTTATTCAAAAAAAATTATTAAAATTGTTTGGTAATTGGCAATCACAAATAAAATATATTATTTCACCCTTAGTATTTAACATTAATTAAAATATTATATATAGTATATACAATGTATACTATGATAATATATATTAAGTAATTTTTTTTTTGAAAAAAATTGAAGTTGAAAACTCAAACAAAATGTATTGATGTTATTTTAATTCGCGAGCCTTCACATATCTAAAAAATAAATAATTCTAAAAAAAACATTATAAATACATTTTAAAACTTAATTAAAAATTGATTTTGACTAAAACTCAACTCTACAAATTATCAAATTTGACCTAACTTTAACGGCCCCTAGTAATACTATTTTCTTCCGGCAAAGATAACGGCACGAGAAAACAATGGGTAAACGGCAAACAGAAAGTTTAATTAAATATTATTATTGTTATTTTCCCAAAAATAATAATATTAAAATCGGGTTCGAAAATTTGTACACGTGATTCTTATTTTCCAAAGACAAAAGCATCATGACCACTGACAACTACCTACGCCCATAAAAATATTTTATAAAAAAAGATAAAATACTCGCAATATTTGTGGTGCACATCCCCACCATCACCACCCACCTCTTCACGTTCCCCCTATTCATCTTATTTATTCCGCCTCGTGCCCTTAAAGAAAAGAAGCAAAAAGCAAAACAAACACGAAAGCCTTTCAGCTCCATTGATTTTCTTAAATACCGGAGAAATCTGTTTGTTGACGTACGATTTTGATTGTCTTTGATATTGTTGTAGTTGAATCGGTGTTGATTGAAGAGAAATTGGAATTGAAAGAGCTCCATTGTTGATTATCGGAAAGAATGGTGAATTTGTCGGCTTCTGGGAAGGTTTCTGGTCATAGATCGGCTTACTCACAGACTTTTAATCTGTTGAGTCAGTATGTTAAGGAGAAGAAGACTATTGGAGATCTTAGCCTTGGAATGTTCAGTAACGGCGACGAGCGAGGTATGTAAAGTTGTTAGCGGTTTCTTCGTCTTCTCGAAGTTTCTGTGTTGCTTTTCTGTGTATTTATTAATGTTAATTGATACGAATACTTTTTTCTCGAATCTGGCTCATGGTGTTCAGTTATTATTAATTTTTGAACGGAGCATATAGCAAGTTTGTTGATGCTTTGAATGAATCGGTGAAAAGGAAACAAAAATTTTGATATAGATACTTCTGAATTAGTGATTAGTGATACATGCATTTGGATCTCAACTGCTGATGTTTCAATTTGCAGGACAAAACGATGTGTTTCGTCCCACAACGATGAACTTATTTCCAGTAAACAATAAACCGGCTGGAGAAAGCAACGCTAAATCCATGGATCTGTTTCCTCAGCAGGCTTGCTTTGCTTCTCAATCAATGTGAGTTGCAATTTCATCTAACTAGCTAGTTATAGTAAATTGATTTTTGCTGTTAACTGTTGGATAATAAATTGTAATTGTATTGTTTGCAGTGAGCCTCAAACTTCACAGCTGACCATATTCTATGGTGGACAAGTTATTGCTTTCAATGATTTCCCCGCTCACAAAGCAAAGGAGATCATGGATCTTGCAACACGAGGCATCTCAGCTTTCAATGAAACTAACACAAACAATACTAGCTCCGTGATGAAGACTGCAGCCGAAAAAGTCGGTTTAGCTCCTCAAAGCCTGATTGAACAAACTGCCACACCAATAGTCACTGGTGATTACTAGATCCCTTGCACGTGTATTGATATTGTGATCGATATGTTGCTAATCTTCCAATTGAATCATGCAGATCTACCAATTGCTAGGAAAGCCTCGCTGCATCGATTCCTCGAGAAGAGAAAGGACAGGTACTGATTGTTTGATTGTGTCAATACATCAAGTTTCTTAGATTTGACTTGAAATCAAGAAGTACTAAACTCAATCTCGCATTCAACGAACTTTCAGGATCAAGGCCAAGGCACCATACAGCACAAGCAAACCAGGAGATGATATGCCACTGAAGACTAATCAAAGCAATCCATGGCTTGGATTAGCTGCTAATCCACGTTCTTGAGAAGCCATAATGAGATGTTAATTTATTAATCAATTGCTGTTTAACTCTTTGTTAATCTCAACAGAGATTTTAGATGGTTTCTCAGTGGAAACTCCTAAAGTACTATCCATATTTTGCAAAACATAAGTGTATTAGTGCTAGTTTTGTAATTATACAAAATTAATGGAATTCTTATGAAAATTTCCTTTCTTTTGCATTTGAAAGCCATGACTTTTGCGCGCTGGCTACTCGACATGAACGCGTAATGGTGGCCCCCACACCTCATATTAAATTAATCCAAATTATTGACAAGCCTCTTTAATGCTCCTCTTGCTCTATTCTTCACGACTCAACTATTCTATAATTTCTATCATACGACTATACTTTATCGTGCTTCACGATACTTACATATATATTAAAATATTTATGTCTTGTCTCAATCTAATATTATACCCATTTTTTATAACGAAAGTCGTATTCGCACGGTTAAAGATTTCGTTATTGTACCACGTATGTGGATCCCGTAAACGTCGTAATGTTACGGTTACGGATCCCGTAACCGTGAACTTTTGGTCACGGTTGGATTCCGGATCCGTGAATTTTTTCTACATGAATTATAACCCGGAAAAAAAAATTGACGCCTTCACGGTTACGGAACCCGTAACCGTGATGTCAGAAAAAAAAGAAAAAAAAATATATTTTTTTTAACGGCGCATTGCGTATGAGTGGTGCGTTATCAATACAGATTTTTAAAAAGTCCATATAAATCTTTAGTTATTCAATTAGAATTTAAAATTTTTCATAAAATTCCTATGGTATTTAAAAAAATCTTTAAAAGTATGGATTGAATACACCCCCGAAATCTTGAACCGTGCAAACAACACCCTTCTTTTTTTTTTTTTTTTTTGTGAAAACATCCGGGACGGGAATAATTCGTGGCCCATTGAGGATTCAAACTCGAATCTCGAAGCTAACCACTTAAGGAGTCTAGCACCACATCCCATTAGACCAACTGAGTATTGGTTCCTTCTTTTATAATTATAGCATAATAATATCACGTAATTTGACTTTTGATTTATTATCTAGAATACTTTGAAATTAAAAATTAAAAATCTTAGAAATTTATAATTGAATAAAAATATATTGTTATCAAGTCAACTATATCATTATACTTGAACCCTCGTTAGTCAAAGTTGGAAATTGCCAAGCAACGTTTGAATAGGGAATTTGGTATCGATGAATATTGCATTTAAGACTAATTTAAAGCAAATTTACAATGTTTTTTTATTGTCCCCTTGACCTTATTCATTTAAACAATTATAACATCAAATTTTTTATTTTATGAAGATTAACTTAATTATTCACCGAAAGTCCAAAGTTGAAAGACATAATCGATAATAACACTAACGTGCAAAGACAAGGCCATATATTATAAAGTTGATGGGTCAATGATAACTCATCCAATATAGCAACATTCTGGTACGAGTCACGACCTAACCTATAATCTCTAGTCACGAATGAATGGCTTAGAAGTTAGAATGAAAGATCAATCAACAAAGAACGTGCTTAAAAGCCTCATAATCGAATCACTAATATATGGTCGGTTTTGGACCGTATTACGACGAAATATCAATAAGTTTGTGTGTTGTACTCGTGACATAAGTGCGACGAAATCCCACGTGATCTTCGACCCGTCGAAATAAAGAATAACGAGCTTAGTATATAAGGTTGATGAGCTGTAAAATTTATGTGTTGGGTTTAAACCAGCATTCTTGTGCGTCTGAAACCGAAACCTTCGTGAACTTCGAGCTGTCGAAATTTCACATAGAATTATTGACCAAGGTAGTGTTTAGTGTTGTCCGTATTTGACTTGAGTTGAGTTTAAATGTATAATATTTTTTTTGAAAATTAGAAATGATAAAAAGTTCGTGAGCTGGATCATGATGTTCTGGTTCGGTTTATAAATCAATAATGGTTTTAGGGCCCGTTTGGTTTAAGCTCCTGAAACGGAAACGGAATGAAAACGAATCTAGTCCATGAGTATCTTATTCATGAAAATTTTGAATCATTCCTTGAGATTTCATGCAAAATACACTTCATTCCCTCCATTTTGTTTCCCTATAGGGTATCAAAACTAATCAATAACAGTGATATACGCATGAACTAGATTCGTTCCATTCCATTTCCGGAACTAAAACCAAACGGGCCCTTAAACTACACTATAACGGTCAAGACAAGACGATAACTTACGATCCGATCCAAACCATTTGCCCAACCTAATCCGAATCGCTCTTCATCACGGGTCGCAACATACGCATTAAACTCGACACAACTCACCCAATCCATAAAAGATTCCACACAACATTACAAAGATACATAACACAAACGCAACAAAAAATACCCATTCTGTATAAGATCACACTAAGGACATTTCAACCAAAACATGCCAAACAAACTCATCTACAACCCCACATTTATCATACCATGCCAAATCAACACGTCGGTCTCTTTTACAAAGCATCACGCTTTAATATTAGCTAAAGCCAACGAAATATTGGAACTAATGGTAGTAAATTTGACTTAGTTGCTTAACCTAACAAAGTAGTAAGTAAGCTGAATATAGCAAATACGTTTATGTGAGCTCAATTACATCCATGTACTTTTTCAAGATTGCATTAAGAACTCAAACATGAGCTATCGAGTGTTGTTCCGAAAATTCAAGTTCGAATGTCTCGACAACATATATGAAAAAATTGATACCATAAAAAAAAGGCATAAAATATCCGGTTTAGACAGAACATCGTTGAGCAATCAAATCGATAGATCTAAAGAAGGGTTGAACAAAACTCGATCGGTTCACCTGAACCGAACTGAAACCGAAAATTTCGGGCTCAATCTAACCAAACAACGCCTATTTCAGTTCGGTTAACGGTTCATAAATTATAGCATTTCGGTTTTCGGTTGGGTTGATGAACCGAACCTAAAACCATTGATTTAAACCAAGTTTATCAAAAAACCGAGGGGAGAATTAGGATTAACCCACTTAAAGGGTTTCCGCTTCTTCTCTTCAGTTTTTACGGCCGCTTCTTTCGTATCGAGTTCTAGATAGGCATAGGCTCCGTTTGGTAAGTGTATAAATTAAAGAGATTAAGATTATGAGAATTAAAAGCGATAAATAATTATCGTAATCTTGTTTGGTAAGAGAATTCAGGAGATTAAATGAGTTAGATTATGGAGATTAGGGGAATTAGATTATGGGCCAGTTTGGTAACGGATGATTACGTAGATGAAGATGTGGATGAAAGGAATTATTTAGATGAAGAATTAAGGGGATGAAATTGTTTAAGAGGGTGAATATGAATATAAGTGAAATGAGTGTTTGGTAAAATTAATATGATTGTGAGTAAAATTACGAAAAAGTATGTGTAATATTTTTTTTATAAATGAAAGAAATGAAAAAAGAGGGGTAAAAGTGAGATTTGACCCTCAATAATCTTCATAATCCCTATAATCTAAGTTTTACAGGATTACAAAATTCTCATAATCTAATTCCCTTAACCTCCGTAATCTAACTCCTTTAATCTCCTTAATTCCCTTACCAAACGAGATTACGAGAATTATTTCTCTCTTTTAATTCTCATAATCTTAATCTCCTTAATTTATGGTAGTACCAAACGGGGCCTATGGGGATTTTGTAATCTTGCAAAACTTGGATTATAAGGAATATCAAGATTATTGGAGCTAAAATCTCACTTTTACCCCTCATTTTTTCATCTCTTTCATCTATAAAAAAATTTAACACGTATTTTTTTCGTAATTTTACCCACAATCATATTAATTTTACCAAACACTCCTTTCATTTAATTCCATACTCATCATCATAAATAATTTCATCCCCTTAATTCTTCATCTAAATAATTCTCTTCATCTACGTAATATTACGCTACCAAACTGGCCCATAGTATAATACATTATAACACCCAATACAATTTTTAAAGGACATAAAAATAACAAAATAAAAATCATTATTTTTAAAACATGTAATTCAATAATTTGATGGCACATGCATATATATTACATTCTTTCAATTTATTAGTAGAATTTTCTATTCCAAGTGAAGTGAATATGGGCTTAGGTAGCCAAAATGATAATATTAATGTGCCAATTAAATACATTAAATTTCATTGTACTTATCTTTCCGTAAAGCAAGCACGAATATAATTATAATAATATTATTTATTTTAAATTGCCGAATTTCGTAGAAAAGTCTAGGTCGTAAATTTCTACACGTGTTTCTTATTTTCTAAAACAAACCCATCACGCTACTGACATGACAGCTACCTACGCTACTCAAATACGTATTATTGAGAAATTACGGATTACGCCCCTCTAATTTTGACTTTTTAGAATTCTATCCGAAAGTTTTTCAATTGTCGGATCGTGTCCATGAACTTAATAAAGTTTCGGAATATAGTATTCTATTATCCGCAATTTATAATTTTGAGGAAAAAAATTTAATTAGTTATCGTTAATCGTAATTTTAGAGGTATATGACGCGTCGGTAGAGCGAGATTATCGAAGTTATAATGCTTATCGAAGATGAAAGTTATGGGAGATTATGAAATTTTTCTTCGATATCGCCCTAAAGCATGTCTTCAGCGATATGTGTAATAATTGTATAAACCCTGTAATTTTCCATTTAATCCTCATAATTTATTAGAGTAAGGTTAAAAAAAATTCATAACTTTCGTACCCGAAAATTTGCTAAACCCGCTTATTAAACGCTATTCATAATTTACCTTTGATATTATATATACATATTTTTTTAATTACAGAGTTTATATATTGTCCAATAAATTATTTCTTGAATTGAATAGTTTATTTTTATTTTTCTTTCATACAAATATTAATTTATGAGTGAAAATTGAAATAAGGGTGTAATTCGAAAAAATAAAAAGTAGTTGGACATAATTCGAAAAAAAATTAAATTATAGGGTATTATTCGCAATTTACCTTTAATATTTAAATATTGATATTTACTTAATTTAATTAAATATTCGTAACTTATTTTAGTGGTGTTCATGCCCCCACCACTACCCACCTCCTTTTGACTGCACCAATTCTCTTCTTATTTATTCCTCAAGCTTCAACTCACAGAGAACGAACATCAAGAATTTGGTTTGTGGCTTCTCGATTTTGCTTGTTTGTGAGGATTTTGTTGTTTGAGGTTCGGTGAATTGTAGAGATTAACCGGAAGTTGTGGTTTGATGGCGAATTTGTCTGTTTCCGGGAAGGTTTCTGGTCATAGATCGGCTTTCTCTCAGACTGTTAATCTTCTTAGTCAGTATGTGAAAGAGAAGAAGGCGATTGGAGATCTTAGCTCGTTCGGTAACTGCGATGAGCGAGGTATGAAATTCTTTTTGAAATAAGTTTCAGTTTTTGCATCTTGTTTTTACGGTTTGATAGTGGGATGTGAGCCGGTTGAGTTTAGTGGAAGTATAGAATCTCTTGTGTTTGTAGATGTTGTTCAGATTAACGGAGCTTTGGGCTTTGTGTTGGTTGATTTTGCTGCTTTTTGTTTGTGCCGCCTTGTAGTTTCTTCGTGGAAATTAACGGAAATAATATACAGAAGGGAGATTGGTGATATTGCGATGATATTGATGTTGTTAGTTTTTGCATATTGTTGTTTTATGGTTTGATAGTGGGATATGAAGCGTTTGAGTTTAGTGGAAGAATAGAATCTATTGTGGTGGTAGATATTGTTCAAATTTTTGGATCTTGGAGTTTTGTGTTGGTTGATTTTGCTGCTTTTTTGTTTCTCCTTGTAGATTCTCAGTAGAAATGGAAATAGAATGTAGAAGGGAGATTAGTGATATTGTGATGATAATGGTTTTGTTAGTTTTTGCATCTTGTTGTTTTATGGTTCAATAGTGGGATATAAGGGGTTTGAGTTTAGTGGAGGAACAGAATCTCATATGGTGGTAGAAATTGTTCAAGTTATGGAACTTTGAGCCTTGTCTTGGTTGAATTTGCTGCCTTTTGTTTTCCAATTTCTGCTTCTAGTTGTACGGCCTTGTAGCTGAATCATTGAAACAGAAAGAATTTACAGCTAGTTAATTTGGTATTGTTATTAATGAACTAGTTGAAATGAAGGACAAAATTGAGATTGTGATGATAATTATGATTATGTTTAGTCAAAAAGAAGTTCTGATTATAGCAGGAAATCTCATGTTTTGATTTTCAGGTCAAAACAACACGTTTCATCCGACAACGATGAACTTCTTCCCGGTAAACAAGAAGTCCGGTGAGGAACCAATCAGATCCATGAACCTGTTTCCTCAACAGGCTTGTTTTGGTTCTCAAGCTAGGTGAGTAGTGGTTGATTATGATGTACTTTGTTAGGTATAATTAGTCATTTTTTACAAAAACTAAGAATTCTCATTCTTGATTGTTTGCAGTGAACCCCAATCTTCACAACAGCTGACCATTTTCTACGGTGGACAAGTGATTGTTTTCAATGATCTTCCAGCTCACAAAGCGAAGGAGATCATGGAGATTGCAGCTCGAGGTGTAACTCAAAATTCAAACACCAATACCATCCCTGCTGTCAATACTACTAACACAATGATTGCGGCTGATAAGAACACTTTGTCTCCTCCAAGCCTCAATGAACAGTCAACCACCCCAATCGTCACCGGTAATTACTAGATTCCTTGCACATATGGTTTGTAAGTTTGCTGATATATATGGTAGCTTATCTATGCTTATTCGAATTGAATGTTGCAGATCTACCAATTGCTAGGAAAGCATCCCTGCACCGATTCCTCGAGAAGAGAAAGGACAGGTATGAACTGATGAATCATGTAACAACTTTTGATGATATGATGATATTCATCTTGCTTTCGAACATGCTCTATGTGCAATAAACTGATGTTGGATTTATTATGTTTATGCTGATGAGATAAGTTTGTCAAAAATCTCAATTTATTGAGATTGATAAAGTCTATATGTAGATTCAGTACACTTAGGGACCATTTGGTTGGTAATCCGAAATGAAAACACTAAAGGGAATGGTTAAGAACTGGAAACAAAATGTTCATGTTTAAGATTCATTTATGTTTGGTTATCCTTGAAAGAATGATACTTTAGGCTAATTTTGTTTCCTTCTATTAACTGTACCTTTCTGGTTTCATTCCGCCGACCAATCAAACAGCCATTAAAGCCATACTCTTAGGTCAGCTTAACACTGAAGCTGTAAACCGTGATTGTTAAGGGTACATGTTAGAAAAATGGTACATAAGAGACTTGAATGGTTTTACAGCAAGCGATAGGTGTATTTTCGAGTTTTATCTACCTAACCGGCAAGTCTAATAGAATTTCGCGACTTGCAGGATTAAGGCAAAGGCACCATACAACACAAGCAAGGCAGACGATGAGACGCCATTGAAGCGTGATCAAAGCAATTCATGGCTTGGGCTAGCTGCTGCTGCTCCGCGATCTTGATCAACTTCAATGATCAAGAGACTTGTTGTATGACTATTATGCCATAATGAGATGTTAATTTAGCTGATTTAGAAGTAGAGTATTATTAATCAGTGTTTTTAACTCTTTATTATCTCTATGGAGGCTTTTTTTTAGATGGCTTATTATATCGCCATGTTTATGACTTGAAGCTTTTTGCAATGCACTGCTCCAATGTGCTAATATGTTTTTACCATAAGAATGGCTACATTTTGTAATTATAATACAATTATGGGTTTTATAAGATATTTTCCGTGTTTTGTTTAGTTTATGTTTTTTAATAGACTGTTGCTGAGTTGGCAGGAACAACGCGTATTGGACAACTCAATAGTCGCTAATTTCTGTACTTGTCCATTATAAATTTATAATGAAAAGTATTTTAAATTACTTTGATATATAAATATAATAGAATATCCGTTAATATATGAATTTGAACAAAAGAAAAAACAATATTTTTTATGTAGGTAAGTTAGGCAGATACTGTGTGGGTATCGACCAAAACTATGTTATAATAATTGGAAATTCCATCACTTTTAAAGTCAAGACGTAACCATCCTAAACTAGGTTAAGAATTTCTCCACTTAAATCCGATACGAGCGCATATAGAAAATGATTTATGTAGAATTTTTTCACTTAAATCTGATACGAGCGTATATAGAAAATGATTTATGTATATGAGCACATGTACACGTTAATTTATCGATCGACCTAATTTCTCCACTTTATACCTGAAAAGTTATTATCTTCAATAAAAACATTGGATTCCATCCTAACCTAGATTCGAAATTTCCTACCTTTAGATGCGGAAAGTTATTATTTAGAAGCTAACCGTTCTGATATCATATTAGTGTACGACACAAACAGATTGTACAACGAGGATCGTGTGGGTATGAACGTACATATACATTAGATCACCGACTTTATATACTAAACCCAAAATCTAACACGTTTATGAAAGTTATTATCTTTAAATCCAAAACCCTCATACAAATCTTTCTTTTTCTAATCTATATATACTACTAAAACAGCACCCATTTTGTCCACATGTCAACCTCTAAGGCCGTTCACGTAAGCATTTTTTCAATTTATTTACAGATTTGCCACAACGTATTTACATATTTTCCATTAATTATTTTATAAGAAAATTTTTTGTTAGAATTTATAAACAGTCATCATGCCACGTCAATTTTATTAAAGTAAATAATTAAAAAAAAATAATCTATCTATCTACCAATCAAAATTAACTAACTGATCTATTCTAACTCGATTTGCTAGAAAATCTAACGCAAATATTCTAACAAGATTTGACACATTTGTTAAATTTAAAACTAAATCAAATTTTGCTTCTCTATCTGAATCTAAGTAAAAGTGATAATATATTAAGATATAAATATAATACTCAAATAATAATCTTTGTAATGAAATTTTAATTATGTTCTTTTTCTTATTTTAAAAAAAAATAGCTCCTCTATCTGAATCTAAGTAAAAGTGATATGTACTACTTTGTCTATAATCAATTTGTAAACTATTTTTAGATAACAATTTCTTTTTACTATCCAATGGGACTGCAATTTTCAAATTAAAAAAAAAAAAATGCACAACCTAATAAACCATAAACTATATTTATATTTTCGGTATACATCATAAATTACTTCAATTTCCCTACAAACATCCCATTTAAAAATTTCAATAGAGGAGATTGTTTATAAAAATATCACCCATTTATATTATACATCTTGTAATCCTTGATTTTAAGTTTACAAATGTTCTTCATAATCCATACATACACATCAATACTTTTTGTACAATTAAATTATCATATAAATAAATCATTCTTTATTAAGCAATATTTAGCTTTTTAAAAATCTTATTATTTATGGGTAAACCTACACAAAGTAGCTCTACCAAAAATGATAACTTTTCTTTGTCGGCCACTTCAACAAAGATTGAAGATAGACTATAATATTTAGTAAACACGAACGTGTTTCATACACTTACAACTATGTTTATGCTTAAAATATGCAATTGCCTATCAAGATTCTCTTGTCCATTTTTTCAACTTAGAAGTACACAAACTAGATATGGTCATTTGATGTTCAAGTTTGGAAAAGTCTTATATGAGTTTGATTTGTTCTGAATTAGTCACTTAGGATATAAATTACCCACAATGTTAGGCCCAAACACCCCAGCCCAATACAAGTAAAATATATTCCTACCAAAAAAATAAAATATAAAATTTCAAGAAGTCTTCGTTGCCGTCTAAATATGAGGTGTCCACAGTTATTTCCTAGGCTTTTACTGTGTACTTTCTTCGAAGATGAACGTTTATACTCGTTTCCTACTGCTGACTAGATCATCCTGTTTTCTCTTGAATACTTTTTGCTTTCGGTTTTATTTTGATGTGTTTTTTTTTGTATTTCTTTTTTCCTTTATTCGTATCCTTCATGATGGTTTGACCGTCTGCCGATTTTTTCGACTTTTCAACCCAGTAGACGGCGCGCGTTTCGAACCGCTTTTCATTATAAAAAAAAGGTAAAATTAATAATTTTTAACCAACTGCACTCATCTTTTTCAGCTCTAACCATCCTATTGTTCATTATTAAATTTGTAGAAATTTAACATTCATCTCTTATAAATTCGGGAATTTATAAGACGTACCGGTGAAAATCGCTATTGATAATCACAACTACACACGCAAAGTGCGTAGTTTCGCTTTTTACATATGAATTCAAAATACGCGTTTGACAAGCGTAATTGGAGACATTCTGAGCCGGTTGGAGCCGATGAAAATTTTTTTTATTTTGAAAATAACTGAATAACTACGCTAATGATACTTTATAAACTTGAACTTTTCATAAATCTTGAAGCTCTATTTTTCATATAAATTTTAACTTTTCATAAATCATTAAGCCCTATAAAAAAATATATGAAAAAAATAAGTTAAATTATAAAAAAAGGAAAAGCGCCAATCGCTCAAGTGACACGTGTAAAACCGCCTCTTCTCTTTGTCTTCTCATTCTCTCTCCTCCACCAGCTCGATTACTGCCAACGGCGGTTACCCTCTGCAAATCCTCAACCGTTCACTTCATCTCACAGTCCCCATACTTCTTCTAGAGCTTCCCCCATTCTTCTTCCTCCTTCATCAATGTCTTCACTACATCCACAACCTCAACCTCCCAACTTCATCCTCTAACACTTTCAATGGCGGCGACCGCCATTTGCTCCACATCATATTCATCTTCTCGCCCGCCGATCATCTCCCGTTTCTCCAGCTACCGCATCCCTCGCCATTTTCGTCACCGTCGCCGCCGTAAATCCACATCAATATGCATCCGAAACGAATCCGGCGACGACTTTTTCACAAGCTTCCTCTCTCATCTCTCTCAGCCTTTTAATTCGCTTAATTCCCTCCCTCTTACCGCCCTAGGTTTCGCTTCTGGTCTCGCTCTTTCCCTCCCTAAGCTCAATTTCAAACCCCGCCAACTCGGAGAGTGGATCTTTATCACCAGTCCCACGCCTTTTAACCGTTTCGTGCTGTTGCGGTGCCCGTCGATTTCGTTTGAGGGAGCTGAGTTGCTTCAGGATGTCAACGAGAAGCTTGTTAAGCAAGAGAGACACTTTGTTAGATTGGATAGCGGGAGGATTCCGAGCCAGTTTGCTGGGATAGGATGGGGAGTGGGTGATCAAAAGCTGGAGTATTCTAGGGTTTGTGTGGCGACGGAGGATGGTGGAGTGATTGCCTTGGATTGGCCTGCGGATTTGGACTTGAATGAGGAGCATGGATTGGATTCTACTGTCTTGATTGTTCCTGGATCAGCTGAGGGGAGCATGGGAGAGAATGTGAGGGATTTTGTGCTTCAGTGTTTAAATAGAGGATTATTTCCTGTTGTTATGAATCCTAGAGGTTGTGCTGGTTCCCCACTCACCACCCCTAGGTATGTTCAACAATTTACGGCACTTTGTGAGTTTTTTTTTGTCCTTCTATTCAAATGCTTCATGGTGGATTTGTTCATTAAAAGTAGGATGAAGATTTATGACAGTGCTTAAAACTATTCCCATCTGATATACAGGCTATCAGCAATTTAGATGAATGTTTTATTTGGATCAAATGGGATTGCTAAGCTCCCTTGGTGCTTGATCAGGATTGAATCATTTACTTGCATTTGGTTAATAATGTAGTACAGTCTTTTTTGGCTATCTTAAGTTAATAGTGAATCAGTGATACACCTGTGTAGGTTGTTTACAGCTGCTGATAGTGATGATGTGTCATCGGCTATACAGTTCCTCAGCAGAACAAGACCATGGTCAACATTTATGGCTGTTGGCTGGGGGTTTGGTGCAAACATGCTGACTAAGTACCTTGCTGAAGTTGGTGAGAAGACACCTTTAACAGCTGCAACATGCATAGATAATCCTTTTGACTTAGAGGAGGCTACAAGGACCTGTTCCGGGGCTGCTGTCAATCAGAAGCTCACTGGAGGACTGATAAATATATTGAAATCGAACAAGGTTTATGTTTGTCTTCTTTTTTTTTTTATTTGTTAAATGAAGATATATTTAATGGATAAGAATCAGTTATACTCGTTAAGATGTAATTTTTAATACAATGCTTTTGACTCTAGGGACTGTTTCAAGGAAGGAGCAAAGATTTTGATGTTGACAGTGCTCTGTCGGCTAAATCAGTTCGTGATTTTGATACAGCGATATCCATGATATCTTATGGATTTGAGACGATTGAAGAATTTTATTCCAACTCCAGCTCAAGATCAATGGTTGAGAATATCAAGGTTCCTGTTCTTTTCATACAGGTTTGTGATCATGAATTCTGCAATCTGACTGAGGCACTATTTTGAAGTAGCTTCTTTCTGTCTATGACGCCAGTTAGGTTTATAGTTGACAAACACTTCAAAATTTCAGAAGCTTAAAAGAAGTATATAAGTGCCTTTATACATTGGATGTTTTTGAAACCCAAATCTAAAATTTCATCAATTTTGGGCCAAATAGAGAAGTATAATAAAGTTCTATTTCCCTTTATATTGCAAAAGGGATATCAAAAAGCATTTTATGTAAACAACTTCAGTTAATGTAAATGCTTCATGTATTCTTAATTACATCATTGTGCAGCTACAGAAGTTTCGGGCTACATATCACAGGAGAACCCTATATATGTCCTTATAACAAAAAAAAGTTTGTTTCTCTAGCTGTTGAACTTGAAACTGACAAATCAAAATGAGTTTTGCTGCTTTTCAATGAGAAGAAAATAATATTCTGATTTTTCAATTAAATGTAACTTTTATGATGATATTTTAGAACATTGTTTGGTTGGTTTTATTTAGATCTCACTCACATTTGATCAATAGTATCTTAAGTAAAATGACAAAAACTCGTGGTTAACGATGGCGATTTACAATTACCTTTAACAGACCTATACTCATATTACACTACTCCCATGAAGGAAGTCATGAAGATGCTTCATAGATAACTGTGAAGCTCAACCATTAAATACCTATGTTACTTATGAATGAAATTGGCACATGAGTTGTTGACTGGGTGAGATTCTGATAGATGTGTTGACTTGATAGAGTGATGATGGAACGGTGCCGCTGTTCTCTCTTCCTCGTGGGGACATTGCAGAAAATCCGTTCACGAGTTTGCTCCTTTATTCTTCTTTGCCATCTAACACTGCAAGCGGAAACTCTGTCACTATGTGGTCCCAGGAACTCACAATTGAGGTACGAGTTGTTGCATTATTGGTAATTAGAAGTTGAATTCTTAGTGTTTACTGTTTAGTGATGTTCTCTGAAGTTGGGTGTTACAGTGAGGTAGAACACTGAATCTAGTCATGCATTTTTTTGGTCTCTTTTGTTAACATTATTGACCTATTACACATGAATTTTTTTTAATTCAAAGTCATGCAAGTTCCACCCCTGACTTCAAAAAAAATCATAATAGCATGCTGAGGTTTCACATATTTTGCAGTGGCTCATGGCAGTGGAACTTGCTCTTCTAAAGGGACGGCATCCATTGCTAAAAGATGTAGATGTTACCATCAACCCTTCAAAGGGCTTGGCTATTGCCGAAGGTTGGATATCGGAGTCAGATGAAGAACATGAAAGTATTATTAACCTTGGAGAATCAGATGGATCGAATGGCTATCTGTTGAAACCCATGAAGGATACAGTACAACATGAATATGATTCTGGAATTCAACTGTCTGGGAAGGGTATATATGAACTTCAAGATGGGGATTACAGACAAGTAAATGGTGTATTACCTCAAAGTGGCTTGGTGAATGCAGAGTTTGATAAACAGGACTCAGCTGATGCTGTAGAGGATGACAGAGGGCAAGTTCTTCAGACAGCTGAGGTGGTTATGAAGATGCTTGACGTGACCATGCCTGGTACACTAAAAGAAGAGGATAAAAAGAAGGTACTTATATAAATCCCATATTTTGGATTAGCTTAGTAATCATGGAAGAGGCAGTGTCGGTATAAAACACCAACTAATGAAAATATTTATATTTGATCTCTAATCAATTAATCACTCAACTAGTAGAAAGTGCAATTTGTATCAGCTAGTTTATCTGGGGGAATTAACTCATTAATATATGTTACTTCAGTTTATATCAGGTAATGTCAGTATAAAATACTAACTGATGAAAATATATTTTTTTGATCTCTAATTAATTAATCGCTCAACTAGTAGCAAATGCAATTTATATCAGCTAGTTTGTCTTGGAATTAATTCTTCAATATATGTTACTTCAAATTGATTACAGCCAGTTTTTAGATACTGATATGCTGCATAGATTTTTAGTCCCTTTATATCCTAAAATTCGCCTGGTTATTGTTCAACTCCCCAGGAAGACAGATATTCGGAGATAGGGAAATTTTGGGAAGATTTTTGCTGATAAAGTCTCTAAATTTTGTACATTGTCTCCAACCGATCTTTTCATGAGTACTTGAATTGAAAATTGTAGTGTAGAAGAGTTCATTGTTGTAATGCACTTCCATCAACCATTATGACAGATACTTGTCTTTTCAGGTTCTAACTGCTGTAGACCAGGGAGAAACTCTGATGAAAGCTTTACAAGATGCCGTTCCAGAAGATGTTCGAGGAAAACTTACAACATCTGTTTCTGAAATTTTACAAACCCAAGGAAAAAACTTGAATCTTGATGTTCTAAATATAGGTCAAATAGCAAACGTGTCATCCGAGTTAAAAATGAAGATTAATGAAAAATTACCAAAGAAACCAGATGATGGAAGTGGAGACAATAGTGCTCATTCATCAGAAACAATAAGCTCTCCTCGCGATTCATCAGATTGGAGCAACGGCAACAGAGCTGCTGGGGACAAGAGTTCTGGAGAACGCGATGATACATTTCTGTCTCAAGAGAAATCAGTAAAGTCTGTTGCTTCACATGACTCTCAATTACCCAGTAGTGTGTCTTCTGTAAGAAAGGGGGCGGATGAGTTGCAGGATAACCAGGAACATCCCGATTCTACAATGGAGGACCGTGCATTACTTCCACAATCTGATGATAATGGACATGTAGCAAGTACTAGGTCAACCAGTACACGTGAAATGCCACCTGGCTCTGAGGAAGCGATTAATCAGGACAATGGGGGCAATGACGGTGAAAGAAGTGATTGGGATGCTAAAGAAAATAGAATGGCCGGAGAAGTAAAGCCGCCAGATTCATGGAAAGAGAACCATAAGACAGACATGCCTATTAATGAAAGTGAAGGAGGTTTGCAGTCACACCAGGAGTCTCCTGATTCTCAGCCATTACAAAAGCAAGATACTGAATGTGAAAACGCCAATGAGAAAAATATGCCTACTAATGGAAGTGATGGCGCTTTACAGTCGCACGAGAATTCTCCTGATTCTCAGCCATTAGAAAAGCAAGATAATGAAACTAAAAATGGCGATGAGATCAGTGTGCCTAATGGGGGTGAAGGAGGCTTGCAGTCACACGAGAAGTCTCCTGATTCTCAGCCACTAGAAAAGCAAGATAGTGAAACTAAAAACGCTGATGAGGGGAGTATCCCTATTAGTGGGAGTGAAGGAGGCTTGCAGTCTCACCAGAATTCTCCTGATTCTGAGCCATTAGAGAAGCAAGATAGTGAAACTGAAAAAACAGATGAGAGAAGCATTCCTCCCAATTTAGATCAGAATAAGCCTTCTTCTGATGGTAAAGCCTCCACATTTAGTGTATCTCAAGCATTAGATGCCTTTGCTGGTTTGGACGATTCTACACAAGTGGCTGTTAATAGCGTTTTTGGTGTTATTGAGGAAATGATTAATCAATTTGAGGAAAAGAAAGAAGACGCTGACACAAAGAAGAAAGGACATGAACTCAAGGGCAACAATCATCACTCTCTCAATCATAATGACAATGGTGATGTAGAAAATGCCAAAGATGGTAGGACTTGAGACTTCCTTTTAATATGTTTCATATGATAAACCATTCTACTTCATGGTCTTATGTTACTTCGTGGCTTGATGCAGGAAATGGTCCAGAATCTGTTGACAATAATGAAAGTCACAATAGTTTGCAAAGTAACACCAGTGGCATTTCAAATGAAGGAATGGATAAGCAGGGTGGTAAAGTAGTTGCAAACAGACTGATGTCGAAGTATCCTGGTGGATATGGAAAAATAAACGATCTTTATCTCCTGATGGCTAATAAAGCATATACAGAATCTGCCTACAATAACTACCTGCAGAAGTTTAGTCAGCGAAGCTTAAAAAGGGGTGATAAGCACTTGGATTTGGACACAACAACCTCTCTTTTTCTTGATTATATACCCGAGGAAGGCCATTGGAAGCTGTTGGAACGATCAGGAAGTAGTATGGATGCTGCTGGTCGAAGTGAAGCATCTCAGAATTTGCTGAAGAACAGATTATGCAGTTCAGTTGCTAAAGGAAGTAATGAAGATGAATTAATTGAGTCATCATATATCATTCTAGATTCAGACAAACAAAATGAACCTATTAAAAATATTCAGAAGAGGAGCAAGTTGACCAGGGATGTATTGAGAAGGTCTAGTAGACTGGATGATTTGACTCGGTTAGTTAAGAATATTGTATTGGATACTCTAAATGTCGAGGCTAGTCGTAAGCTTAATGGTGTTGAGTCTGAGGAAATGAAAGCAATGCTTGCTAGAGACGTGGAAGAAGTGGCAAATGCTGTTGCTTTGGCTGTTAGACGTAATACAGAGCATAATTGGTGTTTGAACTCTGATATGGCCTGTACCTTGCAAGAGGGAAGTGGGTTTGATGGAGGTCATATCATAGAGACAATTTCCTCTGCTGTTATGAGCACCAACTATTTGAGAAGGATGCTGCCAGTTGGTGTAGTTGTAGGTTCCAGTTTAGCTTCTTTGAGGAAGTTCTTCAATGTGGCTTCAGTACGTCATGGTTATCAGAATGAAGTTGTGAGTCCTGATGATGATGATGCGGTGCATATGGAACTTAAGGGTCAACCGGAAGCAAAGGAAGTGGCTCAGATACTTGTATCCGAAGGAGATGAATCTTCTGTTACCAAGCAACCGATATTGAGTGTCAATTCCAAACCCACAGTTACAGAGACAGCAGAGAAGAGTGATGATAAAACTACCGCTGCTGGGGTTCTTAGCAGGGACGCTGTCATGGTTGGTGCTGTTACTGCTGCACTTGGGGCATCCGCTCTTCTTCAAGAGCAGAAGGTAATGTGGAGTTTATTCACCAAGTACATGACTCTTACATGCATTCCATCCTTGGAATTCAGAGCTAACTTAGTGTTACTATTTGCTAGAAATGCTACCTTTTCTAATGTAATTTTTTGAGACATGCTAAAATTGCTACCTTGGTCCTGTTACCTCACCTGCTTTCTTTTTCCAAGGCACATTAATTGAAAAAATAATCTTAATATGTTAATGTAAGATTTTTTTCATGAAAATATGTCTACAACACGTCCAAGAAATGATATAGACTTTTTCTGTAATATTTCACAGGGTGGACATGAAGTGGTTACAAGAGATGAAAATCCGTCCAAGTCCCTAGAAAAGGTGAAGCATCCTGAGAAGAGTCATACAGTAAAATTGGAGGAAGCCCAAGATGACAACCCTCCGAATATGGTAGTTAGCCTAGCAGAAAAGGCAATGTCAGTTGCTGCTCCTGTAGTGCCTACTAAAGAAGATGGCGAAGTCGACCAAGAAAGGTTTTGTTTCTATTCTCCCAAAATTTATTAATTGTCATGTGGTCGAACTTCCCTCAAAATGCTTTCTGTTTTATGGCAAGCTTAGGCTTGTTGCAATGCTGGCAGAATTGGGACAGAAAGGTGGAATTTTGAAACTGGTCGGGAAGTTGGCCTTGCTTTGGGGTGGAATTCGTGGTGCTATGAGTTTGACCAACCGACTTATTTCATTTCTACGAATTGCTGAACGGCCTTTAGCTCAGAGGTAAATTTGCTGTGTAATCAACTCAAATCTTAGAACAATATGACAATGCTGATCATGGAAGTGTCACTTGGTCTAGTGACTATTTTTTTTTTTTTAATCTTCAACTGGATTATCACAAGTTTTAGAATACGCACACTTCCTTTTAAGAAAAAAAAAGTTGTTCTTTAGTTTGCATTGTATATATAGATAGTGGATCTCAGATATGCAAGTCTCTCAACTGAATTAGGTTTTCGGTTTGTTGGTGCAATATCCTCTCTGCAGGATTCTGGCATTTGGGTGCATGGTGCTTATCCTCTGGTCTCCAGTGGTTGTACCCTTCTTGCCAACACTTGTGCAGGATTGGGCAACAAAGAAGTCATCCAGGATTGCTGAGCTCGTTTGCACTTTTGGACTTTATATTGCTATAGCAGGTCTCATTGTGCTATGGGGCAGAAAAATACGAGGATATGAGAATCCACTGCAGCAATATGGTATTGATTTGACATCTTCAGAAAAGGTTTGATATCTTACCACAATTGAATTTTGTGTAACGCAGCAGACCCAATACCATGTCATTCCCGTAAATAAACTATTTTATTCCATGCAGTCAATCTTAAATTTTTGAATGATGATTATTGTTTACTTATTGACTTTTGTCTTCGCATATACAAAAATCCTTGCTAGCAATAGCCAATAGCACAAACCAAAGAACAAATGCTAATAAATAATTTGATAAAGCTCATCATTTGAAGTCATATGACCATCTTTTCATGTGCTGTTTATATGAACTTTCATCTTCCTCCTTTGCAGGTCCAGGACTTGCTTATTGGTTTGATAGGAGGCATCATGCTAGTTTTGTCTATACATTCTATAAACGCACTCCTCGGTTTTGTTGGTCTTTCATGGCCATTGAGTCTCAGCTCATCTCCAGTAGATAATACAATAAAGTTCCAGTCATGGATAAAGCTGGTTTTTCTGGCTGGACAAGGACTTGTTACCGCCATTTCGATTGCATTTGTGGAAGAATTATTTTACAGATCATGGTTAACAGAAGAAATTGCAGTTGACCTTGGAGATCATCGTGGAATTATCTTATCCGGACTTGCCTTCTCCGTATGTCAAAGGTAAGGCTTCATCTGCTTTTTAATGCGTCGTTGAAAATGCAGTCATTTTATGTTACACACCATGCGTTCCGTCTCTAGAAATTTTATTATATATATGGCAATTATGCAGTATTTGGCTAGAAATTCACCAATTACACCTATATTTTTTGTCTTAATTTTTGCTTATATGATTGTCTAGCTCATTGCAAGCAATACCTGGGCTATGGCTATTATCACTAGCTCTGGCTGGAGCTCGGCAACGAAAGCAAGGAAGGCTCTACATTCCAATTGGATTACACGCAGGGATTATGGCATCTTGTTTCGTATTACAAAGGGGCGGCTTTTTGGTCTACCGAGCCAATTTGCCTCTTTGGATGACGGGTACGCATCCTTTTCAACCATTTAGCGGGATAGTTGGTCTTGTTTTCTCTCTATTATTAGCTCTTGTCCTCTATCCTAGACAGCCAAGCCTCGAGAAGGAAATATCCACAACTATTCACGAATGAAGTCATTCCCTTGTAGATTTGTCACTTATGTTATTACACAGTTACACCATTAGATTAGAATGAACATGAAATCTCTTCCCATTGGAGATGGGTTGAAGATGAAATCACAGATGTTGAATAACTCTAGTTGTAAGAGTAGTTTGATACTTCAAAGTTCAAACTGTACAGTTTATTTGTATCCCAAGCTCTCTGTAATGTTGTACAGAATGAATCTTCAGTATAGGAAAATTTTGTAGAATATCAATCAGAATTTGGATCATACACTGTATAGTTGTGCAGTCAAACATCTCATTTTCATTCATCAATATATATCTAAAAACTTAATTGTACCTTTTGCTGCACCTTGAGATTCTCTCTTTTAAGCTGTTGTGAAGTTCATAGTGCATCAGAATTATTACATTGTTTGTAAAATTTGAGGGAATTTTGATTATGAATATATTGTTTGTAAAAATAGGACTGTCAATTTTGTAAACTAGTAAGAGTGTGTTCGGTAGAGTAAGATTATTTGCTAGCTTTTTTAGTTGATTATTAAATTTTAAAAGCATGTGTTTGGGAAATTAGATTATTGAGGAATTTTAGCTTTTTTGGGTTTCTAAAATTTGAGGGAATTTTGATTATGAATATATTGTTCTTAAAAATAGGACTGTCAATTTTGTTAACTAGTAAGAGTGTGTTCGGCAGAGTAAGATTATTTGCTAGCTTTTTTAGTTGATTATTAAATTTTAAAAGCATGTGTTTGGCAAATTAGATTATCTAGGAATTTTAGCTTTTTGGGGTTTCTTCACTGCTTTTTTATTATATTTACAAAGCTAATGAGAATAGTTTGTTTGGAGAGGTTTAAGAGTTTATTAAAGTATTATTTTTAAGATTATCCCTATTATTTATTACTCTTCTATTTTTACCTTGTCTTTTTTTAGTAAATGTACTAAAAACCTACTTTTATCAAACTCTTTTTAAAAATTTTGATTAAATTTTTATGTTTTACCAAAAAATATGAACCATTTTGATGCTGAACTATTATATTATATTGCACATTAAAGATTTACTTTGTACACTCACTGTAAAGTTGTCCAGCAAATATTGATACTTTGCAGCAAAGTTGTTGATTAATGACCTAATTTTTGTAATTGATGTGCAGTCAAAATTCGATACAAATGGATAGTGGTATACATTAAATGGCCAACAGAATGCAACAATTGTCATAATCAGAAATTTCTTTCAATCAATTCTCTGCACAAACTGAAAGAACAACTAGGGTCCTAATTGCCTGAAAATCAGAATACAATATTACAAAAAAAATCTAGACAAATTGACATCTCAAAGCCAAATCTTTGAGTTATTCTTCACAACTAAGATAGCAGCAGAAACTTGAAAGAGGACCCTTATTTGCAATTTCTTCACAACATACTCTACTCCTCTATAGCCAATGGCACTGATTCAGCCTACAATAACCCAACAACAATCATACATTAGATTTCATCAGTTTAGTCTTATTTACAATGTAAAACATCTTCTAAGTCTGACTTACCAACTTCCGGTACTTGAGAGCATAGAACATCTCCAGGTAACGACGAGCCTCTCTCCGATCAAGATTCGAGACGTATTTCCAGAAGCCATAAACTCCAGCCAATGTCAATAGTCTATCAGAGTAGATCTGCCATGTGTACCTTAACAAACCAAACAAAATACATCAGCACTTTAAAAAACTAAGTATTCAGTTCATATCGAATACGAGATTATTCGTTATAGCTTACTTCTCTTCGATTCTCTTGAGTCCACCCTTTGAAATAGCATCCCAATGTGAAGGATCAGCCTTAGATTTCTCAAAGAACTCAACAAGCAAGTCTGCAGCCTTGTCTCCGTGATAAGGGTCAATATGGAACCCGGATTTCCCATGCACAATGATCTCAGCTGGGCCTCCGTGACATGTGGCGAATGTAGGAAGTCCACAAGTCATTGCTTCAACGACAGTGAGCCCAAATGCTTCGTAGAATGCGGGTTGCACGAAAGCTCCTCGTGTGTCTGCAATGTACCTGTAAAGCTCACCGTTTCTAACCCGGTTCATTTGTGCTGAGATCCACCTGAATTGACCATTCAGATTGTATGTCTTGATCAGTTCATACATCTTTGCCATTTGAGCTCTTTCCTCAATATCTTTGGATTCCTTTCTTCTATCACCAGCTACTACAACAAGATTGACTAGCTCACGGAGCTTCTCATTCTTTCCGTACCACTCAACCAGCCCGGTCATGTTCTTGACATTGTCAAGACGTGCCATCGAGAAGATTATTGGCTTGTTTCGGTGCTTGAGCACACATCTATTCATAAGAACATGATATCAACTGTCAATTTAACCGAAAACACCATATGATTGTTCTATGTTGATGAACTGTTAAAGTGTTAAGCTTACAAATGCTCCTCATTCTCGACCTCACTGAACAACAACTCTTCGATTTCAGTATGCAACGAGGTTAGCCTTTTCTTCTCCTCAGTGTGAGGAAAGTAGATCTCCAAATCAGCTCCAGGAGACACAATATTGAACTTAGGATCGAAAACATCAATTCCGTGAACAACTCTATAGAGCCCGGGAAGGGTGAAGGCCATATGACTCTCATACTGTCCAACTGTGTCTTTGCTGAATACCACAAAACAAAAAACAAGAATAAGATTCAGCTTATTGCAACTGTCATAGCAGATGAAATCTGTTTTAACTGTCACTTACTTCCCCGCGATCTCTTGGAAAGTACTTGTGATGATAAAGTCTGTGTGGTTCATGGCAAAGAGATCTGCTGTGAACTGGCAAGAGAAGTGATACTTCTCATCAGAGTTCCTCCAGTAGATATCGGAGTTTGGGTACTTCGTCTTCTCGAGTGCATGAGCTATTGTACACTGAACAATAGTACAAAAAAATGTTATGAGATTTTCTTGTTCAAGATCAAGAAAGTTGAATTTAATAACAATCTCAAAGCTATGAAACCTGTGTAACTCCAAGCTTGTGAGCTAGCAGTGACGCGACAATGTTCCCGTCACTGTAATTTCCTATGATCAAATCAGGCTTTGCCTGCAACTCGGCAGCAATTTCGCTAGCAACATCCTAACAAAGAGCCAACAATACAGTTCTAAATTATCCCACATCGATTATAAAGTAGTTACTGTTTTGTTCTTACCTCAGTGTAAGTCTCGAGGTAAGGCCATACTTCAAATCTAGAGATCCATCTCCTTACAATACCCTTCTCGGTTCGGAATGGAACACGAAGAATGTGAGAGTGTTCAGTCCCGAAAACTTTCTCAAGTCGTTGGCCGCAAGTGGTTCCAACGGCATCAGGAAGTAATCGAGTCACAATCAGAATCCGAGGAACAATGTCTAAGCCTTGTTGCTTGATCCTTTGAAGCATTTCATGTTCCAATGCTCTAACTTGATCCAAAATGTAAACAACCTACAAAAATTTACCAAATTTTTTTTACATATTTATAAAAATAGCTTCTTATAAAGATTATGATCAATGACAAGTGATCACATACTTGACCTCCAGTGTCAGGATAACCCAACACATTGGCTTGAGCAAAGTAACCATGAGGAGAAAGAATGACAACATTGAACACCATGGGTATGCGTCCGAGGAATCTCTCGAGTGTGCATGAATCCGGAGCTTCTAGAAGGTCTAGAAGCATCTGGATCATGTCGGAAACTCTTTCCGCAGTGTCGCCCCATCCTCTCTCAAGTCCGATTTCTTGGAACTTATGCTCGAATTCAGCGTAAGGCGTTTCCGCGGGAAGTGTGGCTATAAACTCCTCAGCCTTCCTAAGAACTCCTTGCAGTGTATTTAGGTTCTGAATTCTATCATTCAGCATCATTGTCTACACAAAAAACAACACATAATGATTAAACAACTAATGATTTTGAATCTTAATCATATACTGATCTTAGATGATTATATTCTGTATAGTAATGTGATCACAACTAGGGATGAGCATTTCCGGATATCCGATCTGATCCGACAATCTTATAAAAGTCCGATCCGAGAGCACCGGATATCCGACAACTTTATTCGGATTGGATATCCGATCTGACGATCCGATCCAAGTATTTATTCTTAGACTAGTCAGATATATCCGATCCGACTTTTTCCTCCAAACCTCGATCCGTATCCGATCCTATGATCCGAAAATATGTCCGGATCGGATCAGACTCGGATCACCGATCGCCGGATATTTTCGGCTCGGATTTTTCTGGATTAGCGGATCGGATTAGTCAGATCGGCCCCCTAATCACAACTTCATGATCACCTAAAGATCAAAAATATGTAATAACTTCAAAATGGATCATAATTATTGTTACCTTTCCTTTGTACTGGTGAACACGGAGGAACTCAAGAATAGGCTGAAGACTCTCCTTGTTATGGAACATTTTAGCAGAGAGGTGTCGGTTGAGGAACTCGACTCCATTCCCAATCGATTTCGAGAGTGTCGGCTTGGGGAAGGAGGCATTGAAGGGCTCAAAGTCGAGCTCAAGTACAAAGTTTCCATTCGAACTGAAAATTTGCAACAAAACAAGTAAAAAAAAAGATTAGTTACCTACATTGACATTGTTTATGTTGTTTATATAACTGATTGAAGTCATTGGAAAAGCTTACGGTCCATCTACGAGTTCTTCCTTCATACGGAGGAACTCGGCAGCAGTAAGTTCCTCGATACCGAGAGCATTGGTGTTAACCCGAATGTAGTCCCACACTCCGGGCCTTGGACGCACAGCTAGAGCTATCCAGGGTGGTAAGACAATTGCTTCCTGTCATATTATGATCAAATGTAATTAAAAAAAATTAATAACAGAAATAAAAATACAAGAAATCTTGATTTTGGAACATTTTTAACTTGTAAGATAGACCCAGCAAATTTCATAAATTGTTAGGGCCCGTTTGGTTCCAACTCCGCGGAAACGGAATGGAAACGAATTTACTTGTAATATGATCATTTTGTTTCCTGTACGTATCAAAAGTAATCAAATTCTACTCCAATTACTTCAAACCACAAGTAATGATTCCAAAAACTTTCATGAACAAGGGTACACATATGAACTAGATTCGTTTCCGTTCCGTTTCCGATTCCAGAGTTAAAACCAAACTACCCTTAGTTCATGGCAGACAACATCAACAAATACAAGAAAAAAATACATTTTAAAAAATACAAGAAATCTTGATTTTGGAACACCTTCTAACAAATTGTAATGAAGACCCAACAAATTTAATTTCATAAATTGCAAATTCATGGCAGAAAATAACAACAAAAACAAGAAAAAATACGAGAAAAGGATTTAATATGTAAATAGTATGAAGATCAAATGAATCAGATTACAAGTAAATGAAAACAATGGCAACACAAACTGTAAAAAGATCAAAATCAAACCTGGGTAGCTTTCAAAACTTCAGCAAAAGCACAATCACCAAGCCTTTGCTTATCAGCTAGAGCCAAAGATTCAAATTCAGTAATCAACTGATGATGTTGAAGAATTCCCTTCCCATGATTCTCAAGCCTAGAACAAGAGATTACAGAAAAAAGAATAAGACCATGTTTGGCTGACTGACTAAAAGCACAACAAATCACAAATAAACATACTTGGAGAGAAACAAGAGGATTTCATTGCGATGAGCAGCAAGAGTCTCATCCACACGCGCCCTTAAGCTGGGAACACGAGTCAAACGAGCTTGGGTAGCCATGGATTCTCAGACAAACAAAACTTCAGCTGTAATACACAGAGAAAGATGATTAGTATCAGACAAGAACAGAACTAATATAATACTTTTATAAAATATATTTAATAGTACAAATTTGGATAAAGTTGATTCATAATTCATATTTTTAAAATGTCAAAATAAAATAGACTTTTCAAACCGACCCTTTATATAAGTATCTGCAAATAATCAGAAAGTTTGGTCCTTTGTATTAAATTCAACCAATTGCTTCACAATATCAGTGAGCAGAAACCTCCAGATCTGAACCAAGTTTCATTAGAACAGAAAATATTAAATTTAAAGCCATTTTAGTGGAAGAACTGAAGTGGGTTTTGGACTAAAAAACAGGAAAATGAAATTTAAGTGATAAACAAAAAAAATACTTACAAGTGTAAGAAAATCAAAAATGGTTAATGAGAGATTTAGAGATAAAGAATGTCTTTTTAAAACTTGAGGTTGTGGGTATTTATAGTGTTTGAGATTACTCAACTCTCTTCTTTCCCAAGAAATAATTAAAAATAAATAGAAAGAAAAATGATTCAAAGAACCATATTTGTCAATAAAGAACAGGAAGGTCAATAATCTATACAAAGTTTCCATTTACAGTTGGATTTTGGATAAGGATCAAGAACAGTATCCAAACCCAAAAGAAAAGTAAAATAAATTAAGTTTTTTTTTTTGGTGGGAAGGAGAGTCAGTGGTCTCCGGCGCTTCAATGCGCTTCTTATTAATAAAAAAGGCTAAGTAGTAATCACTCGGGGGATAGCCTGACCCCTTACATCGCAATGTAAAAGATCCACTACACCCTCAGGAGGGTCAAGCAATACACTCAAGCCAATAGGAAAATTAAAAGCAATACTAGCTAGATAGTCCGCAATAGAGTTCGCCTCGCGGTAGGCATGACGGTACTGGATGATCCAGTCCTTTTTTATAAAGTCATGGCATTTGGTAACCAGACTAGCGAGTGGATGACAACGCGAGATCGTCTTATCCAATAAGGTGATTGCCAACTGCGAGTCAGTTTCCACAATCACTTTCCGGTAACCGCACTCCCATGCGAGCTTTAGACCGTGGTAAATACCCCACAACTCGGCCATTGGTACAGTGCATATACCTAGGTTAACCACGAACCCTCGTTGCCATTCACCCACATTGTTTCTAATAATACCCGCTGCGGTGGCGTGACCATCTTTTCTAACAGAACCATCGGAGTTGATCTTCATCGCATCCATCGGGGGAGGGTCCCATTTGATCTTCTCAATGCTTCTGCTAGGTTGTATGTTGCGGTTGGTCTTCAACTTCCAAGCTTTCACGTACTCCATGGCTTTCTCGATGATGAAACTATGACCGTCTTCTCTAACCGGTTCCGATTTAAAGACTTTCTCGTTTCTCCATTTCCAAAGCCACCAAATACCTACAGCAAATATCGAGTTCCACCTACAATCATATTTAAAAAGCAAGGATGAAGTGATATTACCTCGAAGCCATACGGCGAAGGGAAGATCAAAGAAGCCATCTATGCGGTGTTGTGCTTGTAGTTTACGCCACAACCGAGCACTGTGATCACATCTTCTGAAAAGGTGATCCAAGGTCTCGGCCTGGGTTGTGCAGAAGGGACAATTTCCATCTCTGGATAGGTGGCGTATTCTCCGGTCTTCATTCCCCAACACGCCTCCTCTCAAAACTTTCCACATAAAGGTCCGAATTCTCTCTTGAACTTGCAACTGCCATATTTGTTTGTATATAACCGTATCAATCTCTTGTATGCTACTCTCTCCTCTGAGCATGCTATAAGCCGAAGTTACAGTGTAATTTCCGTCCCTACTGTAAGCCCAGCTCAGTTCATCACTCCTGTAGTCGTGGTCTTCTTCCTCACTGTCTTCAGTCTGTAAAGCGCTTGGGGCAACAGCGGCTAGCTTGAGAAGAATGTGTGCCGGCAGCAGATTGGTTAGTAAATCCCATCTCCATCCTTCTCCTTGGACCCAAAATTCATTCACCTTACGTCCTCGCAGATCCTCGTCAAACGGTTGCAAAGACATCTCCACTAGAGGTTTGTCCCCTATCCAAATATCCTCCCAAAAAGCAATGAGATTCCCATCACCCAGGTTCCACTTGTGTCCCGGATATACCACCTCCCTTATGCCTCTCTTGATACTAGTCCAAACATGGGAGGGTGTTGCATGTGAACTCCCGTTGGCTCTAACGTATTTACCTTTGAGGGTTTTCGCCCACAAGCTATTGTCATCTTTGAGGAAGCGCCATCCTAGCTTTCCTACCAATGCTAAATTTAACTCCTGCATGGATTTGAGACCTAGGCCGCCACAACTTTTAGGCATACACAACTTAGGCCAAGCTACGGTGTGCATTTTGCTTCTCCCTTCACTATGTCCCCAAACAAAGGCTCTACAAATTTTATCCACCTCATCACAAATGCTCTTGGGTAGAATCATAGATGACATGGAATAGATGGGTAGGGAGGTAAGCACAGATTTAGTAAGAGTTACTCTACCTGCAAAACTGAGAGTTCTACCCTTCCACCCACTCAGCTTGCCGTTGATCTTATCCAAGAGCCCGGAGAACGTGCTTCTATTCACTCTTCCCTGAAGAAGAGGCATTCCAAGATAGTTCCCTAGATTCTTCGTTACTTCAATACCGCTCATAGTCTGTAAGCGATCTTGTACCTCCCTATTGACATTGGGTGACACGTATATCCTGGATTTCTGCGTGCTCACTTTGAGTCCAGAAGCTTTACAAAAAATATCAAGACATTTCAACACAACCTTCATTTGATCCGTGGAGGCTTCAACAAAGAGAGTGAGGTCATCCGCAAAGAAAAGATGAGAGAGTTTAGGTCCCTCCCTTGATAGGCGAATAGGTTTCCAATGTCCTTGATCAACTGCTTCAAGAATAAGATGGCTAAGCCTCTCTACACACAACACAAATAGATAAGGTGAGATTGGATCTCCTTGCCGCAATCCTCTCTCCGGAATAAACTGTCTTGTAAGTTCCCCGTTCCATATCACTTGCATCCGGACTGTGGAGATACACTCCTTGATCATCCTACCCCACTCACTAGGGAGCCCAGCAAGTTCTAAGGTTTCAGTAACAAAATCCCACCTAATCCTATCGTAGGCTTTCTCAAGGTCAAGTTTTAGGATCATCCACTTCCTTCCAGTTCTCTTCTTCCTTATAGAGTGAACCACCTCCTGCATAAGAACAATATTGTCTTGTATGTACCTACCCGGAATAAAACTTCCTTGAGTGGGTCCTACAAGATAACTGATCACCCCTTGGAGGCGTTGCACCAACACTTTGGTAATGGTCTTGTACAGAACATTACATAGCGCTATAGGTCTAAATTGGCTTATGAGATCCGGAGTACCAACCTTAGCAATCAGACAGAGAAGAGTATCATTGAAACCATCCGGGAGTTTTTGAGTTTCAAAAAACTTACCCACTTCGCTCATGACCGATCCTCCGACTATGCTCCAACACTTCTGATAGAAAACCGGTTGAAAGCCGTCTACTCCCGGTGCTTTGAAAGCTCCCATAGTTTTGATGGCCTTCCAAACCTCCTCGCCTTTAACATCCTTTGTCATCTCTGCCTTATCCGTGTCCTTAATCAGCGGGAAACCATTAATAATAGGGTCACTCATCCGAGGGTGATCTATGTCCGAGGCGCTATAGATCCGGGTAAAATAGTCTACCACTAATTTTTCCAAGCGTGGCGCATCATCCACCCAAACTCCTTCAGCATTCATCAAACCATCAACCCTGTTTCTCCTTCTTCTTATAATAGTCGAGGTATGGTAGAACGACGTATTTCTGTCACCGAAGGATAACCATTGCTCTCTTGATTTTTGAAACCAAATGATCTCCTCCTGCTCAAGAATTCTATCTAGTTCGGCTTTTAGCACCACCTCCTGATCCCTCAAACTCTGATCCGTTGAGCTATTGCTCACTGTCGCACTCTGAATATCAATCAACTCCTTAGAGATAGCTTTTTTCCTGCAAAAAATATCTCCAAAAACCCGACGATTCCATAATATAAGCCAACTTTTAAGAATATGGAGAGGAATACCTGATTCCGCGTGCAAATTCCAACATCTCCTCACCATGGGAAAGAAGTCTTCATGAGTCATCCATGCAGCTTGAAATCGGAACGGCCTCTTATTCCGTCTATTGCTAGCTTGGGGTTGAAGTCTGAGGAGAATAGGTGCATGATCTGACGAGAATCTCTCTAGGTGACGAACCGAAGCATCCGGCCAAAATAACCGCCCATCCTGGTTAGTGAGAACCCTATCCAGCCTTTTTTGAACTCCCCGGTTTCTAGTTTTGCCATCATCCCAAGTAAATTCAGATCCGGAAAAGCCAAGGTCTAGAAGCCCATAATTGTGCACCAGATCACTGAAGATACCCGAGTCTTTATGTAGCCCACCAGATCCTCCTCTCCTCTCATATTCAAAGAGGATACAATTGAAATCCCCCCCGACCATATATGGCTCTGAGATACCAGCCATTTCTCTATCCAACGCTTCCCAAAATGGAGCCCTTCTGATGTTGGTAGGGGGAGCGTAAACTACAATAAGGTGGAGGGGCTTACCCGCTCTTACAGTACGAGCATGGATGAAATAATCGCAGGAATTGACAATAGTGAGTTGGATAGAAGTATCGTTCCAAAGGAGCCACACACCACCCTCGAAACCATTAGCTTCGACTCTGAAACATCCTCCATACCTTAAGCGATCACATACCTTTTGAGCTCGGTCCCCCGAAACACGAGGTTCGAAGATAGCTAAGACATCTACTTTGTGAGAATTACACAAATATTTAATAGTTCGCCGGAAACTGCTCTTAGCGGCTCCGTGCACATTCCAAAGAAGGCAATTCATGATAAACAGTAAATGGGTGATGCTACACACCAAATCAAACCATTAGAGAAAGTCACTGATATACCTCTCCAGTGGGGGTACCTCCGCTCGGTATCTCGATCTGATCCTCCCCTTCGCATTCCATGGCTGTTTCATTCATGTTTACTGGGGTACTTTCAACAGTATGCACCCTCCTTGATTTTATCATAGACGTACTTCCGGCACTACACTCTAGCTCATGTGTCGCCTTATCTCCCATCTCCCTTTGCTCCTCGGAGTCATATTCTTTTTGCCTGTTTTGTGGTGTAGTGGTAGGAGCGTTTCTTTCTTCATTTGAACGTGATGTTTGTTCTATACTGTCCATGCTTTTTTGCGTTCCCATACCATTTTCTCTCCCCCTCGTTTTGTCACAGTCGTCCTTATGTATCTCTTTCTCAATGGCTCTCTTCTTCTCTTCAGAAAATTCTCTATCTTCATTGTTATGGTTGTTAATCATGGAATTATTCTCATCTTCTGATCTTTGACGCTTCAAGGTGTTTTCTTTACTGTTTATCTCGACAATCAGCTTAGCTTTTCTGGAAGATTTCCTCCTCTCGTTGCGGATTTTGTTACGCTTCTTTTTCTTTTCAATCTCTGCTGCTTCCTTTGTGTTAGCTTTTGCCTCAAAAATAACTTCTGAACTTCTGCCATCGTTAACATCGCTGCTGGAAGTAGCGCCTTTATTACCATTCATACGTGTCTTCTCTATGTTGTGGGCCTGAATATTTGTTCCCACCATATGAGTATTTGTTTGTTTCTCCTGGGTCCCGCCACTAGTATTACTGGTTCCATGAGGGGTGGTGGGGACCGCACTAATATTGCCTTTTGGATAGTTACGCTCCTTCATGCCAGCTCCTCCTGCAAAAGGAAATTGAGATTTCTTAATATTAGAAATAAATGTTTTATTAGGATTACCTCCCTTTCCTGTTTGCTGGGAGTTATTCTCTTTCCCTTTAAAATTTTTATTTTTCCTTCCAACTAACATCCAAGGACCAAATTGCCCTTCTTCTTCATTAGTCGGAATATTCCTCTCCGGCCTAGTATTGTGATCACCGGTCACTTCGTCCTCTCTTTGGCTACCGTTATTGCTCGTATTTCCGGACCGTTGTTCATGTGCTTCAGTCCCTGTTTTCTGAGTCTAGCAGTATGATGCGTAGTGTCCATACCGGCCACAATGAAAGCATACTACTTGCAGCCCTTCGTACTCAACATTACATTTCTTACTATTGATGTATATTGCCTTCTTCAAAGGTTTACTTAAATCTAACTCGACGCAGATTCTCGCAAACCTCCCACGGTTTAACTTGAGTGTCTTCTGATCCATAGCAATAGGGATTCCAATGCCTGAGGCCATATTCCATAGTACAGCTTCGTTCCACCATTGCATAGGTACTCCCAGGATGCGTATCCACGTTGGTGCGGAAGATATAGTTTCAGTGGTGACAAAATCTGGAGTCCATCTCCTCATAATCAAACATCTTCCGAACACCGACCAAGGTCCTCCCGTAAGGACCGTTAGAAGTTCATTCTCATTTTTAAACCGAACTACAAAGTACCCATTATCGAGATCGATAAGTTGAATATTATCTCCAAACTTCCATAGTTCTCGGATTTTCCGTTCCATGACCGGGAAAGCAATAGGATAGCCTAATACCTTGAAGACTATGGATGATTTCCATTCGTCCTCCAGAGTTTCGGAAATGCTCTTGTCAACTTCGAAACAAGGATCTCCATCTGGTCCGAATGGGAACGACACCACCATCTTACCCTTTAGAGCTTCCATGTCAATTTTCAGTCCTTGTACCTTCTTACTTTCGTTGTTTGCCTTCCCAGTAGCTATTTCTTTCCACGATGGCGGTGTAGCTTGTGTTTCTCCTTTGCTACTGCATTCACTACCCATTGTAAATACAAGATTCAGATCATTCGGGATGCCTGACGGTGGTGGATTTGCAATCTGTATTGTACCTTTTTGAACATTCATCAGCGTTGGATCTCCTTCAGTTCCCACCATATCTTCCCCCTCAGGGCTTCCCTTCTGAGTGTTGTTCTCTTCATGACTCTCAATCTCTTGTTCCACCTCCATATTCAGATCTTCAGAAGCCTTGTTAACAATTTCCTCAGGACTAGATTCAGTAGCCGGAAACGAGACTTCAGCCTCCATCTCCAGCCGGCGTAAACGCACTGTTCCGGGACTGTATGCAAGCCTAACCTTTTCGCCGTTAGGTTAACCTAGTTCAGAGCGTTTTAATTTTAATATTTTTGTTTATCCTCTGAAAACTTGCCTTAAATCAACCAATTCAGAAATGTAATGAACAAGAGAAAACTTGCCTTAAATCAACCAATTCAGAAATTTGAAAATTTTGCAGAAATATTGTTTTTTTTGTTCAGCAAGAAAGATGATTTGAACTTGGAAGAGATGATGATGATAATGAGTGAATGAAGAAGAATGGCAAGCCTTATATACATATATACAATTACAAATTTATAAATTTATTTTATTCTTTTTTATTGTAATTTACTTTGGGCTTGAAGAACAATTGTTTAACACCGAGTTGCAGGGTATGATACCATGGACTCTCGAAACCGGTTTTGTTGATCAAAAAACAAAGGCAAAATCAACGGCGGAGGTCTTCGTGATTAATGATTCATGTTGGGTTTAATATTTTTTATGATCAACTTTTTTGAATTTGCAATTAATCTGATTGATACTTTATAGTGTTTGGCGTTTGAAAGTATTGCAAAATCTGATGATACTTTTGGTACCCGTCGTTTAAAATATTATAATAATACCTCATATATTGACCCCGATTAAGAGTAGTACTCGATCACTGTTCACACGTTAAAATATCCGAACGGTGTTAAATATTAGGGGTAAAATTATCCACAGCGTAAATTGCAAGCCTAGTCTCAAATTGATGATGAGATGTTGGTAGGTTTCGAACTTGAAAAATTCATGAATGCTCAGGGGAGGAAAATTAACATCTTTTGAGTCGTTTTCGGTGAAATAAAGTCCTAAAGTCTTCACAAATGTGGGTGGGTAAATCGAATCTTGATCATTTTCTCTATAATCACCGTTTTCGATGATGTTATGATAGTTTAAACGGGGTAGTAAAGTTTAGTCACCCTGAAAGATCGGATACTGGACTATTTGTAAATAAATAGTAATATTTATATATTTTTTTATTATCCTAAAAATATTATAAACAAAAATGAGGTTACAAACATTTTCGATTCTAGGCGTTCAAATTTGCTCGAGTGCATTGACCTTGACCATGGAAATACACGAGCCTCCTGTAGTAGACCCAAGTTTGTTGAAACTTGAATAGTAAATAGAACTTACATTCAAGGGTGATTTGGTCATTTCAAATTCAACTACTATAGTTATATATATATAAATTACAAAATTTAGCCTATTAAGTTATTGTTAGTAGTGGAATTGCTTTAAAGTGTAGGTTGTAATTATATTTGTCGGTGGGCAGTGGGTCGTGCAGGCGGGCGTCATCGCCGTTGGCTTCCCATGGTTTTGCCAATTTCACCTGCCTCTTTGTTTTCTTCTCTCTTCCCAAGTCACATAATACTCTATAATTTTGAAAAAAAAATACTAAATTTATTAATTATTGGGTGAATGGGTAAAGTAGATGAGTAATTTTTTTCCCCTAACGTAGTTAAGTAGGTTCATAAAGGTTTATTTGGTAATTTCGAGTTACACAACTCAAATCAATCGAGTTACACAAGTTCGAGCTGAGTCGAGTGACACATGGTTGTAGATACAAATCTTATAGTTAGTACTTAGATGACAGGTTCACCCTTTTACAAGCTGAACTAATTTAACTTGTATATTTTATTGTTGTTTTTTTTGTAAAGTTATACTTAAAACATAATGTTAATACACAATTTTAATACACAACTTTAATTACACAATGTTAATACATATTTAATATACAATGTTAAATTCTTTAATTAATAAAATCCTTCATTTTCCAACTACACAATCCCAAGGTCCGTCGTTTACACAAAGTCGAGTTACACAAGTCCAAGCCCATACTCAAGCCATCGAGTTACACAAGCTCAAGGTTAAGTTTTATAGATATAAATGCTGGGATATTTTTTGTAAATATAAACTTGAGCCAATTTATGCAATTATCCTTTTAAGGGCAATTTGCAAATGTGTCAAATCGAGTCACACCTGCACTTGACCATCGTTAGGGTTATACGACTTGTGAGCCACATTATTAAAATCGCGTTTAACAATTGAGAAATTACAAGTTCTGTAATTCTGTGCTTTTTTTAATAATATCATTCATTACTAGACTGATTTTTGAAATTCCGAATTAACCGTCAGGCACAAGCTCCTTGTGTGTGAAAAATTAACTTATAAAAGTTACTTCAACGTAATGACAGTTCCAAGTTTCTAGTACCAATAACATCGAGGTTACGACTGTTTCTCAAACAATAACAACCAACGTTGTCAAGATGGATGTCCTCAACAAGTCAAACATATATAAAACTAAGCATACACCATTTTCACAACACATAATCGACATGTAGTATGAACACGGACACACGTTTTAAATTCAAACTTAAAACATAAATTTAATAAGATTTCATCTTAAAATGAATTAATAATTTTATATAATAAACCTATAATCTCTAATTGTGTAAAGATTATTATTTTTAACATAATAACTTTAATAATTAATCTATTTTTATTTTTTAATTAAGTTCTAAGTTTCTTACATGCATAATGATGCTTTGAGCCGAAGCCAAATTTGGCTTGTTGTTTTTGTTTCATGCATGTTTCTAGAATGTTGACTTTTTTTATCGTTTTAATTTTCTATTTATGTCACATTTTTTTAACCTATAGTCAATTCTTTTGACCAAACGTTGTCACAATTTTTCATATAATCAAAATGGAATTGAAATCGTGATCTAAGATGGTAAGTAACATTGAAAGAAATTAAAACTAAAGAGAAATTTTAATTTTTAAAATTTGAGTTTTTTAAGGAGAGAATACGTGATTTCGAGGGTGTAATTGCACCTAAAACAAATACCTAATGACTTGATGTCGCCACGGGGTTTCATCCTAGAACCAATTGACAACAGGAGGAGGAGCCCTAGTACTTATATGTTAGTTCACACAACATCGTATTGTCGATGTGGGACTTTTTCCCTACATCTCCAACAGATACACCGTCTAATGAATCAAAAATCTGAAAAAATCGACAGACGGATTAACCTTAATTTTTTTTTTTGATGAAAAGGGATTAAATCCCCGCGTAGAGACGCTTATTAGTAATTAAGAAAACGATTACATCCTAGTAAGCCGGGGAAGAGACACCCCTCTTAAATCGTCCAAAATTAAAGTTCTAACGCCAATTGGCGGTTCTAACAAGCAGTGACTACCATAATCCAGATTAAAAGCATAGTTGGCAATAGCATATGCCACTCTATTACCTTCCCGGTAGACATGTGCGAAACTGATAGACCAGTCTCGAATAAAGGAGCCTTGGCAACGCATTACCAGGCTAGAAAGTGGGTGCATGGGGCTAACCCCTTGCTCGATGAGACCAACAACAAGTAGAGAATCTAGTTCCACTTCAACTTGTCGGTATCCAAGTTCCCAAGCCAACTCAAGGCCGTGCACCACTCCCCATAATTCCGATGTTGGTGCTGAGCAGATTCCGAGGTTAATTGCCTTACCTTGGATCCATTCACCAGTATCATCTCTTAGTACAACCCCAGCAGCCGCATGTTCTTGTATACCTTTGGATGCCCCATCGGTATTAACTTTTACCCATCCAGACTTCGGTTTCTTCCACCCGATCAATTTCTCTGTCTTCGGACAAAGCTCCCTTTTAGAGTTGGCAATCCAGGCCAAGCTATTCTCCTGGTAGTAGTCTGCTAGAAATCCCATTTTATCTCCCACCTTTGCTCCTTCCTTAAAGACCTTTGTGTTGCGCCATCTCCACAACCACCATATGGTAATCCCGAACATCTCCCCCCAGTGCAAGTTAAGAGACGGGATCCAGCCCCTACTAACATTAGCATAGAGCCATTCTTCCCAAGAAAGGTTAAAGAAGGTATTTTTTACCTCATCCGGGATTAGATCGCTCCATATACTCCTCGACATGGAGCAGTCACGTAGAAGATGGAGGAGTGATTCCTCCTTATCAGGGCAGGCTTCGCAGTAGGGCGAATCTGAGATATGTCGACGTGCTCTTTCTTTGTTAGTGAGAGGAGCCTCCCATGCTACTTGCCAAAGAAAATAACGAAGGCGTTCCGGGATCTTTATCTTCCAGATGTGCTTGAATAGACTATTCCTGACCTCCACTCTAGGTCTTTGCTCACGTATGTAACGGTACGCTGAAGAAGAAGTAAATATACCATCCACTGACTTCAACCAACAAACCTCATCCGACTCGCCATCAGTAAGCCACAATCCTTTTGCCAAAATACGAAGTAGACTTGTATTATCAAGTCTGCATGAGAGGTATTCCCAATTCCAGTTGATATCATCCTGCCATAAATCCCTAACTTTGAGTTCAAGTTCCCTAGGCAAGAGAGGGAGTTTGCAACCCAAAGCTAGAGGTTCCTGTGTAGCCCACGAGTCACTCCAGAAGCGCGCACGTCTTCCATTCTTTACACTCCAGCCCAGATTCGGTGCCACCACTCTATTGTATCCCTCAACAATACTTCTCCAGGTATGTGAGCTACCTCCCCGGAAGGTCAAGTTAGAAGGCCAATCCTGACCTACCCTTGCATATTTTTTAAGGATTGCCTTGGCCCAAAGGTGGTCCTTAAGCAAGAACATACGCCACCCCAATTTGCTAATCATCGCAAGGTTAGCGTCCGCTGCTTTTCTTATACCCAGGCCTCCATCTTCGAGAGGTTGACAGACTTTGTCCCATTTGATCAGATGCAATTTCTTCTGGCCATTAACACTGCCCCATATGAAGTTCCGACAAATCCTATCCAGGTCATGGGTTATACTTTTTGGAAGGAGCAACGTATTCATTTGGTACATGGGGATGGTGCTTAAGACAGATTTGACTAATGTAGCACGCCCTGCCAAGCTCAACTGTTTGGCCTTCCAGCCTGAGAGTCTAGTGTTGATCCGTTCAATCAGTGGCAAGAATACCTCCTTCGAGGCTGACTTGTGAATGATGGGAACACCCAAGTATTTCCCAAGGTGCCTAGTACAAGGAATACCACTCACCTCACTAAGATGTTCTTCAATTTCCCCTCTTCTGTTGTGAGAGACATATATTCTTGACTTTTCGAGGCTCACTCTTTGGCCCGATGCAGAACAAAAATCATCCAGTATTTGTTTCACTACCTTTATCTGAGCTTTTGATGCCTCCGCAAACAACAAGATGTCATCTGCGAAGAATAAATGAGAAATGGGAGGACCACCCCTTGATAGATGCATTGGTTTCCATCTCCCATCCGTAACTGCTTTCTCAATGAGATGACCCAATCTTTCCAGGCAAAGGACAAAGAGATATGGGGATAATGGGTCACCTTATCTCAGCCCCCTTGTCATCTGAAACTTCTCTGTCATTTCTCCATTCCAAAGAACACTCATAGAGTATGAGGTAATGCAGTCTGTAACTTTATTAATCCAAGTGTCCGGTAGCCCAATGTCTTGTAAAGTGTCAAGTACAAACTCCCATCGGACCATGTCATAAGCTTTTGCAAGATCCAGACTAAGTAGCATCCAGCCCTTTCGACCCTTCTTTCTCTTCATTGAGTGTATGGCTTCCTGGGCAATCACTATGTTATCCGAAATCATACGACCTGGCACAAAACTCGTCTGCATAGGACTAACAAGTGAACTCATGAGTGGTTTGAGACGATTTGCTAAAAGTTTAGTGATAACCTTATATGTGACGTTGCAAAGGCTAATGGGCCGGTATTGTTGAATCTTCTCCGGTTTGTTAACCTTCCCGATGAGAACAAGGAGGGTTTCGTTGGTTTGAGCATTAAAAATGCCCTCTTCCATAAAATCTTGGACAAATCTGATAACCGAACTCCCCACAGAATGCCACATTCTTTGAAAAAATATGGGCTGGTATCCGTCCGGTCCTGGTGCCTTGAGAGCCCCCATGCTTCGCACAACCCCGAGGATCTCTTTTTCAGTATAAGAGATGCTGAGTTCCGCCAATTTGCTTTCTTCAATCACTGGGAATCCACCTCTAGTAATAGGCTTAAGTGGAGGAAGGTCCCTTGGGCTGTAAACGTCCTTAAAATATGACACTGCATGGGTCTCCAGATCTCCCATATCCAGGCACCACTGTCCATTCTCTAGTCGAAGAGCTTCTATTTTATTTCGTTGTCTGCGAATGATGGTAGAAAGGTGGAAAAAGTGTGTATTTCTGTCACCACATACAAGCCATTTTTGTCGAGCCTTTTGGCACCAAAGTACTTCCTCCTGCTCCAGCACTTTCTCGAGTTCTTTGTTAGTTTCCCGTTCCTTTTGAATTAAGGAGATAGAGACGTCCTTCTGCATATCCTTCGCGATCTCCTCCATCTCCTTCAATAATGCTTCTTTACGAAGCTGAATCGACCCAAAACATTTCCTGTTCCATTGTTTCAAGAAATGTTGGAGACGCTGGAGAACTGCAGGTAGTGGGGCTGCCATAATCCAAGCTCCCTTCACTACATCAATGAAGTCGGGATGTGAGAACCATGCCGCTTGGAATCTAAATGGCCGGCGCTTAGGATCCCCAGCATTAATGTTATCAAAGTTGATCAGCATAGGGTTATGATCTGAGCATAACCTCGGTAAATGACGTACCGTTGCCGCCGGCCATTTCATCCGTCCAGATGCGCTCATAAGAACCCTATCCAAGCGCTTTGAGACTCTTGTTTGAGCGGTGAGACCTCGGGACCAAGTAAAGGGGCTTCCTATGTACCCAATATCGATGAGTTCATTCTCATTAATCCAATTCCCGAACTCAATAGATTGACGCTTCAATCGATTAGCTCCTCCATGACTCTCCTCTAAGCAGAGTGTTACATTCAGGTCACCTCCCAAAACCACGGGTAAGGTGGTGGATTGAACAATGGCCCCAATCCTTTCCCATATATCTCCTCGTTGGCTAGGATCAGGGGTAATGTAGATAACAATCAGGCAAAATGCAATATTACCATGACCTACAATTGCGTGGATAAATTGCTTATCCTTTGCTACAACAGTGATTGGGCAGCTAAGGGAATCCCAAAGGAGCCAGATACCCCCACTATACCCTTCCGCTTCTACTCTTGCATTGGAGTCAAATCCTATTTTCTCGCAAATGTTATCAGCTTTTGACCCGGAGCAATGTGTCTCAAATAACGCTAAGAAATTCGGTTTATGTTTCCTTATCATATATCTAATGGATCTTCGGAAGCTTGGCTTCAACGTTCCGAAGCTATTCCAGAGAATACCAATCATTAAAATTAGTGAATAGCTAGACCCGAATCTCATGCCTGAGAGTCAGGAACGCAGGAGACTTGTGAATCTCCTCCTTCATGAGCCTTACCACCATCTGGGGGTTCCTCTTCCATCATCTGGACATCCTGTCCATTGCCATGTGATTCACATGCTTCGATATCAGTGGTGATCACCACCTCTTTTCCCTTCCCTTTATGATCACTTTGTGCATTAAAGACAACACTTGGAAGTTCAGCCTTGTGCAGAATTTTGACTTGTTGTATATTATTAATCCTGCCCATCCCATCCTGGTTAGCAGCAGAATTGGGCAACATTTTCCTTCCTCCACTTTTATCTGGAACAATCACTCGATTCACTGCCCTTGATCTATCATTCGGTCTATATCTTTTCCTATTCTGATAGGAATATCTATCATCTTCCACGTTACCCTGCTGACTCAGGTTAGGTTGATTGCTCGGTGCCTTGCCTTTTTCCCTCGATATGTATCCTCCAGGTCTCGAGTTAAGATTCACATCAGGGGCCCTATGTGACTCAGGGGGAGCTACATTGCCGTTCTGTTCTCTACCTGCATAGCGTGGTTTCCTTCTAGGGACTACCATCCATGGGCCATGTCCCTCTTCTGTCTCATTAGCCTCCTTGTTCCTCTCCTGACCAGTATTACTTGATTCCGGGTTAGCCATAAGTTCCTTCTGAATCTGTGGCGACACTTCCTTGGGCACTGTTGTGTTTTCCTGTTTCTCAGTGTAGATACAGTTCTCTACCACATGACCATAACACCCACATCCAAAGCAGATAGTATGTAGGTTTTCATATTCAAGAAGCAGTCTCTTACCGTTAAGGATTACATCTCCTTTGAGGGGGCGGGTAAGATCCACAGACACACAGATCCTTGCATATCTTCCCCTTGTGAGCCCTAAGGTATTAGCATCTATCTTGAGAGGAGTTCCAATGGACGACGCAATGGCACTTAATACCGCTGTGTTATACAGAGCAAAGGGTAATCCCGTGATTCTAACCCAAACACCTATGGTTGAGATCTGGGAAGTCATAGGATCGAAAGACTCATTCCATTGTTGGATCATCAGGTAATGTCCGAACATCTTCCATGGTCCCCCGGTCAGGGCATCAAGCATGTCTTTTTCCTTCTCGAAGCGAACCAGGAAGAACTCGTTTGGAAGATCAATGATTGTCCAACCTCCCTCCGGCTTCCATATCTGACGAATGGTTCTTTCGAACGAAACATAATTAATCATACGCCCAAGAAGTTTAATCACTACTGAGTTACGCCATGGGGCATTTAAAATCTGGATAACATCCGGAGCCACATTAATGACCGGAGTTGAATCTTGGCCTTTTGGGAATTCAATGCAGATTTTTCCCAAATCAACTAGATTCTCAGGAAGAATGGGCATCTGCTTCCATGCAGAATCTCCAAAAAGCATTGATTTCCACGTTGGACTCTCTTCTTGAGCCTTACCGTTCTGCGAATCATTTAAAAGGGGAGGACCTGTCTGTAAAGATGGAGGATTATGGGTTACTTTGTGTACAGTAGCCGGCAAAGCAATTGTGGGATCTGGTGCTGCAGGTGGTGGGGGGAGAGGGGGGGCAGAGGTTGTCGCCATACTTGTCGCCTAGCGCCGCCAAAATTAGTGTAACTCTAATTGCATTTATTAGTACTTCCACGGATTAACCTTAATGGGAGAACCAAAAAGTACAAAACAAAATAGGAAAAAAGGGAAAATATACAACAGAAGATAACTTGGATAACAACGAGTCAATAGAGAAGCACCAAAGAAAGCGTCCGACAAACAAAGCGAACATGAATGTAGAAGAAAGGTAGAGTCTCATAGTACCTAATACGCAAATTTCAACAGTAGATTATCGAATTTTTGCCGGTTCATTCTGACGATCGAATCACGTTTCTTATAACTAATACTCATTTTTTCCACACCTTACACTGGCCCAGTGGGCCTTATTGAAAATGGGCCGTTTGGCCCAATATGAAAACTGAATCGAAATGAGAAAGCCCAATTTACTCTGTCCTCACTAACCCCAATACAAACTCCCCTCGTGAATCATTGAATACCCCTAAATTTCAGTTATATTTTTTAAACCTTACAGAAAGTATCCGTTAGGTTTTGTCCCCCTTTTTCCTTCCAAATTCAAATTTTCGTCATTACACAATTTCCGTTTTCTTTTTCCATTTCTTTCCCAATTGGATTTCAATCTTCTCCATTTGAGGAGGAAAAAAAGCTTCCATTTGAGATCCTCTTGCTTTCTTCAACAATCTTGGTTCAGGTGATTTTGCCTTCCAATTTTTGGTTTCTTGTTCTTTGAACTTTCAGTGACTGAATTTGGTAATTTCTGAACTCAACAGTTCTTATATGGCAACTCGTTTGTGCATCTGTATACTCCCAAATCCCTAGCGGTTTTTCTTTCGTTTTGTTCATTTTGTTCAATCATCTCGGATTCTCGCACAATTTTACGCGAAGTCAGTGGCTAATCTGACAAGCTTCGCTGGCGAATTAGCTGGACTTAGTGGCGAATTTCGGATTCGTCTCAGCGTTTGAGATTCAGGTGATTTCCTTTTCTGGTTGCTAATTTAGTTTCCTATTTCTCTCTGTCAAAACCTAATTTCTTGCAGTGTTCTTTACACAGTTGTTGATTCGGCTGAGATATTTTCTCGAAATTATTGTTTTTCGAAGAGAAACATGGATTCAAGTTCGAAAATCAGATCAGAACCCGTGACTCCATTGACGAAGATTCAGAGGACTCCATCGTGTACTACAACTCCCGGAGGAAACAGGATTAAGAGCGAGAAGATACTAGTAACAGTTCGAATGAGGCCCTTAAGCCCTAGAGAACAGGCAATGTATGATTTGGTTGCTTGGGAATGCCAAGATGACCACAATATTGGTTACACTAATCCTGCTAGTGATCGATCTTCTGCTTCTTACACCTTTGGTATGTGATAACTTAGTTTCTTGATTGCCTATAAAAAATTTCAAAGAGTTGAAAGCTAAGATTATTTTCAGAAATATATTAGTGTCCTGAGTTTCAGCATTTTCAAAATGAAGCAAATAAAAATATACTACAGCTAGCTTCTTGATGCTCAATGATTTAAGAACTTACATGATTGAGCTTGATTGATGCCAGACAAAGTATTTGGTCCAAAATGCTCAACTCATAAGGTTTACGAAGAGGGTGCGAAGGACGTTGCATTATCAGCTCTTTCTGGCATTAATGGTAAGCATCCATTTGAATGATATGACACTAGTAATGTTTTTGAGATGCAAAAATGTGCTACATCTAACAGTAATTTAGATTTTAGCTCTTTTGTTCATTGTTTTTTCTTTCATATTGCAGCAACAATTTTTGCATATGGGCAGACTAGCAGTGGAAAAACATTTACCATGAGAGGAATAACAGAATATGCTGTGAAGGACATTTATGAGCATATGAAATGTGTAAGTAAATTTGATTTTTGTTCATTTCCTAATGTGAACGCTAATTGTAATCAATATACTCTCATTTGATGTTGTAATTGATGATGATGATGATGATGATGATGATGCTTGCTTGTTTTTCATTGTACTATCTTCACAGAATCCAGATAGAGATTTTCTATTGAAAATGTCTGCTTTGGAGATTTACAATGAGACTGTAATTGACCTTCTAAACCGTAGCTGCGGTCCACTTCGCCTTTTGGACGATCCTGAGGTGATTTTTCAACTTCCCAGCATTACATGAAAAAACAGGTTTATTGAGTTTCTAGAATAATGTACTTACATTGCAAATTAACTATACTTTACAGAAAGGGACCATAGTGGAGAAGCTTGTTGAAGAAGTTGTAAAGGATAGCCAGCATCTGAGGGAATTGATTGGAATATGTGAAGGTAATCAGCAACTGCAATCAGATTACACAAGAGTCTCTATTGAGTTTTTTTTTTCCATACATGTGTTCTACATATTCAAATTTTCTTCTCCTGGATATTAATATTGTGGAACAAAGAGCAGTGTATTGTTACACGACTAAATCCTACTATCTGCTTCTACATTTGCAGCTCAGAGACAAGTAGGGGAAACTGCTCTAAATGATAAAAGCTCAAGATCACACCAGATAATCAAGCTGGTAATATGACTTTATAAAAGTACATTTGTAATCTCATGCTTTTCAAGAATAAATGGCAATTGGATTAGGATTTCACTATGCATGTACATCTTTATGGACTTACTATATTAATAGTCTCATATAAGGTATTCATCTCATTACTATACTTGGTTGATGTTAAATGGATGTTACTTTTGCTTTTAATAACTACGGCTGTTAAAGTTTTACTGTAAAAACGAATCAAGAAATTTTACTTAACAGGCTTCCATGGCTGTTAAAGTTTTACTGTAAAAACGAATCAAGAAATTTTACTTAACAGGCTTCCATGAAATACAACGCAACTTTGTAAGAGCTGATGAAACTTGTTAAATCACATATCAGTATGCATAGTTTTTTGTTATTGAATTTCGTAAACTAAACCATTTGTTGTTTCACCGTTTTACAGACCATTGAAAGCAGACAGCGGGAAACAGGACGTGTGAAGTCTTTTATGGCAACCCTGGTATTCATCTTCTGCTTTACTGTGCTTTTGGAACTTCTGTGCAAAATGGAGCATAACCGGGACCTTTAAACTTTCAGAATCTCGTAGATCTCGCGGGGAGTGAACGTGTATCCCAAACAAAAACAGATGGTTTAAGATTGAAGGAGGGTAGTCACATTAACCGCAGCTTGTTGACACTCACGCAAGTAATTAGAAAACTAAGGTACACAGTCATTCTGTAAATCCGTAAATCTGTTGTTTTCATATAGTTATTTTTTTTGTTTACTTTGCAAATTCTTTTTTAGTGTTGGGAGGAAGATTGGCCATATACCATACAGAGAATCGAAACTCACAAGGATTTTGCAGTCTTCCCTTGGGGGAAATGCTAGAACTGCCATTATCTGCACCTTAAGCCCAGCATTGAGCCATTTTGAGCAATCGCGGAATACTCTGTCATTTGCAACTAGTGCGAAGGAAGTCACCAACACAGCTCGTGTTAATATGGTGAGATGAGATGGAGACTCATCCTTAGTTTGACATCCGATCAACTAGTACCGACTATAATATGCACTGAACTCTGCTGTTTGATCAGGTTGTGTCGGACCAGCAACGGGTGAAAGAATTGCAGAAGGAAGTTGCTAGACTGGAAGCAGAGCTTAGAAGTCCAGAACCTTCTTCTTCTTTTTCTTCCTCTTCAAATTTGAGAGCTTTGTTGATTGAGAAAGACAACAAAATTCAAGAGGTGTGCAGAATAAGACGTGAGCTTGTAAAAAACTTTCTTAACCAATTGGTTGATGCTAATCATTTTTATAAATTAAATGTAGATGGAGAAAGAAATGAACAGGCTAAAGCGTGAGAGAGATCTTGCTCAGACTCAACTCCAATTGGAGAAAACTGCACGCAAGGAACCAAAGGTAAGATTGATATTATTTTCTGTCTTTACTCTTTTGTTATGAAATCATTGCTAAGTTCTTATCTATAGGGATCAAGTGAATCCAGTCCTACCCATGGAGCAAGAAAACGCCTTGCTTTTTCGTATGAGAATGCATCACTTGCAACTCCTCAAACTCGGAGAAGAAACAACACTGTCAAAAGGACCAAAAGGCGACAATCAATCGCCTCTACAGACCCTTCCATGCTTATGCAAGAAATAAGGAAGCTTGAGACACTGCAACGCCAGCTAGGCGAAGAAGCAAACCGAGCTGCTGACGTCCTTCAAAAGGAAATGTCTTCTAACAAGCTTGGTACTCAAGAGACAGCTGAAGGAATAGAAAAACTGCTTTTGGAGATTAAGAATATGCAAGTGAGGAGCTTTAGTTCTTCACAGGAGCTTGTTGTGAGCAATAAAGCTGATCTGAAGGAGGAAATTGTGAAACTAAATTCTCAAGGAAGTACAATTGAATGTCTGGAAAAGAAGCTTGAAGATATGCAGAATGCCATAGACAAGATGATGAACTCTTCTTTCACGGCTAGAGAGAATAATAATCCTGAAATGATGAAGACACAGTCCAAAAAGAAGAAGATGACATTTAGTCTTAGCAACAGTCCCAATATGTCGAACTTCATCCGAGCGCCATGTACTCCTATGTCTTCCTCAACTTCACGAAAAGTAATGGATGAGATAGGAAACAAGATAGGAGAGCAGACTTGCTTAGTGTCTGTTGACAATACTATGGATTCTTGCAGAGCCACCCCGTTAAAGGGTGACATGGGAAATGCCTCTAGGGAAGGTACTCCTGCCCCGCGAAAATCAAGCTCCATTAGTGTAAAAAGAATGCAGAAACTGTTCAAAAATGCTGCTGAGGAGAACATTAGAAGCATCCGGGCGTACGTTACAGAATTGAAGGAACGAGTCGCCAAGCTTCAATACCAGAAGCAACTTCTAGTTTGCCAGGTGAGAATCCAAATTACTCCTGTTGATAGCTTGACTACATTGAACATATCATGCCAAATCCACAATGTATTAAAAAAAATTGTTTATAACTTATTAACAGGTGCTGCAATTAGAGGAAAATGAGGCGGTCGCCACAAGCAGCGAGGCAGACACAGCAGCAACACTTGATCAATCACCAGTGTCATGGCAGTCACAATTTGAAGAACAAAGGAAGCAGATTGTAATGTTATGGCATTTGTGCCATGTCTCGCTTGTGCACCGGACGCAGTTCTATCTGCTATTTCGAGGAGAGGCTGCTGATCAGATATACATGGAAGTGGAGCTCAGGAGGTTGACATGGCTAGAGCAGCACCTGTCTGATCTTGGCAATGCTAGCCCTGCACTTTTAGGTGACGAACCAGCCACCTATGTTTCATCAAGGTACTTAACTTACCCGAATCCCGTTAGCAAAACGTGTCAATTGGGTTGAATTCAAGTTAGTACCAAATCATCTGGAGCCCTTAATGTTTATATTAATTCTGCAGCATTAGGGCACTTAAACAAGAGAGGGATTACTTAGCAAAGAGGGTGAGCATAAAATTGACACCAGAAGAAAGGGAAGCAGTTTACATAAAATGGGAAGTACCACCAGAAGGGAAACAAAAGAGGAGGTTGCAGTTGGTTAACAAGCTGTGGACTGATCCCCACAACATGCAACACGTGCACGATAGCGCCCAGCTCGTAGCAAAGCTTGTAGGGTTCTGTGAATCTGGTGAAGTCACTAAGGAGATGTTTGAACTTAACTTCAAATCACCAATTGACAAGAAGACATGGATGGGCTGGAGTTATCTCTCAAATTTGCTGCATTTGTGAAGGTGAAGAAGATCGAATCTAGGGAGCTGACCTCAGATTAAACAGACAGCAGCTGTAGTTTTAGGTTGCCCTTGCTTTCTCACTCATTGTTTCCCTGCAATGTCCTCTAAACAAAGCTGGTTCAATTTATGAAACATTTCCTACAGAAAGCTGTAGTTTCGGATGGGGCACACTCATGTTCTGTCTTGTATGAAGCTTAGCAGTAGTTGTAGGGTGGTCTTTGTAATTTTTGTTATTCTGTAGTATAAAAATGTGATGTAGAAGAGTTGGAAAAAAGAGAACGTATTAGAACCAATATGAACTCAACAAAGATAAGAAGTCCTAGTTGACATTTTGACAATGGGCTCATAATTTCGATAACGTTTTACAGACTCGTGTAGGAAGGGAACGGTACAGCAGAGACTTCACTAGACAGTACTGAGGAGACGATGCCATACTCATTCCAAAAGCTGTGGTTCTTACATAAGCCTAGTATCTGAAATAAGAAAAAGGAATAATAAACACAAATTACTCCTATTCAACAATACAAGTACAATATGATGATATTTTTATTTTTTTGTTTTATAATAAATGGCCATCCTCTATCAGTCTTTCCACACATTTCAGAGGTTTAAACAGCTAAGTATTCCTAGAAAGCAATGCTTACATGATTGAGACTACGTGTCCTGAGGAGAGCAGCCAATGTGATAAGCCTGTATTGAATCTGATTGCTGATCTTTTGGCTTAGATGAGATTCCAGAAGATGAAATATGTCGATATGGACGATGAATTGCTGGTAAAAATGTTCCTAATTGCCTCTCCATTGATAGAACCCGTCCACATTTACTGCATCACATTTGCAATTACGGTGCAATGATTAGCAACAATCAACGAGGAAATACCCTTCCAGTAACTGCCAGTAGAGCTATTTATAGACCACCTCAATCCCTTTAGACAAGCATTTTCGTGCAATTTTGGAATGTGGAAAAACAGTTTGCCAAAATAGAGTTAGGGAATCAAATCAACATTATTCTTCTATATGGCCAGCAATAAATAATGCAATATATGTAGGAAAAAGAAGATACCAAAGATAGTAAAGTAAATAACATATTGGTCACAGGTATTACCTGCAAGGTTTTGAAAACAGGGTCTGATAGCTCCCTAACCATTGCTGCACGAAGTTCTATTTTAGTAACTCAAAAGCTTAAAGGTGTGTTGTAGTAAAGGGATAAGATGCATAAAAATAACTGTACCAAGAATGGAAGCAAAGCTCCATCCATCTCAACTCCACGAAAATATTGTAAAGCAATGTTAGCATATTCCTGCATTTATGAAAGAAAAGAAAGTTATATATGCATATTATTGTACATGATATCGTTGTGAAAAACTAATACAAGCAGTTCAAAGTATATTATACCGTGATGTGCCTAAACACATGATGAACTGACAATCCTCTTGGATGCAAATAGTTTCCTCCCTGCAAAAGCATAAAGAGGAAATGAAAGGCATAAACAAATAAGAACAGATGAACTTTAAGAAACAAAATTTCCTTCAAGCCATCTTCCTCAGTACTTCCCTACAGCTTAATATATCAAATAGCTTACAAAAAGAGAAGGCGAGAAAAGGATAAAGTAGAAGAAAGGGGAAATCAGGGCAAAAAAGCACAGTGAAATTTTAGTATTCCACTGCACCAAATTAATTTTCTCATTAATAAAGATTGTTCAACAGATAATGTACACATCTATTGGGTCTTAAAATAACACTTCTTAAACAATACACGACAACCTCCTACTTCATACTAATATAGGGGATATAAATTTGCAGAGTGCGAGTCCTAGTTTTGGCAGATTATGGTGGCCTTTGAAAAACATTTTCTATTTCACCTCATCTCCAACTTTTCTGGTGCTTCTTGCAAAAACTCAATGTTCAAATTCAAAAATGCAGACACAATCCCAAGTTCAATTTGTCTGAACTCTGAACTTCAGTTGCAAAACAAGATTAGGGGGTAAAAACAGATAACATTTGCAATAACAAATGGGATGCTTTTCCCTCAATACCCCATTTTACATCAATGAGCAAGTGTAGTCTCTATCAAGTATTGGTCAGACACTATGTGGTATTGATACACTTCATAGTCAACACAATAGACTACACTTAAAGTACTAAAGTTAGTACAAGGGCCAAAATCCAAGCCAACATCTAGCAAACACAGTTGCAATAACTGAAGTAGACAGTAGTGGACTACCTCATCGGGAGAGAAGAACGCTACTGCATCAGGGCTTGTAGAACCAACTGGGTGCAGTGATACAATAGCTCTGAAAATGGAAGGAACAAACAGCTCAATTACAGCAACTTTATCAACAGGAGTAGTAGCACTCAACGCTCCTGTCCTAAGTGAGTTTGCACTGCGATAACTGTGTCCAATGGATGTCTCCATTGAGTCATCATTTGCTGAAGAAGGAAGTAATGCAGCTCGTTTTAACCAGGCAAGTCTTCCGAAAGTTGAGATTTTCATGTCAGGAACTTCTTTTTCCAGACATGATATAATATCTTCAAGTTTTCTATCCTCGGTAAGTTCTTCTTGGTTATCAACCGTAGGTGGTAGCATACCACAGTGTCTTTTTAGAGATGGTTCAGCATCTAGGTGAGGGAAAAAACGCCGCTTTTGATCTGTGAAAGACTTCAGAGCTAATCTGCATATAAAGGAACACAGCTCAATGGCTTAATGTTGTTACTCCTAATAGAAAGAACGACCGTAAAAATACAATTCTGCATCCAATTGTAAGCCAAAGGAAGAAAACAGTGGCAAATTAAGTACAGTGGCTAAGAAGAGATGCAGCTTAAGCTTTATGAACCGGATTGTGAAAGTCTTGTAACATAACCCCTCACAGTTTTACACTACTAGAATAATCTGCCTCATCATAAGGAGACTATCAAGTATGAAAATGTTTAGTATCCTGCGGACTCTTTTAAGGAGACTATCAAATATACTACTATACCCCTACTTATTACTCTACCAGGTATCAACCACTACTAACAATCCTGATGAATAAAAGAGACAAAGTAGAGACCAAAATGGCTACAAATACAAGTATTTTTGAACAGAAACTCAAGGCTAAAACAACAAACATTTCATACGGAGGAGTATAATATTACTATAAAACACTACAAAATATAGAAGTAGAAACGAGACAAAATCTTAACATTTCAGCCTTTTTACCTGGTTCTGTCAACAGCTGATGCACCAGCTTGGCCAGCAAGTTGCCGTTTCCATGCATATGCAACAACTGCACCATCTGGACACACCAAAGGCATGTGCAGCCCCCATGAATTACTTCTTGACCGTAGAGCTTCACTTAAGACCCCAGACTCTTCAAGCTGCCGGCCTGAAAATGCCAACCATCAACATTATGTGATTGATCTAATCCAAAGATATAAGACTCCGGGTAAATTAAAAGATGATCTACCTCCAAATCAAAATTCATTTGAAAAAGGCCGTGTCAAATGCTAAATGGCGGCTCGTAAACAATTGACTTCTAATAGCTCCTGTTTATTTTTTAACTAGGAGCCCATAATTAGTTAGTTTCCTGTTGCTCTCTATACTTAAAAATGAGATTCAGCTGCTTCAAGGTTAAAACAGACTGGTTTTAGCAAGAATATGTTGTAGGACTTCGATGAACACAGCATTCATTTCATACCAATCAGTTGCAAGCCCCTCTCATGCTCTAATTCTACATGATCCGGAACGCCCTTCCAAATCCTTTAATTCCATCAAATACTGCATCACATCTTCTGGCGAATTTCCTAGCACATTTGCTACCAGATTCTACATTCCTTATAAGATTCAATCATCTCTCTTAGGAAAAAAGGCCAAGCCTGTGAAAGTGAGTGCAGCAGCTAAGGTATTAAGGATTAAATCTCGATGTAAGTTCAACATAGACTGAAATGGAGCATTACAAGTTTCAAATTTCCAACTTTTAGTAGCTAGTAACACCAGTGTTTCGTTCCACAATTGAAGGATAAACAAAATCACGTTCAAATTCACTCCAGTTACTCCAAATTCAGTCTCCAGAAACGAAACGCACTAAAAACCTAAATCATAAATTGACAATAAAAAAATGTAAAATTGTTACCGATGGTGCGAAGGTCATGGAAGTGAGTCCGCATAGCCGTCTGCTCTTTAAGGATCAAATCGAAGGGCTTAGTAGACTGCTGAGATTCGGAGGAGGCAAAAAGAGCTTCGAGAAGGCGATCAGCGCCGATCCTAATGTCGGCAATGAGGCGAGCGGCTTGCCCCAGCCTCTCCATAGCCATCGCCACCTGTTTTGGCGGGGCCTCACTACCCGGATCCGTCGCCGTCCCTGGTCCGGTTGAAGTCGGCGCCACCGCTGGCGGTTGTGGTGGTGCTAGTTGCTGCTGCTGATGCTGAAGCATCTCTCTCGCGGCTGAAGATCGGAAGAAAATGTAAGTAGAAAAGAGGCTTATTTGGTGTAAGAAAAGCACACTTTAGAGTTTATTTAGACTTCTATAATAGCTCAAAGAAACTTAATTTATGAATAATTTAAATTATTGTTAATCCATATATTTTATAAACTCAACATTATAATAATATCATAGTAATATTATTAACGATCAACTCGTAATTACACTCGTCACGCATATGTAATTTGACTATTTATAAATTTACTAGCCAACTTTTTTGTGTCAAAATTAAGTCATTATCGGTCTACCCGTAACTACTTTTTTAAACATTTTGAATGTAATAGCTAGGATTTCGAATTCTAATTAATGTTGATTAACTTAATCGTTGATAGTAATTAACATATAACTCGCGAAGACTTCGCAAGTGATGAGTAAGAGTCCCACCGTTATGTTCCTGGCGTAATTTTGGACGTTTGAGGAAATTTTTACTTTTTCCCCCGGGTAATTATTTTTACCCTCCGGTGTTATTTGGAGCATTTGGGAGCTCCAATTGATAAAAATGCAGTTGAGAGAAATGATCAGGACATTGGATATGTCCTAGATATGAAATAACATGGAGAGGCAAAACGGCCAAAAGAGTCGCTATTTCGTTTCTTAACGGCTAAGAAAGACGGCTTAGGAATACACGTTTTCCGAGACAGTTGTGTAATAATTATCCCTACAATATTCCAGATTTAATGTTCCAATCTCGAGAAGTTTGGAGAAAGAGATTTGACCCGCCTTTGGATCGGTTAAAGGATAATTATCAACTTTACTAAAGGATAATTATCGTCTTCACTATAAATAGCGGAAAATCCTTTATTAATTCATTTCATTTCACGTTTCTCGTAAAAGCTCTGATTTCTCTCAACCTTCAAACTCAGATCTACTCTCCGTTTCTAATCCGATTTCAATTCCGTTTGAGTTTCTGGATTCCTCTCTTCATTCTCTTCATAACGGTACCGAGTTTCTGCATTTCCGAGTATATGGAGGGCTGGTCGAGCATATATGTCACCAGGACGGTTCCGTCACTCAGATTCCGATGAATTTGATGCTGTCCATGCGTAGCCTGCGTCGTTGTGATTCCGAATCTTCTTTCAGATCGTCAATCGGGTTAGTAACGAATAAGTTATGAATTTATTCGTTTTCCGTACTGCGATTTGGCCTAAATTGACTTTAGGCTTGTCAAATAGGACAATTAGAAATTCCATTATGGTCGTTATATTATTCTGGTGATTATGGATAGTTTGTTTGATGAAATCTGATGACAGGTGGGTTTAGAAATTGCCTGCGGGCAAAACGTTATTCTGGCGAAATCTAATTAATTAATTAAAGGTTAATTAATTAAATTAGGATTAGATTTGAGATTGAGGAATGTTGATTAGATACTACCTTGAGATTTGAGGAATTGTGAGCTATGTTGAGATATTGAGGTTTAGTTGGTTGTGAGGCTCATAGATTGAGTATGATCCTTATGGATCCCTTTGGGTCTAGGTGTGACCCCTTTGATGAATAGAGGTTGATATATCTCTTTATGCCTTTTTATAGGCCGTGTTGTCCCTCTAGTGTAGAGGTGATCGTGGTTGATTTTGTACGAGGTTGAGGTAAGTCCGTAGGACTTACTTAGCTACCATCCCTATATTGGGTGTTTGCATGAGTGGTGTGTGCATTATATGTTTGCTATGATATCATGAGTTGTCGTTTTTATCGACCTATGTTCTATTGAATGCCCCACTGCGTGGCTGTGATAACCTTTCCCTTTCATCCCGCCGTGGAGTCTGGGAGGTTCTCTGATGTCAGGCCAGACTGGTTTACAGGAAGGGCGCAATCCACTCCCATAGGGTACACGGATTGTGTGACCGATACTCGTACAGCTGGACATTGTACTCAGAGGCGGGGATGTATCGGTCCTCGTGTCACATACTTTCATCTATCTATATATATACGGTTTTTGAGTGAATGGTTATTATATAAAGATAATAAATGGATAAATGTGTGATAGCATGCTGATGTGTTTATCTTTCTTGATTGTGCTTGTGCTTATGCATTACCTCATATATGTATGGTTAGCTAACGATTTCATACCGTATTGTAGATGTTTACAAGTTAGGCGCTACTGAGTGATCTGGCAGGGTGACAGGCCGAGGACTCTCGTACATTAGGTGGTTGGTTTGGGGTTGTTGTGTTTCCCCTCCTGCGTGAGGATGATCTTTTGTACCTCCTGTGTGAGGATGTCGTTTTATATACTCGGCTATATTGTTGTTTACTTTGAGTCGTACAGTTTATACTGTTTTATGTATTTGTTTTATATCTGTCAGTGCCATGTTGTAAGGTCCAGTGAACTTGTTGTCAGGCTAGGGTCAGGATCCATTGTGAGATCCTAGCCCAATGTGACATCCCGAGTCCTGCGGATTCGGGGTGTTACAAAGTTGGTATCAGAGCCCAGGTTGACAACAATGGCACTTGCTACCTGCAATGAGGTTTGATAGGTAAAATAAACAGAGCCCACATGGGATCTGACGTTTTCAAAGGTTTTGGTTTTAAGTGTGGTTTTGGGATAGAATGTACGAGAAGTCGTCACCTCTACCATGGATCTCTGCAGCGTAGATATGTATATATATCTGTGTGTACTATGGATTATGTGGATTTATTATATACATATCGATACCTATGGCATATATATAGCCTTATAAGATTAGGTGCGTATATCCTACAGATGACTCAGACTAGAGTAGTATCTGTAGTGGGATGAGGTAGGGGTACACCCCCCCCTCTTCCTCCAGTGGTGATAAGTTAGGGACCAGTTTCCGCTGTTGTTTCGCCTACGGCAAAGAACGAGTTTGAAGAGGCTGATCGTGTCTCCATGAGTAGATCCGAGTTTCAAAAATATATGTAACAAGTATATGAAGCGGTGATAGCGGGTAGATCCACACCGGATTTACCAACAATTGTGAGATCAACTAAAGCTTCTGGATCCGGAAAGAAGCAATGGACTGAATTAGTTACTGGAGAAGCAAAGATGATGAATGGGGAACCAAGTCCAATATCAGGACAATCTAGTGATCCTTTGGCCATGAAGATGACTGGCAAGGAACTACAGTGTTTTAATTGCGAGGAAGTTGGGACACTGGCGAGCTGTGTGCCCAAAGGCTCCCATCATATGCTTTACGTGTGGTAAAGCAGGGCATAGAGCGAAGTTTTGTCGACAGGGCAAGGCATTGCCTTTACAGGTTCCCTTCAAGAGTGAGATCATTCCAGGTGGACGACGAAGGTCGAGTTACCCTTCAGTTGCACAGGTTGCAAGGATGGGATGATTATGTTTCAGTTGTGGCTATCCAGATCATTTGCGTTCTGTGTGCCCTTTGGCAGTGATAGCTTGTTTCACTTGTGGTGAGCTAGGCCATCTGGCCCTTTCTGTCAACACGGTGGTGTTTCTTCCCAGCAAGACCTTCCTCTTTCCGGTGCAGAAAGAGTGGAAGTGGAGGCTATAGTAATGACCTCAGTGATACCTGAGGAGCATGGATCTGACATTGAGTGATGATATGTAGTGGAGCTACGAGTGTTAGCTGTTATAGGTACCATTCTCGTTAGTGGTTTACCTGGTGGAGTTTTGCTTGTTGTGAGTGCTATGCACTTCATGTCTTTCGATGCATGCGTTAATGGTTGACTTTTTGTATATAGTAGAAGGTGGATTTTTCTTTATAGGATTACCTTTTTGGGTCTGAGATACCCGTGAGATGCGTGTTTGTTCCCATATTTCAGGGACCCGTGTATGGTTGCCGACTTCTTTGTCATGTTGTAGGTGCATGAGAAAGTCATTATGTGTATGGTTTGGATGAATAGATATCATGTGGTGTTAGCTTTTAATAGTAAGTCTATTATAGTCTTTACTGAGTTTAGTTAAATAGAGGTCTTCTGAGATTAAGACCTTTGAAGAGACGGGTTTGTCATCAGGACTGTACGAGCATCGAGCTGATAGCACAGGGATGTGACGCCTTCTAGTGTTATACCATGAAGGAGCAAGATAGTCCAACATTGGAAGGTATTCCAGCTGTTTATGAGTTTATAGACGTGTTACTGAACCGTCTAGCTGCCACCTCAGCAAAATGTGGACATTGTTATCAAGTTGAAGTATGATACAAGATTGAATGGGAAAGCCACACTATATGGTGCTTGTTGAGATATTATACTGATAACTTGAAAAGTTGACTGAAACGGGCTTCTTTTACCCTAGTACGTTCCATGTTCCGTATTAACAACATGATGAGTTAGCTTCAAGAAGCAATTGTGTTTTCAGGATTCCTTTGTGCTCAAGATATCCCTAGTCATGGATGAGAGAGCAGCATGTGTATGAGATAGTATCCCATACCGTTATGGACACTACGAGTTTGTAGTGATGCCATTTGGGTTGACGAATGTTTTAGTAGTTTTTATGGAGTTGATGAATGGTATCTTCATCGACTTCCTTGATTATTTGGTGGCGGACTTCATGGATGACATGTCGGTATACTCTCATAGCAGAGAATAGTAGACCGATCGTCTGAGGACCGTTCTGCAGATTTCGAGAGATAGAGGGTTGTATGCCACGCTCTCTAAATGTAAGTTAAGATGTCAGTGGTAGCCTTTTTAGGCCATGTTGTCTCCGCCAGTGGGATCATGGTTGACCAGGCGATAATATAGTATGTTGTACCATGGGAGATACTAATGAACATTAAGGAATACGTAGTTTTCTCGGCTCATCTGATTGCTACCAATGCTTTGAGGAAGGATTTTATATGATTACGTATTCATTTGCGAGTCTTTTGAGAAGACCACCATAACTACGTGATGAAAGCAGTGTATCTAAGTTTTGAAAAGTTGAGGAGGCATTTGACCTCTGCTTCCATTCTGTTGTAGTCAGAAGATTTTTGGGATCCCGTGATTTACGGTGATACATCCCAACTAAGTCTGAGATGTGTATTACTACAGAGGAGTAGGGTTATTGATATGTGTGTTTACAACTGAGAACGTATGATGAGAACTACCCGACTCATGATTTAGAGTTAGTAGTGGTAGTTCAAGCCTTTAAGTTTTGAAGACCGTACCGGTGTGATCTTCATGTCAGATTTCTATAGATCATAGAAATCTGAAGTATATTTTATGCAACAGGGGTTGAATAACCGCCAATATTAAGAGCTTAAGTTGATCAAGACTTTGACTTGAAGATTTCATATCATTCAGAGAAGTTGAATGTTGTCGCCGATAGCTTGAATGGAAAGACGCTCCAAGAGAAGATGATTGTGAGACTGATAGTTCAACCTCGGCTTCAGAGAGATCTAGCTTGGCTAGTGTTGGACAATCAGTTCCTTGATGAGGATACCCAATTATACCTCAGAGGTTCTACCTGGTCTGTTGGATGAGGTCCAACAAAAGTAGGAGACCTGCCCGGCCTTGACAAGGTTTTGAGAAAGGATGTCTCGTACTGAGGCACCATAGTTCTCCATGGGAGTAGATGGACTGATGAAGAGTCATGACCGCTTTTGTGTTCCTGCTGATGCAGATGGAGACAGAATATTACGTATACCCATTGTACGCCTTATTCAGTACATTCAGGTACGAGTAAGATGTACCACGAGATGAGACGATTATATTGTATGAAGCCGATATAACCAGATTTGTGATATAGTGTGTGACATGTCAGCAGGTCCAGATAGAGTATTTCCGATCTAGAGATAAGCCCCCACCCACTACCAGTACAGTAGTAGAATTTGGGAGGACATCTTTATGGACTTTGTTATGGGATTGTGACCCTGTAGAAGATTGATGTTATTTGGATTGTTGGTAACAGATTAATGAACCGGCACGTTTCATTTCTATCAGAAGGACGTGGCTAGTGAATGAATTGGCTGAGGAGTACACTAGACAGATAGTGAGACTCCATGGTATACCGAGAACGATCATTTCTGATCGAGATGGATGTTTTTACTTTGAGATTTTAGGCAGCAGATTCAGACTGCTTTGGGGACGAGTCTGTACCTCATGACTACACTTCACCCCCTAACAGATGGTCAGTTAGAGAGGATCATCTAGATCTTAAAGGTCTATTATAAGTTGTAAGTTGAATGGGAAACGTGGATGGTTATATTACCTTCCATTAATGAGTTTATTATATAACAATGAAGGACGTGCATCTTTCTGGGATGGCCCTATGAGGCAATATATATAGACATAGATGTCGTATATCCTTATGCTAGAAGTGATCTAGCAGTAGTAGTGTTATAACACCTGACCAGATTCAGGATTTTATAGTTCAAGTAACATTGATTGAAAGAAGAATGCTGGTTTTACAGAGTCGCCAGATATTATATGTAGACAAGAGGCGTTAACCTCTAAAGTTCAAGTGAGAGTTCATGTCCGGCTGGAGGTATCTCAGCTGTGAGACGCTAGTTGTGTATTATGGAAAGGGGAACTGAGTTTCCAATATGTCGGTTACTTGAGATCTTGATCAGTTTTGTGAAGGCAACATGATGTTTAGCTTTCACTCTAAAGTTGGTGGATGTTCACCCAGTGTTCATGTGTCTCAACTGAGGAAGTATATACCAGGTTGGAAACACTTTGTGAGTTATAATGATCTAGTGGTTAAATTGAACCACATCGTTGTTGAGCATCTGATTACATTCTTGGAATAAGATATGAAACGCTTGCATTCGAAAGACATTCCCATATTGAGGATATTATGGTCGAGATGAAGACCTGAAGAGGCTATGTGAGAGACTGAGGATAGTGTCCTGAGGAACTATCCAGAGTATATGTTGAGACAGACCCATTTGTGGGAGCACGAGTAGATCTTAGTGCTATCTTGATGAATGTGGTGCTTATGTGCTTATATGCCTTGATGTGTTATTCCATGCTAATTGTGATGTGATTTATGATCTTAGTAGATCTTGATGTGCTAGCGTGATGTATGTTATAGCTGGAGATGATTACTTCCTCCACGCTACCCGAGTATGATTATATTTATAGCTGGAGATGGTTCTTTCCTCCATGCTATTTGAGTGGGATTAGGATTCAGTTGGAGATGGTTCTTTCCTCCATGCTACCTTGATGGACATAGTTTTAGTGGAGATGTGATTCCTCCATACGATTTATATGATTATGGTTTGCTAGAGACGTATTTCCTCTATGCTTGTGATATGTTTGGGCTAGAGATGTGCTTCCTCTATGCCTTATGATGTGGTATAGCGAGAGACGTGATTCCTCTACGCCTTTGGGTAGCGTTATGGCCCTATTTCCTGGAGATGATGATTCCTCCGTGTTTATACTTGAGGTTATAGATTGTTATAGGTTATGATCTTTTGAACGGAGATGTGATACCTCCGATAGAAAGAGTGACAGTTATACCTCGGCGTATGGGTCCGAGAGGATTTGGGAATTGTTCAAGTTTCGGGACGAAACTTTTTTTAAGGGGTGTGTGATGTAATAGCTAGGATTTCGAATTCTAATTAATGTTGATTAACTTAATCGTTGATAGTAATTAACATATAACTCGCGAAGACTTCGCAAGTGATGAGTAAGAGTCCCACCGTTATGTTCCTGGCGTAATTTTGGACGTTTGAGGAAATTTTTACTTTTTCCCCCGGGTAATTATTTTTACCCTCCGGTGTTATTTGGAGCATTTGGGAGCTCCAATTGATAAAAATGCAGTTGAGAGAAATGATCAGGACATTGGATATGTCCTAGATATGAAATAACATGGAGAGGCAAAACGGCCAAAAGAGTCGCTATTTCGTTTCTTAACGGCTAAGAAAGACGGCTTAGGAATACACGTTTTCCGAGGCAGTTGTGTAATAATTATCCCTACAATATTCCAGATTTAATGTTCCAATCTCGAGAAGTTTGGAGAAAGAGATTTGACCCGCCTTTGGATCGGTTAAAGGATAATTATCAACTTTACTAAAGGATAATTATCGTCTTCACTATAAATAGCGGAAAATCCTTTATTAATTCATTTCATTTCACGTTTCTCGTAAAAGCTCTGATTTCTCTCAACCTTCAAACTCAGATCTACTCTCCGTTTCTAATCCGATTTCAATTCCGTTTGAGTTTCTGGATTCCTCTCTTCATTCTCTTCATAACGGTACCGAGTTTCTGCATTTCCGAGTATATGGAGGGCTGGTCGAGCATATATGTCACCAGGACGGTTCCGTCACTCAGATTCCGATGAATTTGATGCTGTCCATGCGTAGCCTGCGTCGTTGTGATTCCGAATCTTCTTTCAGATCGTCAATCGGGTTAGTAACGAATAAGTTATGAATTTATTCGTTTTCCGTACTGCGATTTGGCCTAAATTGACTTTAGGCTTGTCAAATAGGACAATTAGAAATTCCATTATGGTCGTTATATTATTCTGGTGATTATGGATAGTTTGTTTGATGAAATCTGATGACAGGTGGGTTTAGAAATTGCCTGCGGGCAAAACGTTATTCTGGCGAAATCTAATTAATTAATTAAAGGTTAATTAATTAAATTAGGATTAGATTTGAGATTGAGGAATGTTGATTAGATACTACCTTGAGATTTGAGGAATTGTGAGCTATGTTGAGATATTGAGGTTTAGTTGGTTGTGAGGCTCATAGATTGAGTATGATCCTTATGGATCCCTTTGGGTCTAGGTGTGACCCCTTTGATGAATAGAGGTTGATATATCTCTTTATGCCTTTTTATAGGCCGTGTTGTCCCTCTAGTGTAGAGGTGATCGTGGTTGATTTTGTACGAGGTTGAGGTAAGTCCGTAGGACTTACTTAGCTACCATCCCTATATTGGGTGTTTGCATGAGTGGTGTGTGCATTATATGTTTGCTATGATATCATGAGTTGTCGTTTTTATCGACCTATGTTCTATTGAATGCCCCACTGCGTGGCTGTGATAACCTTTCCCTTTCATCCCGCCGTGGAGTCTGGGAGGTTCTCTGATGTCAGGCCAGACTGGTTTACAGGAAGGGCGCAATCCACTCCCATAGGGTACACGGATTGTGTGACCGATACTCGTACAGCTGGACATTGTACTCAGAGGCGGGGATGTATCGGTCCTCGTGTCACATACTTTCATCTATCTATATATATACGGTTTTTGAGTGAATGGTTATTATATAAAGATAATAAATGGATAAATGTGTGATAGCATGCTGATGTGTTTATCTTTCTTGATTGTGCTTGTGCTTATGCATTACCTCATATATGTATGGTTAGCTAACGATTTCATACCGTATTGTAGATGTTTACAAGTTAGGCGCTACTGAGTGATCTGGCAGGGTGACAGGCCGAGGACTCTCGTACATTAGGTGGTTGGTTTGGGGTTGTTGTGTTTCCCCTCCTGCGTGAGGATGATCTTTTGTACCTCCTGTGTGAGGATGTCGTTTTATATACTCGGCTATATTGTTGTTTACTTTGAGTCGTACAGTTTATACTGTTTTATGTATTTGTTTTATATCTGTCAGTGCCATGTTGTAAGGTCCAGTGAACTTGTTGTCAGGCTAGGGTCAGGATCCATTGTGAGATCCTAGCCCAATGTGACATCCCGAGTCCTGCGGATTCGGGGTGTTACAAAGTTGGTATCAGAGCCCAGGTTGACAACAATGGCACTTGCTACCTGCAATGAGGTTTGATAGGTAAAATAAACAGAGCCCACATGGGATCTGACGTTTTCAAAGGTTTTGGTTTTAAGTGTGGTTTTGGGATAGAATGTACGAGAAGTCGTCACCTCTACCATGGATCTCTGCAGCGTAGATATGTATATATATCTGTGTGTACTATGGATTATGTGGATTTATTATATACATATCGATACCTATGGCATATATATAGCCTTATAAGATTAGGTGCGTATATCCTACAGATGACTCAGACTAGAGTAGTATCTGTAGTGGGATGAGGTAGGGGTACACCCCCCCCTCTTCCTCCAGTGGTGATAAGTTAGGGACCAGTTTCCGCTGTTGTTTCGCCTACGGCAAAGAACGAGTTTGAAGAGGCTGATCGTGTCTCCATGAGTAGATCCGAGTTTCAAAAATATATGTAACAAGTATATGAAGCGGTGATAGCGGGTAGATCCACACCGGATTTACCAACAATTGTGAGATCAACTAAAGCTTCTGGATCCGGAAAGAAGCAATGGACTGAATTAGTTACTGGAGAAGCAAAGATGATGAATGGGGAACCAAGTCCAATATCAGGACAATCTAGTGATCCTTTGGCCATGAAGATGACTGGCAAGGAACTACAGTGTTTTAATTGCGAGGAAGTTGGGACACTGGCGAGCTGTGTGCCCAAAGGCTCCCATCATATGCTTTACGTGTGGTAAAGCAGGGCATAGAGCGAAGTTTTGTCGACAGGGCAAGGCATTGCCTTTACAGGTTCCCTTCAAGAGTGAGATCATTCCAGGTGGACGACGAAGGTCGAGTTACCCTTCAGTTGCACAGGTTGCAAGGATGGGATGATTATGTTTCAGTTGTGGCTATCCAGATCATTTGCGTTCTGTGTGCCCTTTGGCAGTGATAGCTTGTTTCACTTGTGGTGAGCTAGGCCATCTGGCCCTTTCTGTCAACACGGTGGTGTTTCTTCCCAGCAAGACCTTCCTCTTTCCGGTGCAGAAAGAGTGGAAGTGGAGGCTATAGTAATGACCTCAGTGATACCTGAGGAGCATGGATCTGACATTGAGTGATGATATGTAGTGGAGCTACGAGTGTTAGCTGTTATAGGTACCATTCTCGTTAGTGGTTTACCTGGTGGAGTTTTGCTTGTTGTGAGTGCTATGCACTTCATGTCTTTCGATGCATGCGTTAATGGTTGACTTTTTGTATATAGTAGAAGGTGGATTTTTCTTTATAGGATTACCTTTTTGGGTCTGAGATACCCGTGAGATGCGTGTTTGTTCCCATATTTCAGGGACCCGTGTATGGTTGCCGACTTCTTTGTCATGTTGTAGGTGCATGAGAAAGTCATTATGTGTATGGTTTGGATGAATAGATATCATGTGGTGTTAGCTTTTAATAGTAAGTCTATTATAGTCTTTACTGAGTTTAGTTAAATAGAGGTCTTCTGAGATTAAGACCTTTGAAGAGACGGGTTTGTCATCAGGACTGTACGAGCATCGAGCTGATAGCACAGGGATGTGACGCCTTCTAGTGTTATACCATGAAGGAGCAAGATAGTCCAACATTGGAAGGTATTCCAGCTGTTTATGAGTTTATAGACGTGTTACTGAACCGTCTAGCTGCCACCTCAGCAAAATGTGGACATTGTTATCAAGTTGAAGTATGATACAAGATTGAATGGGAAAGCCACACTATATGGTGCTTGTTGAGATATTATACTGATAACTTGAAAAGTTGACTGAAACGGGCTTCTTTTACCCTAGTACGTTCCATGTTCCGTATTAACAACATGATGAGTTAGCTTCAAGAAGCAATTGTGTTTTCAGGATTCCTTTGTGCTCAAGATATCCCTAGTCATGGATGAGAGAGCAGCATGTGTATGAGATAGTATCCCATACCGTTATGGACACTACGAGTTTGTAGTGATGCCATTTGGGTTGACGAATGTTTTAGTAGTTTTTATGGAGTTGATGAATGGTATCTTCATCGACTTCCTTGATTATTTGGTGGCGGACTTCATGGATGACATGTCGGTATACTCTCATAGCAGAGAATAGTAGACCGATCGTCTGAGGACCGTTCTGCAGATTTCGAGAGATAGAGGGTTGTATGCCACGCTCTCTAAATGTAAGTTAAGATGTCAGTGGTAGCCTTTTTAGGCCATGTTGTCTCCGCCAGTGGGATCATGGTTGACCAGGCGATAATATAGTATGTTGTACCATGGGAGATACTAATGAACATTAAGGAATACGTAGTTTTCTCGGCTCATCTGATTGCTACCAATGCTTTGAGGAAGGATTTTATATGATTACGTATTCATTTGCGAGTCTTTTGAGAAGACCACCATAACTACGTGATGAAAGCAGTGTATCTAAGTTTTGAAAAGTTGAGGAGGCATTTGACCTCTGCTTCCATTCTGTTGTAGTCAGAAGATTTTTGGGATCCCGTGATTTACGGTGATACATCCCAACTAAGTCTGAGATGTGTATTACTACAGAGGAGTAGGGTTATTGATATGTGTGTTTACAACTGAGAACGTATGATGAGAACTACCCGACTCATGATTTAGAGTTAGTAGTGGTAGTTCAAGCCTTTAAGTTTTGAAGACCGTACCGGTGTGATCTTCATGTCAGATTTCTATAGATCATAGAAATCTGAAGTATATTTTATGCAACAGGGGTTGAATAACCGCCAATATTAAGAGCTTAAGTTGATCAAGACTTTGACTTGAAGATTTCATATCATTCAGAGAAGTTGAATGTTGTCGCCGATAGCTTGAATGGAAAGACGCTCCAAGAGAAGATGATTGTGAGACTGATAGTTCAACCTCGGCTTCAGAGAGATCTAGCTTGGCTAGTGTTGGACAATCAGTTCCTTGATGAGGATACCCAATTATACCTCAGAGGTTCTACCTGGTCTGTTGGATGAGGTCCAACAAAAGTAGGAGACCTGCCCGGCCTTGACAAGGTTTTGAGAAAGGATGTCTCGTACTGAGGCACCATAGTTCTCCATGGGAGTAGATGGACTGATGAAGAGTCATGACCGCTTTTGTGTTCCTGCTGATGCAGATGGAGACAGAATATTACGTATACCCATTGTACGCCTTATTCAGTACATTCAGGTACGAGTAAGATGTACCACGAGATGAGACGATTATATTGTATGAAGCCGATATAACCAGATTTGTGATATAGTGTGTGACATGTCAGCAGGTCCAGATAGAGTATTTCCGATCTAGAGATAAGCCCCCACCCACTACCAGTACAGTAGTAGAATTTGGGAGGACATCTTTATGGACTTTGTTATGGGATTGTGACCCTGTAGAAGATTGATGTTATTTGGATTGTTGGTAACAGATTAATGAACCGGCACGTTTCATTTCTATCAGAAGGACGTGGCTAGTGAATGAATTGGCTGAGGAGTACACTAGACAGATAGTGAGACTCCATGGTATACCGAGAACGATCATTTCTGATCGAGATGGATGTTTTTACTTTGAGATTTTAGGCAGCAGATTCAGACTGCTTTGGGGACGAGTCTGTACCTCATGACTACACTTCACCCCCTAACAGATGGTCAGTTAGAGAGGATCATCTAGATCTTAAAGGTCTATTATAAGTTGTAAGTTGAATGGGAAACGTGGATGGTTATATTACCTTCCATTAATGAGTTTATTATATAACAATGAAGGACGTGCATCTTTCTGGGATGGCCCTATGAGGCAATATATATAGACATAGATGTCGTATATCCTTATGCTAGAAGTGATCTAGCAGTAGTAGTGTTATAACACCTGACCAGATTCAGGATTTTATAGTTCAAGTAACATTGATTGAAAGAAGAATGCTGGTTTTACAGAGTCGCCAGATATTATATGTAGACAAGAGGCGTTAACCTCTAAAGTTCAAGTGAGAGTTCATGTCCGGCTGGAGGTATCTCAGCTGTGAGACGCTAGTTGTGTATTATGGAAAGGGGAACTGAGTTTCCAATATGTCGGTTACTTGAGATCTTGATCAGTTTTGTGAAGGCAACATGATGTTTAGCTTTCACTCTAAAGTTGGTGGATGTTCACCCAGTGTTCATGTGTCTCAACTGAGGAAGTATATACCAGGTTGGAAACACTTTGTGAGTTATAATGATCTAGTGGTTAAATTGAACCACATCGTTGTTGAGCATCTGATTACATTCTTGGAATAAGATATGAAACGCTTGCATTCGAAAGACATTCCCATATTGAGGATATTATGGTCGAGATGAAGACCTGAAGAGGCTATGTGAGAGACTGAGGATAGTGTCCTGAGGAACTATCCAGAGTATATGTTGAGACAGACCCATTTGTGGGAGCACGAGTAGATCTTAGTGCTATCTTGATGAATGTGGTGCTTATGTGCTTATATGCCTTGATGTGTTATTCCATGCTAATTGTGATGTGATTTATGATCTTAGTAGATCTTGATGTGCTAGCGTGATGTATGTTATAGCTGGAGATGATTACTTCCTCCACGCTACCCGAGTATGATTATATTTATAGCTGGAGATGGTTCTTTCCTCCATGCTATTTGAGTGGGATTAGGATTCAGTTGGAGATGGTTCTTTCCTCCATGCTACCTTGATGGACATAGTTTTAGTGGAGATGTGATTCCTCCATACGATTTATATGATTATGGTTTGCTAGAGACGTATTTCCTCTATGCTTGTGATATGTTTGGGCTAGAGATGTGCTTCCTCTATGCCTTATGATGTGGTATAGCGAGAGACGTGATTCCTCTACGCCTTTGGGTAGCGTTATGGCCCTATTTCCTGGAGATGATGATTCCTCCGTGTTTATACTTGAGGTTATAGATTGTTATAGGTTATGATCTTTTGAACGGAGATGTGATACCTCCGATAGAAAGAGTGACAGTTATACCTCGGCGTATGGGTCCGAGAGGATTTGGGAATTGTTCAAGTTTCGGGACGAAACTTTTTTTAAGGGGTGTGTGATGTAATAGCTAGGATTTCGAATTCTAATTAATGTTGATTAACTTAATCGTTGATAGTAATTAACATATAACTCGCGAAGACTTCGCAAGTGATGAGTAAGAGTCCCACCGTTATGTTCCTGGCGTAATTTTGGACGTTTGAGGAAATTTTTACTTTTTCCCCCGGGTAATTATTTTTACCCTCCGGTGTTATTTGGAGCATTTGGGAGCTCCAATTGATAAAAATGCAGTTGAGAGAAATGATCAGGACATTGGATATGTCCTAGATATGAAATAACATGGAGAGGCAAAACGGCCAAAAGAGTCGCTATTTCGTTTCTTAACGGCTAAGAAAGACGGCTTAGGAATACACGTTTTCCGAGGCAGTTGTGTAATAATTATCCCTACAATATTCCAGATTTAATGTTCCAATCTCGAGAAGTTTGGAGAAAGAGATTTGACCCGCCTTTGGATCGGTTAAAGGATAATTATCAACTTTACTAAAGGATAATTATCGTCTTCACTATAAATAGCGGAAAATCCTTTATTAATTCATTTCATTTCACGTTTCTCGTAAAAGCTCTGATTTCTCTCAACCTTCAAACTCAGATCTACTCTCCGTTTCTAATCCGATTTCAATTCCGTTTGAGTTTCTGGATTCCTCTCTTCATTCTCTTCATAACGGTACCGAGTTTCTGCATTTCCGAGTATATGGAGGGCTGGTCGAGCATATATGTCACCAGGACGGTTCCGTCACTCAGATTCCGATGAATTTGATGCTGTCCATGCGTAGCCTGCGTCGTTGTGATTCCGAATCTTCTTTCAGATCGTCAATCGGGTTAGTAACGAATAAGTTATGAATTTATTCGTTTTCCGTACTGCGATTTGGCCTAAATTGACTTTAGGCTTGTCAAATAGGACAATTAGAAATTCCATTATGGTCGTTATATTATTCTGGTGATTATGGATAGTTTGTTTGATGAAATCTGATGACAGGTGGGTTTAGAAATTGCCTGCGGGCAAAACGTTATTCTGGCGAAATCTAATTAATTAATTAAAGGTTAATTAATTAAATTAGGATTAGATTTGAGATTGAGGAATGTTGATTAGATACTACCTTGAGATTTGAGGAATTGTGAGCTATGTTGAGATATTGAGGTTTAGTTGGTTGTGAGGCTCATAGATTGAGTATGATCCTTATGGATCCCTTTGGGTCTAGGTGTGACCCCTTTGATGAATAGAGGTTGATATATCTCTTTATGCCTTTTTATAGGCCGTGTTGTCCCTCTAGTGTAGAGGTGATCGTGGTTGATTTTGTACGAGGTTGAGGTAAGTCCGTAGGACTTACTTAGCTACCATCCCTATATTGGGTGTTTGCATGAGTGGTGTGTGCATTATATGTTTGCTATGATATCATGAGTTGTCGTTTTTATCGACCTATGTTCTATTGAATGCCCCACTGCGTGGCTGTGATAACCTTTCCCTTTCATCCCGCTGTGGAGTCTGGGAGGTTCTCTGATGTTAGGCCAGACTGGTTTACAGGAAGGGCGCAATCCACTCCCATAGGGTACACGGATTGTGTGACCGATACTCGTACAGCTGGACATTGTACTCAGAGGCGGGGATGTATCGGTCCTCGTGTCACATACTTTCATCTATCTATATATATACGGTTTTTGAGTGAATGGTTATTATATAAAGATAATAAATGGATAAATGTGTGATAGCATGCTGATGTGTTTATCTTTCTTGATTGTGCTTGTGCTTATGCATTACCTCATATATGTATGGTTAGCTAACGGTTTCATACCGTATTGTAGATGTTTACAAGTTAGGCGCTACTGAGTGATCTGGCAGGGTGACAGGCCGAGGACTCTCGTACATTAGGTGGTTGGTTTGGGGTTGTTGTGTTTCCCCTCCTGCGTGAGGATGATCTTTTGTACCTCCTGTGTGAGGATGTCGTTTTATATACTCGGCTATATTGTTGTTTACTTTGAGTCGTACAGTTTATACTGTTTTATGTATTTGTTTTATATCTGTCAGTGCCATGTTGTAAGGTCCAGTGAACTTGTTGTCAGGCTAGGGTCAGGATCCATTGTGAGATCCTAGCCCAATGTGACATCCCGAGTCCTGCGGATTCGGGGTGTTACATTGAAGTCCCTCCCTCTTACTCTCACACAACCCTTTTAACTGAATCAAGATTCAACCATCCGTAGCATATCAAGTTACTCAAGTTTAAAAATAAGAACTAGGATTTATATTGTTGAATTAATTTGTTAATCGAAGTCAAGTAATTTTATTTTTTTAATCACTTGGTGGATTTGTAACTTTTATAATATCTAAAATGTTTGTTTTTTAAGATGAAAAGTGGTTAGGTTAGACTAATTATTCTTACGGAAGAGAATGTGCACTTCGGAATCATCATAAAATATGGTGTTTGGGGTCGATACGCCTAATCTGGACTTTATAAAAAACCGAAGATATACCTAAAATGTTCATTAATTTGCATGCCAATTTATTTATAAATCATTTTTTTCTCTTCCGGCGGTGTGATGTTTAGTAAATGTGTTTTAGGTCCAAAACCTAAACTGATTTAGTATGTTTGGTTTCCGGATAATATATTATTAAATATCGGTTTTATATTCAAATCGAAAATGAACCTACTTTTTCTATTTAGTTTTCGGTTCATATTTTATAAAAATCGAATTTTAGGTTCGGTTTTGTTTTTTTTATAAAGACACGCTAAAATTGAATTTCATCGAAGATCCAACATAAAATCGGATATAATATATCGATCTCTCACAAACCACTCTAAAAACCTTGAAAGATCTCAATTCATTTTCTTTGATTTACAACCCGATAGCTTCTTACTATCCACTTTAAGATAATTTTTAAGAACAAAGACACTTCAGATTATTCATCTTCGGTCTTCAAATACACTAATGCCCATACTCTATTGTCAAATGTTAATGTGTAATTATTCACTTTCTCAATTATAAGCATATTCCAAAAAAAAACATATTTTACGTAATTTCATGCACAGAGCCTTTTCAAAATAAGTACTTCGTTAAACTTTTGACGATGGATATTCGAATATGATGGAAGATTGCCCGGTTCTTCAGAGAACTCCCCGTTATTCGGCAATTGCTTCGCAAATCATACGAAAACTCAATCCCCAATCACCCAAAGAGCCCGATGAAGATCAACACCACCAACAAGAAGAAGAACACAAAAAATAGGTTATGTCTTGTTAGACAGATTAGATCAAACCAACCATTCGTTACACAGTCAAGTACTGCGATTTCCAATCCGAAATTTGCATGTTTTCCAATCAATATCAATCACCATTTTACCCAACTTGATTCCCTTTTTTTTTTTTCAATTCTTCTCAATTTGAATTCCCTCTTAGTTTTAGGGGGTAATATTTGTGTGTTTCATGATCTGGGTCTTCTTAATTTGTATTGCCTATAGCAATCGAATGATTAGAACTTGATATTCGTGAGATCTCTGCTGGATTTGGTGGTTTATGGTTGCCAATTTTTTGGAATGACATTAGGGTTTGTTCAATTGGATGAGAGTTGTCCTTTTGATTTTTGTTCAGAATCATTGAAATTCAATTAGGAATCTGTGGTTCTTGTTGTGTTGGTGCTTAACTTAGAACATTCTTTTGGATGATGATTCTGGACTAGTAGGTATTCCTGTACATATTTGTTACAATGGCTGAAAGGAAATTTTCTCAGTTCAGCAATGTATTCAGGAATTCTTTGTTTTGCTTTTTTGGATTGACATCAGTATTGTTCATCCTATCTTGGTTCATTCTGCTTCAATCCACAACCCGAAATCAATTACTTGATCATCCATTGCTATCCAAAACTGGAATCTTCTCCAAACCCACTGTACATAAACCCTTAGATTCAAACTGTGATCCATCTCTCAAAGTTTTCATGTATGATTTGCCACCCGAATTCCATTTCGGGCTTCTTGATTGGAAGCCAGATGGCCAAAGTGTTTGGCCAGATACTAAAACCAAAATCCCTCCTTATCCTGGTGGGCTAAATCTTCAACATAGTATTGAGTATTGGCTTACTCTTGATCTTTTGTTCTCAGAATTTTCCGGGAATTGGGGCTTTTCTTCTCGTCTGGCTAAGCGAGTGCATGACTCGAGTCAAGCTGATGTTATATTTGTGCCTTTCTTTTCATCCTTGTGTTACAACCGGTTTTCGAAAGTAAAACCGCCAAAACATAGTGAGGATAAAGCCTTGCAGGCGAAGTTGGTTAAGTATTTGGTAGCTCAGAATGAGTGGAAACGATCAGGGGGTATTGATCATGTTATTATGGCTCATCATCCGAATAGCCTCTCGGAAGCAAGGAATCAGCTTTGGCCTGCAATGTACATTCTCTCGGATTTAGGCAGGTATCCACCTAACATAGCAAATGTTCAGAAAGATGTCATTGCTCCTTATAGACATGTGATCAAGTCATTTGTTAATGATACGTCGACGTTTGATAGTCGTCCAATCTTGCTCTTCTTCCAGGGAGCCATTTATAGGAAGGATGTGAGTTTGCCTAACTCATATTGCTCATCTCTTTGTCTAGTAGACATTTATGAATCCTGTGTTGGCATGTTCCTTTTCAGGGAGGCTTCATAAGGCAAGAGCTTTTCTATCTTCTAAAAGACGAAACAGACGTTCACTTCACATTCGGAAGTGTCCAAAAAGACGGGGTCAACAATGCTACGCGAGGAATGCACTCTTCCAAATTCTGCCTCAACATAGCAGGTGACACGCCCTCATCAAATCGCCTATTCGATGCCATAGCCAGCCATTGTGTCCCAGTCATAATTAGTGACAATATCGAGCTTCCATTTGAAGATATTCTCGACTATTCCGAATTTTGTGTCATTGTTCATGCCTCGGATTCTGTCAAGAAGGGTTACCTCATAAACCTGATCCGGGGGATTGGGAAAGACAAGTGGACACGGATGTGGAGGAGGCTTCAAGAAGTCGAAAAATATTTCGAGTTTCGTTACCCTTCAAGAGGGGATGATGCTGTGCAAATGATTTGGAAGGCATTAGCTCGAAAGGTACCGAGTGTTAGATATCGATTGAATAGGTTGAAGCGGTATTCTCGAGTTGGAGACGTGTATTTGGAAAAGAATAGAACGTCGTTTAAGGTTCCGAGCAACTTTTGGTGATGTTTTTGGATAGGTATATTGGTGGCACTTATGATAAATTTTCGGATATATGAGCTGACAAGAATAGGGGAAGAAGATGAACTCTATACATTGAATTTGTATAGTTTTTATAATGCAGGCTTTGCTAATTTGTTCTAATTAGTTCCTTCTTAACAATGTTGATACATGCAGAAACAATGTAAAGACGATATCCTTTGTCTAAAGCCATTTGGACAACTTTGGTATAGGCAGAAGTTTATGTGGTAAGAAATGGCACTCATTGGTTACTAATGTGGTCATGTCAGATACAAAATCTTCAAGTTATGACAGTAAATGCAATATTGATTTCATAAAATTTCCTTGGATGTATTCATATATAGTAATACTAGAAGCAAGAAAATGCTCTACTAGGAACAACACTTGCCAAATTGAATCTTTATTAGTGTGAAATGCAAAGATGGTGAATTGATTGAGAGGAATTGATTGCAGAGTCCAAGTATTAGAGGCCAAGAAGCATATACCTCTATGAAAGTGATGCAATGACACTACTGTTAGGATTTGAACGCGATTAATTAGAGAAAATAAACACAAAAATTGGTAACCCATTTCGCCACGAAACCGTGACTACCTCTGGGGGCGTTGCCAAGCCAGGTTTTTCCACTATCATTGCAAAAACGATTACAATAATTAAAAAAATGTACAAATTCCAGAAAACCTTAACCCACCCGGTATACACTATACAGTATTACAGTGCACCGGTCTCTGTAAGCCAACAGTTTACAAGCTCATACTGATAAAACATAGTTGTATAGTTGCTGCTATATTGTCACACCAGAGATATTGGCTCCGTGTAATCTCACAGTTTGCAGTGGCAAGAGATCGATATCCTGCTTCTGTGGAGGATCTAGATATGGTTGCTGTTGAGTCACTGAAAGAAGATTACAGAAACTGATTCTTAGATGGAAATGAATAGCTTATTGTCATTGTTGACAAAAATGACAGCAAATGCAATACCAGGAAGAGAAAATGCAAGGTATTGAAAAAACGCAAACCACCGAATACCTTGAGAAATCCTGGAGCTGGGTTCAACAGGAAGGACTATCATCATACTGAATCACTGATTACATGTTCCTCATTTGTCACAAAGGTATAAATCCACCAAAGGCTTCACTGAAAATAAAGAACTGATTATGAGGGCAAGAACTAATAAACATTAAACAAAAATGTAGAATCACTCCAATATGCATCAAGAGCAATACTGAGAATTTGACCGTTGCATGAGAAAAAATCTCACAAAATTTGTAGTGTATGTAGCCTAGTCTTCAGAATCAAATACTTTGCTGAATCGACGGGGCTGACTTGCTGTCCTTGAAACTATATGATCCTTATCCGAAACTCTATCAATAGATTCTGCAGCGCGCTTAGCAATCAAGATCAGGCAACCAGTAGTGAAATTTTGACCTTATAAACATAAAAATAGTCATAATTATGAATGAAATGGGATATACCTTAGCCAAATCTGAATGCTGTGGAATATATTCATTGCAGATTCAGCTATTGCTTCTTATGTGTAAGATAATTATCACTTTCTCAAATAAAATGTCTGTAAGTCAGCAAATGTTACAATGGCACCTGTGCAGGGAGCTGCCAAAAACATAAAAACTTAATACCAAAGCAGAGAGAATGTCACAAGATTCCATTATCTTATCATATGCAGGGAAATACTCACTGCTTTAGTAAAGATGATATATGTTGTGTCAGTGAAGACCACAAATTAAGACCCATTGTCAAAGAAGGCATCAATGTTAACACGATAAGAAAGTTGAACCATCATGAATTCATAAGAGGGATATCCTTTGTAAGCTAAATGAAGGTTTGGTTTAGCAGAAACTTACTATTGTTGAAGAGTGATGGTGTTTGGGCTTGATCAAAACGGTTTTTATCAACTCTCTTCTTCATTTGAAGCCCCAGAAGCTAACTATACATTTATCAAGTGTGTTTTATTAACAATTGCTTCATGGTTCACATAATAATTTACATCAATACTTGAGTTGATACCAAAAGGAGAATTTTAAAAAAAAAAACAGTAGACACTAGACAGTAAACACCCAATAAAATTATTAGTCACAGAAAAATAAAGTAAACATAAATATCCATATCCCATAAGCAGCAATTCTGAACATTTTAAATCCCAAATTTCAACATGAAAAAAATGGAAAGTAAGAAAAAAAAGAAGAGAGGCGAAATTCACCGTGTTAGTTACAAGGCCTGAGATGAAAGCAGTCTCCCTCAAAAACTGAAGCAATTTCACACATTATAAAGAGAATTTATACTTGTTGTCCTTGCAATTATATGATCATTGTCAAAGCTCTGTCAATAGATTTCGCAGTACACTTAGCACAAACAACATCTGTGAGAATGTGCTCTTATAAACAGAAAGTAGTCTGATAATGAATGAAGATGGAACGTACCCTGTGCCAAAGCTGAAGTACTCCTCAAGAAAACATGGAGGCAATGGTCAAAAAAGACATCCGGAAACATATATATGCAATCAACCTACAAAATGAATTAGAAATCATGGTTTAAGAAGCAAGCTAGCAACTATAGTTAATAATGAAAAGGAAACAGAGAACTTATGACATACTTTGACTGTCTATATTTTGAGGTTCTTCCTCGCTTGAGGTGCTTGGTCTGGAGGGATCAGTCATTGGAGAAATGATGTGTAAGTTCCCACACGACTGACGGTGTTGAAGGCAGTTGGGAAGCTTCTCGGTGGGGGGAGCGCTGTCAACAGTCAGCTGAGAGAGGTTGGGGAGGGAATCCCAATCTAGATGGCACCTCTTCTCTTCATCTTCTTCCCACAACTCCAACTCTGGGCAAGCACTGCATATGGTCAATCTCTTAAGGGCATTGATACGTGCAATGTGCAAATTCTTCAATTGATTGCACTGTTTAATATGAAGGGACCAAAGCGCCGGAAGTGATTCAACTTGCAAGCTTATAAGCCCATCACATTGCCTGATCAATATTGTTTGGAGAACTGGATATGTCAGGTAACTCAGGTGCAAAATCCTCAAGTTATGGCAGTTGAGAATTTCCAGATGTCGAAGAGGTGTAAATGCTTCATCCGAAGAACTCGTGATAGGTAGGCGTGGAGGAGTTGACAGAAACTGCTGGATCTCCTCAGCAGCCATATTAACGAGTTTTAGTGGACATTGCGGGGTGGACTTGAGCTCTGGACAATTGTGAATCATCAGTTGAGAAAGAGAGGGAAATAGACCTGGTGGCTGCTTCTCTTCCTCTGAATCTGCTTCTATGTGGACTTCCTTCTTCCATCCCTTCAATTTTGGCATATTTGCCAACTTAAGTATCTCCAACCGAGGGAAGAATCTAGGGGCAGCATTTGTAGACCCTTCTGCTCTTGCTATAGCAATGCTGTGTCTCTCATACTCATCATTGTCGTTGTCTACATATTCTAATTCCTCCAATCCCTCAAGCCAAAGAGACTTGAGATTAGGAAGGCCCCTGAAGGGTGGCAGATCAATTAGTTTCTTACAACTCAACAGATATATCATTACAAGGTTAGGCGGCGAGGAAGACCTATCGGCCCAACGAGGGATACTCGTGCCTGGATATTTTTCTATTGATACACCTTGTAAAGTTGCAGGTAGCTGAAACATTCCATCTCCATTCCAATCATCTATGTCATCCTCAAACTCAATCCCCAAAATGCCTCTAACATTCAATTTTTCCAAACCATCAGTCCCGTTTATCGTTTCTTTCCCTATCTTAAATGCATCGAGGTACTGTAAACTCGTCATCTCCCCAATCGCAGGTGGCATATGTTTCAACTGACTACATTCCCAAATACTCAAATCCCTAAGATTCATCAAATTTCTAAAACTCTCAGGCAAAGCTTCAAGTCTTGTACACCCTTTCAGGTCCAATACAAGCAAATTCCAAAGATTTGTCATAGAATCGGGAAGACTTACAAATTTGTTTCCTGAGAGATCTAGGTACCTCAAGTGTTTTAGCTCCCCTATAGAACTTGGAACAATCTCAATTCCTAGTGCCCGCAATATCAATGTTCGTAAGGTCTTGACTTGTGTACATCGTTGATAAAGAGGCATTGGGAAATCTGAATCATCAGTATCGATCACAAGTGAACGGACTCGGTTGATATCAAGTGATTGTGCTAGTTCTTCACATGAACTATCCTTCAAATCACCAATCGCAGCTACATGTCGTGCCCTATTGTGAAAATGATATGGTCGCGTGCTTAGCGTGGACATTTCCTCTCCAGCCACGTATTCAGCCAGATCGTGAAGTAAAGGATGCATTTTGCAACTGTAAATCACACCGTGCCATTCTTCCACCTCTTGAAAGAAACACCTTTGAAACAAGTCCATGAAGTATGAATGTCCTACTTGTTCAACCGTTTGCTCTTTATCATTATTTTTTTTCTTGATATATCCTTGGCCAATCCAAAGATAAACTAACTTCTTTACATCATATCTAAAATTTTTTGGAAACAAGGAACAATAAGCAAGGCAGTGCTTCAAGTTTGATGGTAGTTGGTCATACCTTAGCACATTCATAATAGAATCGCCCCATAGTTCCTCCAACTTTAAGAGCTCTTGATTTTTAATGGATTCCCATTCTTGAATGGTACTTTTTGTGTAAAGGATGTTACCTATACTCGTTATGCACAAAGGAACATTTGCACACTTCTTCACAATCTCTCTTCCAATATCAATCCATCTTGGATCATTTTCTTGTTCCGGAGTAAAGGCTACCCTTTTGAATAGATTCCACGACTCTTCCTCTGATAAACCGCCCAAGTTATGAGTTTTTAAAGCACCCACAGCCTTTGCTACCGAAAAGGACCTCGTAGTGACTACTATCTTGCTCCCTTTTGAACTGTTACTGAACAAATTCATCCGGTGCTGCCACCGAGCATGATTATCATCACAAACATCATCTAGGACAAGCATAAACTTTGTATTCTCAATCGACTCCCTAATTTTAGTCTGCAGCTGGCTGACGGTGAAATCACGGTAGTTTCCCTCGTCTATAGATTCATAGATTCTCCCTATAATTTCTTTATCATCATAAGTATCAGAAATGCATGCAAACCACCTCTTTTCAAAATTCTCTGTAACATATTCATCATTGTAGATTAATAGCGCAAGTGTTGTCTTTCCGATACCTCCTATTCCAACTATAGCAATGACATCATTATCTGTCTCATTCAAAAGCATTTCTAAAATGTTTTTGTTGTCCTTTTCTCTACCGATGATACTCTCATGCACTGTATGATATCTTCTCTCAAAACCTCTAATTGGCTCTTCAGGTTGACAACGTATGGTTTCAAACGCATTCATATCTGATGAGAGCTCAATTAATCTCTTCCTGGTGGCCTTAACTTTCTTAACAAAGTCACTAGAGACAATAGGCTTGAATTTTTGTATGTAAACACTTACCTTCTTCAAGCTCTTATTGGATCCTTTCATGTTATGCTTCTCAAGCATTTCATCAGTGACCACTCCATCAAACAAATCATCAGCATCGTATAACACATCTCTGAGCATATTGAGCCAACATTTGACAGCATTCGATGACGCTTGCCTCCTTTCAGCATCCATAAGTACGGCTTGAATTGTTTGGATACTTCTTGTAAGCTTACGAAGCTCATCCCTTGCATCCCCCATCGAACAATCTCTTTCATAAGCGGAAATTGTGGACAAGATGTTGGAAGCAAGGTTGGACACAACTGCTTCAGCCATCTGATTTCCAGAGACGATCGATTTCGAGTAATGAAGAAGGATGGAATTTTGAGTAGGGTTAATTTGTACCACTTTTCGCCCTTTGTATAGATGAAACCCTCACTCTACTTTCTCAAATGTCAGTGGGGAATCTTTTGACCTAACCCAGCGCGTGATTATTCATCAAATCAACGGACAAAGCCAGCAAGAGGTTAGCTGTAGGTATATTTTAATTAGGCTAAAAAATTTATGTTATCGTTTGATAATATTACATCCTCAAATGTTAGGCTATAGGGCCGAAAGACTGAATTATTTTGCTATTTTAGTTCTTTTTTTAAGAACGTTGACTATTACTATTAGTGCATCGACCACCATGTTCCTGTCCCAGTGTCCCCTGCCATGATTGTCTTCCCCAATGGGCATTCTTCCTTTTTCTTCATCACTCACTTCTTTCGCCATTATCAGCTGGGGAAAAAAAGGCTTTTTCTTTAAAAAAAATCAAAAGAAATGGCAGGAAAGCCACCTTTTACAAGCTTCAATCCACTCACATCCAAAAGCATTCTTTTCAAGCTTTTCTTCATAACTCTCTTCTGCTCTTTATCTTACCTTCTTGGCTCCTCCTTCTCCACTACCGTCACCACCAAAACCACCATAAACACCACCAAAACCACCATTTCCACCACCAAGTGCAACACATCCACCAGGACCACCACCACAACAACAACTCCAATCAGCCAAACTCGCAGTCTAGACTTCGAATCTCATCACTCTAAACTCACACTCATCACCCCCCAATCCAAAGCCCTAAAACCCATTAGTTTCTGCCCTAGAAACTTCACAAATTACTGTCCATGTCAAGATCCTTACAGAGGAAAACTCTTTACCACCCTCAAATTCTTTCACAGGGAGCGTCACTGCCCTGGGTCCCACGAGAAGCTGAAGTGTTTGATCCCATGGCCAAAGGGGTACAAACCCACCTTGTCATGGCCCAAGAGCAAGGCCATGGCTTGGTTCTTCAATGTTCCTTCCAAAAGACTCACTGTTCTGAAGAAATCCCAGAATTGGGTCCGTTTGGAAGGTGATAAATTGGTCTTTCCTGGTGGAGGTACCTCTTTTCCTCAAGGGGTTAAGGGCTATGTCACTGAGATTTCTAAGGTTTTGCCTCTCAAATCTGGGGCTATTAGGACTGTTCTTGATGTTGGTTGTGGGGTAAGTAAGTATTATATAAGGCAACACCTTAAATTTTCCTGTTTTGGTGTGGATATCTATTTGTAGAATCTGAGTAACTTCATTGTGATCTAAGCAAACCATAGTTAATAGAGTATGCTGTTGTGCATACTTTTTTGTTTGTTCTGCCCTTTATCCATCAATCTCTATCTTGAGATTGTTTGACTAGGAAATATACTGTTTAAACTATGATTCAATCTGAAACTGAAATTGGGATCAACCCATTTGCTCAAACCTTAATTTTTAGTATATATGCTTTCCATAGTTCCTCATCTGCCTAGTTTGTTGGAATGTTTGTCCCTGAATCATTGTAGAATGGTTGGATGATCAGAGAGTTCTTCCTTGGATTAGACTTTAGATTGATATACATGAATTGCACAGTTGCACAGTTGCACTACTTCGTAATTTAGGTTTATATTAATGTATCTAAGTTCTTACTTTACTTCCCATTCATATGATTTTAGTAATCACATTCTATATTTATCAGCCTTCCTCTGCTAGATTTATATTTGAAATTGTGATGAAGGATTTGTCTATCCCCATGATGTTTTTAGACTTTTGAGAATGTGGAATTTATTTTGTATGCATTATTACCTTCTCAACTTAAATATGTGACAACTAATGACTTGCTGATAATGTTCTTGAAAATGAAAATTAATTGTAAAGTGAAATTTTCTTGTGCTGTATTGAGCTATATAGATGTTGCCGGATGCCATTTGTTGCTCTAAGTGTGATATCTTCCAGGTTGCAAGCTTTGGAGCGGCTTTGTTGGATTATAATATATTGACAATGTCGCTTGCACCGGCAGATATACATGAATCCCAGGTTCAATTTGCTCTAGAAAGAGGACTCCCGGCTATGCTTGGTATTCTGAGCACCTACAGGTTACCATATCCATCAAGATCTTTCGATGTGGCGCATTGTTCCAGATGTCTTGTGCAATGGACTAATTATGGTACTGGTTCATTTCAACTATTAAAGAGAAAGTATGTCACAATAATAACTAAAATGCCAAACATGAGACTCAAGTGTGGTAAAAAAAAAAAGGAGTAGACTTTCGATGAGCCGAATTCTTTAACTTGATCAAACTTGCATGTGCAGAAAGAGATCTAAAATTTAGTTGAAGTGATAGTAAGAATAGGGCAGCTCTTATCATATTTTCCTCTACAATTTGCATCCTGGTGGATAATAAAAACTTGTATTTATTGCTTGACTAGATGGATTGTTCTTGATGGAACTTGACCGTGTTCTACGTCCTGGTGGTTACTGGGTATTATCTGGCCCACCAATAAACTGGAAGGCTAACTACAAAGGCTGGCAGAGAACTCCTGAGGACTTGGAAGGGGAGCAGAAGAGGTTGGAAGACTTGCTTAGGCGAATGTGCTGGAAAAAAGTAACTGAGAAGAAAAATATTGCAGTTTATCAAAAGCCAACTAATCATATTCACTGTGCAAAGAAGTTAAAAGCCTGGAAATCTCCACAGTTCTGTGAAGAAAATAGTCCCGACATTGCTTGGTTAGTTCGTGTCTTCAAATAGTTTGAAGTTTGCTATGTGACATTATTCCATACGGCACATACACTTCCTTGCGACCTTTTTTCTCCTTGATGCCATGAAAATAGAGAAAGTGTACTATATTGAGTGTTTTTCTAAGAATTTGACTGTAGTTTAACTGTTGGAGCAAGTAAATTTGTTGTCTAATATATTTACTCCTAGAAAGTGAACTTGAAGAAGCACACATATAATCTGTGTTATTAATTGATCACCTCTAAATTAGCTGTTTTTATTTTGTATGATTAGCCGAAGACTGAAAGCGTGGCCTTGTTAATTTCTGCTTCTTCCTTTTTTGTGTTTTCCTACTGTGTATCTATTTACGAGTCTTTCCTATGAAGTCATTTGAAGTTATATTGAAATATTGCAATTCATTTTCCCCCAAAACATTGACAGGTACACAAAGATGTATTCATGCATCAGTCCCCTTCCGGATGTGAAGGAAGTTGATGGAATCTCTGGAGGAGCTCTTGATAAATGGCCTAGAAGGTTAAATGCTATACCTCCTAGAATCAAACATGGCATAGTTAATGGAATCACTGCAAAGTCTTTTAGTGAGGACAATAACTTATGGAAAACAAGGATAGAGCACTATGGCCGTGTTCTGGGATCTCTATTCAAGGGTGGCTATAGAAACATAATGGATATGAATGCAGGCTTAGGGGGCTTCGCAGCTGCATTATCTTCTTATCCTGTTTGGGTTATGAATGTCATCCCTCATGATGCGACAAACAATACACTAGGAGTTATCTACGAGCGTGGACTTATCGGGACATACATGAACTGGTAAACTCTTGAACCTACCACCTTTCTAATTCTCGGATTGTAGCTTATAAATCTTCTAACATATGGACTCCATTCCATTGATCACACATTTCATACCGAGATTCGCATCCACATTTTCGTGTCTTCAATTGATTTCACTATGAGTGACATTTCAAATCTACCCTTGAGCTCAAGTTCAACAGATCACAAGAGTTCATGTAACTCATTGAGGATATAATGTTGTATTGCATAGAACCTTTTTTCTTTCAGTTCAGGAATCCTTTTGACAACAAAGTTTAATACTAAGTTCATTGCTGTTATGTTGCATGTGAGGGAAATTTAAAAAACTTTATGAAGAGATTGCTGTTGTATTCTTTATATTGGAGTAATCCTTTTGACAGTTCAATTGTACTGCAGGTGTGAGGCATTCTCAACGTATCCTCGAACATATGATTTGTTACACGCAGATGGATTGTTCTCCATGTACAAGAACAAGTTAAGTTTTACATGCTTGAATCTGCTTTTATTTCAACAAGAAACAAAGACAATAGAGCCTAAGTCAAGTTACAGCAGACTTATGTGTTATGTGGGTTAATAATCTTAGAAACCCTCCTACTTTGGAGCAGATTTCTCCTAAATTTTCATAAAACCACCTCTATTTTCTATTTCTAATAAAAATGCACATCTTTAATTTTCTGTCAAAATATGCTCATGTTGAATCATAACAATACTTGTGCTGTTGTATAGGTGTGACACTCTTGATATTGCATTGGAGATGTATCGGATCCTTCGCCCAAATGGCGCAGTCATAATCCGAGACCATGTTGACACAATCATGCAAGTGAAGGAGGTAATGCAGCAGATGGGATGGAACACAATGATTTCAAACAGCGAGCGTGGTCCTCTTCATTCTGAGAAGGTTCTCTTCATTGACAACCATGGAGCTCTATAGCCTTGCAATGCTTTAACACGGATAAAAACTACCACACCGCCGCCACAAGATCCGCAATCATATGCTACATTGTCATAGCCAAAGATTTGGAAGAGTTGCATTTTCGCAATTTTGCAGGGTTGTGATGGTATGCACAAGAGAGATTTGGAGGTTGACTGCTTGCCAAGCATCAGCTCGGCTTGGTTTAAGTTAATGCATTTATACTGCTCTCAAAATTGATTGCATTTTATTTACATTTTCTCCCACCTCAAGACCTCAGTTGATTGGAGCTTCAGTGAAAGGGAAATCGTGACAGTCACTCATTATATATCATGTCTGTTTTCATTTATCAAAGATTGTAATCTTAGCAAATTTTCATAATTTTTAAGGTGATTATCAAATATATAATAACATTTTTATTTAATACTTTATTTTTTTATTTCATAAAACTATTGGAAATAATAAGTTTCTCACGTTTTCCGAGTCTAATATATGGTCGGTGGTCACTCGTATTGTTAATTGGAATTTGACAAAAACCACTAATAATAACATATTATGTAATACTTTTTTTATTTTATATTAATCCGGTCGGACTCGTGGCCTAGTTGGGCTTCTTGGCTTGACTGTATTCCACCCGGCCGAATAACCGGGTCGGACTTTTCGGTCTGACCGGATTTCACCCCTTAGTTTAAACCCACCCATTTTGCAGACTAACCGGGCTCAGCCCGACGAAATAGTTGGGCTATTTAACTCTTAAATACCATTAAACAATTAAAAAAAGTATAGCTTAATATTTATAAACATGCTATTTAAGTAATTTAACTCGTAAATTTCAGGTAAATAAACGGATTATATTAAATTTTATTTTATAAATTAACTCTTCAACTTTAAATCTGTACTCTTATATTTTATTTTATTTTAGCTAGAAAAATAGGCAAAATACATCACATTTAAAGGTAAAAGAAATTGAGAAATTATTTTAAATTTTAGTAAGTTTATAAATTTATTGAAGATCTCATTGATTATTATTTTTTGAATAACATTAATTTAAATTTGTGAAATTTAGTGAAGATTGATAAACGAATAACATATTATTAGTTCAATATATCTAACAATTTATAAATATTGAATACGAGTATTATTTTGCAACATTATTTTTAAGTTATTTTTTGTTAAAATTTAAGATTTTTTTAATTTTTAATTATTATTTATATTTATTTATTTATTTATTTATTTATTTATTTTGATTTTCAATATTTAATAGTTTATATTGGCTTTTATAGTTATTTATTTAAAGTCCTTTTTTTTCGTTGCGATTCGCTACTTCTCCTCGTTTGAGTCGTTCCTGATAACAATTTTCCACTGCTAATAAAAAAAATTCTTCCAGAAGAAAGGGTAAAACTCCGGCGGCGGCGACACCATCTCACATCCGGCGGCGACAGGCCCACCACAACGCCTTGTATGCTTCTGCTTTACTTTCCATTAGGTGTGGTGATCTCTCTACTTTATCTCTTTATTGTTTCCTTTCTGGTTCCCATTTTTTCAAGCAAACAGAGATAATCGAGAACTGAACATCATGCGAATTGCCTTCGACTTGTTGAATGTTTGAAATCTGATAGTATTTTGGTTGCTAATAATTGGGAATACATTATTAGGAAATTTATCTTGAGTTCTTGCATTGCACATTGAACTATTTTTTTTTTCTTGGTGAAAATTGCAAATTGAATTATTAGCGATTATGAGCAATGAAGTAAGCTTCTGCTGTAGTTAAATTGTTAGAGAAGCTGAATAGAAAAGCCAATTTGAGACACTAAAAATGGAAATGAAGTGATTGTTGGAGTGCACATTCCATAACTCAATTTGAATGATAAACCACTGCAGGAAGATAATGAGAGAGTCTAGAGTGATAACTAATCTCATAATTTTGTCTCTCTTGTACATGGCAGCTTAAAAACGATCTTTTCTTTGGAATTAAGGATGATGAAATGAGGTTGGAGCTGGTATTTGGAAATGAATGTAGGTTTTTTATAATCCTGATTGCCAAGAAGGATAAAGGGGAAAAAAAAAAGAAGAAGCGAGAATGCTCCTTAGAAAGGTCCATTCCTCAGCCACTCTACACCACAGTTGTCACCGCCTTGTATCTACCTCATCCTCCACTGACACCTACCTTGCAGACAAAGCCATCATCTTCCTTAAGCGACATCCTCATCAGCTCCCATCTTTGCTTCCACAATTTACATCTGCTGCAGCTTCCCAACTGCTCCAGCGAGCACAATCAGATAAGACTATCATTCTTAAGTTCCTTAACTGGGCTACCCCTCATCAGTTCTTCAATCCCCAGTGCAAATGTCACGCCCTTCATATCCTCACCAGGTTCAAGCTCTTCAAAACCGCACAATCCCTTGCGCAAGACCTCATCAGGGAACAAGAGAAAGCTGCCAATCCAATTGGTGACTCATTCGTCTTCATCTTTAATTGCCTTAGAGAGTCTTACCATGCCTTTTGTTCTAGCTCGGCTGTCTTTGATTTGATGGTGAAATCTTACTCTAGTTTAAACATGTTAGACACGGCTTTGAATACTATTGATCTTGCTAAAGATCATGGTTTTATGCCGAGTGTTCTGTCGTACAATTCAGTTCTGGATTCCATGATCAGATCAAGGATGGCCTTATCAATGGTTGAGGGATTATATAACGATATGCTGAAAACTGGGGTTTCACCGAATATATATACTTACAACATTATGATTAGGGGTTGTTGTGGGGTAGGTGAATTGGGCAAGGCTGTCAAGTATTTTGAGCAGATGCAAAGAAATGGGTGTTTGCCAAGTGTGGTTACTTACAACACACTCATGGATGCATATTGTAAAGCAGGCGATATTGAAAACGCCTTTTTGATGTTGAAATCAATGACAGTGAATCATATGGATCCAAGCTTGGTAACTTATAATGTCATCATTAATGGACTTTGCAATGGAGGAAGGATACATGAGGCTAATAATGTGGTCGGTGAGATGAAAAGAAGAGGTCTTGTACCTGATGAGGTGACATACAACACGATGGTTAATGGTTATTGCAAAGAGGGAAATTTTCACCAGGCACATCTTTTGCATGAAGAGATGGTAAGAAATGGACTGTGTCCGGATGTTGTGACCTACACAGCTTTGATCAATGGGATGTGCAAGGCTAAGAACATGACTCGTGCAATGCAGTTTCTTGATCAGATGCGTAGTAAAGGGCTTCAACCGAATCAGAGGACTTATACAACCCTAATCGATGGATTTTCTCAGCTGGGTTTTCTGAAAGAAGCTTATCAGTTCTTGAAAGAGATGATTGAAAGTGGGTTTCTTCCTTCAAAGGTGACCTACAATGCATTCATCAATGGGCATTGTGCCTTGGGTAAGATGGAGGACGCATTGAATGTGATTAATGACATGGTAGAGAAAGGATTGACGCCTGATGTCGTGAGTTATAGTGCAATAATATCCGGATTTTGCAACAACCGAGAATTGGACAAGGCGTTCCAAATGAAGCAAGAGATGGTTGCACATGGTATCTTGCCAGATACTATAACCTATTCTACACTTATACAAGGACTTTGCGTCGATAAGAGGCTTCATCAAGCATGTGATCTTTTCGATGAGATGTTATCTGCTGGTCTAAAACCGGATGAGTTTACTTATACAACATTGATAGATGCTTACTGTAGAGAAGGTAACATCAAGCAGGCTCATAAACTGCATAATGAGATGATACTGAAAGGGTTTCTCCCTGATGTTGTTACATACAGTGTTCTTATTAATGGACTAACAAAAAAAGCTCGGACAAGAGAAGCAAAGAAGCTTTTGATGAAGCTATTTTTAGAAGACCGAGTCCCTGTTGACATCACATATAATACTCTGATTGAGAGTTGCAGTAACACTCAATTCAAAAATGCTTATGGACTTATTAAGGGATTTTGTATGAAAGGCTTAATGAACGAGGCAGATAGAGTATTCGAATCAATGAATCAAAAGGGTTACAAGCCTAATAATGCAGTCTATGATGTTCTCATACATGGCCACTGTAAGAGTGGAGATGTTCTCAAGGCATATGATTTGTACAGGGAAATGGTTCGATTAGGTTTTACGCCTCATGCTGTTACGGTACTTGCATTGCTTAAAGCTCTTTTGAGAGAGGAAATGAACAAAGAGCTAGGTGAAACAATACATGATACAATGAGAAGTTGTAAGCTAAGTGATGCTGAATTTGCAAAATCTTTAGTGGAAATTAACCATAAAGAAGGCAACATGGATGCAGTTCTTAACTTGATTACTGAGATGGCTAACGATGGTCTTCTTCCTAATGGTGGGAGAACTGAATAACGTGAAGAATAGACCAACCATATTTCATTTTCCGTGCCTTGGATGCAAAAAACTCAAGTGGAAATCGAGATGAGAAGCCATGAAGGTACCCTTTTTCTTTCAATCCAATATTGTTCTAAATTTCTTTGGTGGCATGAACTGTTATGTGTTTGGTTGACCTGGAAAATGGTAGTTTAATTTGAAAGGCTAACCTGTACTGCTATTTATGTTTTTGTTTACTGGGAGAAGATGAAGATGGGTGACACTAGAGCAACGTGAAATGAGGCCACACTGGAAGAGATGTGAAGGCAAAACAAGTTTCTCTCAGCAGGCAGCTGAGAAATTGGCAAATGATCCTGATGATAAAGGTACACTTAAGTTTGTTCTAATAAGAACTTTTAACCCACCAAGTCTGTTTAGTAGGTGATCTTTTTTTAGCGCTTGGTTGGTCAATTAAGTCCAAAATTTTTGGAGAAAGTTTAGGGACATATATGGACTTAAATTGAATAAATAAATAAAAAGTTCAAGGACTTTATAACTTTTTCGAAGTTAAGTGACTTTAATGAAGAAAAAAAAAATCCAAGTTCCTATTTGTAACTTCTACTAAAGTTGAGGGACTATAGAATCAATTTACCTATCTTCTTTTTACTCTTTTTGTGTGGTTGTTGAACCTTTTTGTACTTTTTCTTTTGATGGTATTATGATCTCAGTTGAATCTTAAGCATGTCTGGTAGAGATGATGCAGTGGTGAACATGTAGAACTTTAGAGTTTATACTGCTTTTTCAAAGAGCAATAGACGTGTCATTCTAATGTTCAGATGAATTCTTGTTGAGTATTGGAATGGTAGTTTGGACTTTGGATTGTTAGTTGATGAAGAATCATATCAGTACATGCAAAAGTACAAAGTGAAATTTGTCACCAAATTAATGCATTGCTAAACTTGGAAATTGTACTTATCAGTTCCATAATTTTTATAATTAAATATGTTGCAATAATATGTTGCAGGCTCGATGTGATCGAAGTTTTTTTTTGGTGTGTTTTTTTCTTTCCCTTTTTGCTTGTTTGGTTCTCTGTAGTCCGTCTGCCAATTTGTTCGGCCTTTCGATCCATAGACTGTGTGTCGTAGTGTATCGTATCGCTTTCATTTATCAAAAAAGAAAGAAAAATATGTTGCAAGCTCAACAGTCAACCGAAAGTCACCTTGTCCAACCATTTTTTTCTTATGGACATCCACTCTTACTATTTTGTTATATATACAGATAAACAGAGGTGGATTCTGAACTCTGAAGCGAAAACCTTACAAAAAATATGGATAGTCACGGTGATAACGAAACGTGCATGCTTGTGCACGAGGAAGCAACGTCGATGAGAAAGCTGTGGGAAACGAAGCTATGGGAGGAGAGCAAGAAGGTGTGGAGTATCTCATTGCCGTCTATCGTGTTTAGAGTGACGTCGTTTTTGGTATTAATCGTAACACAGTCTTTCATCGGTCACATTAGCTCCGTCGACCTTGCTGCTTATGCCCTTGTGCAGTCCATCACTCTGCGCTTCGCTATGGGGATCATTGTAAGCTCATATTTATAAGATTTTAGCTTATTAAAATTGGCTCAAAAAGTTTTTTTTTACAAAAATGCATGTGTTTACTACTTCCATATCTTAAAGAAATGCATGATCATTTATTAGTTATGTACTAAGGAACAAAATAGTTTCAATTGCATATGCTAATATTTTAAAGAAATACATTATATGCAAATAGTTATTATCGGTTTAGCATTTTACACACATTAGTAGAATTATGAATTATATTATCTTATTCTAACCCCTAATCCTAATCGTGAATTTACTTTTTGCTTTAATAAAAATCACAACTAAATAATAATGAGGGTAAATGTGTAAAATGGATGTAAAAATATCGAAAACGTTTAATTATTCTTAACAAAAGTGCTAGGCTAAACCAACGATTATACTGACGAAGCTAATACCAAATATCATATAATTATATGACCCTAATGAGCATGCTAAAATCAGTGATTGTGTTTTCAAAGTACATATAAACTATCATTTCAGCTCGGAATGTAAACCTCCATGCTATGCCTATTAGCTTGATCATCAATGTACATATAAACTATCATCATATAATTCAAAGATGATCTTCATTTCAGCTCGGAATGTCAAGTGCAACCGAAACCTTATGCGGGCAAGCATTCGGGGCAAAACAATATCACATGATGGGAATTTACCTTCAACGCTCTTGGATCGTCGATCTCACCACTGCCACCATCACCCTCCCCGTCTACATCTTCGCAGCTCCTCTCTTCAAGCTCTTAGGCGAGGCCGACACCGTCTCAGACGCCTCCGAAGCAATCTCCTTATGGATAATCGGCGTAGTCTACAACTTCGTCTTCTCAACGACATTACAGATGTATCTTCAGGTGAGTTCCAATCACAAATATAGACATTATAGACCACAAATTGTATAATTGAAATCTCAATTGTCTTGCAGGCACAAATGAAAAACGCGATAATCGCTTGGGTCTCGTTGGGATCGTTCTTGCTGCATTTGCTTGTGACATGGTTGTTTGTTTCGAAGCTAGGGTTTGGGGTTTCGGGTGCCATGGGAGCTCTGAACTTGTCGTTGTGGGTGATGGTTGGTGCAGAGATGGTTTATGTGTTCGGAGGATGGTGTGGAGAGACGTGGAAGGGCTTTTCTACGTTGGCGTTTGCTGATCTCGTCCCGGTTGTTAAGCTCTCCATTGCTTCTGGAGTTATGCTCTGGTAATTCAATATAATTTATAAGTTTATAACTCTTTCGGTAGGGACAAACTGAACCAGCTGACCCGGTCCCATCCAGGTCCGGGTCGGTCTAGATCAGATGGACCGGTCGGATTATTTTTTACTTGAACCGGGTTTGGGCTTCTTTGGGCCGGATTTTATATGAGTTGGTTTAATACTTGGGCACTTCATTTTTCAAAAAAATGAACCGAAGAAACTAGGCATGTTATAGGAGATGACTGACGAGTTGCTAGTGCTCGGCTCGAGCCCATTCATTTTTCTCAATGAGCCAAATATAAATACATTTTGAAACTCGTATAAAATTTAGGTTCGGCTCATCTACTAATGAGCCGAGATTGAGCATGTCAATGCATGTTCAGCTCAGATAACCCTACAACGTCATTATATTAGTCGAGCTACCCGGGCTTGACTCGGAAAAAGTTTGGTGCGAGCTCGTTTATAAACGAGTCGAGCTTAACATGTCAATAATCGGCCCGTTCGGCTAGAATAATACTATAGGAACATTATATTAGCCGAGTTACTCGAGCTCGACTCGGAAAAGGCACAATTCGAGCTCGTTCACTTTTTAAACGAGACGAATATACACACACTTCAAAGCTCGTTTAAAATTCAGGTTCGGCTCGTTCATAAAACAAGTCAGCTTAAGCATGTTACCATTCATTTTCTCAATGAGCCAGATATAAATACATTTTGAAACTCGTATAAAATTTAGTTCGGCTCATCTTTGATTAGCCGAGATTGAGCATGTCAATGCATGTTTAGCTCAGATAACCTACAGGGTCATTATATTAGTCGAGCTACCCGGGCTCGACTCGGAAAAAGTTCGGTGCGAGCTCGTTTATAAACGAGTCGAGCTTGAACATGTCAATAATCGGCCCGTTCGGCTAGAATAATACTATAGGAACATTATATTAGCCGAGTTACTCGAGCTCGACTCGGAAAAGGCACAATTCGAGCTCGTTCACTTTTTAAACGAGACGAATATACACACACTTCTGCTCGTATTATAACCCTAGAATAAACCGATCCGGACCGAAACATAACCGCCTCTAACCATAATTGTTCATGTCGTACTAAATAAATAGCTATTCCTTGCATGTCACACCAAGCTAGCTTGGAGCTCTGGTACAGTTCAATTCTGGTCTTGATCGCCGGATACTCATCGAATGCTGCAGTCGACTTATCCGCATTCTCCATAATGTAAATCCTTCTAACCAAAAATCTCTTACTCAATTAAGGCCCCGTTTGGTTGCTCATTCATCAATCCTCACCTTGTTGAAATCATTCAGCTTGAACATCTACGTAGCCGAGCTAATGATATCCGTTGGCTTCATGACTGCTGCATGGTATAGAAATCTTACTATACATTATCACATTGCTACATGTTTCAAGCTAATTTACAAAAAATCTCATCTTACTTCATGTTTGAAGTGTTCGAGTTTCAAACGAGATAGGAAGAGGCGATATCGCTGCAGCTAAGCTATCAATCAAAGTCGTGACATCTTTTACAGTTGCTGTTGCATTGGTTGTTTCCATACTCTGTCTTGTTTTCAGCCGTGAAATACCTTATCTGTTTACGAGCGATGATGAAGTTGCCGAGACCGCGTCGAACCTCTCAGTCTTTCTCGCCTTGTCTATTCTTATAGGCAGCTTTCAGTGCGTCTTCGGAGGCAAGTATGTTGTAGATGCTTTTCATATTGTTGATTGTTTTGTAGAGTAGTTGTGTTAATGAGTTGCTACTTTGCTGTGTGTTTATCATTCAAGCAGGGGTAGCAATTGGGATTGGTGCACAGGCTAAGGTTGCTGTTGCTAACATTATTGCTTATTACATCATTGGATTACCAATTGGATGTTTGCTTGCATTCGTTGCAGATTTTGGCATTAAGGTGCGTTTTTGCCGACTGATAACGTTGGTTGGGTTGTTTATCGGTCCAGAATAGGGCTGTGCATACGGTCCGGACCGGTGGACCGTAAATTGATGAGACCCTGTAGACCGGACCAGGACTGAACCGTATTCGCCGACTGATAACGTTGGTCGGGTCGCTTATTGGTCCAGAATAGGGCTGTGCATACGGTCCGGACCGGTGGACCGTAAATTGATGAGACCCTGAACTGTAGACCGGACCGGAACCGGACCGTTAGGGTCCGGTCCGGTTCCGGGTTGGACCGGTTTGTACCTAAATTGCGAAATTTTAGTGAGGTTTTCCGGTCCAAAACCAGACCGGACCGGATATTTGCAATTTACGGTCCAACCCGGGTCACGGTTTATTACGGTCCAATACCGGACCCGGACCGTAACCCGGGTTTTCAAAAAAACATGGACCGTAAATTTCGGTCCGGTTTTCCGGTCCGGTCCAATTTTGCACAGCCTTAGTCCAGAATCGACCCACATCCAAACCCGAGCCCCAGATTCATTTGGGTTGTAACCAACCCTAATAACTAAGGCTCGGTTATACTCGGATCGGTTCAGTCCTGCCAAATTTTCGGTTTTTTTGGTTATATGGACCGATGTTTGGATTGAGCGGTTGAATTCGGTCCAGAACCGACCCAACTCTAAACCCGATATAGCCAAAGTCATTTGGGCCATGACCTGGTCGGGTTTAGTCTTGCCTAATTCCGTTGGTCATGGAGTCTAAAGTATTGTATGTTGGACTGATGTTTTCGCCAATCCAACTCGGATCGTTGTTTTCGGCACATGAATATATTTTATCTTTAAGCTTTTAGATATTACTTGCATACTCAAACTCATGTCGATTATTGTAATCGTCGTTAGGCGAATTAAGTAAACAAATATTGTGTATACGTCTCTATTGATTGAATTCTAATCTAAACAAAACCTCGTCTTTTTTACCCGGACCAACCCGAACCCGAATCTATAAATACAAGGCCCGAATGCCGACTCTAAAAGTTAGGGTCGATCATCAATTCGGGTTAAGCGGTTCGAGTCGGTCCAAGTTTTCGATCCGGACCTAAGCTTCTCTCTTACACAATTTATACAACACAGGGAATCTGGATTGGATTATTGTGTGGCATGTCAGTGGAAGCACTTTGGGTTATCATTTTAGCATGGAGAATTGATTGGGATGAAGAGGTAATCAGACATTTGTAATCAACAGTCAACCAGGGGCGGACATTTCTTAGATATCCGATCCGATCCGACAAACTTTATAAAGTTCAATCCGAATCCGATCTTAGAGCACCTGGATATCCGACAGTTTTATCCGGACGGATATCCAATCTGAAGATCCGATCCGGATATCTGATCTGAAGATCCGATCCGGATATCCAATCCGATCCGAGTATTTATTCTTATAATAGTCGGATATATCCGATCCGACTTTTCCTCTAAACTCTGATCCGTATCCGATGATTCGAAAAATATGTCTGGATCGGATCGGACTCGGATCACCAATTGCCGAATATCTTCGGATTCGGAATTTTTCGGATCAGATCTTCAGATTAATGGATAGGATATTTTGCTGACCCCTACAGTCAACTTATCAAAGCTCAAACTGATTTATGTCGTTTTTGCAGGTGAACAAGGCAGCAAGAAGTTTGGATCAATTCTTACTCGATTCTCCTCAAGAATCCAGCCATATAGTTGCTGATCACACTGAAAGAAACTTGCATTGAAGATTGTTTGCATTGTTGTAGGCTGTAGCAGCGATGAATTTGAGTAGGCTAAAGTTCACCTTAAAGTTTTGAGAAACTTAAACATTAATAAAAAAATTAATGGTCAAATTTGATCCTTATTTCATCGTATCTTTATTGTTTTTTATTCATCTTCTCGGGTAAATCTATCTGTGTAGGTTTAATTTAATTGAGCAAGAGGTACGAAGATAACTAAACAATATCACAGCAGCACGAATGGAATAGTGTATCAAAATTCTTATATGGCATAGGGTTGTTATACGAGCCGAACGAGTAGAGCATTGACATGCTCTAACCGAGTCTAAATCTCAAACAAGCTTTCAAAATTGTTTATATTCGGCTAGTTTAGAAAATGAACAAAGCTGATCCGATCCTTTTTTAGCTGAGCTACCGGCCTCTAGCGTTATTTTAGTCAAACGAACCAAGCGTTAACTGAATGAGCCGAGCATTGACATGCAAAACGAGTCGAGCCGTAGCCTAAATTTTAAACGAGCTTTAAAATGTTTTTGTATTCTATTCATTTATAAAAGTGAACGAGACCGAGCAGCTCATCTCACAACATCACAAGTCACAAACTAAGTATAGTACAAAGACGAACAAAGTTCATTGTATGGGAAAATATGTACATTTTTGGATTATATTAATGAGAGCAAGAAACAAATATACATTTAAGTTCCTTTGACGTTTCTCAGAGCAGCCCAACCTACGAAACACCATTATTCTAGTATGTAAAGGTTAACATCCTCCACCAAAAAAAAAAAAAGGTTAACATCCTATGTAAATACACAGCAAACCAATGCATTATCAACATTTTTCCCCAGTTGGAGCAACTGTAGGAACAATCACTGAGATAGGAGGTTAAATGTAGGCAAATCCTTAAGGGTGGAAACGTCGTCCAACTCGAGTTCCTGTTCTAACTGGGCCTTTGTAGATTTCAACACCTCCTAAATGAGAATATGAGATGCAACTCAATGAGAAAATTTCTTGGACAAAAGTGAAAATCAGAAATACAGAAGAAAAAACCGACTTACGTTGAATTCCATGTATGATGCACGCTTGGCGAGCCATTGAGCATCCATCATCTTAAACGCGACACAATAGAGGTTGTCGAATGCCATTTCATCTTCAGCCAGTAGTTCTAGAAACCGAACTCCAGCTAAGGTTGTTGGTTTCCCTGCAAGATGAAGGAAAGCATTATTGATCCTCTAAATATATAAAACACCAGGTTAAGATAATAAAATCAATGTGATTAGTTAGTTTTTACCAGATTGGAGGTCCAGCATTTGTGTTAACACGAAAGAAATGTTGACACCGGCTACAGCAAACGGGTACTCCCATTCAGCTCGTTCTCCATCCGTTTTGTGGAGCAAACTTTGGAAAGATGCCTATAGCAAGGAGATTTAATCATAAGTTCCTAAAAATCCAACTTATTGTTTAAGAAGACTTATCGAACTGTGAAATCTGACAACTAAAATGGAAGCCGGTCACTAAGAAGTAATATCAAGATCATCCATAGTGTAATTAGTGTTCCATGTCAGTAAGAGACCGTGCAAACAAAGTATAAAAATATATGTGTACTGCAGAAACTTTTAAAAAGGACTCTTTGTCGGTTGCAAAATGTAGAAAAACATGTAATTTGAATATAGGATTCAAAATCTTCCAAGATACATGATATTATATAGTAGACTAAGAAGGAAAAGACTAACCGGATACTTGTCAGCAAAATAAATGAGATTCTCAAGAGAGATGAATCCGCCACCCCTACAAGACAAACTATTAGGACAATGGATATTTCTTGGAGGAGACTCGTCAAGATTCAATTTAAATAGTCAACATACCTGAAATCAGTTGAAGGGTCTGTACCTTGCCAACCCATCTCCTTCCATAGCTCTGATTTGAGTGGTGGAATTTCCCTATTAGGGTAAGCTAATCTCCATAGTTGCTTAAGTGCATCCTATCAACAATTTTTTCTTGTTAATTCTTCTTTCACTCATTCTCAATTGTAACAGAAATCAGATAAGTAAGACTATATATCATCAAAATATCATCGATGATCCATTAACTTATTATAGATCTCTACCACTCAATTGAGCACAATTGTCAAGTTTGACTCGATTGATGCATTATACTTCAAATGTCAATGGTGAAAGGAGGAGGATATGTTGTGTTAGATTTGTATCTGATATACACAACTATAACATACAACAGTACTGATAACCCAAAGCAGTACCTGATGTTCTAGGCAACTACCATCAAAGGGAACTTGGAGCCTTCTTTGGAGATTTCTGAGCCTTTCTTCCTATATGTGAAATAAAAAACTTATAAATAGATCATGGTTAATATATTTATGAAACAGTAAGCAGAACAAAGGTCCTATGTTTTGAGCTTTGGAATTGAACTACTGAAATGTTTAACCGCTAAACAATACAGTGGATTTTGGTATATATACCATATAAAAGTGACTGAAATGTTTGCAGCCTATCTAATTGCCTTCCGTAAAAGACATAAACTTTGTCCATGAAATGATTGCAAAAGCTTACAAGTTTCTAACGCGTGTTTTCACATCGTTTTTAGCAGGAAAAGAGAAGACACAAGAAATGGGATAATTTTAGCTACTACATTAGACTACAACAGTTAAGGATTCACACAGAGAGCGGAAACATGTGGTCGTATAATCAAACACAATAAAGCTTCTTATTACACAAATATATTGCAGTTACTCTTTACTAGATTTCAAAGCTCTCAACGAACAAGTCATTTGCTTCATTTTTGGAGCTAGTATCCTTCTATAGATCATGCACTTTTATTTTGGGGGAGAATAACTCAAAAGTTTGAGGCTTGTTTGATGAAACAGATCTTAGGTCTTGAATTAATAATTTAAAATAGCTCTGTTGTGCAGCTTGTGCTTGTATCTTATTGAGAAAAGATAAAGAAAATGTTTCTGCTTTGCCACAAAATACATAGCATGCTTCTACTCCCATAGCTTCAAGAAAGAGAGAAAAACGTAATGCTAGAACTCCATTTGCATAAATATTTTAAATCAAACCTGTAAGGGACTAAGTGGAGGTAAAGAAAGGCTCTTTCGTCTAGTCTGGCTACTGGAAGACGGTGAGAAAATCCGTCCAAGAATCGATCCAGAACCAACGAGATTTGCTACACAACCATAAGGAAAATTCTTCAGTCAGCCACAAATACATCAGAGAAATACCAGATTGTATCATATAGATGATAGATCACACTAATGAAAAATCAAGAAGGGTGAGGTGGATTTAAGAGGCAAGTCTACAGTGTATTTGAGCAAGAACTGTAGACTTGACAATAGACAGTGTATTTGATATTCAAACTCTAAAGAGTGGCAAAGGAAACTTCAACAAGATAAGAAGCAAACTCTACTTAATTAGAGCTACAGACAGCATACATGTGCCAAAACTCAAACTGTTCATATACATATGTAGCCAATCTGCCATTACAGTTTTGCCTTAACATCCTACGACGTGTTCTTATAGCCACAAAACGAGATTTAAAACCATAAATCACATACCTAACCAGTGAGCCCATTGAGCAATGATCTGAGAAAAAAGAATGGACCAATGGAGTTGTACCCTCCTCCTCTCATCATTACCCCAAAGAAGATCTTTCAACGGAAATACCTACAAAAAACAACAATAATCACAGATCATCAACTAAATTTCAGTACCTACTTACGTAATCATCGCAATTAAGAACAAATCATACCTTCTCATCTGGATATTTATCATCATTACCAAGTAGAGGCTCGCTTAAACCATCTAATCCAGTAGCATCGTAATGCTCGCGCCTCCTTCCGTCCACATCCCCATGATGAAGCCTTCTTCGAAGAGAAGTTAACGAAGAAGACATGATCGAAGAGCTACATTGAATTCAATTGCAATTAGAACCAAAATGTCAAAGAAGTTGCAAATTCTTTAACCCTAGAATAAAACTCCACGTATTACCTACCTGTTCGTTCAAGGATTCAATCGAAAATCAGCAACTTTTTGCCGCAAATTTGAAGGATTGGATTGCAGAGCGAAGTGTTGTTCGAATTGGAGTAAGTATTTTGGCGATTCAATGATTTGATGCTTGTGATTGCCTGATTGGAATATTTATACGCAGGAAAAAAACTTACGAGGGAAGGAATTTGAAGCGCATGCGAGAGCTTGGCCTCTTGCGTTAAGCAAAGGGAAGCATTCAACGACGACGATTAAGGATGATTGGATGAATGATCATACAATTTATACGTGCTAATCACATTATCATATTTTAAAAATAATTACAGACTTATGAAAATGTATATAATACGATAGTAATTTAGAAATAATTATTTGTTTTCTACATAAAATTGATGTGAATGTGTATCATACAATCTTATCTTATATCAAATCATAAACCTCTATTATCACGTAACGCCAGATTTCTCGAAGTCTAAAAAATTATTTTAAAAGTGATTTCTAAATGTTAATATAAATTGAAAATTAATTTTTAAATTTTTAAAAAAATATTTAAATAAATATTTTTATAAAAATAGTTTTTAAACTTTTACTAATTTTTTATTTACCAACAAGCATATCTTAACAAATCAATTTAAAAATATAATTAATTAAAAAAGATAAATACTTAAAAGAGAATTAAAAATCATAATGTTGATTATAATTTCATTTTTTGAATTTTTATTTTACAAAAATATGCATATAAATTTTTAATTATTAAATATTTATTAAAATTGAACCTGTACAAAGTGCGGGTAATACACTAGTTGGATGTTGTCCATCTGCCACTTTGGGAAGTTGATTCACTACTTTTGTCTAGTAAATCAAATTTATTAAATTTTTTTCAAAATTAAATTTTATTATGGATTATTGAAAAATATTATATATTTGCCTTCTATGACTCTTTTTTTTAATGAAAATGCCTTCTATGACTAATCTGTAACACCCCGAATCCGCGGGACTCGGGATGTCACATTGGGCTAGGATCTCACAATGGATCCTGACCCTAGCCTGACAACAAGTTCACTGGACCTTACAACTTGGCACTGACAGATATAAAACAAATACATAAAACAGTATAAACTGTACGACCCAAAGTAAACAACAACATAGCCGAGTATATAAAACGACATCCTCACATAGGAGGTACTAAAGATCATCCTCACGTAGGAGGGGAAACACAACAACCCCAAACCAACCACCTAATGTACGAGAGTCCTCGGCCTGTCACCCTGCCAGATCACCCAGTAGCGCCTATCCTGTAAACATCTACAACACGGTATGAAACCGTTAGCTAACCATACATATATGAGGTAATGCATAAGCACAAGCACAATCATGAAAGATAAACACATCAGCATGCTATTACACATTTACCCATTTATTATCTTTATATAATAACCATTCACTCAAAAAACCGTATATATATATAGATAGATGAAAGTATGTGACACGAGGACCGATACATCCCCGCCTCTGAGTACAATGTCCAGCTGTACGAGTATCGGTCACACAATCCGTGTACCCTATGGGAGTGGATTGCGCCCTTCCTGTAAACCAGTCTGGCCCGACATCAGAGAACCTCCCAGACTCCACGGCGGGATGAAAGGGAAAGGTTATCACAGCCACGCAGTGGGGCAGTCAATAGAACATAAGTCGATAAAAACGACAACTCATGCTATCATAGCAAACATATAAAGCACACACCACTCATGCAAACACCCAATATAGGGATGGTAGCTAAGTAAGTCCTACGGACTTACCTCAACCTCGTACAAACTCAACCACGATCACCTCTACACTGGAGGGGCAACACGGCCTATAAACAAGGCATAAAGAGATATATCAACCTCTATTCATCAAAGGGTTCACACCTAGACCCAAAGAGATCCAGAAGGATCATACTCAATCTATGAGCCTCACAACCAACTAAACCTCAATATCTCAGCATAACTCACAATTCCTCAAATCTCAAATCCTAATTTAATCAATTAACTTTAATTAATTAATTAGATTTCGCCAGAATAACGTTTTGCCCGCAGGCAATTTCTAAACCCCCTGTCATCAGATTTCATCAAACAAACTATCCATAATCATCAGAATAATATAACGACCATAATGGAATTTCTAATTATCCATTTTGACAAGCCTAAAGTCAATTTAGGCCAAATCGCAGTACGGAAAACGAATAAATTCATAACTTATTCGTTACTAACCCGATTGACGATTTGAAAGAAGATTCGGAATCACAACGACGCAGGCTACGCATGGACAACATCAAATTCATCGGAATCTGAGCGACGGAACCGTCCTGGTGACATATATGCTCGACCATCCCTCCATATACTCGGAAATGCAGAAACTCGGTACCGTTATGAAGAGAATGAAGAGAGGAATCCAGAAACTCAAACGGAATTGAAATCGGATTAGAAACGGAGAGTAGATCTGAGTTTGAAGGTTGAGAGAAATCAGAGCTTTTACGAGGAAACGTGAAAGGAAATGAATTAATAAAGGATTTTCCGCTATTTATAGTGAAGACGATAATTATCCTTTAGTAAAGTCGATAATTATCCTTTAACCGATCCAAAGGCGGGTCGAACCTCTTTCTCCAAACTTCTCGAGATTGGAACATTGAATCTGGAATATTGTAGGGATAATTATTCCACAACTGCCTCGGAAAACGTGTAATCCTAAGCCGTCTTTCTTAGCCGTTAAGAAACGAAATAGCGACTCTTTTGGCCGTTTTGCCTCTCCATGTTATTTCATATCTAAGACATATCCGATGTCCTGATCATTTCTTTCAACTGCATTTTTATTAATTGGAGCTCCCAAATGCTCCAAATAACACCGGAAGGTAAAAATAATTACCCGGGGGAAAAAGTAAAAATTTCCCCAAACGTCCAAAATTACGCGAGGAATATAACGGTGGGACTCATACTCATCACTTGGGAAATCTTCGCAAGTTATATGTCAATTACTATCAACGATTAAGTTAATCAACATTAATTAGAATTCGAAAATCCTAGCTATTACATAATCAATTCATATGTTTGATACTCGATAAAAAAAATGTAATGGGATGAGGGGTTCCACTATTTTCAACCCAAAAACTTTAATTTATAATCTTAATCAAACACCGTGTTCAAGAATCGGATTAGGTCATTCTTCGGTCTACTCCGATTTTTCATTCAGATTTGCACGTGTTTGAGTTTTTTATTCTAATTATTGCACGCGTACCAAACGAGCCCTTACAGTTTTCATTAAATTCCTCATTTTGATAACTCTTTCAAAAGAGTACCAAAAAACAATCCCAAAAAAATGTTAACCTATGTTTTTGTCTCCTAAAATCCATACATATGTTTATACAAAGCACAGGGTAATTGCATTCACTTATAGAAGACTATTTTGTGTATTAAGTTAGACAATAACACGTACGGTTCAACAAGACAATAACATGTCATTAAAGCCTTTCAACAGTATTATTGTAAATGTTAACATCAATCGTTATACACTTATACGGATAAACCTGCACTTAATAGACAGCTTAGGAAGAACGAGTTGAAACTAACAATTATATGTATGATGGTGCACATCATTCAGCAACACATTCTTATTCGGTCACACCTCGAATCATAAGCATAATAAGGTCCTGATATCACATCTGAAATATTGATGCTTTTCCGGTCTATTAAAGAACCGAGACGAGGTTATTGGTTACCCGAAACAGGACCATCACGGCCCTTCTTGAAGTCATCCCATCCTCTGACCCATGGTTGTCCTGCTATTGCACGCGTCTCGGGAGCCGAGTGAGCATTCAGGTTGTTCATCACTTTCTCATGAAGGGCAGTGAAAACCTGAATTGAATATCATATGTAAGTCCATTGCCAGTGAAATCCAGAATTATAAAGAAATTCCATGCTAAACTTTTAAATTGATTAATATCTCACTGGATTTGAGCGCATTGTCTCAGGAGCTTCTTCCTGCCCCGATAACCACTTCCATAAGTCAGGGTTTTCCTGTAAACCATAAGAGATTTAGATGAACTGTTGGTGAGTGGTAAAAGGCAATACAGAATCACAGCAGTAGACCTGTCAATTGAACTCACAGTTGGCAACTTACAAGTAAAAAAACTTACAAATTTCGGGTTTGGGTCGGTCAAATTTCTTTACTTTCAGGTTATAGGCTCAATACGTTGACACTATAATATCATGTTTGGACCAACCTATAGAAACATGTGCTATTTCTTTCATCAGATACATCACTCAGCTAACGTAGAAAATGCTAAAAATCAGTATTGTATTGCCCAGTTACTCACTTCCAAAATTCAGGGTTTTCCTGTAAACCAGAAGAGATTCAGATGTACAACTCAATTGACAGTTTGAGGCAACTTACAAGACAGCTTTCAAGTTTGGGTCAGCTACAAAACTTTATGTTATAGGCTCAACACATTGACATTTATAGGCTCAATACCCTGAACACTACAATATCATGTTTGGACCAACCTATCAAAAAACATGTGCTATTTCTTTCACTAGATACATCACTCAGCTAAATCAGGAAATGCTAAAAATTAGTATTGTATCGCCTGGTGGTGGTTACTCACTTCCACAAGTCAGGTTTCCGGTAAACCAAAAGAGATTCAGTTTTGTCGACTAAATTGAAAGTTTGAGGCAACTTACAGGACAATTTTCAAGTTTGGGTCAGCTGCAAATCTTTATGTTAAAGGTTCAAGTGTTCAACACGACATCGTCATGTTTGGACCAATCCAACGAGAAATATGTAATATTTCTTTCACTAGATACATCAGTCAGCTAAATCAAGAAATGCTTAATATCATTCACTAGTTTTGCTACTACATGATATTCTCAATAATGGATGTAGATAAAATCATTGGAATTGAAAAAATAGCTTGGAAATATAAAAACTCAAAGAGCACAAACTCATGATACACCAATGTGTCCATTGAGCTTATAAACCACTTAAACCAAATAAAGTCACCAAGAATGATCAAAACCTGAAAGAAAAAATGTTAAATAATGAAGAATTGACACTAGCCTAACTTGATTTGTTCCAATAGATTTTGTTGATCCCTTCAAATCTTTCAGTAGTATGATTGGTATTTTTAGATTTTAAGTTTTCGACTGTTGAATGTTCTTTTTATAGTTGCTCCTTTTTTAAAAAAAAGTTTGACATCCTGTCGAAAAAGAACTTAATTTTTCATTTTCTCAATTAAAACCCTAAATATGAGCAAGAATAGAAGAATCTCCAACAGATGAATTTTAGGCTCCAAAACTCAAAAGATGGCAACTCATAATAATAGCAAACAGTAGTTTTACAGTTCTACAAGGAACTGATGAGATCAACGAATATAATGATTTTAGGACAAAAAGAATCACAGGGTGAAGCACAGGGAAACGACAGATTCATCACAAAAATAAAAAAAAATAATGAAACAAAGCAACTTGTTTAAGTCACTGTTCTTTTGCAACACATTTTGTACCATAAATTGATGCTGTAAAACAGACATAAAGCACTAATAATTCAGGAAAGTGGCAACATAAATGTCTCTATGCCCAACTTTCTCCCAAAGTTGGTAACTATAGTCTGGTTGAAATCAAGAAGTTGGTTTTGTGAAAACTCAAAAGTCAAAACCAATCAGACACTGCAGAGCAACTACCACAGCAAAGGGAGAAACTGACAGTAATCCGGATGATTAAATTTGAATAATTTGTATATTGTAAATACTTGAGTTCTATTTTCCTTTTAGATGGATTGTAACTTCCCTATGATCTATATTATAATCTTGTTTCACTTTTTGTTTTTAGTCTTCAGGGATCATAGCTTTAAGTTCTGCATTTAAACCATCGCAATCTCTACCTAATATAATCAATTGATACAATTCACACACGTGACTTAGATGCATTTGAACATTGATGAAGCAACATTGAACAATGCGAGTAAAAGACAAACCTGATCAAGGACATTAACCAAGGATCGAACTCCAGTTTCATCCATGGAACGAATGTTCTGTTCTACCCAATTCCCTAATACCAAATCTAATTCCAGAAATCCCCTTTGCTTGCTCCTATACAAAACCCTAAATAGGCCACAAAACCAACACTCGCCGATAAAAATATATTCAATAAATCACAATAACAAAAAAACACCCCTCATAGTACTCGGAGTTAAGAAATCCTACCTATTAAATAATCTCCGCTTGCTCTCTTCAGTAGAAAGATCGATTACTTCATCAGACGTCGATTGTTTTCCAATTTCACTAGAGTAGAAACGGGAAATCATCCCAGACGACCTGAAACAGAAATTTTCTGTCAATTGAAATTTCAGAATAAGACTGAGAAAGATCGAAAGAGTGAGGATTAACATACCGGGAGTAGGGATGGATGCTCCCATGACGAGCGGCGAAAGTCGAATCTAGGAGGCGGCAAGCTGCTCTTCTCAACATTTTTCTTCTGAGTTTTTCGGACTCTATGGTCGTCCTCTATTTCGTCACTAGTGTGAGTAGCTGAGTAATATGGTTAGAGTTGCAGAAGCAAAAAATAATAATTAAAAAATAAAAACTGTAGAAAAAGAAATATAAACTTTATATTTATAATGAAAATGATTACATATGGAATACTTTTATAAATACTAATATAGAAATATACTATATTCGTTTTTATCTTTTCGTGTTGAATTATTTCAAAAATTATATTTTAACTTTAAATAATCACTCAAATAATTGAATTTATTTAAGCATTTTCGTTAATTTTGATGTAAGGTTGTCGTTATATGATTATACATAATTACAAGTTTACTATTGTGTTATGAGTGATTTTTTATATGAATTATTATATTTATAAATATTTAACGTTTTTGTTGTTGAATTTTTTATATAATGCATAGATATTAAAACATAAATAATATAATATTTTATTTTTTATTGGACTTTTTAACTCAAACCAAATTATTTGTTCAATATGACCGATGTGATACCCCGCAACAGACTCTTTTCTAGCAAATGTGAGTTCAGCAGGAAAGTAATACAGACCCCGTACTGAAATGGCTACACATTCTCTATCTCCTAAGCCATAGTATCTCCTGGCTATGCCCTAAACATATTGTTCCATAGAATCCAAGCTTAACTGATTAATTGCTAGATAGGAGTGTCAAATCAGTACACACAACAATATTGCATTGCATAATCTATTGCTTGTTCCAACATTCATGCAAAGTCTTCTTTATGCATTAAGTTGGTTAAAGGAAATATTATGCAAATTGCAAACCCATGTTGAAAATCCAGTTGGGTAACTCAACACTTCACCGCCCATCAAATTCTTAATATCATCAACAAATATGAAGCTTCCCTCAAAAAGGCCCGGACCGGACCGATTTTAGACTGGACCAATCACGGACCGAACTATTTGGATCGAAGATTGTACCATTTGGTTTCGGTCCTGTCCGGTCCAAAACCGAACCGGAAAATGTTCACTCCAATTTTCAACATTCCCGAGTATAAATCACCATTCAAGACATGTCTGCGTTAGGTTGTAGATGGTGGAATGGTATTAAGGAGTTTATGAGGCGAAATCTATCAATTTTCTTTAACAAGCTAGAGTTAGATTTTATGAGTATAATGAGATTAAAGATGATGAACTTTATTCAGATTGATGACTCGTTTTATGAAAATTATATGTTGCTTTTGTTCAAGGATATTTGCAAAAAAAATAAGTGGTGAATTGTAAATATTGTTACTCTTATTATGAAATAACGAGAATTAACCGTTATATCGGTTATCATTTTTTTTAAACTAGCGGTTAACTTACTAACTAGGATAAATAATTTTCTAAAAAGTAGATGAACGGATGTAGATGTATGATCCGTGACTTGTTTTGTAGGTGTCTTATCGATATAAAGTATCAAAGTATGAATAAAACAGATACAAGTAGTAAGAAAATAATTTGATTTGTATGTTAGTTATTGGTAATTAAACTACCAATTTAGGGTATATTTACGAATGGTAACTACTTATCTTGCGTGATAAACACTTCACACATTATTTTTTTTTTGATACAATCGCTCTCCTTAATAAGAATATTAGGTTTGTTCGGTTATTTAAGGAAAGTTTAAAAAACTCACTATATGTATACTGAAATTGAATCTTTATTTTCCGACTTGCCGTTAATCTTGTTACATGCTTTACTTGAAACACACTTTACACTGTTTTGACAACTATAATTTTTTTCATTTTCATAGGAGGTTTCTATATTTTGAATGGCCGACTAATTTATAATTACAGGAAAGTGTTTTTCAAGTAAAGGATATATTTTATATTTATTGTTATCTATAAATTATAAATTAGTCGGACATTCAAAATATAGAAACGTCCTATGAAAACGAAGAAAATTATATTTGTCAAAATTCAGCTTAACCGTTAACAGTGTAAAGTGTGTTTCAAGTAAAGCATGTAACAAGATTAACGGCAAGTCGGAAAATAAAGATTCAATTTCAGTATATATATAGTGAGTTTTTTAACTTTCCTTAAATAACCGAACATACCTAATCTTGTTATTAAGGTGAGCGGTTGTATCAGAAAAAATAACGGTGTGAAGTGTTTCTCACGCAAGATAAGTAGTTACCATTCGTAATATACCCTAAATTGGTAGTTTAATTAACAATAACTAACATACAAATCAAATTATTTTCGTACTTCTTGTATCTGTTTTATTCGTACTTTGATACTTTATACAGATAAGACACCTACAAAACAAGTCACGGATAATACATTATACATCTACATCCGTTCATCTATTTTTTAGAAAATTGCACAAAAAGACACCTAAATTAGCATATTTATCTTAATTAGTACGTTAACCGCTAGTTTATAAAAAACTGATAACTGATATAACGGTTATTTCAGAACAAGAGTAACAGTATTTTACGATTCATTACTTATTTTTTCGCAAATTGCCTTGGATAAAAGCAACATAAATATCTATAAAGCGAATCATTGATCTGATTAAAATTCATCGTCTCCAATCTCATAAGACCCATAAAATTTAACACTAGCTTGTTAAAGAAAATCGATAGATTTCATCCTATAAACTCCTTAATACCATTCAACCGGCTACAAACGCAGCCATGTCTTGAGTGGTGATTTATGCTCGGCAATGTTGAAAATTTACAGAATCCTTTAGGGTTACAAGTTGGGAAATCTTATCGCAAGAGAGTAACACTGTGAATGACAGTAAAATTTGGACGGAAAAGCCCATGTTAACTACAGACTATAAATAGCGTCAACCGAAGGACCAGAAAAACACTCTTTTTCTGTCTCCCTTCACTCCAGCAAGCAACACTTCAGACGGCGGGAAACTGACGAGTTTTACGACCCAATTCCCTCCCAAATCCCTCAATCCCAATTTCCAAAACCCTAGTATTCCTTTCAATTCCTCCAATTCCCCTTCCAACTCCCAAATTTCCTTCGTGGAATCTCTAATTGATCGAAAACATCGACCGATCAGGCGATCTAGGAGGCCGGAAGTAGGAAAGAGAGGTGGTTTCTCCTTATAACAATGGCGTTTCCTGCTTCCGTACAAACTTTGTCGGATGACGACGAGTCTCAGAATTCCGACACTCAGAAGCAGCAAGGTAAGAGCGACGACAACGACCTGGACCTTGACAGCATAAACAATGGCACCCCGTTGAAATTCCTCCCGCTCCAGCACGTGTACTCTACGTCAGCTCCTTGCGTTGGAGGATCTTCCGCTGTTGTTTCGAAGAAGGTTAGAGCTCGGAGATTGGCAATGGTGTCTGATGATTGCTTGGGCGATTGTAAGCAGCAGAGTTCTCCGCGAGTGATGGATAAGGTCTTTGTTCGCAGGGGCAAGAATAGTTCGAAAACCGCTGTCTTTGATATGCTGGTGGAGAAGTTTGAGCCCCATTCCAAGAAGAGGGCGTTTCTGAAAGTGAAATCGGAGCCGGCAGACGAGGATTTTGATGCTCCTAATGTTGTGCAGAACAAGAGGAGGAGGGTTAGGGCTGGCGAAGTAGCGAAATTAGATATTCATTCAAATGGATTATGTAGTCCGAAGCGCCATAAATTGAGAGAATCTTGCAATGGTCGCAATGCAAGTGGAAAGAATTCTTCTTCCAATCTGAAGAGACGAAAAAATAATTCTGCTCCAGTCGATCACAAGGAGGGGATTGACTTGCGTGTGAGGAAATGGATCAGGTGTGTTCTTCCTCCTCTTGGAGAAAATTCTACAAAAATTTCCAGGCAGTTCTGTCTTTGACTGAGGATTTGAACTTGGTTATCCGCAGGTTGTCGTTTGATGGTGTTAGTCCAATTACATTGGTTGGATTACGATGCCAGGCAATACCTCTTATAGCATACTGCTTACAACATGATACCCAATATGTTTTCAGTATCTGACTTGCTCATTCATTTGAATCAAGTGCAGGTCTATTGGCCTATGGATGATGACTGGTACCAGGGTTCTGTTATTGCATATGACGCAGAATCTAAGCGACATAATGTATTGCTGAATTCTTGTTCTTTGATTATTAATGCATTCTGCCATTTGTTATTTCCTTTAAACTATATATCCTTCTGTGGTTTCAAATACAGGTTAAATATCAAGATGGTGAAGAGGAAGATTTAAATCTATCACGGGAGAAAGTTAAGTTTCATGTATCCCATGAGGAAATGCTCCAATTGAACTTTAAGCCACATGATAAGAGCATGGACGGCAACGAACTTGATTATAGTGAGCTGCTTGTTTTGGCTGCTAGTTTGGATGAATCCCGAGAGCCTGAGCCAGGAGATATTATATGGGCCAAGCTTACAGGTAAGATTGTGGTCTACTTTGTAAAAGCTGTACTTTAATATTGTGAGATTGGCAGAAACTTGAGCTATGCCCTTTTTGTCAAAATCATAACTTGAGCATTTCTTATGTCAAATTTGTCTTTCGGCAAGTGTAGGGTATGAAATACCGTAGGCAATAATCTCTGATATTCTGGTAACTTAACATGATATGAACTATTATAATTAGAATTTCGTTTATACCTAAAAACATGCCATGGGGGAAATTCCATGAGCAATTCACTCATACTGACCACATATCTTTGACATCCAAAATAGCAAACTGAGTCAGCTCTGGGAAGCCCTTAGCAAAGTTTTAGCTTTGCAGCTGACCTTATCCTTGGGGTTGGTAAAGCTGAAACCTTGCATAGGGATTCCCAAATCTGATAGTTCTGTGTCGAATATTTCATGTGGTGATGAACTGACAAATTACCTTCTGTCTTAATATTGCTCATATTGTTATTAATGGTGGATTGGTGGTTATTTTTAAGTTTCTACCAATATCTTTTTTTTAACTTCCCATAAATGTAGCGATGATGCAGGGTTTTGATTGCATTCATGTGTACTTTGTACAACAGTGTGGCTGCACCAATGCAGCAATGCTCATTGTGAGGAAGGGGTTACAAAGAGGGTTTCATCCTGTGGACCCCCTGTCTGAAATTTGAATTCTGTTCAACACCCCCTGACCTTCTTAGCAATCGTCTAAGTTCTGTTTTAGACTACTCTGATGCAATACCTTGGGCCTTTAGGCTTCATGTAGATCTCCCTCGGCCTTTAAGCTTCCAATCACTGATTTGGAAGAATGCCCTTTAGTGTTTTTTCAATACTTGGAAAGCCCCTATGCCTGCCTATACCCGATTATCTCCAATATTGGGTAGATTTTGTAGGGAAGAGTTTATATATTCAGATTACGGAGTCATCCTTCTTTAAGGTTCTAGTCATTGCATATTACTTCTACTTTTATCATATAGTGCTTTAACTTAACCATGAAGCATAATGTCTTTGATGTGATATGTTCCTACATTGGTCGACTGCAACTTGAATCCTTTTATGGTGTCAGGTCATGCTATGTGGCCTGCAGTAATCGTGGATGAGTCACAAGTTAGTGATAGAAAAGGTATGGGCAAAAATCCTGGAGGCAGATCAGTTCCTGTGCAGTTTTTTGGTACTCATGATTTTGCTAGGTACATATACAGTTCGAACATCATTATATTTTGCTGAGGCTTCTGCTTTACTATGATGCTAGAGGTTTATATTTCTGTTTGGTGTATCCAGGATACAGGGAAAACAGATTGTATCTTTTCTTAGAGGACTGCTTTCTTCTTTTCACTTGAAATGCAAGACACCACGGTTCCTCCGAAGCTTGAGAGAAGCTAAAGTGTAAGTGTTTCCAGGGGATTTTATAATTAACGTGTCAAAGGAGGGCCAGATTTTAGTTTCTGCTGCGTTACACCTTACAATATTGTGGTTTTGAGGTGTTTTCTTTATCTATAAAGATATGCCGTGTCTATGCACTATGCTTTTGATATTCACATACCATTTCCGGTTACCCATTCCCCTCCCTTTCTTTGTACTAGAACTTGTATGACATTGGTTGTACTGTTGTAGTTGGTGTTCCTAGTTGTCCAAAGTCCTATAGCTGTCATTTTATGACTCATTTTGCACCTTTGCTTGTGACTGATATAGTTTCTTGCATTCGTGTCTGTATTTTCTCACAAAAGGTTGATTACCTCCCAAAGCTGTACCTCATGCTGTTAAGAAATATTAGTATATGTTGTTGTCAGGGAACGTTTATTTCATCATTTGGATGTCTCCCATTCTTGGGCATTTGCTGCTATCGTATTGCAATCTGATGTTTGTACTACAGCGAGGCTGTTGTTGTAGTTCACTGTGGTTTCATCCTGGACTGTATGCCGATGAAATGTTGATATCATATTTAAATGGATGCTGATGAAAGTGATCTGATTGTTCACTAGCTGTATGAGTGTATCATGATTATGTTGTATGGATTTGGCAGCTACTTGAATGAACAGAAACTGCCAAAAGATATGCTTCATTTGCAATGCTTGTCTAGCACGGATGAGGATGAAGATCATGAAGATGAGCAAAATATTGGTTTAAATGCAGCTTGTAAAGGAAATAATGTGGCACAAAGAGCTTTACGAGGACAACCAACTACCCCATTAACATTTGGAGACTTACAAATATTAACTTTGGGTAATCAATCAAACTTGCAGAATTTGGAAAGTTCATCACTCTGTACTGACAAATGCTGGATGCATATCTTACTAATGTCAGCTTTTGATCAAGGCATCTACCTGCGTTATTATGTCCTATCATACTATGAAAATAGGCTCCTAAGCAATATTTATATGTTATACTGGCTTGCCGATTTTCACTCTTTGCTTTTCTTTTTGTTACAGGAGAGATCATCAGGGATTCCGTTTATTTCCAAGACGACAAAGCTGTATGGCCTTTGGGTTACACTGCTGTAAGGAAGCACTCTTCCATGAGAGGTGCAGGCTCTGACATTTCTTTGTTCTCTTCTTTTTGCAATTCATTGTTTATTTATGTTTATCCCAAAGAAATTCTCGAAGTTTAGATTCTTAATTGAAAATTTCTTATATATTAATGGTTTAGTTCATATTGTAAAATGAAACTTTTTCTGGGGTTCTCTAGATTCAAGTGTGTCTGCCTTTTACAAGATGGAAGTACTTAGAGACCCCGAATCAAAGATTCGACCTCTGTTTAGAGTCACAGTGGATGGTGAACAGGTCGGTTGAATCTCACTTTTTAAATTGATATTCTTATATTATCTTCAATTATTAATTATTTACCATTTCTGATGAGCATGTCTATTCCTGTTTCATAATGGGTTTAGTACCAGATAGTTTTGTCTAATAACGTCTTTCTATTCCTATTGTTGGTCAAGTATTGTACATACACGAGTCTATAGTTCTAGCAATTTGAAGGTTAGATTCTCTTATGATTTTCAGGAGCTTTATCTTCATGTTATTTTTCTTTAACTCGTTCACTTTGTTATCACATTAGTGCTCTCTATCATCTACTGTTATGTAAAGGAAAAGAGTCCAATTTGTTCTAAAAGAAGGATGAGTTCTCCAGAGACATTTCACTTTCATTTGCTTAATTTTGGTTATTATTCTAGGAATCTAGTGTTTCAAATTTTCAAGAATATTGACCAGATTTGTTGGTACAGTTCAAGGGTGCCAGTCCATCGGCTTGCTGGAACAAAATCATCAAGAGGATGGGAGAGATGCAAAATGACGGCTCTAGTTTCGAAGGCGGAGCTGTGAAGATCAATGATTCTGGTTCTGAGATGTTTGGTTTCACCAATCCTGAAGTTTTAAAAGTTATAAAGGTCTGCTACTGTTGAATATTGATACGGTATTAACACTTAGTTTTGGTGTGTGACTATTAATCTATTCTCTCTTTTTAATTGGTTATTCTTATTCTAGGAGCTTTCCTTATGATTTAAGTATATAAGTCCGCACCGTACGTAAACACCCTTTGTTCCTTTCTCTTGCCTTTTTTTCCTCGAGGAAAGTTTCATTGTCTCAGATAGTCATATCATGCACAAAATCCTAATGCAGCTACAAAACTATAATAAATTGAGAGTGGGGTAAAAACTTGCAATATGGCTGACAATTATTAAAAGTCAGATTCAACCATCTATTAAAAACCATGATTCTTGAATTACCAAAAGTTAAAATGGCTGACATGTATTACCATTTTTACTGCTCAACCAGAAAGCACGAGCAAATGATAGTAAAAGTAGTCAAATGCATCATGGTATTATAATTATTTAGAGGGATTATGTACTCTGTCTACGTTCTCTCTATGCTAATTTTCATTTATGAGACTGCAAAATCAAAATCGGAAACTCAATGCCAATCCTAAAGGCCATAATGGACAGGGTAGTTACATTTCGTGTATTTGCTTCCTGCTACTAAGGAGTATGTGGGTCTGACTTATGCTAAATATATCTGTACCACTAATCTTTTCAATTTTACTGCTTCTATACCCGAGCCCATGTCATGATAAATTCGTACTTTGAATAGTTGTAGGCTTTCCACATTTTTGTGCCAACTAATAACTGTTCTAGAAGTATTTTTTCAAATTAGTTTAATAAACTTCTCCACTTCTCTTCTTCAGGCTAATTTCATATTAAGAAATATTGACCATATATGAATAGAATGCCATGATTGCATAAAAGAATATTATATACTCTCTTATCTGCAGTTTCTGCTTGGATTAGTTTATTGCTAATGTTTGGTCATTTTTAATAGGATTTGTCTGCTGTCAAAGTAACCCCTAAAGCCACAACTGATAAGTCATTGGCTCAAAGATCTCAAAATATGCCGACTGGTTACAGACCTGTTCGTATTGATTGGAAAGATCTCGATAGATGTAGCGTGTGCCACATGGATGAGGTGCACGCATGTTTTTTTTGTATAGCATAAGTCATACTCTTATTTAAGTCAACATACATAAAATTGAATTTCATTCTTCTTTTTTTTTTTCCCTCCCTCTTATGCACTCCCACCCTGGATTTTAAGTTTGCAATTTTTTTTTGTCTATGTGCTCAGGAATATGAGACAAATTTGTTCCTGCAGTGTGACAAGTGCCGGATTATGGTAAGAGTCATGGCCATCGTTCTTTGTTTGTCCTATTGTTAACGCTTCTGTGTAATCTTCTATCCAATCACGACTGCAAATTTTGATGATCAAGGGTGTATGTAATCTCTGTTTAACCATTTGGTTTCTGTTTTATGTGTATAATATGTATTTAATTTAGGTTTCTTCCATTCCCTCTCAGTAGTTTGATCAGTTGGTGACAATGGTTCTTCAGGTTCATGCTAGGTGTTATGGTGAAGAGTGTGCGGATGATGTGTTGTGGTTTTGCAACTTATGTCGACCTGGAGCACCAGAGTCCACGCCACCTTGCTGCCTTTGTCCTGTCGTAGGTACATATCTTCACAAAGGGACAGTGCACACAACCGTTCTCTGTTTTATACCATAAGTATTTTCATTTATTTGTGCAGGTGGTGCTATGAAACCTACCTCTGATGGCCGTTGGGCACATTTGGCCTGTGCGATATGGGTTCCTGGTTTGTTTCGAAAACATGTATTCTGTTAAGTTCGATTCACTTCTGCAATTTTTTTTTTTAACTTTTGTCACTTTGTCCAGAGACATGCTTGAATGATATCAAACGAATGGAACCAATTGATGGTATAAACCGAATCAATAGGGTATGTGGACATGATTTTCTACATTGACTAGGTTCTCATTTTCTTTTCTCTTCCCTTGGTTCTGATATCTTTTGAGTCATTTTTTAGGATCGCTGGAAACTATTATGTTGCATTTGTGGGGTTACTTATGGCGCGTGTATTCAGGTTAGTTTTTCCCTTGCCTGCTTTTGAATTACTTCCATGGCACTACAACTGGACATGTTTGATTCAATCAGTCTATACACTGAATAGTAACATTGTTAAAATTTACTTTTCAACATCTCATCACTTTCCATGGATTTAAAAAAAAGAAGCGCTATGTAGATTTGTTAAAATTTGGACCATTGAATTATAGATTCAAGGTGAAGATCAAATGTACACCCTCTCCAAATCTTTTTATTCTTAATATAATATTTTAGGGTTCACTCTGTTTCTGGAGTGTTAACTTTTTCTTGGTCATAGAGTTACTCTACTAAACATCTCATCTGTACAATGAATATATAATACTGAAACTCTCTACTGTTATCAACATGCTTGCTAGATAAATATATATCTCATCTGGATAAAACTGAACTAGATTTACTTAGAAATAAGGAAGTGATCCCTTAGTTGGGGGATATTTGGGGCCTTGAGGGTTCTCTCTTATAGTTTTATTTTGCTTTTTGTGGAAATGGTTAATCTTTCTGTAAGTGGGTTAAAATATTTCTTTTTCACTATGCGTGGAGGTACTCACTGTTCTAAAAACAGCCTGGACGGCTGTCTAGACGACGCCAGATGGCTATGGACCATCCTGTTTTTGAGCTGTATGTTTGTTTGTTTTTTTGGGGGTGGGGTGGTGGCACAGTTCTCCAGTTTCTACTACCCATTCCCTCAGTTCCACTCTCTCGCACTCTCCTTTCTTTGACGCCGGCGTTTTCTCTCCTCAGGAAGCTCTCTCTTGCACTCTCTTCTGTCTTTCTCTGTTGTTCTACTTCCCGACTCGTTCTGTTGTTCTGCAGACTGCAGCCCCGACTCCATCTCCTTCTCACATTTTGGCCTCCTCTCACTCCGTCCTTCTGTTGTTCTGTGGCTCCGAAGCCCTCTGCTTCTCACCTTCTGGTTGCTGCTTCCTCTCTCTCTCTCTGTACTGTAACTGTAAGGTTGCAGTTTGGTTGCTGAGTGCTTACTTGTTGCTTGAGAATTTAATGGATATTCGGATTATAGATTAGGACATTTTGTTGAGGATGTTGGATTGTGATGCAGATTTGTACAAAGCCTAGGGGATAAATACAAGGGGAAAAAAAGTCTCCTCTGTCTAGAAGGGCATCTAACTAGACAGTGACCTGTCTCGTATCCATTTCACGTATTTTGGAACATCGGAAGCTCTTCTCATATATTGTATTTTGTGGACAATAGACCGACAAGAAAAGTTATTGTCCCATTATGTGCTAATTTGGTTATTATTTTGCTGTATGACATTTATAATATATGAGGGCTTTTTGTGGAAGATTCTCTGTGAAGGTTTCCTTGGTTTGTATAGACGACTTAAGTGTTTTGTGCTGCTTTCAGAGGCCTTGTGTCACCTTCGTTAACCGATTGCATGTGTCACAAATTACAAATTATTATTTCTTTCCAGTTGTTTGAGATATCTACTTAAAGATTTAACAGTTACTATTTTGTAGTTAGATGCAAGTCTGTTAGGCAGGTAACAAATCAGTCATAAAATGGTAGTTTTGGAGGTTGTGCAAGTGTCATATTTTAGCTTTACAATATACTGGTGGACTTAGCTATTTGATTGCTAGAATGTTTCAGTTACAATCACTACCAAACTTGAACTTAAGCTTTGGGTCGATGCTCATCTAGATTATTATGTGGAACTCCATCAGTGTTGGGAGGAAACACAATGGTTTTATTGCTACTTATGTTTCTCAATGGATCTACTTTCTTTGCCAGGAAAATTTGTTCTGCTATTTGCCTTTTTCAGCTGTTACTTTCTTTTCCTCTTACAACTTGCTCCATGTTTTAGCTGTTTGTCCTGATAATAGGTGCATTTTGTTGATTGATATCTGAAGTCTGGTCTTCTGTTTCTCAGTTTATCACCACTTATTCTCCCCCCACCCCCAATTCTATGTGCGGTACTCGTGTTGCTTTTGCTAATTTGATTGATCTACTGATATAGTGTTCAAATAGCACCTGTCGCGTCTCATATCATCCACTTTGTGCACGTGCAGCTGGTCTTTGTGTTGAGGTACTTTACTCATCACTCCGTACATGTGTGCTGTCAATAGCATTCTGTGTCGTCTTTGTATATTTTACACAAATATAAGGAAGCTTACGTCCCTTTTGGGGGTCTTGTATTTGTTGTTTTAGCTTGAGGATGAAGAAAGACTTCGTCTTGTTCCTATAGATGAAGATGACGCGGAAGACCAGTGCATTCGTTTGCTGTCCTTCTGCAAAAAACATAAGCTGCCTTCTAATGACTGCCCAAATCTTGACGAACGGATTGAGCGTATTCCTTCTCAATCTTCCAGCTACAACCCACCAATTAATCCATCTGGCTGTGCTCGCAGTGGTAACTTACCCGTTTCCTATCTCTTTCCTTTTGTACATATCTATTTTAAGCTTAATATACTTCTGCTGTGCATGTTCAGACATTTTCTGTCAATATGTTCAGATTTTAATTTGACTGTTTAGATTATTAGATCCTGCATTTATTTTATTTTTATGTACTCAGAGTTCTTCTGTCTTTTCATATGATATAACTATATAAGGAACTATATTTTTGGAAAAAATCTTTATCAAGATACAACAAACCTGTCTGCACAATTGCAAATCCTACATTATACGAGGGAAGTAAAGACAATGCCATCTTTTGCTTGGTGTCTAAGTTACGGTTATAATGCGACATAATACAAGTCATTGTCTAATTTTTCCTACTCTATACCACTCTTGGCAGAACCATATAATTATTCTGGCCGAAGGGGACGAAAAGAGCCTGAAGCCCTTGCTGCAGCATCAGCAAAGCGGTTGTTTCTAGAGAATAAGCCATATATAGTTGCCGGTTACTGTCTTCATGAATCTATGGTGGACATGTCGTCTGGAGAAGATGTTCTTGTAGGCTCAAAATTCTCTTCTGTCCCTCAAAAGGATAAAAGTTCCCTTCAGAGTTCTCAATCTATACACTCAATGGCTGAGAAGTATGAATGCATGAGGCAGACATTTCGGAAAAGACTTGCATTTGGTAAGTGCCAATTTATTGTGATGTTCAGTAGTTCGATTATACTTCTGCTTCGAAATGTGCGTCATATAATTATGTCCACTAGAATTTAGTTGTACTAAAAAATCGTGCTTATGCTTTTGAATAAACTAATTTTGATTACACCCATCTTTGGATATTTTTAGAAATAAAACCCATATTAGATCTGTTTCCCTTGTCATTTCATCACCTACCATAAAATTTTCCTCTCAACTCTAAATTATGTAGTCTTCCTTGTAAAGTGCTTACTAAACTTTGGTTTGTCAATTAGAAATGAGGGGAGACTCCATCCTCTAAAAGTTAACCTATTATAGCATGTATACAAACCAATGGTAGCTCCCGTGCAAATACATCACCTGAAAACATCCCTTTTGTCCCACTCATTTCTTCTTTTAGTGTGTTTAACTAGAAAGACTTTTATACAGTGTACAGTGCATGTGTTCTGCATAAGTTTATTTAGAAAGACTTTTATATATCCCCTGAAACATCCATTTATGGACCATGGTGCTACAAATCTGACTGTCTCAGGAAAATCAAGAATACATGGATTTGGCATATTTACTAAGCAGCCCCATAAAGCAGGAGACATGGTAAGTGCATTTTTTATCATGTTGTCCATTGATTTAGTGTGTCTAGCCACTGACACTATTTTAATTTCTCTAGATCATTGAATACACGGGTGAAGTTGTTAGACCCCCTGTTGCTGACAGGAGAGAACACTTAATATACAATTCATTGGTGGTAAGTCGGTTTTTTATTTCAGTACAATCATTTATGATGTCTGCAGTATCGAAGTACCAAGTTAAATTTTGTTACTTTGACTGATATTTTTCTATAGCCTGAAGGACATGTCATTTTTCTTTCATGGTTAGCTGCCTCGTAGAATGGTCATTGATTCAATCTTATTTTGGAGCTCTGAGATTTAACCAAACTCATCCATCACTTGACCTTTGGCCTATATTTTATAATGTTCTTATTACTTGATGCTTGTTTTGCAAATCCATGTCGACTTACAGTACATTCTGCACAGTTAGTTCATAGTTGATCTGTGAATGATTAAGATTGAATGGTGAAGGTGGCTTTCCTAGTTTATCATTCTGTTAGCACTTAGCAGGCTGTCAATTGTATTTACCTGAGACAAAGATAGAGCAGTTTGGGTGGAAGGGTAGAATGGGTAACTTATGCTGTAACTCTGTTAAGGGGGGAATAAAAGGAATGTGATTGGGAAATTTTAGCTCCAGGGAAGTTAGCCTGAGGCCCTAGAATAAATTAAGAATATATCCCTTGGTGTCTAGTATCCAGAAAGTTCGTAAGAAACTGCATTGGTGCCCTAGGCTCGGTAGAAAGAGTAAGTCCTTCCACTTGAGAGTGTTTGCTTTCTTCTTTGGTTCAAAATATCTTGTTACCTCCTTGGATTTCCAGTTGTTGATTGTGTTTGTTTGTTCGTGAGTGCGTTTGTCAGTTCATTCTCTTGTCCAACATTCTTTTCGCAAATCCTATTTTTGGCTTGTTGCTGATTTGATTGTGTGCATCTTTGTAATTTGTATATTACTACCTCACAGAAGTACATATTTTGAGTGTTGCAGGGTGCAGGGACATATATGTTCCGGATAGATAATGAGCGCGTCATAGATGCCACTAGGGCTGGAAGCATTGCTCATCTGATCAATCATTCTTGTGAAGTAAGTATCTCTTGTTACTATGCTGTACCTTAAGCATTGCTCATCTGATCAATCATTTTTACTCTTGTTTGTGGAGGCTTGTGCAAAACCTGGGAAGTAATTCCCTCTTTGTTGAATACTTGGTTTGCCTCGGATACTATGAAAGCTGAGGAAGAATAGTTGTATCTAATATTTCTGCGAAAGTTTAGATGGTTAAAAAAGTCTGAGAAAATATAGATACAATATATATAGTGAGGTAGAGTGTCATTTCTGAATTTATTATATTATGAGGTTGAATTTATTCATATAACTACTGATGCTGGTATTGAATTTGTGCAGCCAAACTGTTATTCAAGAGTAATAACTGTCAATGGTGATGAACACATAATAATCTTCGCCAAAAGAGACATTAAACAGTGGGAGGAACTTACTTATGATTACAGGTTTTTTGCTGTCAATTTTGCTTTGTTTTTCTTTCCTTTCTTCAACACCCCTCTAGTTGCTAACTTCAATACTTCAATGAAACAGGTTCTTTTCAATAGATGAACAACTACCTTGTTACTGTGGCTTCCCAAGGTGTCGAGGGGTAGTTAATGATGTTGAAGCTGAGGAGCAGGTTGCCAAGTTCCAAGCACCTCGCAGTGAACTAGTAGACTGTAAAGGTAAATCCCATTCTTTGTAATTGCCATCTGTGCATTACCTTCTGCGAGCAAGTTCTTTTCTCTTTCTTCATGTCTCTTTTAACTCGTAAACTATTTTTCTGTTGTGCAGATTGTCCCGATAATTAACCATTGGCACTGAGAATCTTGTAGTTGAAGGCGCCCTTTGCATCCCAACAATTTTCTGCTTTGAGTGCCGGATTTCATGGAACATATTGTAGAGCTCTAGTTTCTTCCTTTTGAGCTTTCAATCTGTATAAATTCAAGGGACCAACTGAGATAGGTTCAATATTTCATCCAACATTTGAGTATATATCAACTTCAAAACTTCTACTGAAATTTATTAGATTCTTAGCTTAGAAATATTAATGAAATACTATCTTGTTTATTTGCTGTTACTTTACCTTTTTCAGGCAAGATGTATTTATTGTTTATGTAACTATATACCCAATTGACTTAATTTTAGTAGCTACTGGTCTCATTTCCCTTGGTTTTGATAATGGTTTTTATACATCTTACTTTGATGGCATCGTCTTCTGTTGGCTGTGGGTTTTTTGTAATCTCAGGCTTACTGCAAGTTTGGCTGTCCTTGATTGCCATCTTGGTTGTGATGCTAGACATGGGTCCGAAACCTAAACTGCCGGTTATGGTTTCGAATTGGCCAAATCAAAATCTAAACCGGTCAAAGTCCAACCGGCGGTTTATAAAAAAAAAAAAAGGAAAACTAGACCAAACCGGCGGTTAACCGTCGGTTTGATGACCAAACCAGGCCGATTTGGAAATCGCCGGTTTGGCGGTTTATACCCAAACCGGACCCATGTCTATGTGACCTAGTAATTTAGCGGGGCTATAAAATGCGATGAAATTTTTTTAGGCATAAAAAGTCTATTACAAATTATGATTTTTTTTGTCTGACCCTCTGTCAACTCCAGCCTAAAATATGAACTCTTTGAAAATTCTTGTTTCTTCACAAAAGTTGAGTTAATTTTGCTTTCTAAGACTAGAATTTTTTGAAGAGTTATAGTTCTGAAGACTGAAGTTGACGATCAGGTTCAGGGGCAAGGCGGTCTCAGCATTTGAATCCTAAGATCTTGATTTTGATGATCTTGAGTATAACAACTATTCGTTCTATACCCAATAAACCCTAATCAATGTCATCTATCCTCTTCAGTAATCTAATCGACAAACTACCGGCTGACTGTAAATTTAGATCTAAATCGAAGGAAACTCAATGTGATCAAAATCTTGTACTCAATGTGAGCAAAATCTCGTACACGAATCAAATTTAAAGCCGGCCCAAAATCTCTGGAATCTAATATCTAATCTAGTAAACCCTAAAAATATTCAGATTTACACATAACTATGACGAAAATGACCTGATCCAACTCCACCCTTTACCCTTTTGACACCAATAATCTTCAATTTCTCCATAGCTCATTCAATCATTTTGCGCATCAATCTTCATAGGACGGCAATAGGTACAGTAAAAGGACAAATATTTCAGCTACCAAGAATTAGTTCAACTACACTGTAACAAAACACAAAATATGATCATGAAGCTTTAACAGTTTTGCCACAATAATAAACAGACATTTTGCACATGCTTATATCCTACATCTTTAAGCTACAGTTGATTGTGAAACAGCTCTGCATCACAGTAAGTAGGGAGAAAGAAATGTGAATTAGGATGCGCAAGCTTGACAGGGTGACACCACCCGAACGTCCCGAAGAACTCTGATCCAAAAAGTTCTACACCACCTAACAATATACAGTATAACATTTGGAAACTATAGCCATAAGTTTTTCAGCTTGATTTTGGATTACAAGGTTACTGGCGGCGCACTGGAGATGGTGTTGTTGCTTGATGGTTTTGCCCATAACCGCCCATGCTTGGTGGTCTATAGTAACTGCCTCCACCACCACTGCTCACGGGTGGCTGAGACTGAGGTAGTGGCATTGCTTGTGATTGCTGAGTCGATGGGCGCCCCATACCCATGGGAAGAGAAGATGGATGAGGTAAATTACCACCACCAAAACCGAAAGGCATTGCAGGCATCATCATCATACCAGATTGCATAAATTGATTCGTTGGTACGGGCGGAGGCGGTGGAGGCGGCAAAGAGCCTTGAGATATCGATTGCACGTTTGTAGGTGCAAAAGGCAACGAGTAAAAGGGATTAGCCCCCAAAGCGGGACCCAAAGATTCATTAGAGGGGGCAACCTCAAGCTTTTGTCTTTTTTCTTTAGCTGCTTCTTCTGCAACAAGGGATGAGAGAACTGAAACGAACATCTGTGAGGAAGATGTGGAGGCAGCTAGCTTTGCAGCAACAGCAGCAGCTGTTGCTTTATTGTTCTCTTCATTAGTGGGTCCCAAGGGGGCGAAAGAAGTTGTCGGTTTCTGGAGTTGAAGAGAGCTTGTCGAATGATTTGCATGAACATGGAGCTCATTAATCGCTTGAACAGTAGTAGGCTTGTTGTGCTCAACAGGTTTTTGTAGTTCAGTTGATGCATTCGTGGAGGTGGTCAAGAGGCCAATGTTGTTTCCCGAAGTGAGTTTCTGCCTCAAATTCCCGGATGCATTAATTCTGCTTTGAGCATTCTGCAATTTTGAATCCATACACAAAATTTTAGTCACTGAAAGGAACCCCAAAAAAAAAACTATACATGCATAACATATAAAAAAATGAACATCTCTTATGCAGAATCAAGTGAAGTAAGAGTGGAATACGGCATCAAAGTAAAAATGCATGCAAAGACGTGCAAAAATAGAGAAACCATGTGTCATAATGTGCTTATATATACTTAAAAAGTGCATATTTAACAAGAATGAAGTACTTCATAAAATATGCATTTTACTACAAAGAATGTGCTCTCTTTTCAACACAAATATGCACATAATGATATACATATTTGTGCACTCTAAGCTCCTTATTTTAACCCCCTAAAAACTGACCATAGTAGCATTATCAGATAGTTACATCACAAGCACTTTAAACTTTATCTAAATCTACAGCTAAAATTGAGAGCATGTCAGTGTGAATGCATCGAAGGTCTACTCTCAGCATGGAGTGAGAAAAGCTACCAAAATCTTTGTAACCACTTCTCATAATTTGCAAGAAACATTTCCTAGATGAGATGAAGGGATTATAGGCCAAAGTAAAATTTTGATCCACCTTTACACCGGTACACAACAAATTCGTTTGTATCTGATTCGAGTAAATTTGACCAATTTTGATCGTGGCAACCATAACGCTGACCAGTAGTGAAGACTGGGTTCCAACTTTCAACCCAACATACCAGAACTTTATGCACCACCTTTATTTGTTCACTTTCATTTCCCTTGTTCCCCACTTCCATTGTCCACTCTTTCGAATTCATGTCAAACCTCTACACTAGGCCATTATCCTAGCACCAAAATGGCATACTTAAACCATGAACAATAAAATCCAGAGAGCCTGTTTAAGAAATGTCTCAACCCATTTAGCCACGCTATTTGTGCATAATCAAGACACGGATTGATTGCATATATGGTATATAGTCTAAAGCATCGATATTTCATTCTAACTAAATTTATGCATGTACTCTAGTACAAAATCACAAACATTCATAGAATATTTATATCTAATACATTCTCACTGTTGATAAATAAATGACAGCATCTCATTATTCAATATGCTGATCACATCCCTTACACGGGAATATTTGTTAGATTGCTTATTGTATTTAATTTCACATGCCTGCTTACATTGAAGTATTTGACACATGACCTGTTCAGTACAGTTAAAATTTGGTAGAATACAATCTAGGACTAAAATTGTAAGCCAGTCCTTCTCATATTCTCATTAGGATGTGTCAACAGTGATTCTCAGACACCTCACCAAGTTTCCCTCCCCTTCTATGTGGCCCCTGCTTTAATTGATCCCTTTCTCCTCTCTTAAACTGCGTAAAACCAAAGTATTCCACTTTCACTCTCTTCAACTTTGCTCAAGTGTATATTTGGTCTCCTCTCTCCGCTTGTGGTCTAGAAATCCAACTTGACTCAAATGATCTTTATGGTCCCATTTTGACCTCATGATTCCAATGCCCCCCCTTCCCCAATGAGAATCGGACCGGGAAGAATTCGGATTGGCAGAGACCAAAAGTCAACATCATTAGGAAAAGCTTCATACCACAATAACATTGGTTAATGTGACAGAAACAGTAGCAGACAGCAGCATGGTGCCCATGAAATTGGAAGTAGCCAAAGTCCAATCACAATTATATTCCTTTTCCATACTTCATATTCCTATGTAATCAGCAATTGCATATAATCACACATATAGTAAACCTATGTATTCCACAGATAATTTGAACCTAATGCAAACATACATGCACGTGCTCTGCAGGGAAAAATAAAATTCTAGATAAGACTATGAAGAAAGTCACAAAAAACTTAACCGTAAACGAACAATTAATAAGTCTCAAAATGTTTAATTAGGTGGGGGAAAAATACAAATAAGATAATTAGTAGTAAGATTATGCATGACATTTCATTGATCCAATGCCAGAGCTCTATTATAAAGACCATATAACAGTAAGTATTCATAGATAAAGAGTTTCTTACTTGCAACTGAGATTGTAAGATATCCAGCTTTTTGCCCTGGAAAAACAATTCGAACAATTAATAATTGGTCATCCAAGATGTTAAATAACGAGTCATAGGAGCAAAATAATACTTGATCTTGAAGTGCTTCTTTTAACTGAGAAACCAAGGCTACCCTAGTTGCTTCAGCCCCTTCAAGTTGTTTAACACATTGCAAGAGGATACTTTCATGATCTTGCAGTTGATTGACCATTGCTGTCCCTGGCTGAATCCCTGTTCAAAATTTAACGAAGGTGATTGGAACATATTTTTCCACTTCAAAACAATTTATAAAGGCAGTAACAAATATTACAAAATACAAATGAAATCAAGTTCAGTTCCATAGGCAAGAAACCATACAAGAAAAATGGCCCTCACAAATGAAATGATATCATATATGTAAAACAAACAGAATGAGGTCGAAGAGGCAGATAAATCAATCAATTAAGGAGCCCCATCTGGCACAAACCCTTAATGAACTGAGCTTGAATCAGAATCCCATCTAAAAGCACTGAATCCTATACTATCAGGGAAAAAGATCATCCATGGGGCCTAGCCAACGAAACCCACAAACTAAAGCCACATCCACATTTTTGCAAATTAATCTCCCTTTATGAATAGGTAGGTCAGGACCTCTCAAGGAGAAAGGTGAAAATATAGCCTTCCCAATAACGGCAATAAGAAACAGATAGCCACAACTTTCACCTAGGGGTGGGCATGGGACGGGACGGGATAGGGGTCGTCCCGCGTCCCGTCCCGCAAGTTATTTGCGGGACGGGACGGGACGGGATTTATGACATTTTTTCTTCGTCCCGCGCGGGCCCTGTCCCATGTGGGACGGGACAGGACGGGACGGGACAAATCCCGCGAAAACTACGCACCGATTATATTTAATATGTATACTTGTTTTCTCTCGTGTTTAAAGACATAAATGATCGGAAAAAAAAACTCGATACCGAATTATCGATTCATGACGCCTACATTAGTAGTTTATACATTGAAAACAAATTGAAGTTACATTAAAGTGTCTTACCGACTCACATTCAAAAAATAACAACAGATAATTTAATGAAAATTGTATTTATTTAACTATCGATTACAATTGTGGTAATCCACAAATATAAGGGCGATGAAACCGACTAGAGCAAGGGTGTCGATGGAACGAACGAGAGCAAGGCGGCAAACGGACTAAATCAAGGGAGATCAGAAACTCTAATATTTTAGATCCAACCGAATGAGTAGTAGACAATGAGTGAATGAATGATGAAAAATCATCAATTTTATAATTTTAAAAATAAAATTTTTTAAAAAAATTATAATTTATGTATATTATTTATCTATATAATATTTATAAAAATATAAAAATATTATTTATATATATATATGCGGGACGGGACGGGATTAACCGGGATGGGAAGTCTTCGTCCCGCATCCCGTCCCGCAAATTTTTTGCGGGACGGGACGGGATACACATTTTTTTTTCCAAATCCCGCCGGGATCGGGACGGGATCGGGACGGGATTAAGCGGGATTTATGCCCACCCACCAATCAAAACAATGATTCAATTCTTATTCACTAGATAAAACTTTTAAAAACTAGAACTACAGTTTCGCATTGATATCTATAGACGAATTTTGATTAAACTTTGGAAAGCTTAGATTCTGTTATTAAACCCATACTTTCCTTTCTATTATTTATTTGGATCAAGGAAAGATAGGATCAAAAAACAAAATCTCTGAAAAATGCTCTGACAAAAACAGGGAAGTATGGCTTACATGTTTCCATGGATAAAAAACATAGATGCATGCCAGCAAAAACCAATGTCTCATAAAATGCTGCGATGAAGACAAACGATTATTCCCTGTGAAATTAACATACCTTGATTGGTGGCAGACTCAAAATCTCTCTCCAATCTTTCTAAAGAGAGGGCGGCTACATGGCACTTGGCTAAGGTAGCTTCCTCAGTGGAACATTGATCATGCAAGTTATGGAAGCCCATCACTATTTTTTCAAGCACATCCCCAACAGGCAATTTCTGAAGCAATAAAATATTTATTTCATCATATTTAGCAATACTGACACATAAGTGACAAAATGAAAATTCAGAAACTAGAAACAAAATAAGCTTAGAGGAGTGATGAGACAGGAATATACTCACAATTCTGATTGCTTGTGCATCCTTTTTTACTATCTTGACAGGATTCAAATTCTTTCCATTGCTCACCGGTTGTGAAGGAGCTTCTTTGGCGATCGGATCTTCTTTACCTAATAGATCTTCTTTACCAAACAGATCTTCTTTAAGATTCTGAGCCCGTGATCCAAATACCTTGCGGTCCTCCCATATGTTAACCTATACAGTACAATTATTATATCCCTAGATGAGTTTGAAGCTCTTGTAAAAAACTGAAATGCTTAATGTCATCCATACGGGAGTCAACATCTGAACTTTTAACAGATTCAGCCCATGAATGCATAATGCAAAGTAATATTTTCCTGTTTGTGCATGCAATCATGTATGGAGTAATGGGATAAGTGGGCCATCTATTAATCACAAGAGAAAAAAGTATGCCCTTAAGTTTTCTGCTTTTTTAATTAGGCTTTTAAATTATCTGATTTTCAAATTCTCAACTGTCACCCTACAAAAGAAGGGGGCCTACTTTACTTTAACAAAACAAAAAAAGCCTTACTGAGCAAATTTTCTCATCATGTATCAATTATAAATAATGAAAATAGTGAAAAGTTTATGTAAAACATCCTGCAAAAACAATTACTTACAAGTCTCGTCACTGTTTTTTTCCCATGTTCATCACCTTGCTTATAAACACACTTGAGAGCAGCAGGAAGAACTTTCCAGAACTCATTTACAAACTCGCTACCCTTTCTCCTACTATTCTGCAATATGTCATTTGACAGAAACAGAAGAGAGACACATTGGTCTTTTTCAGCTGAGTTGAAGGACTTTTCCCATGTCTCAACAACTTGCCTTGCCTTCTTCCGATGGGAAACACACCAACGTGATAGAGCTATCAGATGTTAAAGAAAGCACATCTAATGACATGATGGTCATAAGTATACCCGAAATACGATTTTCAGATAAACATTCAATGGGTTTAGAGATGGTTCACCGATAGCAAATTAAAAGTGTGTTTAGCAACACATTTATAAACTGATTTTCATTGAGAAACATTTATCCTCTCTCATTATCTTCTTTTTGGGGGCCCAGTTATTCAATAAAAAACAATTTATGCAAACCCAAATACACCCAAAGCAAAAATACGTAACTACATGCATGTATCTTAGGAATAACATTTAAACACGGGTTACGAATGGTCATTTTTAATTATCATCATCAGGCCATTTTCTTTACACATACTGTGCACTGAACCATATCAACTTCATAGCATGATAAATCAAGTTTAGATCATTTTCAAGCCCATTGACTTTCAGGTTGGACAACGCCCATTTTTATGCAAAATAATATTTGTTGAATCAACTTCTGGTAGGGTATAGACAATCGAGCTAGTAGTGTATTATTGTCTAACCATCAACATGTTAAAAGAAGTGGCTCAGAACTATATTTACAAGGTTGATGATGCTAGTGTATCATCTATAAGAAAATATAGCTCACGGATGCTTTCTTATATTGTTTTATTACAAAGATCGATTAGCTGTAATTTATTTTGCAGTCAACGGATAGAGCAGTAATATAAACTACATATATATGATGACAACAAAACAACATGACAATCAGATGAACAAAATGATTAAAAATTGCTCAGGTTTGCATGGCGTTGAATTGTATATGTGCCCTTTTCAGATAAGGCCCATTTTGAAGGTGTGCTGCAAATTCAGTTACGACTTATAACTGACTAGGATAGTTCTGCTTTGATTCGTTTGAGTTTCATCCTAATTCAGGTTTCAAATATTGACGTGATTGAAGAGTGAAATATCAGATTTAGCCACAAATCAAATTGGACAGATTAAAGTTGTCAAGGTGATCAAGACAAATTTCTTACACAACCCGTAGAAAAACAAGCTGGAGAGTATAAATAAAATAAATAAATAAATAAAGTCTGGCAAACTATATAAAAAAACTTGCAAAGTAATCACATCCAGATAGGAGTATAAGATCCCGTTTGCTACTAGGAATAACCATTTGAGAGAAAATTTAATTTTTTAGGAACAATACTTCATTAACAAACTATACATTTCAAACTTATTCTAGTTCAGGAGTTACCATATGACCAAAAAAGAATGGAAATTCAAAAGAAAAGTTCAGCAACTCAATTCTAGTTTAGAAAATTCAGAAAAATAAATTATCAAAGGATACATTCTATGCATTGTTGTGAATTGTTGAGTTTAGAGAGCTTCTCTGCCAATATCTTCACATCAAAATTATCGTTACTCATTTTGACGCCAGGACCTTCAGTTTTCAAGGTTTAGCACTATAGGGGGAAACATAAAACCATAATCAGATCATAATTTACATGAGAAGCCGCAAAATCCACCCACGCACAAATAAAAATGAAATTGGTACATGAGCCTTCAGCATTTCAGATTAGAAGAATCGTTTTAAATTCCATAATCCATAATTAGAACTTGCATATCAGATTAGCTAACTACAGTTTTAAGATTTTCTGACAAAAATGAAAAGAAAGAGATTAGCTGACGGTTTCTTTTTACATCAACAAAAGCATTTAATCTCATTCTAAGGGTGGAATTATCCCCAACTTCTTCAACACACTGGGCAAAAAAAAAGATACCAACTCGAGGCATCTTTAAATCTATATGGCGCTGTGTTTGGGAAAAAAATAAAGTAACTTTACGCATTCCAAGAGCTTTGATTTACCTGGAAATCACACAAGTCCGAGAGTAAAAGAGAAATGCAAAACCTAATCTGGTTTGAACTTCAGGCACATACATCTTTGAATTTGGAAGAGAAAAGGGGAAGCAAGAGGTGGGAGAGGAATAAGTGTAAATCAACGAGTAGTAGCAGATTTAAGAAGAAGGGGAATAAATTAGTACCAACCTCGACCTCAGGAGTAGCAAAAGTAGCAGTGCGGCGGTGGCGGAGTAGCCGGAGCTGGGGTGTCGTCGGTGACTGGTGTCTGGTGGCAATGGAGCTTCTTCGAGGGTAGAAAGGGGGTTTAGGGTTCCAACGAGGTGGAGACTGAAGAGGAGAAATCAAATCCCTTCCTTCACGAGTCCGAAAGTTGGGTCATGTGGCCTTTCTTTGTTTTTCAATAATAATCTCGTCCAAATCTATAACAAAAAAATATATAATAATTAGCATATTTTATAACTTTTTATTTAATGTTATTGATACTTTAAGAAGTGTGAATATTTTATAGGTATATGAATTTATTAGGGTAGGGAAATTAAAAAATCATTGATTACATGATGTATATATTTTCAGTACAAATTATTATATTTAATGGATAATAATTTGATGTGTAGGTAAACGTTCAATGCGGCTGTTAATTTACGGTACGGGCGTGCGACCGAACGTACGGATGACACGTGTCCCCAAAAAAAAAAAATTCACGAAATGAATGATTTTTTTTTTCAGAAACGAATGAAAATTTGTTTGAACTACCATATTATAATTTATGCACTATTCCCCTATAAAATTTGAACTATTCTCATATAATTCATGAACTATTACTTTTTAATATATTATATCAAATTATTTATAAATTAATCGTTTATATGTTATGAACTATTCAATTGTAATTCATTAACTATCATTTTATAAGTTATGCACTATCCTTTATAAATTTTGCACTTTGAACTATTCTATTATAATTCATGAACTATTCTATTATAATTCATCAACTATCCCATTATAAGTTTTGAAATATTACTTTCACTTCTTTATAAAATTTGCACTTTGAACTATTATATCATAATTCATGAATTATTTTATTATAATTCATGAACTATTCTATTATAATTTATGAACTATCCCATAATAAGTTCTAAACTATTACTTTCACTCCTTTATAAATTTTGCACTATGAACGATAACATTATAATTCATGAACTGTCATTTTATAAGTTATGAATTATTCCTTAATAAGTTTTGAACTATTACTTTCACTCGTTTCTGGAAAAAAACAAAAAAAAAAACAAATTTTTTTTATTTTTCGGGACACGTGTCAGCTGTACGTTCAGCCGCACGCTCGTATCGGAATAATGTGTCTTACCTGAACAGCACCCTTGATCTGTATACTTACCGTATATATTTTATATATTTTGAATATATTTTAATTTATTTTTTAGAAAGAAAAAATACAAATTATTAATCATAAGTTATGTTTGGTACCTTCATGATTTTGTCTTTTCTATTGGTGTCCACCAGATTTTGTCTTTCCTGATTAGTGTCCTTTTATCTTTTTTTGGTTTGTTGTTCATTTTCATTAAAAAGTTAAATTATTATTTTTTTTGGTAATTAAAAATAAAAAAATGAAATTGGAATAAAAGAAAATAAAAGGTGTGTGCTTGTCCCGGATCTTCGCATGAGGTGTTAGTTCGGAGGCAAGGAGGGCATGTTTCCGGTGATTTCTAAGGTCAATTGGAACAAACTCACTTCAGTTTTCTTTCCGATCTTTCTCGTTATTTTATGTCTTAGCCTCTCCTCTTTCAGGTGGGTTTGATTACTTATTTTAGCAAACAAACCTTATTACAACCCACTTTTATCCACAATTTATCCCTCACAAGTTATCTTTTTCTGTATTTTTTCTTTCAAAAAAAAACATGATATATTGACAGCTTAAATTTCTGCAAAAGCAACCTAAAACGTAGCTTACATCCCTCCTCACAAAAGAAGCCTCACCTCCCTCCTCACAACAGAACCCTACCTCCATCCTCTGAGCAACCCAAAACGCGGGGCAACGGTACGCTACTTGTCCCTCATTTGCGCACAACATGCCGCAGCAACAACCACCTCATCTCCTCCTCCTATAGTAGATCGATCTAGTGAGCACATCTAATCTCTTCTTCTTCTCCCCTTCTAGTCGGATCAGCTTGTTGATAAAAGTGAAAGAAACTCAAACGTTCCAAGGTGAATGAAGTCGGAGCCTAATCTTCAAGTTCCAACTCATCTACTCCCAACAGTGCCGCTACACCCGATAATACGACATTTGTCGGACAAACAACCGGTTTAACTCGTCCCTCCGGAAGGAATGCTACAAAGGCGGAAAAAAAGAAAGGGAAAAAAAGTCGTCGGGAGTTCAATTAATTATGGGGACGAGACGGACAATATGTAATTGGAGTTGCAAGTTGATAAAAATAACCTTATGGATTAAGTGGTTATTCAAAAACTTCAAATGCTAACCACATTTATGACACAAGATGACGAATTAACTCCTTATCAAAAGGACGTAGTGGGAAGACTAAGACAGCAACTGAATATGTGATATGCGTCGATGTAAAATCTATATGTATTTTCATGTATTTCGTAAAACCTAAGAAAAGAATAGTTTTACAATTATGTTAGGATTTCTCTAAATTTTCGAGTCTTTTTAATTTTGGTGTTTTAGCTATGTATTGTAATATATTCATTTTTTTTATGTATAATGTTTTGTAATATATTAAATTTTATGTGAAAAAAATTCCTGTAATATATATTTTATGCTTGATATCTTGTAATATATTAAGTCCTATGTGTAATTTTTGTAATAATAATCTTGATGGTAAATATAAATAATATTATTAAATATTTATAAAAATAAAAACCATTCACAAATTTGTTTTTTAATTTTATTTTTTTCCCTAAAGATACCCAATATAGACTCTATAGATAGAAAAAAAAAACTTTGGACTCTGCAATAGATAAAAATATTTTTTATCCTTCGAAGTATAATCAATATTGAACTCTATAAGTAGATAAAAATAAAATATAGTATTTATACAATTAAAATTTATCAAAATATATTTATTTAAACAAACAACTACCATATATGATCAATAAATTTATGTTAAACAAAAAAAAATGTAAACCGTTGATCAAGTTTGGATCCAACGGATCAAAACTTACCACACTCTAACAATTACCTATTGACACATGACACAATTTTTAAAGTACTTTTTAACTATTTACAAGAGATCTAAATTATTTTATTGATTAGATACCACCATTACATGTGATTTAAAAATAAAGAGGTTGTGTAGTCTTGCCGCTTACTTCTTTTGAGACAAAAATAAGAGTTTGAAAAAAAATATCTTAATGATCTACAACTTTAGTTATTTGTTCACCTTAAACAAGGATTTGAACATCAATTTATCTTGTTCCTTCTTTTTTTTATTATTTGAGATAAACTTATATGCAATTTTTTGGACCAAATTCTTCTAATACATTGATTGAAATTAACATTAAAACAAAATTAGATTAATACACGTGATTAAATGTATAAGTTCGAAAAATAAATTGCCAACTCCATAAAAAAATTTAATAAATAAGAGTGATGATCACAATGCACTATAAAGTTTATCCTAATTTCTTCTTCTATGAACAAACTGATGATAAAAATATATATTTATATTAGATTGGTAATAAAAAAAATGTATATTTATATTAGATTAGGGCCCGTTTGTTTTCAACTTCGAAAACGAAAACGGAATGAAAACATATTTAGTCCATACTTATATCCTTATTCATGAAATTGTATGGAATCATTCCCTGTGATTTAATGCAAAATGCACTTGATTCCCAACAATTTGTTACGGGTATCAAAAGTAATCAAACTCTAGTCCAATTACTTCAAACCATAAAGAATGATTTCAAAAAATTTCATGAATAAGGGTATACGTATGAACTAGATTTGTTTCCATTCCGTTTCCGATTTCAGAGTTAAAATCAAACGGGCCCTAATATTAGTTATAAATTAGTTTATCTTTACAAAGTACTTCATTGAATAAAAGAAAAAACAAAGAAAGGCCACATGACCCAACTTTCGGACTCGTGAAGGAAGGGAAACAAGGGATTTCATTTCTACCCTCGACGAAGCTCCATTGCCACCAGTCACCGACGACCACCCCAGCTCGGATACTCCGCCACCGCCGCACAGCTGCTTTTGCTACTCCCGAGGTCGAGGTTGGTACTAATTTCTCCGTCTTCTTCTTTAATCTGCTACTACTCGTTGATTTACACTTATTCCTCTTCAACCTCTTGCTTCCCCTTTTCTCTTCCAAAATTCAAAGATGTATCGTGCTTGAAGTAGAATGCAGATTAGGTTTCGGACCAAAGTTTCATAAAATTACAAAAAAATTAAAAATTTATGGACACTAGAACAGAGCAGAACGCCTTCCTGATTCGTCTCCACAAGTCTCCGGCCTGCGTGTTCCACCAGCATCGTCGTCCGTCTTTGATGTCACCGACTTCGCCTTACTAACCCTCACTAGAGACTCCCGCGATCCTCTCTGACTTTCCCGTTTAAGGTTTGTCGAATAACAATTTTTCCAACCCGATTGCACAGATTTAGGATGATATTTTCGGCTTCTATTTTGACTGCCTGTGGCTTTAAAATGGTCCAATTACCAATGGTTTTGAGGCTTGTGATTTGAGTTGCACCTTAGGTGTTTGATTAAATGCGTAAGACAGCTTACAGTAGGGAAAAAAATGACGGACATAATCAAAAGAAAATAGCTGTTGTAATCACCGAAATATTGATTCTGATGCTTTTGGGTATTTTCTTCAACTTTGCTGATAAATTGACCTGGAAATATGGCCATTGTTAGGATTTATAACCTATAGGCAATGCAACGAGAAGTTGATAGAAAGATAATATATGAAAATATAATCATATATCATGTCAATACTACATATGTATATAGACTAGTAGAAGATAAAAGCAGCCATATTATCTTTCTACAACTTCTCGTTGCATTGCTTATAGGTTATAAATACCTAACAATGGCCATGTTTCCGCATCAAAATCAATATTTCGGTGATTACAAAAGCTAATGTAATAAACTTCCAATTTTCTTTTGCTTATGTCTGTCATTTTTTTCTATTGTAAGTTCGTCTTCCTGTTTAGTTTGGTGTAGTTAAAAAAGTAAAATACTAGGAAGTAACAAAAATATTTGATGGCTGAAATTTTGTCATTTATGGTTGCTGGAATGTCATTTCTGTTTCTTTCAGTCTTTTATATATATGTCATCTTCTACTAGTATGTTGAAATCATGTATTTTCAATCTTTTGTGCTAGAAATTGACATGTTCATGATTCCAAGGTTCAGTGTTTAGTTTTGACAGCATTCATAAATCTGGTTTTTCTTTGCTCAACTGGTGGTGGTGTTAAATTGTCTTTGTGGGCTGTATAGTGGATTTTATTTTTGAATTAATTCTGAATCTCAATCTTTAGATGATTGTAAAATACTAGTGCATAGTACAAGACCTCCAGAATCACTGGAACGCTTTGCAGTTGCACAACTAACAATATTTTCATTTTCGAAATAGTATTTATCAATCTTCTTCAGGTTTTGGGGGGTTTTAAGAACCAAATTCATTCGTCTCGGGTGTGATTTGTAGGGTTTCTGCAATGGCTTCATCTGTGGTAAATGCAGGCTCCTTAGTTTTGTTAGAAGAACTTAAGCCCTCTTCTCCTTTCTTTCGCTATGGAGCTTCCCTTCGAGTCACCGGAAAGTCAGCACTCTATATCTCGCTAGAATTCACAACACAATAGCCGTGCAAACATCTATCTTTGCTTGATCATCATGTTGCTCACTTGTTATAGGCTACAATCATATGACGTGGGAAGAGCAGTAGCCACTATTGTGGATGGAAGTTCGTCCCTGACAGTCGACACTGAGCATCTGAGCCTTAATTTTCGAGTTGGTTCCATTTACCAATTTATAGGAGAACTCGACATTCTTCCCGATGATGATCAGGTGATAACAACTGCAATGTGCATATAATCATCTATAGTATACCTCATTTGACCCCTTCTCTGTTTTTTCAATATGACAGGGAATATTGAAGGCTAGAATTGGGAGGAATGTAGATGGCATGGATCTTAGCCTCTACCGTCAATCGCTCCAATTGTTGAGAGACTTTCAAGCCGAACAAACCAAATGACTTGTGAGTTGTCCTCGCTCCAATTGTTGAGAGACTTTCAAGCCGAACAAACCAAATGACTTGTGAGTTGTCCTCATATTCTAGTTCTTACTAGTGGGTTCGCGTAGATTTTCAGCTTTTCGGATTTGGTAGTTTTTTATGTCAACTTTGAGCTTTGAGGCCACAACCAAAACTCTAGGCCTTCAATACAACCAGTGCAAAGCAAGTCCTTGGTTTCTAAATTTTCCCATGGCTTTGATAACATCAAAGATGAAGTGCAGATTGAGTTAATCTGTTACCGGTTCTGAGACAATCAGACTATTGTGATTTGCATTGTGCACATAGCAACTGAACATTCGGTTTGACGATTTTCTTTGGGTTTGTAGCAGTTTTTTAACTTTTTTTATCTATATAAGGATCTAACACTAGCTAGCAATGAACAGAAAGCCAGAAACATAACACATCTACATGAACATGTTGATCTGAAATATTTGAAACTGTCATTGTAAACACACTCATCAACTCTGAACTATACATAGATTTATTATTTGAGAGAATATGTCAATGACAGTGCTAACAATATCTTACATAAAGGAACAGAGGAAACAACTATGGATTAATGGTATTTAATTTTAGGCTCGCTGGGTGTTGGTTTTATGAAGTCGGAAATAAAATGATTCATTTCAATATTTATTTTTAGACAATATCTTGAAATTTTGTGTTAAAGCAGCTTCAAATTTTAAAGTTTAGTATCTCTGTGCCAAATTTTGTGTCAAAGCAGCTTCAAATTCAAACTCAATCAATCTAACCCTTTTTCTTTTTTTTTAATCTTAGGCGAGTTACCAAAGGAAGGCAACACAAAGATACATGATTTATATGATAGAAAGATAATTTTGATATATCAAATATAAATAGGGCCCGTTTGGTTTAAACTCCGAAATCGGAAACGGAATGGAAACAAATCTAGTCAATATGTATACCATTGTTCATGAAAGTTTTTGGAATCATTTTTTGTGGTTTGAAGGAATTGGAGTAGAGTTTGATTACTTTTGATACCGTATAGGGTAACAAAATGTGGAGAAACAAGTGCAGTTTGTATTAATCCACAAGGAATGATTCCACAAAATTTCATGAATAATGATATACATATGGATTAAATTTATTTTCATTCAATTTCTGTTTCCGGAGTTGGAACCAAACGGGCCTTAGTGTATGAAGGTCAGAATTTTTTAAAAAATAATAAAATAACAACAAATGAAGAATATGATTAATCATGTTTTGTGCAAGAGATTAGACTAATCGGAAAAGATAAATTTCAGTATCTCAGTGTCAAATTGATTAACGTGAATCCGTTGTAGTCTAGGTGGTTAGGATACTCGGCTCTCACCCGAGAGACCCGGGTTCAAGTCCCGGCAACGGAATTTTATTTTTGTGTAATCTATTCTCACGACTGAATTTCTCTTCGATTTTTTTTTTTTTTTTTTTCCAAACTAGCAATGGTTGATATTGAGTTGAAAGGTTGAAAATCAAAAAAAATTTCCAACCAACTGGGGTTAGATTATGGGTTTATGAGGTGATTATATAATTTTGTAAAGTATGAGGGAGTTTATATAAATTTGTAAAGCATTCGTAACTATATTGGGTCCATTCGGTTTATACCAGTTGAAGGGTAGAATTTTCTCTATTTTTTCAACTAACTAGTGTTAGATTATGAGGTTTATGGAGGAGTATATAAATTTGTAAATCAACCGAACACACCGTTTTTTTTTGTGTGTAATCTATTCTGACACGAATAAATTGTCTTTCGATTTTTTTCCAAACTGCATATTATTGTACAAGAAAACTAGCAACGGTTGATATAAGTTTAATGGTTGAATTTTATCAATTTTTTCTACCAAAGTAGTGCTAGATTATGGGTTTATGCGGTAATTACATAAATTTGTAAAGTACGAGGGTGTTTATATATCGAACGCAACCGTAACTACATTGGGTCCGTTCGGTTGATACTAGTTCAAAGGGTAAAATTTTATCACTTTTTTCAACCAACTAGTGTTACACTATGAGGTTTATGGAGGAGTCTATATAGATCTGTAAAGTAGCCGAATACAACCATATTTATATCGGGTCCGTTCGGTTGATACCAGTTAAAGGGTAGATTTTTATCATATTTTTTCAACCAACTAGTGTTAGATTATAGGACTTTAAGGGGGAGTTTGTATAAATTTGCAAAGCACAAAGACAAACATGATTAAAATGGGGTCGTTAGGTTGGTAGGGGTTTTAAGGGGAAGAAGGGGTTTGTGGAGATGGAATTAGTCCAACATTTTCAACTTGTGGGGTCGAAGGAGTTTATTGAAATGAAGCATCATAGTAGAACGGTTCCATTGTGTATGATTAGTACTATTGTACATCAATTTTTTTTAGCTGATTTATGAAATGGTTACTGTTTTAATCAAAAACATCTAAATATGTATAGTGTTTAATTTAGATTGAACAAAAGAGTTCAACTATAGTTGCATTGCTTTTAGGATTCATGTAGATCAAATAGTACACACAAAAAATAGGTCGAAAAGAGGAGCGATACCCTCCACGTCGTATGTCGCAATGCATTGACAAACCCGGAAATATGAATTAAGACAATCACCCGGGGATACCAAACACATACAATTATTATGAACCTCTAATCGATTCCACCGACCGGCATTATCAGGACTTACTTTCCGCAACAACCATACCATTTTCGTGTCTCGTGGAATCAAATAAATCCATTGACAATACGTAAAGATTGTATTTTAATCTCAAGAGCTTTTACATTATATTATAAGAGACGGCAAGTGTTAACACATTTAAGAATAAATTGCTAATTTATTAAATTCATTTTGAATAATCTATATGCCCATTTCCAAAAGTCGACACCCTTTAAGAAGATTCCTCAACGTAAAATTGGGCATATGCCCCGTATTTGCATGCATGAAAGTAGCAATTGGGTAATACTTTGCCTCAAATAACTTGGCCACCAAAGACTCCAGATCAATAACTATGTGCCACCGTCGCATAACGAGAATTCGATAAGGGTCATGTTAAACGTTTTCATATCAAGGAAATCGAGTCCACCAAGCTCCATTTGCTGAGCACAACTCATTACAACTAATTTAGTGGATTTTCCTAATTCACATTTTTAATATACGTTGATTGCTTAGAAAAGTTAATTTCTTATTCATGCTTAAAAGATATTTTCAATTTTTATTTTTATTATATTTTTTTTTATCACAAATAAGCTTAACCTAGATAGGTAAATGTTCAGGTACGGCTCTTTTATTGCGGTACGGCCGTACCGCAGGGCGACACGTGTCCCGAAATTTTTTTTTTTTTTTTTTTTCTTTTCTGAAACGATTTTTTTTTTTTTTTTACGGAAACTAATGAAAATTTATTTGAACTACCATGTTATAATTTATGCACTATTATCCTATAAACTTTGAACTATTCCTATATAATCCATGAATTATTACTTTTTAATATAATCCATGAACTATTCTATTATAATTCATGAACTATCCCATAATAAGTTTTGAACTATTACTTTCACTCCTTTATAAATTTTTGCACTTTAAATTATTCTATTATAATTCATGAACTATTCTATTATAATTCATGAACTATCCCATAATAAGTTTTGAACTATTACTTTCACTCCTTTATAAATTTTGCACTATGAACTATTCTATTATAATTCATGAACTATGCTTTTAGAAGTTATGAACTATTACTTAATAAGTTTTGAACAATTACTTTCAATCCTTTATAAATTTTACACTATGAACTATTCTATTATAATTCATGAACTATCCTTTTATAAGTTATGAACTATTCCATAATAAGTTTTGAACTATTACTTTTACTCGTTTTAAAAAAAAAAAAAAAAAAAAAAAATTTTTCGGGACACGTGTCGCCCTGCAGTACGGCCGCACCGCAATAATGGGCCTTACTTGAATAATACCCAACCTAGATAAATTAACTAAGGTATTATAGAATAAAACGATGATTTGACGATTTTTACAAAATTTCTAAGGATGTGAGTGGTTTTGTATAAGGAAAAATAATTTACGGGTGAGTGTGTGTAGCGTAAAAATTATGGGCGGTTTTGTGAAAAATTACCAAATTTAAGGGTGAGTTTGAGTAAGCTTAAAAATTATGGGCTGCGTTCTATCTTTGTCGTCAGACGCCCAATCCCAGTCGCCGACGATCACCCGGCTTATTCGCCGCCGCTTTGTTGCTGTCTCTCCTACCCCAAAGTGGCCGGTACCAAGCTCACCTGTAAATACTATGTGTATCTTGCGAGTTTTGATCTTCACCTTAACTCTATATGCCAGACTTTATATATGATTTTGCATTGGAATTCGTTTGCAGGGTAGAGGAGTTTCATCATGGCAGATAACAAATACAATGTTGAAGCCGCCGAGACTTTAGCTAATGACGCGTTGGTACTATTCGGAATCATGAATAATTCCCGTAAAATTTATACTTAGCCCTACTTTTTTAATTAGGTTTAGTCACTGATTATGACGATTTCGTTCATGCCCTTCGGTTATAGCATTTACAGATTGGTGAAGCGGTACCGATATATGAACAACTTTTGATCACTTACCCTACTGCTGTAAGCACTCTTTGTGAATTAACCGTTTTCAGCATGTTAATCATTGTTGGAATTATGCTTGTTAATTCATCTATAAAGCAAGATCCATGGGTTAAGATTTGACCTCTTCTTCAGTTGTTAAATTGCTTCAAGAAAGGCACTGAAGATACTGCCATTTTCTGTTTTTCAAAATGTTGCCTTTTGAAACAGGGAAGGTTTTGGAAGCAGTACGTTGAAGCATATATGGCTATTAGTAATAACGATGGCACAAAACAAATTTTTAGCCGTTGTCTCTTGAACTGTTATCACATTCCTCTTTGGTGAGCTTTAACTACTGATATAACATTTTAACTGCGCCTATTTCTTAGAGTAGTTCTGTTGCTTAAATTATGTATGAATAACAATATGTATATGCATAATGAAACACATGATCTTAGAATGTTAAAATCTCATGTGAATATATAGTTTAGTTCTGACTGTCTTTTGACATTGGCTTGTAGGAGGTGCTACATTCGTTTTATCAGGACAACCAATGAAAAGAAGGGGTTGGAGGGCTTGGAAGAGACAAGGAAAGCGTTTGATTTTATGATAAGCTATGTCGGTAAGTTGTATTCTTCTTATCTTTATAGAAATAATGCCGTAATCTTGGTAGAAACTAAATTCTATGCTACAGGATGATTGGCTTAACCTTTGCAAAGTTAATCGATCAACTGTGTTAAAGGCCTTCACTTCTTCAGTTGAATCATGTGTTGTCTAATGTTGAATATTTTCATAAATATTAGACTTACTTTCCACCTCTCATGGGATGATGACCGGGATTCCTCAGATTTACAGGATGTTGTGTTTAAGTTTGCTAAAATCTTTTTGCGATGCTACTCGTCTAGGGACTGATTTAGGATTGGTTATGTATATAAACCCCTTTCCAGAATATGTTCTGGTGACCATATGGAAGGCTTGCATTGGCTGTGCTTCAGCTTTGTCAGGGTGTATTGTGATGTAATTTTGTGTTTCTTCTTATGTTTCGTTGTTATACTTTCTATCTCCCTGTATGTATTCACATACTGTCTGTTACTCTTTCTCAAAAATCCTAATAAAGTGCATACACTATGAAATTCGACTTAATATTGTTTTAGGTGAATTTATCTTTGAATGACATGGTTGCTGCTGCATGTACTTTTTAGGAGCTGATATTGGATCAGGGCCTGTATGGATGGAGTACATCAACTTCTTGAAATCCTTACCAGTACGTAAGACTTTTGTAGTTGTTCTTTGATCTTAAAACCTTAAAAGTAGGCTGGCTTTACCGCTACTTTAACTTGAATTTTTGACAGTCTCAAACTCCTCTGGAAGAAACTCAGAAAATGACTGCTGTTCGGAAAGCATTTCAGAAGGCTATCGTCACTCCTACCCATCATGTAGAGCAATTATGGAAAGATTATGAGAATTTTGAAAATACTGTCAGTCGTGCACTGGTTGGTAGTCTTCACTGTTTCACCTGTAATTTTTCATTTCCTCACATGTTATTGAGCATGATCAACCCAACTTAATTGCCACATTTTCACCGGAAGGGGGTGGTGGGAAGTCTTTTAGATGAGAATTCTGCTTTCTCGTTAATTGGTTTTGCGTACACGTGCCTTTGGTGAAAACGACTTAGAAGACCTTTTTTATTACCACCCAACGAATCTGTACGTGGATTTGTGTAGCAAACACAACACAGGAGACAGTACATTATTCATATAAATAGCTGTGAATTTAAAATACGTTTATAACTACTTTTGATTCCATGTGGCTCTTGAATTATGTGGTTACTATATCCATTTTTTGGCTCCATGCAGTTCTCTTGATTGATGCGGTTAACCATGCAGCTTGAAGCTTGTCAATTATTGTCATTGTTGTAAGAGTGCGTAATGTTGAACATATATTGGTTTTACATAGCAGGTTATGTTTTCATATGTGAGATACACTCCTTGAAGATACTTATTAATATAATGGCCATATTTTCTTTTTTCTTGATGGGATTTATGAGTTCTTTCTTTCGTTCTTCCTTTCTTTTAGGGTTAAAGTTTTTTTCTTGAGAATAATAATGAAAATATGTGCAGGCTAAAGGTCTAATTTCTGAGTATCAACCGAAGTTCAATAGTGCAAGGGCAGTCTGCAGGGAGCTTAAAAAATATGTTGATGAAATTGATTGGAACATGCTTGCTGTTCCTCCAACTGGAACTCCCAAGGTTGTTCTGGTACCTTTATCCTTGTGATTCACTTGTTAAGGAATATCTTTTTCCACCTACCCATGGAGGCTGTAGCATGTTCTGCAAACTAAGCCACCTCAGTATGAGAACAATATAATCACATGTACCTGCTGATAGGGCTGTTAAAACGGTTCCTAAACAATGATTTTTTTAGGAACAAAACCATTTTAGTTATGCGGTTCGGTTCCTGTACTTTTGAGAGGCGGAACCGTTTGGAACCGAACCAAATAAGGAACCGAACCATTTTAGGTATAGGGTTCGGTTATTGTATTTTTTTTATGAGCGGAACCGTTTGGAACCGATTAGAAAGGAACGTTTTGAACCTAACAAGAACTATTTAACGACTTTCATTTGCATATGAATTGTAGGAGGAAAGTCCAAATACTTTAATTTTGTTAAAAATATAGATGCTTTTAATTTTTACATGTTTTGTCTTAATTTTCTCTAATTCTCAATAACTCAAGAATGCCTTACAATAAGTAGTTATGCATTGCTACAACGGAAGATAAAATTGAAACCTCAAATCTATCTCGACGAACTACACCCATTGTCGTATAAATGGGAGAATTCAATTATGTTATAGTCTAAGTTAAGGAAACTAACAACAAAATGGTTGTAGACAGAGAAATTTTGGATTGAAGACAAACCTAGTTAAAGAAGTTGTTGAACAACTACAGAAATCGATTTAGTGGGGAACAAATGACTGTGAGAGAGGAAGATAAGACAATATTATAGTCATTATACCGAAGAAAGAGACCAATACCTTTTTTTAAACCTTTTGTTTTTTGTTATATATTATGTTATTTTACTTTTACTAGTTTACCTAAAATATAAACGGTTCCGATCTATTTTTGTTTTAAGGAACCGAACCGAACCAAATCGTTTTTATAACGGTTCGGTTTGGAAAAAACCGACAAATAAATAAGAGGAACCGAACCGTAAAAAACAGGTTCGGTTCCAACGGTTCCGTCAGGAACCAGTTCCGATTAACAGCCCTCCTTCTCTGCTCGTTTGGATAAGAATTTTCTTGCACCCGTATGGGTTTATGTCTACTTTGCTTTAGTTTGACTTGCAAATCTGTTTGTCCACCCGGCATAGTATGATAATCGGGCAATTTCGAACTTCTTGTTTTGTGGTTTTGTAGGAAGAACAACAATGGATAGCATGGAAAAGGCTTCTTGCGTTTGAAAGGTAAGATTGTAAGGATAAGTTGCACCCTGTAAATTCACAATCTTCAACCTTTTTGTAAAAGAAAAATTCTCTTTTGCTTTTTTGACTGGAAAAAATATGATGCAAGTTCTTGTAAGGGAATTAAAGTTTCAGGATCTCTAGAAGAAAGAAAGCTTCAGGCAGACTGCCTACTTGAATCAGAGCTGTAAAATACATTTGCTAGTTTGCTTTGCTCCTATGTTAGTTCCCAACCCCAAAGTACATTCGTATTTAAAGAAAAAAATGCCAGCCATAATTCTTGCCTTCATCTTCCTTTTGACAATTGAGTTTTCACTTCTTGTGCTCTCACTTCTCAGCTTTCTTAATAAGCTCCACCATGTTTGATGACTGCTGAATGATTCAGTGCGTGCAGCACAGTGATGTTTTATATTTGATGAGCGGAAGTTTTATTATATGATGGATGATAAGAACATGCTTTTTATTTGCTTTGTCACACTGAATATTTTTCAAGCCTTAAAATTATCAACTTATGAAGAAAAACATTACAAGGTGGTAGACTGCACAGTCTGTGATTTATTTTACAAAATTCCGTTCCTTGCATCTCTGAGTTTCTGTAAGAAACCTGTGTGCTATACTTTTGAAATCACTGATCTGGATATGAATGTAAATTGACCAGGTCTAATCCTCAAAGAATTGATAGTCAGTCAGCAAATAAAAGAATTGTCTTCACGTATGAGCAGGTGTGTAAAATTTACAATCTCAAATCTTTTTAGCTCTTTTTACCATGACAAACTGTAGATCTAGTTCAGTTATATCTCTGGCTTAGTCATATGACATCTGATCTCAAGCTACCAGTTCTATTTTCTTCTAGGATTTGAAATTCCAGGAGCAAGCTTGTTGAGAAATCATTGTAGTTGGATACTGTTTTTCAGTTTTAACAGATTACTTAGCTCCTAGTGGCCTAATTCTAGAATAGTTCAGGTAAAATTTGTAATGGCATATCAAGATGCTCTTCAAAGCAAAATACTAATGACATCTACGCAGTTTGTTTCCTGAGAGAAGTGTTGAAACCATTTCATATTGAACAAGCTAGATATGCCAATATCAGCGTTTTTTGAGCTTCTAGATAGAATAATTTATTTTCTCTAGTACTGATAAGGAAGAATGACAAAAAAGGAGCATACATCCTCTTTCCGAGAATAAGAGGAGAAACACCTGCCTGAGCAATCCACCTTATGTTGCAGTTGGTTTGAGAAGTGCCTTTTGTTTTCGAAGTCCTTGAGCTTAAAAAAGAAGAGATATGATCTGCTCCACGGAATTTTAATTTCTTCATTTCTCTTGTATTTTGGATGGATCAATTGCTTCTGCAAGGAACTGAAGTTACTCAAGTCTCAAGTATCTGTTAGCGAGCTTTGTAGGTTTGGTAAAGCTGAAGTGCTCTCGAAGTAATTCCTACATTTCCCTTTGCCTCTTTGGACAAGGCCTGTCTTACTAGAGTGTTTTTTGTGACGTGCCAATACTTTGAATGAAGGCCTGAACTAATAAGCTGATAGTGCTTTTTTGTGACACACCGCTAGGTTTTTGTTTGCTTAAGACATCAAGAAAGAAGATTGCAGAGGAATTTTATCTGTCTTATTTAGAAGTATGAATTGTAGATTGAGAGGAGATCTTAGGACGGACTATCGCCCCCTTTACATATATAAATCCAGTGAGTTAAGGAACTGATGATTTACCATACTTCTTTGGAATGTCTTTGGCATCTCGATATCCCAGGCCTAGGATATCAAATTCCTTCCCTTTTCATAAAAAAAGAAGAAGAAAAGGCCCGGTGTCCTTCTGGAATCTCCAATGGTGCAAAAAATAATGCTACATGAGTTCGAGTTTCCTTGAATCCAATCTTCTCCATCGGTCAAATATCCTGTATTTGCTATTATTTTGCTTTTCGAGACCATTACTAACAAGTTCATAGCAAGCCCATTCTACTTCCAAATTAATACTAGCATGCAGTAGCAGAATAAGCCCTTGAAATTATCCTAGTCTTTTGTTTGTAGTCATTAAAATCTTTTAAACTAAATAATACTTGATTATTTTGTATACAGTTTTTTAGGTCTTATTTACACATATTTAAGTATAATGTGGTGTCATAAGAGAATTATGTTATGTGTAATTCAATAGTATCTTCAAAGTAAAATGCAGTACAGTTGGCCCAATATAAGGGAGCCAAGTTGTTCAGGCTATTTACAGAGTAAAAGTTTTCGAAGAAAGAAGAAAATCGTCAAGTGGTGTCCTTGGGTCTTATGGAAGTATGTATTGTGCCTTGTATTGACCATCTCTGCTGACTTATGATTAGGCTTGGAGGCCTCTCTTACACAAATCTGATTTCTAGGACTGACTTTTGTCTGTCTTTTTTCAGTTCCTATATGATGTTTGATTGGTCAGGTCTGTTATATTACATTACCACTTGGTGGCTTTAGTTTACTTATACTTGCTGCTGCATCTTTTTCTCTACAGTGTCTGATGTATTTATACCATTACCCTGATATATGGTATGATTACGCTATGTGGCAAGCAAAGAATGGCGCTACAGACTCTGCAATTAAAATATTTCAGAGATCATTGAAAGCTCTTCCTGGTGATCCCTCCTCTTCTAATGCAATATTCATACATCTGCTATGCCATCTAGCAATGTGTCTTATCATATATTTTATCTTGCTATCTTCGATATTGCATATTGTCTTGGTAGCTGAACACTAATGTTTCTGAAATTCAGCGTGTTGAACTTCTTTCTTTGCTGTATCATAAATCATAATATTCAATTCAGATTCAGAGATTTTGAAGTATGCTTTTGCCGAGCTTGAGGAAACACGTGGAGCAATCCAGGTTTGAAATTCACAATTTCTTTTTACCATTAGCTGGGCTGATGGTTTTATGTTGATATCCTTAAGTTTCATGTATTTGTTTGTTCTTTTGAAGCGGTTTATATTTTCGTTATAGTTGGCAAAGAAGATTTATGAGAGCCTACTGGGAGATGGTTCAAATGCAACTGCTCTAGCACATATTCAAGTAAGGATGTGAAGTTAAATGGATCTGTTTTGTCATTTGATCTTGCTTTATAATATAGTCCAACTCCTTAATGATAAAGCTTTGATGCATCATGACGCATCTTTGTCCATTTTTACTTGTTAACATGAGTGGATGATTAAGGGTTTTTGTGTTTAGTGAGTAAAGACTGCAGATAATAGGGTGAACTAGAAGTTTTAGTGTGGTTTATATGACGAATGAACCAAAGTGAGTGAGTACATGCTATCATAAAATAGAAGTAGACTTGGGCAAAGTCGGGCCGACCTGTCCACCCGGATAACGGGCAAGTATGGACAAGGGTCCAGACCCACCGGGCTGGGCTCTCGGTCGGGCGGACTCTTGACGCATCTTTATCCATTTTGAAAAGTACATGACTTGTTTGTAAATTAAAAGTTATTGTTAATGAAACTAGATTTAGTATAAGATTCTCAAACAAATCTGTTTAAGAGTATAAGTTAAACCTTACTAAGATCCAATAATTGGACTCTAGGTTCTCTTAAATATGCACAAAATTGTATACCTTCGTAGTTCCTTTTTGTTTCAGAAAATGAATGGGTTTATTAAAGATACTCAACATGATGTCTTTCAACTTATACTAACTATTGAGTATACTAGATTATTAGGTATGGAAGCTTGAAATCTATGTATGCCTTGTATCCATGAGTATATGTACATTTTGAGAGATGTTTATCAATGTGAGAAAAGTGTTTTATAGTTACTGTTTAGCAGGAAAGAAAGCACAAATGTGATGCTGGCTTTGGTATCTGTGTTTCAGTTCATTAGATTTCTCAGAAGAACCGATGGAGTTGAAGCAGCTCGTAAGTACTTCTTGGATATAAGGGAGTCCCCAAATTGTACTTACGAAGTCTATGTTGCTTATGCAATGACAGCTTTCTGTCTTGACAAGGACCCCAAGGTAAAGTTCTATTGTTTGGAACATTGAATCACAGAACATGTATGGTTATTAGTTGTGATTGTTTCTGATCTTCATGTCCAACATTCCAATAAAGTATAAACTAGGACTTGCTTGATTTGTTTTCAGTTTGTTACAAATTTAAAAACATCTGTTGAGTTGGCAGTTTTAAATTTGTGACCATAAGTGAATTTTGTAATATATATAGGAACAGAAAATACTTGAAAACTAAAAGAACTGAAAAGGCACAATCCTACGAAACGAGCCTACATGTATAGTAGTTAAGAATTCTAGTTTTATTAGTTCAAGTTTTGGCAGTTGTGTTGAGGGCCGAGGATCCAATTTAATAGTTGGTTTTAATGTTTGATTATTATATATAGCTGTCTTCTTCATAACCTCTCCGGACACGATTTTGTTATCATTGATGGGTAATAACTTGTCTGTGCAGATTGCTCATAATGTATTTGAAGCTGGTCTCAAACGATTTATGCATGAGCCTGCATATATACTTGAGTGAGTTGAGATACTGACTTGAACTTCACGCAGTTCTGAGTAGCATTTTTTTACTATTATTTTCAGATGCGTTTGGGTTGAAAAAAATTGCATACATTACCTGATTCAGTTGTGCTTCTAAGGGAGAAAATAAATGTTTTGAGAAATTGATAAACAGAAAGTACCATGTTATATGATAATTATCTTGTAACAATTACTGCTTGGACTTGGACCTGTGTTATCTCTTTGTCAAATAATGAACAAAAAAGTTGTAATGTTCTATGCATGTTTTTACTCATATCTCTGCTAGACAATAGAGCAAGTTTTAGTATATGGAAATTGTTGAATTTTAATTTGTTATTGTCCTATGAGTCCTATCTAATATGATTCTGCAGGTATGCAGATTTCCTGTCACGTGTGAATGATGACAGAAATATCAGGGCTTTATTTGAACGTGCACTGAGCTCGCTTCCAACACAAGAATCATTTGAGGTCGGAATTCTGTAGATTTTATTCATTTATCATATTCCTCTTCAAAGATGTATCTGTAATTTATAAGTGATTGCTTGTAGATATGGATTCTCCGTTTTTTAAATTTCTGTCTGTTCAAGATAATTTGGATGTCATTAAAATTTAATTGTCAAAATCCAGTCTTCGTTATCGCATCATGCTGTTTTACAGTGTTACTACAAGCCGAGGAGTTGAATTTGATATAAATGAAGCTCTATCTTTTGTAGTTCAAACCTCATAATGCATTTGCGTTTATTTTACTGATGTGAACATTTACTTTTTACAGCACCAATTATCCCAAATTTTAATTGGTGCAAGCTACTCGATCCATTGTTAGGGATATATTGATAGGAGAATCAAACCCGCAATTGACCCATGCACATTCGTTTTTGCTGCACACTCGTTATTGCTTGTAAGGTCCTTATAAGCAATAAGGAGAGCGAGCCAAATGGTCCCTAGTTTGCTGTGAGTATTGGAATTGTTTTTTTTTTTGTCTTGCCAATAACCCTAGTCCCCACCCCCACCCCCCGGTTTTGACTTCTTTTTTGTCTACCTAATGTCCTTATTAAAGAAATAAAAATGTTCCCGTATTATTCTTTCCATTTACGTGGATTCATTGGCAATTTATTATACCATTCAAATTATATTAAGTATCTGAATTTCTCAAGTCATACAAGTATCAATAAGGTGTCTGTTGTTTGAGCCTGTTTCAGGTTTGGAAACGATTTACTCAATTTGAGCAAACATATGGGGATCTTGCAAGTATGTTAAAGGTACTGAATCTCTAGCTTGCTTTTTATGATTCCCTCCCTATATGTTCTCCTGGTGAAGCTTCTTGATGTGATAGTCTCTCGTAAAATAATTTGACTTAATATTAAGATTAACTCTCTTTTGAGCTAATTGTATACGCGATTGACAGTTCTTTCTTAAGTTTAATTCCATGACTGTATATTACATTTAACATTTCCTGATTACTCGTGTATCTGGTTAAGTTCTTCCATATTCCTAATAATCACATGCTAATTTATTTGTCTTTGTTCTTATTCAACAAACAAAGAGAGGGAACTTTTTAGAAAATCCCATATCCTCAAAACTTTCCCAAATAAAAACCAGTGAATGATTTTTGTAAGGTGGAGCACCTTTCTCCATTTTTCTTGAAATAAATTAATACCAAAAGTGAGAACTCATGATAGTGATAGAAGACAAATTTCGAAAAACTAGATTGTACTTGTGCCTTGCAGGAGATTTGCAAATTTTGAACTGATTTTTTTTTATTATGGTAAATAATGTCTTGCTATCAATAATTTTTTTCCTTACAATGATATGTAATGTAAAATAGGGGATAAATATATCTCAAAACTGAGAATTTAGAATGAATTAATATCAAGACTATATGAAAAAAGAATTTTACAATAACTAATATTGCATCATCAAGAATCTATATAAAGAGTTGAATAAAAGATCTGACTGAAGATAAGAATATGGAAGTCAAAATTTAAAAACAATATTTGAGAATCAAAAAATCCAAATATGCGGTTTAATGTGAGAATGGCACATGGCAAAATCCAATGTGGCTTAATATGGTGTTGCCAAGTGGCAAAACTGAGGTGGCTTAACGTGATGATGACAAGTGGCCTTATTCACTTCTGTGTTAGTATTATATAATAGATTACACTTAAATTAGTAGTGTAATGTGGTTTGTCTGACTTGTGTAAACAGTTCTTTGACCACGGAAAAGGTGTTACTATGACTAAATCTTGGCTTTTGTAAGTAACACAAGCAACAAAAGACAGGATGAAGAGAAACATGTAATTAGTGTTTATACTTCTGAGAATTATCAGTAATAGAAACGATTATCAAACGGTAGAACCCTTTTATATCCTTGAATATGCCAGTGATTCTTAATCATCAAATACCAGCCTTTATCCTTGCTAAAAGGGTCTCACTTGGTCAGCTGACCAGATACTATTTGACTGGATTGCCTTCTTAATCATCAAATACCAGCCTTTATCCGAGCAATTGACATCTTACTGCCTTTGTGCCATAACAATTTTTATGTTTCTGCTTGTTTGGTGTCTAATCTATTCCTATATGAATAGTCATGCTGCTTTGGATGGATAATAGACAGAATACTTATGCTGTACTTGCGGATCTGGCTCTGGCCGCTAATTTATTACGTTGTATGCTTATTATGTTATCTTGACCACATCTATTTTGATAGGTTGAGCAGCGAAGGAAAGAAGCTCTCTCACAGGCCAGTGATGAGGGAGCAATGGCGCTGGATGATTCACTGCAAGATGTAGTTTCACGATATAGTTTTATGAACCTTTTACCTTGTTCGTCCAAAGATATTGATCATTTTTCAAGGAAAGAGGTGCACATATGTTAACATTTTTTATTTGACCTCAATTACCTTTTGCATGCCAGTGTTTGCTCTATTGTAATTTACTTTAACTACCCTTAGTATTAAGAAGTGTAAAGAGAAGAGACTATATGAACGAATTCAGTCAATGTAAATTGTTTCATTCTTTGAAGTTATAATGATGTATATTAACTTGGATTTTTTTTATTGCTCCAGTGGCTTGCTAAAAACATGAGTAAGAAGATGGAGAAGTCCACTGCGAATGGACCTGGGATAGTAGGTATGCATTTTGGCTATGAAATTTCTTGTTTCAGCTGGCCTTCGTTTTTCATTATTTCTATGTACATGCTATCTCGGATGCAGATAAGGGATCTTCCGGCATGTCTGCAGTAAACACTTCCTCAAAGGTGGTGAAACCAGATGTCTCCCAGATGTCAGTTTATGATCCTGGGCAGAAACCTGGTACGTACTCGCATTTTATGTTTGGAAGAAAAGGAGGTTCATTGTGATAGTAGTTGAGAAAAGGTTGTAGCTGAAACCTACAGGGTCAAGTTCATTTCTTATCTTAACATGCGCTGGCATTACACTAAAAATTCAGATAATACACAACTTCAATGCAGTCAGTGCCTCTACATCTAAACAGCTTAAAATTAAGTCCCTCGTATTCATTATTGACTCCTTTATGATAAAATTACGACAAAGACATGCATGTTGTAGTACCTGGAATATATTCTTAAATGACATGCGACTGCTGTTGTATAATTTAACTAGAGGTGTGGCTTGCTTAATCTGCAGGTGCTGTACTTGCTAACCCAACATCATCTGGACTTCCCTCCACTAGTGGCACAGTACCAGTTTCTGGTGTTTCGTCCTTTGCTATTGGAGGAACCAGTGCATTTGATGGTATGTTGAAAGGAGCTCCTGCACTGGCTGCTTTCATAGCAAATCTACCTACTGTAGAAGGTATTACCTGAAACTCATCTTAATCGCAGCACTTGCAATGAATCTTTTATCTTTGTTTCACGTGAAAAGTAATAAAATTAGACAAGTTTGCTTGTTGATTCTTTGAACTAGTGGTGGATATGGCATTGCATGTTGTGTTCAGACTTTAAACATGGGAAAATTTGGCCTTGAGCCGAATTTGGGTCGGGCTTGGCACATTTCTATAGCAAATCTGTGATGTGATTCTGGGAAAACTTACATGAACCCACATAATGTACTGTAGCTTCCATAAGTTACATAATGGTCCCAAGTGATCCAAAAAATCAGTATATCTCCAAGTTGTAACCATTCAAAAAGAAAAACCTAAGGAATAAACAACAACGCAAATCCAGTTTTTGCAAGCAAAATTCAATTTTAGCACTCAAGCTCAATTGATTGTCTCCAAGTTTCCCAAGGAGGCGCACATTGAGGGCCCTGTGCCTAGTCAATGCAACCTTATGGCTTTTGTGTGCCTTGTGCTGACTGAATTCCATCATTTGTGCTATTTACTTAGCAGCTTCAAATAATGAACAACTCTTACAGTCTTTGCTACTGTCATTTTGGTTGAAAATTTTGTTTTAATTCCTAGGTCCTGCACCCGATGTCAATTTTGTACTTAAGATCTGTTTACAAAGCAATTTGCCCATCAGCCAAACGGCAAGATCAGCCACTGGCACTGGAAGTGATCTCTCTGGTTCATCAAAACCACGCCCTGTTCCAAGCAGCTCATCTGCAAGGAGTACGCTAGATCGGCAATCTGGGAAGAGAAAATTTATGCAGAGTATGTTTACATGAACTTTACCATGTTAACTAGCTACTGCTTTTGCAATGATTCATTTGAAGGTTAAATATCATGTTCATAGAACCTTTTCTCAAATCTGCCGTGTAATAATGTTTTGGTTTCAGGACAAGATGACGATGAGCCTTCCATTCAGAGTCTACCTCCTCCAAAAGACGTCTTCAAGTTACGACAAATGCAACGAGCAGGAACAAACCGAACAACTTCACAAACTGGATCGACATCTTATGGAAGTGGGTTTTCTGGAGAGCATTCTGGTAGCACCATATGATCTACAATGGAAACTTTTTTTCTTCAATGGTAGAAACCTTTGTAGTCTTATAAGTTTTCAAATATTCTTTGTGAAGAGAGTGACCTTCTCCCAAGGCCTAATTCTACCATATAATCCACAAAATCGAGAAACTTTACTTTTATATAAGTTATATGATTCATAGATGAAAAAGTACTGCTCGATGGACTATACATTCACGAGTCTTAAACCCGCTCTGAAATAACTCAGCTTCTATATATAATCGTTTGATGCTTATGTTTTTTGAGCTTCAAATCATGTAAGCAAGCAATATATAACTTCTATAGAGAAGTTACAATATGTTTAGAGCAAAGGATATGCCAATATTCAATTTCAAACAAATGTGATTCTCGTTATTTGAAAAACATTCAAAAGTAACACCAGATAAAAAGAAAGTTTGGATTCCAATTCACTAATTGCAACATAGAATTCCTATATAGTTAGTTTCACACGTTTCTATCAACTCTGATAAGATTTTCACAAGGTTTTCTTTACATCAAATGATTGTCAATTGTTTCTGTTTGCATATTCACAATGAAGCTCATGACAAAGAAAGAACCCTGTCCCGACGCCAAACAAGCATCCAAATTGCAATTATTTCAAGCTCAATCGGTACACTATATAGGCCACAACAAGCAATAAGAGTTGAACTAACAAATAAAACTTGTTTTAGCAGCAAAATCCAAGTGAATACTAAACAAAAAGTCTGGCAGGGAGCAAAGCTAACAAGAGGACAGCCAGAACAATCAAACCCTTCGTTGCTTCGGAAGCCGACATCCATTGTGAGGACGTCTTGTGGTATCCTCAATGAACGCAATAGGAGACCTTTCACCAGCACGACCGTGAGTGAACCCTTCTTTCCAAGCAAGGATCGCCTGTCGCTTCTTCTTGAAATGTGTAAAGCCGTTAACCCTCATAACAACTGACTTCAACCCGAGATTCCTGGCCAGCCTTCCTACATGTTCAGCAGTGGCTTCAGCAGCATATCGTGATGCCTTTGGCCCGCCCTTCATCTCCTCCAAACATCCCAAGGATGCTCCCGCCTTCTTGTTACCCTTGGAGTCCGTGATTGTGACAAATGTATTGTTCTTGATCATCTTTATGTGTACGATGTCTAGTTTCTCTTCTTTGGGTACTCCTCCTAATCCAAACTCACCTTGTGTCTCCAACAAGATTTCGTTTACAAAGGATGTGGGATTCGAGGTTTGGTTATTCCATTCGAACTCCTTTGAGTTAGTGGTGTGGATCATAGCTCTTGAACTACTCCACAAGCATGGTGGATTATTGACACTGGCATTCAACTTAGCTGAACTAAAGAAGCCTGCCATTAATACATCCAACTAATACGATTCAATAGACTAACAAGCTGACAAGAAAATGAAAAAAAGAAAATTCTACAACAATGAAATGGAAGTTGTCTGTCTATCCAGATCAAACTTTTGATATCCTAAAATGTATAGTCTTTTGTTCAATATTAATACTAACAATATAGAACCTTAAACAGAAGCGCAATTGTACTATTAATAAATCTTTGACCTGATATAACATGTATATAATTACCAGCCAACTAAAAATTAAACAATTCTGATATTACATTCCAATTAACAAACCGGATCATGAGTATATTTCAACGATCAATCCTAATGGTATTCAAACCCTATAAAACCCCTACAACACTAAGTTGCCCAAATAATTTCCATAAGCATTAAGGAAATTGAATTACAATATGGCAAACTCAATTGGAAAATGAAAAGCTATTAGTATATTGCTCGGAAGAAAACGAAATTTGAGGATCAGATTGGGAGACAGAAGAGATCTGTAAAACAAATCATACATAATATCTAAGAAGTTCTGATTACTACGGTTGCAAGCTGAAACATGGAAATCTGATTAAAGATATGAAAATGAGTGGAGAAAACTCCAGCAAATTCATTAGAACAGTGAGACTAGATATCAGTAAAACCTGAGAGGATTCGAGACGCGCAATCGGAAGACACGACTCGTCTGCAGAGATTGAACATTGCTTCCTTGCTTTCGTTTGAAACCGAAAACTCAATTTCTAGGGTTTTCGATACCACGCAGATTGAGCATCAGGGGTTATGGTGATTTGGAGATTGAATAAATGAGATTACAAAAACCCGGTCCGCTATCTGAACCCGATTTAGACTTATTTGTAACTCCTTTTTGGGCTAACTTTCAATCAAAGCCCGGCCCATCTATATGTAATAATTTGATGTCTGATTTTAGTTTTTTTCTTAATTGACACAAAACCATCTCTTTTACTAAATATTTTTGCTATATGGTTCTCTTAAACCATACAAAAATGTATGGTTTAAGAGAACCACATAGCAAAAATATTCTGAAAAACCCGATATTGTAGATTTTTAGGTAATAATTTGATGTCTGATTTTAGATTTTTAGGTAGGGTTGTGCATCCGGTCCGAACTGGATGTTCTGGTCCTGGTCCAAAATTTTGAAAAACCCGATATTGTAGATTGAGCCGGAACCACGGTCTATTCCGACCCAGATATAGACCAATTTAGACCGGATTTCATTGACGAGGGATCTTGCAACGGTTCATACAATACAAAATCTAAACCGGTCCGAATTTATGAAATACTACCTTTTTATGGTCAAATTAAGCCCCCGTTTGGTTATAGCTCCGGAAACGAAAACGGAATGGAAATGAATCTAGTATGCATTATTCATGAAATTTTTAGGAATCATTCTTTGTGATTTCATATAAAATGCACTTGATTTTCCCCAATTTGTTACCCTATAGGGTATCAAAAGTAATCCAATTCTACTCCAATTACTTCAAACCATAAGGAATGATTCCAAAAACTTTCATGTACAATGGTATACGTATGAACTAGATTTGTTTCCATTCTGTTTCCGTTTTCGGAGTTAAAACCAAACGGGCCCTAAAAAATGTAGAAAGAGTAACGGATTTAGTGATTCACCGCGATCACTAAATTTGGGTGTATTATTTCACTATGTCTTTAGCCTTTTGAAGCAAATATAATTGAATGGATGTTATATGATAATTTTTTTGTCTATTTTAACAAATCACAATTTCGGGTGTTTTTAGTATATTATTTGGCCAATAAATTTATATTTTGTTTTATTTGTATGTAATACAAATTTGAAACAATAAAAGCATAATTAAGGTGATTTACACTTTGACACCGATTATTTAACAAATAAAATAATATAATTTAAAAATCAAATGACATCAATTATTTAAAACTATTAAATTGTTAAAAATATATGATTTATGTTTTTTAGGAATATTATTTTTTGGAAATAACTCAAACATACTACTGACTTGTGATATTTTATGCAGAGAAATAATCATACATGGATATCATAAATATCAAATTAATTTAAAATCAAATATTAGAGAAATAATCAAATACATTATCATATTGAATCCTTTTCATATAATCAGTTATTAATTCGTTCTTGTGTGAAATCAATAAAAATTCAACTTTTCATTTTTATAATCCAAAAATTAGATAATTTATTTTAATTAGTCAACAACGATAGATTTAAGACATTCTTCGTCTTCAAAAATTTATTTTAAATATTTTCAAATTTACCGAGTTTTAGAGTTCAACTCCGCGTATTGAATAAATAAATAATATACATAACTAATTCTTTGTAATATTAGATAAATTTTAAAATGGATGTCATAATCCAAATTAAGACTGATTTTGTAATTTGTATAGATTTGATTATGACATATTGGATTATTTTATTTCTTTAATTATCTTTTTATTTCACCTTATTTGATTTTTTTTATCTGTTTGATAAACAGCTTATATTGACAAGTAACTAATGCCATATTATTTAAACTAATTTTGATTATCTAAGCATTTGTCTAAAGTGTGTTGAAATATTAGTTATAAATTATAACTTATAAATGAAGATCTAAACTTAGAACAATGTTCATCGAGAATAGTTCTCGGCCATGTTCATCGAGATGACAATAGAGTAGCGGACTCGATTGCCAATTTTGCTTTCTCGTTGGATATTAGGAGACATCTTTTAGATGATCCTCCTCTTTGCTCTAGAGTTATGATTATGGACGATTGTAGAGGGTTTGCTTCCTCGTATGACACGCTTGTAATCTCGTTTTTCTTCTAATAAGCATTTTGTGCGGAGGGTCGAACCCTCGTTCTTACAAAAAAAAAAACAAACAGTTTGAGTTTTTTTAATTAACCTATTTGAATCATAAACTAACTTAAAAAAGTTTTAATTTTTAAACACTTAATTTTAAAAATACAAACTTTATATCCTAGAATGAAAAATATTTTATAATTTATAATTATTTTTCATTTTTAAAAGTTACTTACTCCGATCATAAATAAATGACTTTTTAACCATTGACACATATACTAAGAAAACTATTAAACAACCTTAATTTATAAAGTTTTTTTTCTCTCAATTTTATCACTTATTAAATATTCACCACCCTTTTAAACCAATGAGTGCATATTTTATTATAAAAATATTTAATAAAAACAGTTTTCAAGAACCATTCTCACAACTCTCTCTTAATTAATAACCTTGAAAACATAAAAAGATATTTAAATTTGATCAAAATTTAAATCCTAGAAAGTCATTTATTTACTATCAGAGTAAATAAGTAGTTATGGAGCAAAATTCAAAAATAAGAATAATGTCGAAAAAAGAGCATTGTACATTTTTTTTACATACCATTTGGAAATAGTCAAATTTATGACCATAACTATTTGGTATAAAAAATAATCACTTGCTTCTTCATGATGTAACATGCATAAAATAACATAATCAAATACAATATTTAAACCAATTCAATGTATACATATATGGATATAGTCTTGTGAACCATACAACTTAAAATATTTCATATTTTATATGTTTATACCAACAAATTATGAATTGTTATTAACATGACCATTTCATTGTTGGAGATACTCAAGATTTCTATATAAACCATTCAAGTTTCGATAAAATATCATTCAAGGCTTTAAGCTCACCGGTTTTATAAAAAGAGACGATACCAAAGATTTTTCTTGCTCCTAAAAAAACCTTCTTCTTGCTTAATCTACGAGCATGATGGCTGAAAATTTACATTTTGCGATATGTGTTGTGCTCATGAGCTTTGTGATCGCCCTGACCGTGAGGGCTGACGATTACTACCCTTCACCCGACTACAACTCTCCACCATATTATTACAAATCGCCTTCACCACAACCGCCATACTATTATTCTCCTCCAACGTATTCACCTCCAAAGTACTATTACTCACCATCTCCATACTATTATTCACCTCCTACTTATTCTCCGCCAAAATACGACTCTCCGCCTACGTATGCACCACCAACTTACTCCCCTCCAACATACTCACCACCTGTGTACTCGCCACCTAAATCATATTCCCCTCCTCCATACTATTCTCCGCCAACATACTCACCTCCAACTTACTCACCCCCACCACCATACTATTCACCGCCTACGTACTCACCTCCAACTTACTCACCTCCGACATACTCACCACCAAAATCATATTCTCCACCTCCATACTACTCTCCTCCGACATACTCACCACCACCATACTATTCACCTCCAACGTATTCACCGCCCAAATCATATTCTCCACCTCCATACTACTCCCCGCCTACATACTCACCTCCTACATACACGCCTCCAACATACTCACCTCCAACATACTCACCACCTAACTCGTATTCTCCACCTCCATACTACTCACCACCGACATATTATTCACCACCTAAATCATATTCTTCACCTCCATACTCCCCTCCAACGTACACACCTCCAACTTACTCTCCTCCGACATACTCACCACCTAAATCTTACTCTCCACCTCCTTACTACTCTCCTCCCACATACTCTCCGCCAAAATATTACTCTCCTCCTACGTACTCTCCACCAACTTACTACTCCCCTCCTCCATACTATTACTCTCCTCCCTCATACTCACCACCCAAGTACTACTCTCCTCCTACATACTCTCCACCAACTTACTACTCTCCTCCCAAGTATTACTCTCCTCCTACGTACTCTCCCCCAACTTACTATTCCCCTTCTCCATACTATTACTCTCCTCCCACATACTCCCCGCCAAAATATTACTCTCCTCCAACGTACTCTCCACCAACTTACTACTCGCCTCCTTCATACTATTACTCTCCCCCCTCATACTCACCACCCAAGTACTACTCTCCTCCTACATACTCTCCACCAACTTACTACTCGCCTCCTTCATACTATTACTCTCCCCCCTCATACTCACCACCCAAGTACTACTCTCCTCCTACATACTCTCCACCAACTTACTACTCCCCTCCTTCATACTATTACTCTCCTCCTACGTACTCACCCCCGACTTACTATTCACCTCCTAAGTATTATTCACCACCTACGTCATATTACTCTCCTCCATCGTACTCTCCATCTCCATACTCCTACTCTCCGCCTACATATTACTACACTACTCCTTCATACTACTCTCCTCCCACTTACTCGCCTCCAAAGTACTATTCTCCACCTTCATATTACAATTCTCCTCCATACTCATACACATCACCACCTCCCTATTACAAAAAGAAATAATATGCTCAATGTGAGACTCCGTGAACAACTAATAAATCCGTTTCAACGGTTATTAATACAACATTCTAGTGATTGGAGATTCGGATAGTTCTATTTGTATAATAATATTTTGCCTAAGTACTATATTTGTTTTGTATGTATTTGATATTGAGAATGACACGTATTGTATGATGATGAATTTATAATAATATTATTTTGTGCATAATAATTTGTCTTTTGAACATAAGTATAAGTTCTATACATATACAAGAAAAAATATGTGTTGGTTGACATAGTTTAATCAACGTTGAAGAAGATGCTAAGGCTTTTTGTCAGCGATGATTTTATTGATGAGTGGTTCAGCAAGTACCTCCAGATCCTCTACATCTTGCTTCACTGAATCAACCTGAAAATTAAAAAAAAAAAACTTTAAAGCTAAAATAGTATTTATTTTTATAATGAAACATGAGATTAAATTAATTAAGTTGAAGTAAAAGAACGATAAAGTACATGTTAATAATAAAATTTTGATAAATATGTATATATTGTAATTAAAATATATGTCTAGTAATTTTCAATTTTCAAATAACATTCTCAAGCTTTATAATCTTCGTAAGTTAACTTCCAATAACATTTTTAGCAAAAAAAGAGAGATAATTATCCATTTATGAAATTATTTATACATTTAAAACAATTATTTTTAATAACTAGTAAATGGTAATTGTATTTATTTTAATCAAAATATTGACTTATATGAGGATATATTGCAGAAAATTATAAAGTTTAAAGACACAATCAAAAGGTGAAAAAACATTGGAGATAACCGAAAAAAGTATAGTATAGGAACACCATTTAAAAATTTTCATAATATATTTACGTAGACTTAACCCTATAACGCTCTTAGTATCAATTAAGAATGGATTTTTTAAATTTCACCGGATTATTTTGCTAAAAATAACCGGTTTAAAGACAAACATATATCGGACCGATCTATTAAATTCATGTTTGTTTAATATATAATTACATATTATAAGCAATTTTAACTATAAAAGATGAAATTTCGAATTCACCTTATGAATAATTTGGTCTGCGATATGAGCATCCTTAGCAGTCTCCTTAGAGATTTTCTCCACCACCATGGCTACTTCCTTAAGCTTATTTTGATCGGGAAGCTCATCGGCCACGTCTTCCGCCACCTTCTCCGCCACCGTTGCCACCTTCTCCACCACCTCTACCGCCTGCTCTATCTCTTTCATTACAACTTCTGCCTCTCCTGTTGTTGTTTTTAGCAAGTCTTAATTTTATATCTCCAACTAAATAATCACGGACCAAAAATCTTTTGGAACAGGACCGAGTATTTCGGTCTGGATCGGTTGAGTCAAAATTTTAATAATTCTTTTGAATCCTTTCAAAATTTGATGTCCGGACCGAAAATTTGTTATTCACGTCCGGTCCGGATTGGGCCAAATTTTTTCGGTTATTTTTTGGACTTTTTGGGCCAAACCTAGACCCTCTAAAATAAATTGACAACCCGGTCCAGGTCTAGATTGAACCTGAAAGTTCAGTCAAAATCCGTTTCAATAACAAATTTCCGGTCCAAATCTTGTAAATTTAACGGGTACATACATAGAGCGCAAAAAAACTTGGTAAATATATACTAACCTCCAAGTCTAAGAAGAGTGCTCCATTTTGGCATCCACAACGATAGAACTAGAGAAAGTACGGAACCCACGACCCATCTCAGCCTATTATAAAAAGTACATACAATATAAACTCGGTATATACACGTACAGGACTCGGGTGAAAAATAAGAATCAAAATAAAATGAGAAATTATACAACCCTTTTTATTTGTTGATTTCGAATCTTTCTAATGGTTCATGAAATATATTATTTTATTAAGATTATAGTTTGAAATTTTGGGTTAAATTTATTCATGATAACAATGATACAATACACGTATTTAAAAATAAGTTAGAATAACTCAAACCTATATAAAAGAAAAACTCTTGAGACCGCCCAAATTATATATATCAAACTTCAAATAATTTTATATATAAAATATATATATAAAATTATTTGGAGTTTGATATATATATAATTTGAGTGGTCTCAAAATGTCTATATATAATACGTACTTATTAATTACCGCAATTATTTAATTGCGGTAATTTGTAAGTACCTATTTTATATTTATGAAAACTTACCAAACTGGAATTCTTGGCTTAGGAGATGGACTTGGTGGGGGTTGTCTGCTGACATTTGTACTGCGACCAAATATTCATTCATATGAATAAAATGTTAAATTTAGATAATCTCATAATTTTAGTGAAAAAATAGAAAAAATATTTTTAAAATTTTCACCTTAATCCACAAAAAAATATATTTTATTTGTTTACCAAACACACCCAGATTATAAAACTATAAAAAGTAATGAAAATTCATGATTTTTAATGTTTTTGCAGTGTAAATAATACTAAAAAATATTTAATTGATGTTATATGTGGTTAGATTTTGACATTATACTTAAATTAAAGATATAAATTAATCAAATTTATTTCTTTATTTATTTGTAAAATACAAATGACTATTTCTATGCATTTATTTTCTAAAGATATAATAAAGGATTACCAGTGTAATAAATTTGTTGCATAACATTTTTTAAAAATATTTTATGAATATAGAGTAGTCATAAGCTATAATTCATTAAGTCATTAGTAATGTAAATGTATTTTAAAGATCAATGTATATTAATCTAAAACAATTATGTACAATGTGAATGATAATTTCATAAAATAACTTGAAATTTATTAAAAATCTATTGAATAGTTTAAATTTTGAATATTCAACCGATTCATTATTACTTGTTTTCCAAATTAGAAAACGCGTATTTTTGAATAATTCAAGCCGTACTTTTTTGAACATTATAATGCTAAGCAAACTTTTGTCTTGGAGAAAATCATCTACGTACGAAAGTGTAATTACCTTCAAACAATAACAATACACAAACCAATCCATGCACGTGTATAGATAAATGTACCGATCCACCAATACTATGAGACACGTTATCAAAGAACTCGATTCGAGCTTATTCACCTTCTAAACGATTTGAAAATGAATAGATTTTAATTAAACTCGATTAGGCTCATGCTCGACTCGATTTTTAACGAGTCAAACTCATTCGGGTAAGATAACATGTATTCTAGGGTTATTATCTTAGACTCTTAGTCGAGCTACACGTACAGACTCAGTTGTATATAAATGTTGGAGATAATAAGTTTCCATATCAAAAGATGAGGACACTCCGAACCTAGTATATAAGGTCGGTGGGCTACTCCTCCTATTGCCAATTGGTTTTAGGATGAAACCTCATCGGATTTATATGTTGGACTACCGGTCCTATTTATCGGACTTTGACATAGTATCGATGTGGGAACTCCGAGCCTATCGGTGGGCTACTCCTCCTATTGTCAATTGGTTTTAGGATTGAACCTCATCGGGTTTATGTGCACACAACCCCCGCTCTACCGGTCCGTATGTATCGGACTTTGACAACAAAACAAGCCGAGCTTAACCATATCAATCACTCGACTTGTATAATTCCTAATCATATATACTACGAGAAAAATCACAATAAATCATAATCGAAGCACGTATGAACTTACATAGAACTAGGAGTATTTCCGAGCATCCGACCTTGTATACGACTCGAATAGTTATATCCCGACTTATCATCAAACAAACTTGATCGAGTTTCATCGAATCTCCTTGGCGACAACAACAAGGGCGATCTATAACGACGCAAGAGTAGAGCGATGCCTTGAAGCTTATAGATCGCCATGGAATGACGAGAATCGATCGAAGCCTTTGGTTTCTACCAAGAGAGAAGTTGAAGATGTTGAGGGACTTTGCACAATATACGTAAATATAATAGAAGGACATTTTGCGTGTGGGGATGTTCATTAGTCTATATATTAACCGTTTGTCAAAACGTACGTAAAAGCCAACAAATACTTTTGTTATTTTGTATACGTTTCAAGAAGTTAGATAATGACTTTTGAGGAGTACGTTCATCTTGTACGTTAAAGCAATATAGTAAGAGTTTCCTTTGCAGCTAACTCGTGTGTTGCTTGCAAGCATTAGTTTGGTGTATTAGGCTCTAGTATATGCTTGCATGTACGGATGCACAAACTATCTATTCATTGTGAGTTGTGAATGAATAGTTGTGTAGGATGATGTATTAGGTTGACTGAATAGTTGTGTGGTTATTCATTAAAAAAACGGGCAGAGTTAGTCCCTAACTCGGTCCGCGCGACTCTTAGTTATATTGTCGTTCCCCGACAATCTAAGATTATTCTTACTAGTCGACGCTCCTTGACTATGAGCGTTTCGTCTAGATGGTTGGGCAAACTCGGAGACTTGCCAGCAAATGACTTTATATTACTCAAGAAAGCTTTATAAATGAGAGCTTTTGGTGAAATTTGTGGGATTGTGGGATGATCGAAATGAGGAGTGACCTCCCATATTCATAGCCTTTGCCACCTCCTCTCTAGGAAAGTTCCAAAACCTAATTCTAGGTCATTCCGGATCCTTCCTAGCATGAGTTTGTTCCAAAGACTCTAGAACTTTCACTAATACTCTAGCTAAGTTTCGAGTTCTAGAAGTCTCCGTTGTCTTCCAGGGAGATTCGCCTCCATCTGGATCGTCCCGCTAACTTCTACACCGGATTAACCGGGATGAGAAGTTTCCGTCCCGTAAAATTTTCACGGGATGGGACGTGACAGGATACATATTTTACTTTTCAAAACCCGCCGAGTTCGGGACGGGATTAACTGGAATTTATGCTCACCCCTATAAGCCTAAGGTATTGATTACCGAAGTAAGTTTTTGTACCCTTTTATATGGAAGCAACCACCACATCTGGATTCCAAATCCAGTAATTGGGATCTTGAAATGCAAGCTTTTGGGAAGAAAAGCATTAAACAATAACCTGATGGATATGGGGCTTACAAAACTGTAATCAAATTTAAAATGGCATTTATCCACGTTTCAAATTGCAAAAAAAATACAACTATTCAACTCCAACTATCCTGATAGTATAGCTTCATGACGCATCTTTGCCCACAACTCTTTGAACTGATCATCAAATCCGGCCTGAAACCAGCACTTAATCTCCGAGTACAACTCTTTCGGATTTTCCAGCCACACGTCCCGCAACATTGCACAGTTGTCAATGGTTCTGGATTTAGAATTTAACTTGCTTAGCAAATTCCCTACACGTTTCTCACCCAAAGACTCGCGCTTCAATATGATGCTAGGCTGGGCTGCCATGAATTTCCTGACAGATTTTAGGCATGGCAAAACTTGTCCATCGAGCAACGCATATGCAAATACAGTGGTTCGATACACGACGTCTTTAATAGGCATTTTATGGTACGGTAGCTGCCATGAATGGGGCCCAAAGTAAGGAATGACATGGCAGTAGACTTGATCAGCGAGACAGTCATAACCGGGTTTTGGATCAGTGAGTGGTGCAGAAAATGTGCATAGAGAACCCGCGTACTGAACTAGCCAATCCGACTGCACACTTGATGCTCCATGGATATAAGGTCGTTTTGAGTGTAGCAATTCACTGTAAACAAGAAACTCAGGAGCTGATTTTGCAACAGATGACCAAAGATGTAGATACACCTTTCCCTCAACCATACATGCTTGGTAAGAAACTGAATTGACCTTTTTGTCCCCGTCTAAATACTGACTTGCTCTGCTAACTCGTTTGGCAACTCTATCAACCCAACCGGCACATATGGCTCCTAGTAGAAGGTCCTCCTCAATCTGGGACAAAGGGTTCTTCTCAGATGGAAGCTTCCAAGCATGCTCAACATCTTCTAAAGTTCCTTCTGACCATAAATACTCCTCTTGTAGACCTCTGAAAGAAGACATAAATACTAACTGAAGTAGCTGTGTTCGCAGCTTTGACATTTCTTCCATCGTTTTAAGGTGCAGTGCATTAATAGTGCAGAATTCTGATGGGTTCGGAGAAAGCTCAAAGCAGTGCAAAGCATAAGCTACAGTTAGGGCATCACTCTTTATATTCGAAAACTTGGCCCGAGAAAGCTTAGCAGATTCTTTTAGTTTCTTTCTAATTGATTTCTGTTGCTTATCATCAGTTCTCTGCTCTTCTTGAGACTCAGATTTCTCATTGTGGTCCTGGCTGTTAAGGCTTCCTTGAAATTGCAAAAGGAACGGATTTGTCACACTCAATGCGGCAGCAGCTGCAACGGCATACCCTAGAACCAGATTTGACCTGACGTAATATTTCTTATTGTTCATGACCTGTATGGCAGTGAGGAGCATCCGTGAGTGACGAGGGTTCATGGGATATTGTGCCATGGTTTTGCCTAGAGATGTCAGCCTTCCCTCTTGATCTAGGGCTTCTAGTGCCTTTAAGCAATGCTCTGCTTTTAACAAGGATGTCACATCGGGAGGAGTGGGGAAAGGGAAATTTGCAACCTAAATCACATTGAATAAATAACATGTTAGCAAGCTTGTAAATCATAGGATAACAGGAAACGAGCAAAATAATTCAGATATGAGAAAAACGTCATGGCAATTGTATCATATTCATCGTAATCAGATTATAAGACTTCATAAATCAAATAAGTCAACAAATAATGATTAATCTGGCCTATTAATAAACGTACCTTGCTGATGCCCATGGATTTCATCATCAGTACAACACCATCAACGGGAATTTTTAATATTTCAGCACATGAGAAATCAGTAAATATATTATTGAAGACTGCTGAAGAATAAAGGCGATAACAATGGCCAGGTCCTGTTCTTCCAGCTCTTCCTGAACGCTGAGAAGCAGACGCTTTACTTATCCACTGTATTTCAAATGATTCAATACCATTGGATGAATTGTACTTCTTCACCTTTTCTCTTCCTGTGTCAACAACATACTTGACTCCAGGAATGGTTAAGGAGGTTTCTGCTACATTTGTAGCAACCACTACAAGCCTTTCGCCTTCTTTAACGTTACCAAAAACACAAAGCTGAGCAGCTGCAGGAAGCATAGCGTAAAGAGGAAGAACACACATTGGACCAACAAGCTTAACATTTTCCTCTCTTTTTTCTCCATTCAGGCTTGGGACGGGCTCGTTGCAACTTTCATCTTCTTTCACCGGACTATTCTGCTTATCCACAAACTCAGGCTTTGGTGTAGTTTTTCCGGCCAATGCAGCAAAAGCAGCCTTCAGAGCATCAAGACTTCCATTTTGTCCAAGAACATCACCAAGATCACCATCATCATCAGAGTTCTTTGCTTGCATATGTTCAGGGTCATTTTCAAATTCCAGATCACTCTCTGACTCGGAATTGTAGGAAAAATCTGAATCTTCATCACCTGGTTCTTCATGAGATTCATCATACAAACTGAATCTATCAGTCTTATGTTCAGATGATTTTTCATTGACTTCAAGTGCATCAGTAATTTCCTTCATATCATATCCATCAATGTCATTCAAGTTTGTATCTATGCTGACCTCATTCTCATCAACTCTAGAACTTTTCTCAACAAGATCTTTTGATGCATCACGGAGCTTACGACACAGATATTCTACTTCCCTCTGACCAGTGACAAACACTAGTATGCCACCGGGAGGCAAATTCCTGTGAATTGACAGAACTTTTTTGTAGGCTTGACCTATGTAGTCTACAGTCTCCGTCCTCTTTGAGAAGTGAACGGTTACAGGATACTGTCGAGTTGGAACTTCTATAACAGGCAGGGGTCCACGGAATATCCTTCCTTCTGAGGTGAAGTCTTCCACTCTCAAAGTAGCACTCATAAGTATTAGTTTTAAGGGGTAAATTCTAGCTTCAGGATCAATGATCTCTCCTGAAAGCACCTTCTTTTGTTGCTCCTCGTATATTGCCTAAGATAAAAATCAAAATTACATTAGGAACCCAGAAAAAGATAAAGCAGATATACTAGAAATAGAAAAGCATCATAACAAGAATAGAATGAACAATTCAGATAGAAGCTTTTAACTATACCTGCCTCTGTCTTATAACCCTAGAAAGCATCCCGATAAGAATGTCAGTGTTTAAGCTTCTCTCATGAGCTTCATCCAAAATTATTACAGAATAACGCTTCAGTAAGAAATCACCCTGCAAACATAAGGAGACAAGTCATTATAGAATTGGGTGAGTTCGATTAGACATCAGGTACCAGGTCCAGGGTAGAACTTCATAGCAATGTAAGGGATATGTCAAGTATCCGAGCATTAAGCTAATAGGCTTGACAAAGATGATGTAACAAAAACCTGGACTTCCCGAAGCAGGATTCCATCAGTCATGAACTTGATGGCGCAATTTTCTCCAATCCTCTTGTCATACCGGACCTGAAACCCCACTTCCCGACCAAGACGAAGACCAAGCTCAAATGCTACCCGCTTCGCAGTAGCAAGCACAGCCACACGTCGAGGTTGGGTCACACCAATTACACCACTATGTATGCTGGATAGTTTTGAACCGAAGCCAGCTTCATAGAGAAACTGCAACAAGAAGTACAGAGAAAGATAGAAGCTAGTTTATAGTTTGAACTATTATCAGTGAATCAGCAAATACATGCAGAATTAGACCAACCTGTGGCACTTGGGTGGTCTTTCCGCAACCAGTTTCACCGCATATAATCAAGCTTATATTTTCATTTATAGCTTCCATTATCTCCTGCTCCATCATAACAATTGGTAGGTCTTTCCTCTTGCTTTCAACTTCTTCTGGCCTCGATACATGTACTACGGTTGGTGCACTTAGTGCTTCCTGTCTGGAATGGTTTACAGCAGATTTTGTGTTGCCAGAGTTACCTTTTAAAGTACCACCAGATTCATCCTAAACAAGCCAAGATATCAAATATGACTACAGTTAACCACGAGTCCTTAGTATTTGAAACATGAGTCTATGAGATAATTAACCAATGGATCCAATAAGAATCTTTAGAGCACTAAGCAACAGAATTTGATGTAGAAAAATTCAGAGACAGTGAGCTACTACTGGGGTCAAGCATTATCAAATGAAATAACTTTCACCTACTTGACCAAACTACAGCCTGAAGTCTTGCACCATGAGTTTATGCAATCATCAATAAGATGGGTTTTATATTTTAATTCAATTTATTGCTTGCATAAGTATTGTCAGTCTTTTTTTTAAATATATGTTCATTTTACATAAATAACGTGAAAGATAACTGCGTTAGCAGAACTATAAAAAAATATTTCTTACCAGAGCAACACTATTTTCTTTCATACTGCACACTGAATAATTTGCTGATAAAGCACCCCCAGTAACTCCAATAGACGGAAGATGCTCTTCACTTTTATCCTCAATCAAGGACTTTGTACTAGAAATATCATTGTCCTCCACCTCATCTTCACATATTGGCTGCAGGGAAGAATCTAGTGATCTCCTATCCTTGTTTATTGCTTCCTTTTGAACAACCAAAGGTTTCAATACCTTACTTCCATCCTCGAAAACCTGTACTGGGTGAATTTCATCTTCGGATTCACTCATACTGATATCATCATCAGAAATTTTGGTCTTTGTAGGCTTATCAGTGTATGGTGCTTCCAAACCAGCCTGTGAAAATTGCATTACCCTTCTACGCTTCTCCTTTGTGGTTTCCACCTACAGGTTTCAGACCGTTATAGTTGAACGACTTCCAAAGAAGAACTGGAATATAGAAAAGACTGCAGCTGAACACAAACCTGACCAAGGTTCCGTGTTGACGACAACAATTTGTACACATTTTCATCGATCTTACATTTCCTGAAATGCATATTATTCACTTGGGAATCAGCAAGATGAATCGCACTAAATATCAAGCACAGAAGGGAGAAAAAAAACAAGACTTACTCTAAAATCTCCACACTCTTTGATAGCAATAGTTTTTTATCCTTCTCTTCCTGCATTATGCAATACAAGTTAATTTGGCTGTAACGATAGCATAAGCAACAAGCAAATAATGCATGCAGCTCTAAACCAAGTCATTTAAGTTGTATGCAATCAAAAGTTGGAAATCCTCAAATTGAGGCAAACATCGACACACCCACCTCAAGCTTTTTTAACTTCCTTTTTTGGGATTTCGTCAACTTTTTTCCTTTGCTAGTTTGGATTTTTGCAGTTTTCTGCAAAGAAGAATGAAAGTATTTCAACTTAGTGACGAAGACAATTGGATGGTGATAAAACATCACTAAAAGTTATGTTCATATACCTGAGTCTTCTCTGCCTTGTTCTTTCTCTTACAGGGCAAAATAAGTGCATTACTGTCTCCATCATCAGTTCTAATAAACACAATAAGAATTCAGGAGACAAGTATTTTAAGACAGTTGAACCATCTGATTAGAAGTAATTAAGTGCTAGGAAATAATATTTGGTATAGTCCATTGAATAGAAACAATGCTGTACTTCAACTTCTAATCAAAACAGAACAATATTCCAATACAACATCTTAACAATTTTGGGAATTAATTGGGATAATATTAAACAACAATAGTCTATCAAACAAAAAAACTGTTCATTTTACCTCAAATCCATGAATTCATCAACATTCTTTAAACAATCCGCCATATTCTCCCCTTCCTTTCGAGCTTGGAAAACTGCAGAATCCAGAAGAAGCCCCTTCCGTAGAAACTAGTCCAACAATCGAGTCGGAGAAACGAGCAAGGCGGAGAATCGAATCGGAGCAACGTCGGAGATTAGAGAAACGAGCCTGGGCGCCGGTTGCAGGCTTGCAGCTGAACAAGAATAGAATCGGAGCAAAGATTAGAGAAACTGGGCGCCGGTTGTAGGCCCGCTGAACGAAACTAGGGTATCACAATTTAAAGTAAAATATTTCAGACCAGTTTCCATAACCACAGATTTTTTTAACTTTGATTTTTTTTATTAAAAAAAGCCTATCTTATAAGATAAATTTTCCTAAATTTAACAACCCTACGTATAAAATTTATCTTAGATTACTATATATAGGGTATTATTCAAGTAAGGCCCATTATTGCGGCCGTACCGCAGGGCGACACGTGTCCCGAAAAAATAAAAAAAAAAAAAAAAATTTTTTTTTTTTTTTTTTAAAAACGAGTAAAAGTAATAGTTCAAAACTTATTATGGAATAGTTCATAACTTATAAAAGGATAGTTCATGAATTATAATAAAATAGTTCATAGTGTAAAATTTATAAAGGATTGAAAGTAATAGTTCAAAACTTATTAAGTAATAGTTCATAACTTCTAAAAGGATAGTTCATGAATTATAATAGAATAGTTCATAGTGCAAAATTTATAAAGGAGTGAAAGTAATAGTTCAAAACTTATTATGGGATAGTTCATGAATTATAATAGAATAGTTCATGAATTATAATAGAATAGTTTAAAGTGCAAAAATTTATAAAGGAGTGAAAGTAATAGTTCAAAACTTATTATGGGATAGTTCATGAATTATAATAGAATAGTTCATGGATTATATTAAAAAGTAATAGTTCATGGATTATATAGGAATAGTTCAAAGTTTATAGGATAATAGTGCATAAATTATAACATGGTAGTTCAAATAAATTTTCATTAGTTTCCGTAAAAAAAAAAAAAAAAAAATCGTTTCAGAAAAGAGAAAAAAAAAAAAAAAAAAAAAAAAAAAAAAATTTTTTTTTTTTTTTTCGGGACACGTGTCGCCCTGCGGTACGGCCGTACCTGAACATTTACCACTATATATATCCTTTATTATGACTTATTAATTTTAATTATATGTATATTGTTTTTATTAATTTTTTTAAAACACATCAATAATAATAAGAAATTTCAAACATAGTTTAAAAATATAAATTAATAATAGTTTTATAATAAAATGTATTTTTTTTAAATATCTAAATAGTAACTCTTTCCTATACAAATAAAAATAATAAATATATTGTAAAAATCCATTTTAAATGTTTATACAAAACAGAATAAAAAGTGATATTTTGAAAAATGATAACAAAATAACCAATTTTAATTGATTATCGTATCTTGATCAAATAATCTAATAGTTTACTATAAAAAAATTTGGTGATTCAAATTTATAATTTACATTATCTAAGATTGTAATACATAATATTAAATTATAAATGATTATTTGACACTTCTATTTTTTATTTTTTTCCAAAAACTCTAAAACTAATATTTGTGGGGTTTTAACAATTCAGCATAAATTATATAATTTCGATTTTTTAGATATTATTTTAATAAAAATAGATTTATTGACTTAATTTGTGATTTAGGGAAAGATTTATTCCAAAAAAAACTACTTTAAAAGTTATTTCATATTTCATATTCATCATATTGGTTTGAGCGTTTTATCATCATTAATCTGCATGCATGGCTATATATTCTCGATGATTATGTCATTTTGTGTACCTTTGCAAGAATCGAGGTCTACACCTAATTTTATTGTAATTATAGGGAAAATGACATGTTATGGGTCAATATGAAGCCAAGGTATCTAAGGAGTCATAGGAGCTGCATTTTGGAACATCAAGGAGCTACAAGGAAGGCATAGGAACCATGGAAGTTGGACGGAAACGAGATACAGGACCAGTTATGGAGATTTGCGCGTAACAGCTTGACCAACTCGGTTGACTACATTAGCATCTCGGTCGAGATGGCTTACTGGGCCTGGATCGAGACGGCCGGCCCACAACCCATGAGTTCTTCTATTTTTTGCCTACAATTTTTCTATAAGATTGAAGATAATTTCTGTATGGAAGTTGTGCTTGGACAACTGATTATATTTGGAACAGAATTTATTCCAAGGAAGAGAGGAAATTGAAGGAAGATTGTTTGGAGCGAAAGTTTGAAGGAAAGTTGTAAGGTTTTCTTAGGGAACGTTGATTGTTGTCTTTTGATTCGATTTTTTAGGAACACAGTTTGTTGCTTGTTTGGATTGAAAACCTTTTTGTTAAGGTTTTATTGTTTCATTGCTTCTTCAATTATATATTTGATTGTTATAACGATGATGATTGTTGGCTAAACACCTTGCGATTCTAGGGTGATTGGATGAAGGTTGTGGTATAGACGATAAAAGAGTGAACATTTATCTTAGTGGACCCTGAAAGCTCGAGTCTTAACATAACTAAACCTCGTCTCGGTCCGTTCATGGAGTATCTCGGCCGAGATCGATAAGAACTAGGCGAGACATGAACCTGATTTCGACCAATCTGAGTTTAGGTTTTAGTTTGTCAAATCATATCCTTGTTGTACCTTTCCTGGTTTATACGCAAGCTTAGGATGAGACTTACCCGGTGATTCCATTGTTTTTTTTACCTATGATGTGAGTGTTAGGCAATAAAGGTTTATCCTTTATATTAGGGTTTGAGTGTGTCTTCATCCTACATTTGAGAGTTAGCCTGAGACTTACCCGGTAAAGGTTAGTTCTATCCCCTTAGGTTGTGTGTTGGTTTGAGATTATAGTTCATTTCCTTAGTTCTTTGAGACCTACCCGTTGATAGGATCTTTGGTTTGGGATAGTGAGTAGTGAGACTTACCCGGTGATCTATTCTCACCTTAGAAATACCTTCTCTTGCAAACCTCAGATTTGTCCACGTTATCCTTAGAAATTTTGAGTTGAAACCACAACTGAATGCTTTGATCTCTATAATCTGCATTCCTTTATTTGATTCACATATCATCTTTGTTTTGCTGCTTAGTTCTTGATTGACAACTTGATATTTACCGTGCTTGATTTCATCATAGTCGTTGTGTTCAACCTTGGAGTATTTGTCATACGGCGATTGAACCGTACATTGTGGGTTCACATTTTGTTCAGGCTTTTATTTTAAGTTATAAATTTAAAGCTATTTTGCTCATTATTCACACACATCTGAGAGCGCACAGTTGACTCGCCCAATCTATTTTTTGGGACAATAAATTATATTTTTAAACTATTTTTTTAAGCCGGATAATCTTTACCGACCAAGTGACAGATTAAACCATGTGAGAGACAATCTTGGGGGGATCAATATGTGTATTTTTTTGTTTGGTGGATTTTATGGTACTATAAAAAACATACAATTTTCAATCAAGATTATTTCATTGAAAAAAACATTTTTGAATTTATATTATTCCACATAAGAACATGAATGACATCCAAGAAAGATGAAGATACCAATTGTGAAATTAAGAAAGTATAAAGCACGAGGCAAAAGAAGATAAATATAAGACGAAACTACCAAATAATGACTTTGTTGGATTTAGAAGGATCTACAACGTCTAATAGTTCAACCACCTTGGCTTAATCATACGAGACTACAATGATAGGACAATTTTACTAATTTATGGAAAACTTCCAAAATTGTTATTATTTGAAGCAAAATCACATGCCCTATTAATGGGGCTTTTATAGTTAACAGGGTTTTGCTTACGCCGGAAAATCAAAATCAATGGAGATAATCTAATTGTGATAATTGTGTCATTAGTATTTGAAAATCACTATGGCAAGCACCCGAAAATACTAATTGGTGACATTATGCATTATGTTTCATGCATGTCTCTTTGAAGAAGTCCGGATCAAATTTTTCTAGGTTAGTTAACATGGTGACCGATGCCCTTATTGTTGTAGGCCAATTACCCTACTATCAACGTTGACGTTCTTCAAGTCATCAAAGAACTCATCCAAATGACGCTCTTCGACATCCAGTTTCGATAATTAGGCGTTGACGCTTCACCATGTTCGTCGTCTTTAGACAAAGATGATACCTCAGGCCCCTAGCCTAGTGTCCAAATTGCTTAATTTTATATGTCAATAAATAAGCGTATATTTATGAAATTTATGACTTTACATAAATTACCACGGTACATAATAATTATTTTAATAAAATTTAATAAATATTAAAAAGACGACAATTTTATAAAAATAAGTTTCTAAAAATATATACACGTACTTTCCAAATAAATATCACATATATAAAAATATATTATTGCATTTTGATATTACATATTTATTACGTATCAAATAAATTGTTTGTAATTAATGAATTTTAGTATGGAGAATGAAAAGAAAGAAGAACATCAATTTCCTCCCACGCATCAAGCTAACTAAACAAGAGAACATGGCTACCAGTACAACCACTCTCCCCCTTATTTGGACTGGTAGTTAGAGAGAAGACTCATGTCATGGTGCAATTTTCTTTCTCAGGAAAATTCGGGTTTTGTCGGAAATAGGAAGAAGATAAAGTCATGTCAAGGAAGAATGGTAGAGAGGTCGGGGAGAGCTCCGGCCAGTCGGAGTCTCTTACTGCGTCGCCACCGCCGTTGGAGAGACGTTCCGGAGAGAAGCTAAGGTCGAGAACCGATCCCTTCTTGGTGGTTTGCAGATGCTTTAGCTTAATCACTGCTTTGACCGCCATCCTTTGCATTGCTGTCAATGTGCTTTCCGCTGTACAATCATTCAAGGATGGATCTGATGTACTCTCTCTCCACTCCTCTCGATCGTGTGTATTTCCCCCCCCCCAGCAATTTGTATAATTCTTCATGTTTTGATTCTTAGGTTAATGTTTTCTTTTCCTTTGCAATTTGTAGGTATTCGACGGGATTTTCCGGTGCTACGCTGTCATTGTAGCGATTTTTGTTGTTCTCGCTGAGACTGAATGGGGCCTCATTTTCAAATTCTGGAAGGTTCGGTTTCCTCTCATTGATTGGCTGAACTTTACACTTGTCCTTGATGCTACTGATTTATTTTTTTGACTATTTGGTATGCAAACAAATTTTCATTATCAATGATGAGCAATACAAACTTGGGCTATTTTGTGACAGAACAAAATTATCTAGGGTAAGTAAGAGGGAGAATTTTATTTTTGGGTAGGTGATGCCACATCACTTTGTTCCAGGGGGCATTTGACATTTTTCCATGATTATTAGTCTTCCATATTTATAATTGGAGCAATCTTTTCTGTTTCCCATGTATGTTGGGGAGTTTAAATGATCAAAGGTAGGTTAAATAACTATAAAATAAATACTTCCTGAGTAGATATTGACTATTATGTGTGCCCAGTGGCCACTTGATATTGAGGTTTCAAGGTAGGAGTTGAGCTGCATATAACTACAAGATGCCGTCACATTGTACCAAAATGACAAGAAAGAGTAAAGCCAATTATTTGTGGTTATGAACACGTGAAGGTTTGGGAATGGCATTACTAAACTATGAGATTTGATTACGGAATCAAATTGTATTATTGCACTCGGCTTTCCTTATGTGAGCAGAAACCGGATTTTTGGGGTTGATGTAGGCCAGGATGAATCATAAAATTCTTCTATCCTTCAGATTGATCTTCATGAACTTTTTTTAATCTTGCTTTGATGACTGACTACTTCACTGAGAATTGTACTATTTTATTACAATTAAGGGTAGTGCCTATCAATTTGTGTGGGTGACTTTTGCACATGGTTAAATGTACAAGCATGTACTTTACTTTCCATTCTGTTTGCGTTGATGAATTTTGTGTAATTATCCATAGCTTCAGACTGATGAACTGTCATTGAATGCTTATGTGGCAGATTCTGGAGTATTGGGTTGGCAGAGGCATGCTGCAAATCTTGTATGCACACTTTACCAATGAAACATCTTAGTACATAGCGTTCTAGGGGGTTTAAGTTATGTTTATCTTGCTTTAGTAATGTAGGTAACCATAGTTTCATCACTTGTCGTACTTCTTATATGGTTTAGAGATGTTACAAAAGGTAGCAGGTCCCTCAAAAGGAGAGGATACACAATGAATTTGGGGCATGACAGAAACATGGTTTAAATGTTTAAGTTTGCACTATAAGTGTCCTTGTGTCTTAAACCAGGGAGTATAAATGAGCTGATCAAACAAGAAACTAGGGGGAGACTGGGAACTGTTGCAACTAGTGGGTTGTTGTGATCAGAGTGCTGAGTGTAGGGGAACACCAGAGAAGTAGGGAGAAGAAAAGAAGGGAAAAAGAGTATGAAGATATCTACTTTTCCTAAATGTATTTACCATTAACAGAGTGTTTGAGACTGTAGATACTTTGTTTACTTTATAGGGAAAGGATAATTGTTTTGTTGACCTATTCATGCAAATATGAAATATTGAATACCTCAACTCAACGACTTCAAGTCTAATGAACACTAAACAGGCTCTTAAGGATAATTGTTTTGATGACCTATTCATGCAAATATGAAATATTGAATGCCTCAACTCAACGACTTCAAGTCTAATGAACACTAAACAGGCTCTTAAGTTTTAACATCAGCTTCCTAGTAGGCTAGTTCATTATTTGAATCACCTGTCTTCCAGTTCTGCTGAATCAAATCACCTTTGTCAAAAGTAAGTTGGACATCGAGCAGAATATGTTGGACATTTGAAACACTTAGTTACTTTAGTTCTCTTTCTTCCTTGATTATGTTACATGAGCTCACAATGACACAATCTACTTTCTTCAGTGTTGCTGTCATGACTCGGGCATTTCCTGATTATTCTGAAGAAAAAGAGGCGGTTGTTCTTCTGCAAAATATAGCATGTTATATGCTGCTTGCTTGTGGTGCTGTGTATGTTATATCGGTAAGATGAAATGAATCACATGATAAGTATGCATATCCCTGGAATTTCAGTACGAAATTATTCTGCCCAGTGCCCATGATGTATATTATTAAAAATGACAGGTGAAAAATATCATATCACAATATTTTGGTTCTTGCTTCTTGGCTGTGTCAAAATCATCATTCAGTGGAGGTTACAGATTTTGTTTGTTGTAGAAGAAGTGCTTAGTGTCCATGGTCTAGAATGTGCACCAAGATCTTTTGGTTATGCAAGCCATATATCAGTGAGGGTTAATATATGTTCTCAATGGGGGTATATAAAGTAGTGAGTTAGCTTTATTTTCCTTATATCCATTAGGGAGGGGAGTTAAACTCATAACCACTCCATAAGGGAGGACACTACATGCCGGGCTCCAACTCCAAGCTCACTGGCAACGGCAAAGTAATCACTTGTATTTTGGAGTTGACCTATCAAACTTAAAGAATGAGGTTCTCTTAAACTTAAAAGTAGATAGAGGCATTGACATATTAAACTTCTAGTAAGTGTTATCTTCTGTCTGCAAGTATATGTTTTACTATTGACTTTCATATTTTTGGCAATCCAACCGGAATATGTTTTGATTAGCCTTTGCTGAAATAGTTTGAACTACAGAGTGAATCAAAGTGACATATATTCATGAGTTCCTGAACATATATTTTGGAACCATTGTTGCAGGGAATTCTGTGCATGGGTATGTTGAAGCGTGCTCGCCAAAAGAAAGAAACTACAAGGGGCCAAGCAATTAATGATCTAGAGGTATAATACCATGGTTCATGATCCTATTGTCTGCATATCATATAGCTTTCATTACAAATTTAGTCATTTTTGCCTCATCTAATTTTTGTTGTTGTAATTTTCTTATTCATTAAAAGTAAAATGACTATCATATACATTCCAAAGCTATGTATACACATGTTTGGAGTTAATCGCTGTTGCAACTATGAAAGTTGTCCATATAAGCTTGCAAAGCTGTAATTTCGAACTACGTTCCTAATTGTTGTACAATGTGTACATTAGGCTATTAGCTCACATTAACTATCTTCAAAGAGATCTTCAAACTTGAATGAAAACATGTTGTGCTTTCTGAATACTTAATAATCAACTGAATTATGTGACTCTGTACAGGAGCTAGAGAGGAGGCGACAGGAACTCGAGGCCTTGCTAGTCGAGAATACCGCGTGAGCCGAAGCTCCTGAGGTTGAAGTCTGTATCATTGTTGCCATGAAAGCAACAAGAATGTGTCCAAGAGCAAAAAGAAACAAATCTTTGGGACTTGGATTTCATGTGTAACTGTGTAAATGCCGTCACGTAACATCCTTTCACCAATTGTATGTGTATGAGTGTATCCAATGCGTGCGAAGTGAATCCAATTTTCCTGTAATTGATCTAGGTGAGCCAAACGATCGAGTGTTTCTTGAAGTGTAACCTGTTAGTTGTGGCTGTTCTCTTGCGTTTTGATACCTATGTTTGTTCAAACTCAAATCCAGGCGGGCTTTAACCGAGTCTGGTTATCGGGTCGAGCCCGGCTTCCGGTCCTGGACTGGTATCCAAGCCCGTCAGGCAACCCAAACTGGGTATTCTGCCGGATACTTAAAAAAAATATATATCAAAATTTATTTTTAGCATAAATTTATTAAAAATATAATATATTTAAGATACGGTGTGCATTATATTTGAAATAAATTATGATTATGTTAAATATTTGACAGTCATGCATAATATTATAATCATGTTTTTTTTTAAAAAACAGAAAAAGGTTAAGTTAGTCTATCTTCTGGGGCTAGAGGTAGTACAACCTAAAGAAGTACAACATATTTACGGATGAGAAGACGAAGTTCGATCGTTATAAAAATAGGGGTTAGGGTTCGATATTTCCAGATGGGTCAGTCAGTCAACAATATAGTTAACTTTCTTAAAATATTATAATCATATTTAGTATGGAGTAATATATTAATTAATTATTATTTTTAATCTTGATGGAATTTACCTACCTATATATCTGTCCAATAATTATAATGTTGACACTATAATTGAAAGTACATTAATAATTTAAACCTAATATAAGTTAGTTTGTTATACGGACATAATTTTGTTCTTATTGTAGTATTGATTTAGTTTATCAAATTATGATTTGAGCATTTTAGTTACTTTTTCATGGTTAGTAATTTTGCTATTTACTACTTTATCATTTTTAATATTCAAACTATAATGGATTAATGGTCAAACTTTGTTGCTACAAAGCAAAATTTGGAGAAAATTTTAGTTATAAATCAAATTACATCAAAACTTTGAGCACTTAAATAAAATTTATCAAGTCCCGTAACTAACTAAATTTTTCATAAGATTTCCTTTTTAATATTTAAGGTATTTTTATTCTACTTTTTCCCCCCTCATAATGTATACGTGAACACTTTTTACAGTTCTACGGATATATTATAAAATCCAATTACGAAGCCCTCACACCCTTGAAAATTCAAATATCTCTCCCGCTCCAACGACTGCGGCTCCCAGAATCTCGTTGTTCCAGAGTCCAGATCTCTCTTTTTCCGCTCGTTTCATTTCATCTGCGAGTCTCTCATCTCTCTCCAGGTACTTCCTCTGTCGTTCACAAACAATTGCAATTTGCATTTTCGTGCTCTATGAACCATATTTTTAGAATTCATCAACACTTTTTTTTCTTCTTCTCAAATTATCATTCAAAATTGCGACGAGTTTCTAAAATGTGTTAGCCGAAATGTCTGCTTCCTGCTGTTATTCATTGTTAATAACTTAATTTAGTGATTTCATTTAAGCTTTTTAAGTCGAGTAATTTGAATTAGGGTTATCTGTTTCAGTTGCACACTTCAGGCTTCTTGCTCAAACCTGGATCAGTCTTTTGCAGACCTTGGATTAGACTTTGTTATGCAACATGGAATACTAATCTCGTTGATTCGTTAGCTGCCTGGTTGTGATCTCTTGCGAGGTAAGTTCAGTTGCTTGCACTTGTTCGTTATTTATCTTATGAAGTGGATGCTTTCTCACCTGGAATCGGAATTTGTAGATATAATTGAAGTACTGAAGCTTAAATTAAATGTGTAGTTTGTGCTGAAAAATATTCTTCTCTTTATATTTGGACATTTTGTTACCGTTTCAAATATACTCTTGTGAGACTGAATTTGGGATTAAATGTACTTTCACCTATTATTAGCTCTAGGCAAACCATTGGATGATGTAGTAGAGGTTCAATAGCAAACTTTGCTCGTAAGATTTTTGTGCAATTTGTTTTGGCCTGTTCGAGTCTCATTACAGTTTTCATTTATGTCTCATTGGAGCTTGGTGTTTGTGTAATCACGGACCTGTTCAAGTTCAATGTACCCTGAGACCTGAGTGCATGGTTTCTGAGATTCATTTGTCGCTGTATACATTTTGTTGTATGTTTATGGGACATCTACTATATTTTTGAAAGTTCTCCAAAGTCATTGGAATACATCATGCATTCCAGTCCCTAGTAGGAGAGGTATGGTGTCATAAAATGATTTATAGGTAGGAATCAGAAATCCATTTCTGTTTGTTTGGCTGCTTCGGTTCATCCAAGTTTTTTTTACTTTGAAGGAACTGTAGTGTTTTCAGCTTCAAAATTTTGAAGGTTGGTTATTGATCTCAACATTGTAAAGAGAGAAAAAATTTAGTCAAAATCATGCTTCAACTTCATTTCCCTTCACTTTTAACATAATATTGCTTTTTTAATCTCAGCCTATGCTCTATTTTTCAGGTTGGGTAACTAGGACAGAAATTACATACCTCATCTGATCTAAAACAATGGATAGCTTGTGCAAAGAGTTGGATGAAGTGAAACTGGAGCTGGTTAAAATCAAGGATGAGTATCGAATCAAAACAGAACTCATAAAGAGTTTGAGAAAAGCTAATGATGATCAGGCTGCTAAATATCAAGAACTGAAGTTTCAAATGGAGAAATTGGTACAAGAATTAAGCGCGAAAGAGGAAGAGATGGCAGAGATGAAGCATCTGCATGAAGATGTGAAGCATACGCTGCAAGAAACCGAGTCATCTCTTAAGCATGCCAGCTCGGTCAGTGAAAAACTCCGCATTGATTGTGGAGAGAAGTTACAGAGGCTCGAAGGAGAAAATGGAAAGTTGGTTTTTGCTTTAGATGCAGCTACTTCAAATAACAGTGAATTGGAGAGGCAACTTTGTGCATTCCGTGAGGAGGTTGCAGGTCTTAAAGTGCTTGTATCAGATTCACAAAAGAAGTGCATGGAAGCAGAGCAAAAGTTTGAATTGAAGAAAGCACTAAGTAATAGAGATGATGCTATAATGAAGCTGGAGGAGGAATCCTTTCACGTTCAAGATCGGTTGAAATGGAAGACAGAACAGTTTGATCATCTCAAAGAAGCTCACAAGTTACTCCAGGAGCAATATCAATCAAGCAAGCAGGAGTGGGCATCAGAAAAAACGGGACTCTTACAGGAGATATCTTCATTGCAGATCAGCTTAGATACTCAAATTAGAATGAACGAAAACCTCCAAAGTGAATTAAAGATGTGCAATCAAGCTTTGGCCCATGAAGAAAGCAGGAGAAAGGCATCAGAAGTTCAACTGTCAGAGACCAAATTGTGCTTTGAGAATGTTCTGGGAGAATTTGATGAAGCCAAGTCAAAGATCGAAAATATGAGGAAGGAAAGAGATGAGGAAGTAGCAGCTTTGAGGATCACACTAGGCACGAAGAATGCCAATATTAAGGAGATGGAGTACAGTATTTCACACCTGGAGCAAGAGAACAAAGAACTCCTTCATTCTGTCAAAGAACTTCAGGAAGCTCAGATTGGCAAGAAGAAACCTGATGCAACCTTTATCAAACTGCGTAACAAACTTAGGGAATTGGAGCAGACTCATAGCCGTTGTTCAACGATTTTGGAGGATAAAGAAGCTGAATGGAACATGAAAATGGAGAGAATGATAGGACAGGTGACCAGATTTGAGTTTGATTTACAGACAAAAAACGAAGAAATTAGTCAGCTCAAAAAGCACGTGGAAACTTGTCAATCTTCAATCGCCATTTCTGACGAGGAAATATCCATACTAGTTATGGTGCTAAAGTCTGAATTTTCCGAGGTTTACTCAAAAATGTCGGATTTGAAGTCTCGCAGTGACACTATGTCAGCTAAACAGGAATTAGCAGGCGAATCTCAGTTGAAAGCTCAACTCCATTTTGAGCAGGCAAGTAAGGAGATAGCATCATTGAGCAAAAAGCTTGAGGCCCTCAAAACAGTGGAAGGCAAAAACAAATTATTAGAATATGAGCTAGAGAAGTGCAGGAAAATGCTCGAGGAGTCATCAATACGTCAACTTCGTTTGGAAGAGCATGCTGCCCTGATGGAAGCTTCTGCTAAAGAGATGAGGGATGCGGCAGTTGGTCTTCACAATGAGAAGGTTCAGCTAGAACAGGAATGGAAGAGAAACGTTTTGTTAGCAAGAGCCGATGCGGAGAAGTTCAAACAGGAACTTTGCGTTATTGCTGAAGGTAAAAACCAGAGCACAAGGGATCTTCAAAATCTGGAACAGAACTTCCTGGATGCAACAGTTTCTTCCTTTGCAGAAACATTTGAAATGCTCGTCAAGAATGGTGCACTTACAGAAGCTCTGGAAAATGCTGAATACATGAGCACTATAGAGGTTCAAAAGAAGAAAAGCTTACTGGAACAGAACTTCCTGGATGCAACAGTTTCTTCCTTTGCAGAAACATTTGAAATGCTCATCCAGAATGGTGCACTTACAGAAGCTCTGGAAAATGCTGCATACCTGAACGCTACAGAGGTTCAAGAGAAGAAAAGCTTGCTGGAACAGAACTTCCTAGATGCAACAGTTTCTTCCTTTGCAGAGACATTTGAAATGCTCATCAAGAATGGTGCACTAAGAGAAGCTCTGGAAAATGCTGAATACATGCTCACTACGGAGGTTGAAAAGAAGAAAAGCCTAGTTTCTGCAATGGAGAAAGAATCTATTGATGTATGTGCAAAGATTGTGCACACTGAGGAATCACTGCTTCGTTCACAAAATAGGACAAAAGAAATAGAAGCTTTGTTGGAGCACAAGACTTTGGAGATGGTCATTTTGAAGGATGATCTAGGTAACATGCAAGGGAAGTACAAGAAAGCGGAGAAGGAAGTTCAAGAGAAGACAAGCTTAGTTTCTGCATTGGAGAACGAATCTGCTGATCTACGAGCAAAAAATGTGCATGTTGAGGAGTCACTGCTTAATTTGCAAGCAAGAGCGGAGGAACTAAAAGCTTTGTTGGAGCACAAGACACTAGAGATGGACAATTTGAAGGATGATCTAGGGAACGTGAAAGGGAATCACAATAAGGTGGAGAAAGAATCTGCTGATCTACATGCAAAGATTGTGCACATTGAGGAATTGTTGGTCAATTCACAAAATAGAGCGACAGAACTACAAGGTTTGCTAGATCACAAGACACTAGAGATGGACAGTTTGAAGGGTTATCTTGAGAACGTTGAAAGCAAGTACAAGACAGCGAAGAAGGAAGTTCAAGAAAAGAAAAACGAATCTGCTGCTCTACAAGCAGAAATTGTGCACATTAAAGAATCACTGATTTGTTCACAAAATAGAGTGAAAGAACTCGAAGTTTTGTTAGAGCACAAGACACTGGAGATGGACAGTTTGAAGGATAATCTAGGGAATGTGGAAGGGAAGTACAAGATGGTGGAAAAGGAAGTTCAAGAGAAGAAATGCTTAATTTCTGCATTGGAGGACAAATCTGCTGATCTACAAGCAAAAATTGTGCACGTTGAAGAATCACTGCTTTATTCACAAGGTAGAGTGAAAGAACTCAAAGCTCTACTGGATCACAAGACACTAGAGATGGACAGTTTGAAAGATAATCTAGAGAACACAGAAGTCAAGTTCAAGAAAATGGAGAATGAGGTTCAAGAGACAAAGAGCTTAGTTTCTGCATTGGAGAAAGAATCTTCTGATCTGCGAGCAAAAAATTTGCACGTTGAGGAATCACTGCTTTCTTCAGAAAATAGAGCTAAAGAACTAGAAGTTTTACTGGATCACAAGACACTAGTGTTAGACAATTTGAAGGATGATCTCAAGAACGCGCAGAGCGAGTACAAGAAAGTGGAGAAAGAACTCAAGTTAACAAAGCAAGCACAGGCAGAAGACAACAGAAAGCTATCTCATGAAAAGGAGACTCTAATTGCTTCTATCAAAGGAGACTATGAACGTGTTGAAGGCTTCTGTGAAGATGATGCCAAGCTAATGGGCATGTTGGATAAGATGTTGGGGCATTGTGAAGAAAATGAACTAAAGCAAAACGAGAGTATTGTTGCAGGCAATAAAGTAGATCTCAAAGGAAATCTCAACAGAAGAGCATTTCCATTAAAGGAGCTCAACCAGTAACCTTGAACTGCCAGGTACGCATCCGCCATTGTAGTTTCATCTCGGCTTTTTTGAAATTATACATATTGATTTCTTTTGTGATGTCTACTTATTCTTTCAAGGTTGTGTAATGAACTCTAGTGACATTTACAATTTGCTCTGTTGTAATGCTTTAGAGTATGCTGAATAAACTGCACTGCAACAATCCTTCAAGTTCATTCTCATACGAAACTATGTCCATTAAGGGAGCTCAATTAGTAATTTTGAGATGCCAGGTACGCACCCGCCACCTCGGATTCTCTTATGGTGTTATTAGACATTATACATATTGAGTTCTATGCCTTTGCTTGTTCTTTCACGGTTGTTTAATGAAGCATCAGAAGATGCTTCAAATTTGCTGTCATCTTGCCTTGTGTTTTATCTTGCAAGGTGTTTCTCTAGTGACATTTACAATTTGCCCTGTTGTAATGTTTTAGAGTACTGCAACAATCCTTCAAATTCATTCTCATACGAAACTTTAGAATTTTGCTTGATTCATACGAGGTGAGGCTGCAAATGATTCTCAGGTGTTATTCGTCTACCATAAATACATAATCTAACGTCAATATTTTCTAACTAAATTTTTTTGAACAGGTATCTTGCTTTTAGTTACGTGCTTTGTTCATTTGATAAGTAATTTATTACTTATTAAAATTGTTAATAAAGAACAAAATACCATGTATGTGCACTATAGTTGTGTATAGTTTATTAGTTTTATATTGTAATAGTTTTTGTTGGAGTGCATGAGTTTTAATCTAGTATCGATAAATCCACGTAAACTTGTGATTTTTTCATATGGATATCTTAACAAAATTTTGACATTATATATACTGTGAAATCAAAAGTCATGTGATTTACCTAAGATAAATATTTTTTTTAATATAATAGTTCTTAACAAAATTAGTTTTAAAATAATATTTTTTAGATTTGAACATACTTTTTCTATATTCTTATTCTACGCTGTATTTTTAAATTAGTTTAATAATCGATTTGAATACATTTTTAAAAAAAAAATATTTGCATACTTTTAAAATTAAATAGTATATTATTTCTTTTTAATATATAATGGTCATTTCTATATATCATGTACATGGTTTTTTGGAGGAAAATGTACGTGGTTTAGTTATGAACAATTGTATGTAATTGGTTTATATATGGACATTTGAATATTTGGAAGTAATTTATCCATATATAGGTGATAGAAAAGCAATTTATTTGCAAATGGGTGATGATATAATTTGTTTGTGGTCAAAAAAATCAACAAACTAATATTACGATGATTATATATTTGTCCTCATATAAATCAAAAGAGGTTATTTACCCAACGTTAAAATTACTTCCGGATACCAAATATATTTGCATTGCGATGGTGTAATCGAAAGTTGTTGGTATAGAAAATCGTTCATGGATTCGAACAAAATCAGCGTCATTTTTAAGGTAAAATCGAATTGAAAGGCTTTTTTTTACATATCTTGAAAAAATAAGGAATGAGAAAAATGTCTTATACCATATATACGAACTTGTAGAACGAGTTTTATTTATATCTAATAAATCGAATATCGTGTATATCGAGTTTCAATTCAAAGGAATGAGAAAAATGTCTTATACCATATGTACGATATTAAAAAACCTCGTAATTTTACCCTTCATTTTGCAACACGAGTGGTCCAGTAAAGTGTAAAGTAAAAAAGACCAACATTTTTGTGGTTCATTCAAGAGGCGTAAAAAGGGCAATACAGCATTGAACCGATCAACTAAAAGTCTTGTATAGATTCTTGTCTCACATAAGTCAAACCAAGAGACTCATACTAACACATGTAGCACACTCACTAACACTCGTGAGTCATGCGCTCTTGCTTCACCCAAATCACCAAAATACCCCTAATGTTTCCTCAATTTCACTACCCAACCCACCCTCCAAACCAACCTTCGCCGGGGGCACAAACGGAGAAACCCAAAAAACCCTAGTGAGAAGAGTGAAAGAGAGAGCTTGAGCATCATCATTCATCACTCAACCGACAATGGAGTCTCATACGGCGAGAGCGGAGGCTGACCGGTGGATTGGAATATCAGCTAAGCTCCTCAATAGCCGTGACCTCGTCGGAAGTAAGACGTTCGCGATTCGAGCTAAGGAGTCTGATCCTTCTAATCCGATCATCGACCAGATTCTTGCTGTTGTTGATACGCTAATGGCTTCTGAGAAGCGTGTTATTAATTCTACTAACTATGATTGGTACTCTATCCTCCAGATTTCGCACCTTGTTCGCGAGTATGACTTGATTGCTTCTCAGTATGGTCGGCTTGTGATGCTGCTTAATCCTGAGCATAATGGACTTCCTTATGCTGATTTGGCTCTGAGGTTAGTGGTTGATGCTTGGTCGGTGCTATCTGATCCTCAAAAGAAGTGGATGTATGATTCCGAGCTCACGCTTTTTCTTCAGCGAAATTCTACTCCGACGACTTCAGCTGCTTTTGAGCAGCCTCCCGAGTCTGTCCGAGTTGACTCGGATTCCACCTTCCAGTTTTTCCATCAACCGGTCCAACCACCCCAGCACCAACCTGAACAATGGCTTTATCAGCAACAGCCACAACAACCACAGTTGCAAGAGCTCTTGCAGCAACAACACAATCAACATCCTCCGCCTCAGGAGCAACCACAACCACAACCACCTCAAGGGCCGTCTCAGGCTCACCCACAGCGGCAGACGCGAGCTAGAGAGCAACAAATGCAGCAACCACCACCGGTGCAGCAGCCGGCTGTATCCGCACAGAAAACACATCAGCCGCCTGTATCAACACAGCTAACGCAGCAGCCACCACCGCAGGGGGGGAGGGGAGGGGGCAATGAAGTGAATGAGAGGACGAGGAATGTGGATGAAGGAGGGAGCACTCATAATGTCGGTAAGTATGATGGTAATGGCAATGCTAATGGACCTAATGGTAATGATGGCGTTGGTGATGTTGATGAAGATGATGGTGATAATGATGAGGAAATTGAGACCTTTTGGACAACTTGTCCTTACTGCTATTATACTTACCAGTACCCTAAAATTTTCCAGGACTACACCCTTCGTTGCCAGAACTGTAGGAGGGCATTTCATGCCGCCCAGATTCCAAATCCGCCGCCATTTACTCGCGGTGGGAAGGAAACTACCTTCTGTTGTTGGGGTTATTTCCCTTTAGGGTTTTCAATGACAACTTTGAAAAAGAACAATCCAGTTGTTCGTGTGAATGTTGAGAGGAAACCGGTTGTCTATTTAGATGATGATGGTGAGGACTTTGATGTTCCATATACAAGTGATGATTCAGATTCCTCATATGATTGGAATAGTACTAGGAAGAGCAAGAAAAGGAAGACTGTGAAGAGCAGTGGGAAGGGTAGAGTTGGTAGGAAGAGCAATGCCGAGAAGGAGAGGGAGAGAATAATGAATCAGAATTTAGGAGTTGTTGATGCGGCCGATAGCAAAAACCCACCAGGCATGACAGAAATAATGGGGAATGATGTGCCTAATAAGGCTGGTGCTAGTGGTAGCTCAAGGAAACAAACGGGTAAAGGCGTGAGAGGTAGGAAGAAATTGGATTTGAATGTGGAATTTAGTAATGAGGTTGAAGAGCAAGCTCCTTCAGTTAATACCAAAAATGGAGAGGAAGAAGTCGGTTTCTTTGAAGGATTGGATGAGTTTCTAAGTACCTTACCAATACTGCATGTCGTTGGAGATGACAAAGCTAAGCCTTCTTAGTGTAAGCATAACAAAGTTTTATCTGGTAATATTACATTATCCTCATCAGTGATTACTTGTAGTTGTAGGTCTGTAGCTTTTTTGTATCCAAGTATGTACTATGTAGAGCATCCAGGTATTTCTTGAAAAACCCAGTTTCCTGGATTTTGTATCTACCCTGTAATTTTCAGGCCTAATGTCCTATCTATGATCAATTTTTAGTCTTATAGGAGTCACCTATGTGAGCATCCTGATGTTTGACTACTAATATGCTCTAACATTTTCAGTTTATATAAGGCTGGCTAACCATCAAGGATTTTTTCTTACTGATGAAAATTTGCTGATCTTGTGTAGTTGCAGCTTCACTTCCTCTACGGTTGTAATGAGATGAAGAATACAGTAATGAGCAAGATCCTTCAGAATTGTTGCTTTGCCATGTTATTGACACAATTTGACTTATTTGATGTGAATTATTATGTCGCTGTTCTATAAGCGTATTCTCCTCATTTCTGAACAATCCATCCAACCTGATGGTAGTTTGAAGGTATATGCTGATGTTACTTGTCCTGAGAATCTAACCTGTTACAAAACCACAACATTTCCCCAACCTCCTTAGCAATTAATCGGCATTTCGACTTTCTTGTGCCTGCAATATGACTTGTGATTCTAACACTCTTTGCTGCATACTGTTGAATTTCAAACACCAACTTCTGCAGGCTCTATTTTCACTTCTGCCTTCTTGCAGATCGAGAGCAATGGGTAGTCTTGTTCAAATGCACATGTCTATTAGGATCTCTCTCAATTAGCTCTTCAATGTTACAAAGGTTAGCATTTAAAATTCACATTGTCATACAATTAGAATCTCCCCATCTCTTCAGTTTGGTTTGATGAAGCTGCAAATTCAATTTGCTGATGTTAAACATTTTTCACTGGGGTCACTGGCTAGCTCTCTAAACTATTAACTATGTAGACCACCGGAAACTCTCTCTATCACTTGGCTTGGGAGTAAAACTCTTAGGTCTGTTTGGTTTCACCATGAAAACGAATGTAGTTTACTTAAATGTATTGTTATTGATAAATTTAATTTGTAAGCATATTTTCTCATTTTCAATGAAGTATAAACTAGGTATCAAATTTTACTCCAACTTTTACAATTCCAAAACTTTATATATATATATATATATACATACACGTTTCAGTATATGTAAGTTGTAACCAAACCGGGGCTCTGTTTTTAAGCAAAACTGATCCTTGTAGATGAGATCTTACGTCACATTCATCATTCCAAATCCATATCTCTCCTTTTTTTTGTTAAGAGTAAGGTAAGAAAAAAGAGGATAAGTTTCTAAAGGCTAATCATCCTAAGAGCATCTTCAATTCATATACTAGCTATTTATTAACATAAAAAATAAAAATAAAGATTAATTGCAAGAATGGATTAAACAATTAATGTCATCAGTGGAAAGAAGATTTTTTGGAAAGAAATATATTATGACAAGTTCTTGCCTGATTCACAAATATCAAGGAAATTGTGGATTTTTATAAATAATCAATGTCATGAGTCAAGAAAATTGTGGATTTTTATAAATAATCAATGTCATGAGTGGAAAGACGTTTTTTTGGAAAGAAATGAATTGTGAAGTTCGATTCACAAATATCAAGGAAATTGTGGATTTTTTTTTGTTTTTGCTTAATTGTAGGGAAGTAAGATTTGTTCTATTGGAGTTACGTAATTTAAAGAAATTTAAAAAACTTTTTTAAATTTTGGGATTAATGAAGGAGGTTCCTTAAATAATTTTAAGGATAAAAAATAATTAAAAAAACAGATAAGAAATCATTCGAAGAGTTCTGGGAAGAAGATGCTCTAAGACATTCTGACGGATGACGCTATCAGCAGTATATTGAAGCAGATCCAAAGAGATGCTCCGGATATGCCCGAGAGTCGCAAGAAGATCAGCAACGATATTAGTTTTCCAAAAATGTGACAAATAATGTAACAATTGGAAAGGAGATAAAAAGATATATCAGAAATAATCAAAATTTCAAATAAGTTAAATAAAATGTAAAATAAAAAAGTCAGTACACTCTATTTAATATTTTTGTAAAATCTTTATTATAATTTTACGGTTCTTAAAAGAAAAAGGTTTTGTATTTAATATAATTGAAGCTAATCGGGCTTGACTTTGAAAAAACTATGGGTTAACTTGTTCACTTTTTTAATGAGTTAAAATGAACATACTTTAAGCTCGATTAAAATTTAGGTTCGGTTCATATAACCACTCTAAATACAAATAACTCTTTTGATAAGATTGTGAAAATTATGCGACATCGAGTTGTTTTTAGTATGATGACAAGTCTTATTTAATGACTTAAACCTATTGTCTTTGTCTATGCGTGTTTGATTTTTTTGGTAATGTCTACGGATGACGCCGCGTTCATCCGTAATTTTATTCAATGAAAATAAAAGCTAAATTATAACAAGTCGATGGGTCGCTACTCCGCGAGCATCGTTTTTCAAGTACTGAATTAAAGAAATTGGCGGATGTTGTAAATAGAAAAGTCCTAGGGGATAAGTTGAAGCAATGGATGTCAAATGATCGGCAGCGGCATTAGCTTCACGGTAGATGTGTCGGAGCTGGACACGCCAGTTCCTACGAAGGAAGCCTTGGCACCGAGATACCAGACTAGAGAGTGGATGATGATTCGGAATAGAACGGTTAATAAGTTTTATAACCGTCAAAGAATCGATTTCCACAATGACCTTACGAAACCCCTTCTCCCATGCATAATAAAGTCCCATGCAGAGGCCCCAGAGCTCAGCCGTTGGAACCGAGCACGGTCCAACATTCGACAGGAAGCCACATAACCACTAACCATGATGATCCCTAAATAATCCTCCAGCAGATCCCAAACCCGTCTCACCACGGACGGAGCCATCCGAATTCAACATAATCCAACCGAAATCTGGTGCATTCCACTGGATGAATACCTCCTCTCTGGCCGAACTGGATTTTGAAAACATTTTCTTCTTCCATGCCTGTGTGATGAACTTGGCCTCATTAGCAACCAGAACAGATCGGTTAGGAGGGATCGAAATGGAACGGAAGACATATTCGTTTCTCCACTTCCAACATCTCCATAGAGTTAAAGCAAAACAAACATTCCATGGTAAGTTTTCAGCAATGTTATCAGATCTTTTCAGATTGATCAACAGCCATGGAGTGATGTCCAGAGTAAAAAAATCAGCCGCATGGTCGATACTAAGAAGGCTGCTCCAAACAGTGACAACTTGAGGGCAATCACGAAACATATGTAATACTGTTTCTGGACTATTCGAACATAAACTGCAGTGGTTGTCATTGGTAAGATGTCTTCTTGATCTTTCCGTGTTTGTAAGTATCCTTCCGTGAGCAATGAGCCATGGAAACGTTCTAACTCTCTCCGGAACATGCAGTTTCCAAATGCACAAAAATAACGGTTTTAATGCATCTAACTGAGCATGATCTTCAACCATAGCAAGGTAGGCGGAAGCAGTAGAATACTCCCCATCTTTCGACAGATTCCAAGCAATGCAGTCTAACTCAGTAGGAGAATCCTTTATAACCCTCCCAGCTATACTCATTAACGACCCAGCTGAGAGCAAGGACCCCAGTCTTCCCCAGTCCCAACCCATACCCTCAATCCAGTAATCCGATACCAAGCTAAGGAGATTGTCACTAGGCGGGGAACAACCCACATCGCTGATTAATGGTCGCTCACAACACCAGGCTTCAGTCCAAAATCTGGCCGTTTTGCCATTAGCAACAAACCAGCGCAAACCAGACTAAGAACATTGTCCCTAGCCCATAATAGCCCCTTAAAGATATACGAACCCCTCCCCGAGCTCCTGCAGTCCAGAAAAAGCCTCTCTCCGATCAACCCATACTTGCAAGAGATAAGAGAAACCCATGTGTGTTTGATAGTCTCACCTAACATTCCACAAATTTATGACATCAATCTGAATGATCAGTCGCAATTTGGGAGGAAGAACTAGTAATCCTGGAAAAAAAAAACATCCATTACGATTCTATATTTATGTGAATGAAATGCTGAGCTAATTCCATGCGTCTAACCAAAAAATTATTTCTTCTTCTACCTTTTCAATCTTCCCATTCATTTCCAGTAAGCCCTTCTTCACTAACCCTTTCCATTCTGACAATGAAGAATCGAGAATAGTTCGCAAATCCAAATCGGCTAATTGTTCTCGGATATTACGTGCTCCAGTAGATATTTCTCGATTTTGAAAAGTGTTGAGCCTTGGTTAGTAAAAAAAGCGGGATGTTATATTTTCAAGATTGAATTTCATATTCGAATAAAGCTCGTAATCGTGAAAAAGTAGATTTTTTTTACTATGGTCCTAGCAAAAGAAAAATTGGGATGAGATCCTATACTATAAGGTCTCCCCCATCCAAAGCCGGACGTGAACGTTTCCTCTCATCCGGATCAAGTAGTTACAACAAAGGAAAGAGTTTTTGCTTTTCAATTTTAGAAATTCTGGAAAATCCTCAAAGCAAAACAAAAGATCCACTCATTACTCAAGTTCCGTGAAAGACCAAATAACATTTCCTTAATTCATTCTTCCTTTTATTTCGATTTTTTATATTCCTTATTCAAATTCAAATCAAAATAAAATGTGAAAATTTTGAGTAGTCTACCCCCTTTCGAACTATGAATCTCCTAAAAGGAAAAAGGCAATGTATTGGCATGCATAAGATATAACATAAAGTATTTACTTGTCTACGTAGCGTTCCATTCGATCTTTAGGTCACGACTTCATCTTGACGGTTATCAACAATACCCTTAAAGCCTATATGCGATGAATAAACTCTTGTAACGATGATATATTTGCTATTCGGTTTCTTGAACATAATTTTTTTTCTCTAATCGGCGAAGAGTGGTTAATTCTAAGTATGTCCACGGGTCACTGGTTACCCGTGACCCGGCGGGTTACGGGTACAGGTAACGGTCGAGGTGATCCTTACCCGTGACCCGGCGGGCCGACCCGCCAATGGTCAATTTTAAAAATAAAAATAAAAAAATCGAACCCAACGGCTATTTTAGCCGTTGGGCAAACCCATTGGCGGGTCGACCCGCCAACGAACCCTTTTCTTTTTTTTTAAAAAAAAATTCGGGTTTTAAAACAAAGGGCCAACCCGTCGACCCGTCGGGTTTGGCCCGTGACCCGACGGGTCACCAACCCGGCGGGTTGGCCTATTAGGCGGGTCTGGGTCACCCTTTCCGGCGGGTCCGACCTGTGAACATGCTTAGTTAATTCCACAAACAAAAGAAGTCTTTTTTATGAGTACAACTAGAAATTCAAATTTACTTGTTACAAAATCAACCATGAATCAATTCCCTTTTATTTGGGAGTAATGAATACACCCATAACTATGAGCTTCATGTTACTCCTAACAAGAGACGTATCAGATCCGGGTCATCCCAATTAGATGGAATAACAGTTTCTCAATTCGAATTTGTAAAATCAAAATTTCTCTCAAATCACACATTGCAGTATACTAGGCCCTCTAATTCTGAAAGAGGTTTATCTAAAAAATTCGCAATATAACTAGGAGGACGCTTCAAATACAACACGTGAGTTACTTGGCACACCAATTTTATGTAGCCCATTTGATACTTTCGTATTTGAGAATAAACAAATTCGACGACACATTGTTCACAAAATTTAGGTTCTTCTGTTTCATCCGTGATTATTCGAAAATTTATACAAGAACAATTTATGTTCTTTATAGGCCTACAAATTCTTTTACAAAATAATTAATCTTTTTCCGGCTTATGGGTTTTGTAATGAAAAGTATAGGGTTTTGTGACCTCTCCAACTATCTCTCCGTTCAATAGGATTTTTATGGCCCAAGGCACTTATTTGTTGGGGATAAACTAATCCAATTCGGAGTTGTTGATGTTTATACTGATATATCATAGAGAAATAAAATTTTGAATTCATTCCGAATATACTTCCATCCTATTAATCTGCAAAATTCTTCTCAAATACAAGGAAATAATTCGGTTCCAGAGGCAAAGATCGTAGTTCTCGGAAGAGTAATCGAAAAGATTTTAAAGCATCTTTGGGGTTAGGCATTGTTCCTCTAATTATCATAGCACCAAGTACTTCCCGACGAGCTCTAATAAGGATTCGTTCGATCATGCTTCATTTCCCATGCCTCAACACAAGTGTACATTAGTTAAGAAGTGTATAGTGATAATGGAGATGAAATTAGCTTATAGTTTGTAAAGATCAGTACTTGATCAGATATAAATGTTATCATATCAAATGGGTAATGAATAAGATTGTAGATTCTCTATTCTTTTGGATACAAATTTGCAAGTTCTCTTTATATGGTATCGTTTTTATTCATATAAATGATGTTCCCACATCGGTTTTTATGTAAAGTTGGGAGATAGAGTTAGGTATAAAAGACGAGGTTATATAGAATATACAAACACACTTCTCATTTCAATCATCCCAACTTCTCATTTTCATATTCCCTTCAAAAAACTTCTCGTTTTCAAATGTTAAGATATTCCATTTTGGTGGATATAAATTTGTATTCTATGTCTTGGAATCATAAGAAGAGGTACATTCTTTTCTTATAGTCAATTTATTGGATTTTATTAAATTTAATTCTTGAGGTTGTCATATATTATTTTTAACAAGTTTTAGAAAGTTTTTCGTGTGATACTAGAGGTGTGCGACACCCCCAATATGAACGGTCGAACGGATCCCCCGATCTGAAAGGTCGAACGGATCCCCCGATCTGAACGGTCGAACGGGTCCCCCGATCTAAAGTACCAGAATGGATCCAACCGATTTGAACGACCAAGTAGATCCGCCCGATCTGAACGGCGGAAGGGATCCGCTCGATCTGAATAGTGGAAGGGATCCACCTGATCTGAACAGCCAAGCAGATCGAACCGATCTAAACGGCCGAGTGGATCCAACCGATCTGAACGGCCGGATGGATCCACCAGATCTGCACGGCTGGACGGATCCACACAATTTGAACCACCGGACAGATCACGTGATATGAATGGCCAGATGGATCTACCCAATACAAAAGAACGGGCAAATTTGTCAAATCGAACGGTCAGACGGATTTGCTCGTTCTGAACGGCTGAATGGATCTGCCCGTTTTGAACGGCCAAACAGATATGCTCGATCTAAACGGCCGACTGGTTCCAACCGATTTAAACGACCAAACGTATCGAGTCAATCCGAACGGCCGAACGGATCCGCTCGATCTGAATGGCTGAACGGATCCACCCGATCTGAATGGCCAAACGGATCCACCCGATTTGAACGGTCGGATGGATCTATCCGATCTTAACGAGCGTAAAATATCGGATCGATCAGTTTTTTGTGTGGAATTTTTATATATATATTGGTATTATGTAACTAACCAATTGTATTGTATTTTTTTTACTAGATTTGTTTTGGATGAGGATGATACTATACAAACGTTATTCATCTCATTTCAAAAAGAACCCGGATACAAACTTCTTCATCACAGTTGAGGTATTTATAAAGCGTATATTATTCTTTATCATTGGTGCATAACACTTATTTGGCTCTTGTTATTATGTTAACGGTGTCGAAAATAGGGGAAGGGAAGAACTACCCGCACAATTTTTTTTTACAACATAATATATTAATTGACATAAAATAATATGTGTATATTTATTTGGATCTTATTCGTGGATTGTTTTGGAATTTTATTTTTAAAAAATAGGATAATTGGATTCAAGCTAAATTTGGTATGTTTTGAGATCAACACCTATTAAAGAAAGCAAGAGTTAGCAAAATTAAGATTGATGATTTTACCTTATCAGTTTATTGTTCATTTGGATGAGGTTGAGTGCAGGTGTCAAGTCAGGTGATTCCGGTATCGTCGAGTCACATTTAAAAAATTGAGCCAATCTGGATAAGAGAAGGAAGATGATTTCACCAGCAGAAGCTGGCAAGAGGAACTCGGAGGGTGGTAGAGAACATTTGGTGTCTCAACTCGATTCCGTGGAACCTCAATGCAAGCGTCTCCTTCTTGTGGGGTTTTGTGGCCACCGAGAACTTGCACCGTTTTGAATATTTTGCTACAAGTTTGTCATGTTTGTAGTACCACTCAATTAAGCTTTGATTTGAATATTTTGCTACAAGTTTGTCATGTTTATATATGAATATATATGAGAGTAGAGAGTTTGTTTATGGGTACGTATGCCTTGTGATGATCAAGGGATGATGCAAGCCTATACGATTTGTAAAGTGAAACTAAGGGCTCCTTCAAGACAAGTGATGATGCAAGTCTATACGGTTTTATAGTTGATACACAATTACAACAAGTTTGTCATGCATGCAGTATAACTTTTTTTTTTATGTCCGTTTAAAATACTTATAATGTTCTTTTTATAGATTTTTCTCTATTGTCCCCGGGTCTTATTACCTAAAATTTTGATGGATTTGATATAAAAGTGACATTTAGTGTTTCTAGTTTTGTATCGATATATATAACAACAACGTCACCTCTCTTTCTTTATTTTTTAAATTTTTTTTGGGCAATTTTGGTAACTAGGCTTTTTTGAAAAATTAGAGTAGTAACTAGGCTTTTTAATGTTTCAATTAAGTAAATATACCCCAACCTTTTGTATTTATTTTCAAACTTTACACACTCTTCTCTCAAGGGGTACATTTACTAAACACAAAACTAGAAAAAACCTAGTAAATTAAATTGTTCCAATTTTTTTTGAATTAAATACTTACATTGCTATTTTTATCAATCTTTTTTCATTATCTCTCAAATCTTACTAATTTACCCTACTTAAAGTGTCGATAAGTTTCATTTAAAAGTACCATAATTCATATGATCAATTTAAGTAAAATACCTTAGTGTTTTAGCTTTTTGTTGATCTACGAATATAACAACTACTTTCTTTTTCTTCTCTTTTCTTAAATTTTATATATTTGTATTACAATTATATATTGTTCGTTTTCTCGTTGTTTCTTAGTTATTCCTTACATCTTACCATACATAAAAACTGAATAAATCCCTTATACATTATAAGGAAGAGGGCTTTGAACAATACCACATAAAGAGGGTAAAAATCGTCATTTGTGGTTTTGCCGACTCTTTCTTTCCTTTTTATCATGTGTCGATCTTCGTAAAAACGTGTCGATCTTTATCTTTCTTTTTCATTTGATTACAGGAGAAGATTCAACCCCTTCTCTCTCCCTCTTTTTCCCATGCACTCATTTCACCGCCTTCGTTTTTTATTCTTCAATCGCCGATGATTCCAATCTCCTCCATGAGACTTGCTTCACCGCTTGGATTTCTCCTTCATCTATCACTTTCTAGCTTCCAATATTTGATTCCTCAACCTCGTTAAAATTTGTTGAGTTTGAATCTGTATGTTTTTCTTACATCCCTTATACATTAGTGTTTAAACTTTTTTCGATATGTGTATAATAACACGGTCACTTTCTTTTTCTTTTCTTTGCATTAACTTTCTTGTTCATATTAACTACTTATGTTACTTTTTGCCGCTATCTTATGATTATTTTTCACATCTTAACGTACCTAAGATTTGAATAATTTTCATATAATAGTACAATAATTCATCAATACCTTAGGGCACTAGTTTTTTTTTGTCGATATATGTATAATATGTTAATGTCAATGTCAATTCTCTTTCCTTTTATTCTTATAAATTTTGCAAATCCTCATGTCAGAAGGTTCATATTCAGAAATCAAAAAAATTCCGTGTCTCTTAACATCTCGAGAGATCTTTTCATTAATATAGAGAGGGTGAGCGGGGTTGAGGTCACCAAGAATCTTGACAACTATCTTGGCGTACCTCTTCTCCAAGGCAGAGTTTTGAGAGCCAACTTCTTTATGCTCTTGGACAGGATCTACCTCAAGCTTAATGGGTGGAGAAGTAACACATTGAGTTTTGCGGGTTGAGTCACCTTAACCAAAGTCGTCCTCACCCCATTCCTATTTACAACATGGCTACCTTACCCTCCCAATGAGTGTGTGTGATGAGATAGATAAAGTGTGTTGTAATTTTGTCTGGGGACACTCGGTTGGTCAGAGGAGGATGCATACGGTGAAATGGATGAGCTTTGTTTACCGAAAGAGAAGGGTGGTTAGGCATTCGCAGCATGCATGAGACTAACAGAGCGTTGCTGGGAAAATTGGCTTGGAGATTTCTGAAGGATAAGGAAGTCTTATGGATGAAACTGTTGGAGAGTAAGTACCGTAGAGAAGGATCCAGGAGGCAGGTTGTGGGCTCTCATATATGGCATGGAATCACTGTGGGCTTGCAGCAGATTATCTCCAAAGGAGCTAGGTGGATGCTTGGAGATGGTCGGACCATCTGTTTCTGGAGTGATAAGTGGTTCGGTGATGCTCCTCTTGCTAATCAAGCGATTGGCTCAGTGGACCCAAATGAGCTTACGAGACCAATCAAGAGCTATTGGATTGATAACTAGGGTTGGGATTGGCAGCAACTCGATAGGAGTCTCCCGATGTTGACGTTGTTCAAAATCGCAACAGTGAAACCTTTCACCTCTGAGCTCAGTGACATGGGCAATGGTGATTTCTATACTTAAAGTGATGAGATTGGTCGGAGCCTCACCCAAGATGGTAGCAACTCTACTGCTTCGGCCTACAAACTCATCATCGGCACCGACGAGCTATACCTTAGCGAATAAGCTATCTATAAAGTTGTGTGGAGGCTTAGAGTGCAAGAGAAAGTTAAAATCTTCATTTGGAAGATTCTTAAGGGAGGGGTTCTTAGTAACGATGAGAGGACGAGAAGACACATCAGTCGTTCCGATGAATGTTTGTGCTACAAACAATCTCTCGAGTCCTTCATCCATCTATTCAGTGAATGTTTGAGAACCAACTCCATGTTGCGTTCTATGCGGGCTGCTCACTATGTCGATGACTTCTTCACGTACCACTCAACTTTCTTACTGGCTAAGAGGTAATGTGCTATCTAAAGTTTATTATATTGATGATTATTTGTGGAGTGAATTGTTTGCAGTGGGTATTTGGTGGACCTGTAAGTGGTGAAATGAGGCTACCTTCATCAACAAAATCTAGAGAGGAAACAGAAGCCGAGACATCAAGGAGTTTACCAAGGAGTATGCTCGAGTTTGGCTTAGGCGGTTTGAGGACCACAAAAGACCCATTAGGAGCAGGATCAACGTAGCTTGGGTTTCCCCACCGGATGGCTTTGTTAAAATGAATACGAATGGCTCCAAGAAGGCTAATGGTTTTTCTAGCACGACAGGTGTACTTAGGAATAAAGCAAGTGAATGGGTGATAGGTTTTGCCGGGATATATTCTGTCCCCATAGCTGAATTTTGGGGGTTGGTTCATGGTCTCAGGTTTGCTTGGGAGTTAGGTATCCGATCGGTAATCCTTGATACAGAGTTCCAATTGGCAATTAAACTCATCAAGAACAACATAATCTCTCATCACCCTCTTGTCAGTCTGGTACATATGTGCCAAGACTATTTGAAAAGAGACTGAGACATCCAGCTTCGACATGCCTACCGTGAGACGAATAAAATAGCGAATTTTATTGTTAGTTTTGCTTTGAACCTTCCTATTGGATTGAATGTATTGTTTGACCCGTCGGAGGGTGTAGTTGACCTGTTACTCGATGATGTAAGGGGTCGGGCTATCCCCATTTGATGATTACCTTCCCACCAAAAATGAAAAAAATAATATATTTTCAAGATTTTTGAATAAATTTTACAAAATGTGTTTTAACTTTGTAATGTTGTACCGTATAAGTTAAAAAGTTTTTGTGTAGAAGAAACTGCGCCTTTTTTATTTGTGTAACTTTTTTGAAATGTGTGTTAGTTTGTGAAAAGTTTTATTCTTTTGTAAATTATTTTATTTTCTTGTGTAGTTTTTGATAGATATTTTCTGTGTAAGTGTTTGTCTTAGTAAAACTAGATTTTATTGAGCTATTTCATATAATTATTTTATATATTTTAATTGTGTAAATATTTTTGAGTTATTTCCTATACTTATTTGTTATGTTTTAACTTTTATAAGTATTTGTTATTTGTATAATCTTATATCTATTAAAGTAGAAGCTTTTTTCCACGTGTTATCGCCATGTTTTTCGAAGACCCAAAAAGTTATTTTAAAAAGTGATTTCTAAATGCTAATGTAAATTGAAAAGTGATTTTAAAATTTTTTAAAAATATTTAAATAAATATTTCACAAAGTTTTTAAACTTTTACTATTTTTTTTCTATCAATTTTACCAACAATTATATCTTACTAAAATTACCCTTAAAACTCAACCCGCACAATGTGCGGGTAATATACTAGTTTATTTTATGTGAGTATCATACGGACTATATTTTTTAAAAAATTTATAAAATAAATCTCATTTATTTGATATTCTTTTTTAACATTTATCAAATCTCCACCAAAATTATATTAAAAAAAATTCTAAAATTCACCGAACTCCCGAAATCTCTTTCTTTACCCAGTTTACCTAGAAATGGCAGTCGTTCAGTATTATCCATATGCATTTCAATCCACGTCTGGATTGAATCTCTTTTCAGGTGTCGCATTCTCGTACTCTGCAGAATTACAGTGTACACTTCCTCCTTCTAGAGAGATCGCAGTTCACTCCTGACATTGTAAACTCCGCCTTTTTCGGAGCATAAACACAAAGAAGGACGAGTTAGCTGTCTCCCAGCTGTTTTTCTGCTTGTCTCCCTCTTTGTCCTACTTGTTTCGTTTCCCCTTTATAGCAAGCCTTCAATCTTATCTGTATTCCTCTAGCTCTCATCTTAGCTTTCTCTAATGGCGTCTCTTCAAGCTCGATTAATCTCCTCGTCTCTCGATCCCACCAGGATATCCCCGGTAATCCCTCTCTGCCTCACACCTTTTTCTGTTTTTCTTATAATTTTCCCAGTTTTGAAGTTCTTACTGTTCGATCTTTTAGCAGATCCCTGCTTCCACGCCTACATCTCGTGAAAATGAAGATACCCGTCTCAAATTGGCGTCTTCTATCAAGTATGGTTATGCCAATTTTGTTCAATTTCATTCGTTGACACTTCAAATGTTTACAATCACAGTATACTTGTTAGCAGATCTCAAATTGGATTCGAATTATTGATAACTGTAGCTTTGATCTGATTGATTGAATGCAAATTGAAGAACAAAGTTCACTGACTCCATTTTGCGGGATCAATTAGGGGTCTGCTGTTATTGGAATTGTGGGATCAATAGGAGCTAGGTTTCCTAATTGATGTAATTGGGAATTTGGGATAAAACATTTTGTTCAATTTCACTAGTTGACACTTTAAAATTTTACAATTCACATCATAGTTGTCATTAGATCTCAAATTGGGTTCGAATTATTGACATAAGTAGCTTTGATCTGATTGATTGAATGCGAATTGAAGAAGAAGTTCACTGACTCCATTTTGCGGCATCAATTAGGGATTTATTGTTTTTGAAATTGTGGGATCGATAGGAGCTAGGGTTCCTAATTGATGTAGCTGGGAAGAAAACAACGTAGGGATAGTATGCAGTATTGTCATTCTTAATTTCAATAGAAGTTGTAGAACCTTGATTTATTGGATCCAGGTTTGGGGATTCAAATTCAGTTGTGCCAATGAATTTTCTCAATGGTTAAAATTGGAAATCCTTATGACAGTCTAGTAGACTTGTTATAAAATTGTAATCTTATCTAGATCATGCATGAGATTATGTTCTACTTACCGTTGCAATCCGATTTTGGCTGCTTAACATTCAGGACTACCCCAGCTTTGAGATTAAAGGCTTCAAATATTCCGGTGGGAAAACTCAAGGAGGAAAGTGTTGCAAATTCCGAAATATTGTTCGGTGAAATGAAACATCGTTTCTTACGTTTCAAGAAGGATGTATATATGTAAGCATCAGTGTTCAACGATCAATTTTTGTACAGATCCCACTTGACCTTTCATTAACATTATCTTTACTCTCCCTTTGTGTATGAAGGGAAGACTTGGAACACTCTCAGAGACTTGCTGAGCTTCAGGAGCCAAAGGTAATACATGTTTCCTTTTATGCGCATAGTTTCTTTTTGATCTTCTCCTTGGTGTAATAATGTTAAGTATGTTTGTTATGAATTTTGAGGCAGTTTATGGTGGTTGCTTGTGGAGATTCTAGGGTTTGCCCTTCTACCATCCTTGGTTTAAAACCTGGAGAAGCATTCACTGTCAGGAATGTGGCTAATTTAGTCCCTCCTTTTGAGGTGATTATCTACTATACGCTCTCGTTTCTTGCAACTACTATCAAAGAAACATTTGGGCTTTGATGAACATGCCTTTGTAATAACCTTTTGGTTTCAGGATGGACCAACAGAAACCAATGCTGCACTAGAATTTGCCGTCACTGCCCTTGAAGTAAGCTTTCCAGTTGTATATAATGCTTTGATTATCTTATTTGTGGATTGACAATGGAATTTCGCATTCTCATAGGAACATAAACTGAGCTATTTAACTGAGCTAATGTGTTAAAATACCCCTCCATTACTTGCACCAATTAGCTTATGCTGATATTCAGCTAGCAAGTTTCTCATCAATGTTTCAATTCTCATGTGGTTTTTATTTTTCTTCTTTTCAGGTTCCAAACATTCTAGTGATTGGACATAGTCGCTGTGGTGGAATCCGTGCCCTCATGAGTATGGAGGAAGAATCAAATTCAAGGTTCTTTTGAGGTTTAACCTTGAATAATACAAAGATTGTGTTGTTCATGTTTTTTATTTATATGAATGACATAGCAGAAGTACTAAATTTTATGATTTCATGTCACCTTTCAACTACTTTTCCAGGGATATATATGTTTCTTAGCATGCTCATTATTTTTCCCTGTAGGAGTTTTATTAGAAACTGGGTTAGTGTTGGAAAGAAGGCAAGACAAAACACTGAGTCTGCTGCTTCTGGTCACGGCTTTGATCAACAATGCCGATACTGTGAGAAGGTATTCTCATTCTGTGATTCAATTCTTTAGGATTTCATTTTGCTGACCACTTTTTATGTTTATCCAAAGTAGTCGGCTTCATTCAAAAAATTTTAGGCTAATTAATGGTAGTAGGCTGGTAGGCCCTTGCCTTTTGTGTCACAAGCTTCATGCTAATTGTCTCCCGGCCTTCCACTGAACATATTCTTTGAAAATGGGGCAAACTGGAGTTGAGCTTCAGATTTTTGGTCATAGAGGTTTTGAATACGTCATGTTTGAATGTCATGCATTATGACGCTACTATGTAGCATAAGTATGAAATGTAAACTGCAGTATAATACACAAACTTAGTATAGCCTACTCCATCTTATGGAGTTTTTTTGCTGTATAGGCGGCCCTGGACTTTGCTATTACTATATCTCTTTGATCTCTTTCTTCCTGGATTTTGAATTTGAATCTTAAATATCACTTGCTGCAGGAATCTATCAATTTTTCGTTGCAAAATCTGCTGACATATCCTTGGATTGAAGAGAGGGTAGCAAAGGGAACTCTCTCGCTCCATGGGGGTTACTATGACTTCATTGATTGCACGTTTGAAAGGTGGACTGTTGACTACAAAGGAAGAAGCAACAAGAACAATGCCAGGCTCCCGGTTAAAAACCGAGAATTTTGGTCCTAGAATGCCGCTTCCACTCTCTTGCTTCTTCCGACTTGGCGTGTATGCTTGCGTGTGATCATATATTCCTGCAATGTCTATGCTGATAATGTGAGATTCTGATATTATGTTCGTTGGCTTCGCTCTATGTTATTTAATAGGGGCACGTGCGCGAAAGCTTTGTATTCTTCAATGGTTATATGGTGTGTATGATATCAGATTGTCAATTGTGTTAATGTATACAAACTGTCTTATTTGTGTTCGTGATATTTATGACTTTGGAATGAGACATAATTCTCTAATTGAGTTTGAGATTTGCTTTGAGTTGCCATAAATGCTTGAATAAATAAATAAATGTAGTATTAACAAAATAAGTTTCTTCTCTTTCATTTCTATTTTTATCGATTGCTTTATGTCATCTCTTCTGAAATTTTCAATCTTCAAATTGAAATTTAGGGTTCAAATCTCAGTGGACATCCAACGTAAGATTGTAGTATAAGGGTGGTTTGGTGTAATTGCAATATATGGGTGGTTTTGGAAAGAAATATTTTTAAGGATGTTTTATGTAATTAATCCTTCTAGTTTTATATGCAAATTTCTTTGCTAAACAAAGAAATTGATGTGCGTAAAGTGCCATTAATTATAACTCAAAGTACAACTAGTCAACTAGTGTAATTTAACTCAAAGTATTACTAGTTTGTGCTATCATAATTGTTTACCATTATTTATTAAAAAAAAGTTACTAAGGGCCCGTTTGGTTTTAACTCCGGAATCGGAAACGAAATGAAAGCGAATCTACTCCATACGGATATCCTTGTTCATGAAAGTTTTTGGAATTGTTCCTTGTGGTTTGAAGTAATTGGAGTAGATTTTGATTACTTATGATACCCTATAGCGTAATAAAATGTGAGGAATCAAGTGCAATTTGCCAACAAGGAATGATTCCATACAATTTCATGAATAAGGATGTTTTCATTCCGTTTCCGTTTTCGGAGTTGGAAACAAACGGGCCCTAAATCTAAGCCCTGCATGCTACAAAAGCCAGCAGCTTCATTATTATCAAAGGTGACCCACCTTCACAACTCTCTTTCATATTTGTACCAACTATTTTATAATAAGCCATTATGCCCGTACATGACAGTAATCTCCGTAGTATATCTACAAGCTCTTACTCAGCTTCAACAATTTGGTGAAGGAAAAAAAAACTCACAACAAGAAGGAAGAACATTTAGGGTCAACTACACAACAGCATCATAGTGCTTCTGAATTACAAAACATTATACATTATAATGTATTGTATTAATGCAGACTTCTAAGTATGAGCAGCCTTCTTAAAGCCTCAATCACAAAAGGTTGACAGCTGATACGTGAAACATATAGCGATTGCTGCACATATAGCAAGTATAGCTTCACCAATAAAGATCTAGTAAAATTCAGGACCATTTTGGTCAAGAACAAAACTGACCCGAATCCCATTTTTACATGGACTGCGAACCGGTCCTATCAGCCAGAGTCGGGTCAAGTTAGATTTGGTCATTAAACCCAAATCCCATACTTTACATGGACTGAGAACCGAACCTCATAACTAGAGCCCGGTCAAGTTAAGTTTGGTCCTGCACTGGTGCCTAATTTTTATTTTTATTTTGGGTGTTTTTGTCACCCGGATCAACCAGAATCCAAAAATATCTCGAGTGGTCCAAGTCAGTCCAAATTTTCAGTGAGGACCTAAACTTGCTCGGCTCTATAAAAACTATCATGAAGTTATGTTTGCTTCCAATGGAGTTAAGAAACAGCTATAAGCACAGCAGAACGGAAAACTGTTAGGCTAAAGGCATAATGTTCTGTCATAACAACATTTTGAAAGGATTCAGCACGAATATCCCCAAACTGTTTCGAAAAATCACCTGTTTCACCTTTTTCCCACCACTTTATGCCAACTTCTAGAGAGATAATGAGAAAAAAATCAACAGGTGTTCACAACATAAGAAAGAACTTCAATTTTGACAAAAGAAAATCGGTTCACTGTCACTTGCATTTTTCGAAGACGAAATTTTGCATAGGGATGAAAATGGTAAGTAACCTCTCAAGCATTTGTTTTCTTCTCTTTTTCGAGCTCAGATAGCCTCTGTGCCCATTCCCTTTCCCTGGCAACTTGTGCCATTTTACGCTCAATCCTCTGTTCCCTCTTCTTCCTGTTGGCCTCTAGCAATTGAGCCTTTCGCTTCTTCTTTTCAGACTATAACAAAAGGAATAGTCTTTATAAAAAAGGAACATAACAACACTCTTATAAACCTGAATAAGCATCTTTATCTAGAACTGAAGGAAATAATGAAAAAGGAGTTGTTAATTTCTGCAGAACAGTTATACGAATTATTTCGAGAAGAAAAGGTAGAATGCACAAGGATATCCGCCGTCTAACCTACTTTTGGAATGTAGCCATAGAAAATGTACTTTTAAAGCACACCGTCTAGAAATGCCATACCACTAACATGACGAAGATGACCTTAAGTGATATATACGCAATGTCATTCTCTTAGGATTGAAAGCACCAAATGAAAAACAGATGCAACAAACAGAGCAAATCATTTTGATGTGGATCAGTGGATGAGCTTATGAGGGGAGTTTATGATCTCGCAAACTTGATACATGGCCCTTGGATTGGATCCTCATGTGTGATTTTAATGTTGCTGGACAAATTTTTGACAGATTTGAAGGAAATCCTATTGTGTGGCAGGAAATGGCTGATATAAGAAACTAGTACTGCACAAAACGGCCTATAGAAACTTAAATGGAAATGATCCTGTCACTCTTGAAATACTGGTACCATAACCAGCAGAATAGCAATGAGAGTATAAGGATCTACATGACTCGTAGTTACTCTGATCGAAGATCTTTTCAATTAAGGTCATGACCCAGACAGGATAAAGGAAATATAAGTTCTTCAACATATGGAAATTTGAGAAGCTCTTTGCTGAAGAATGTTGGAGAGTTGAGGTTCCTGGGATAAAATCAATTCCAATTTCTTCAGAAGTCCTGCCAAACAACCGCCATCAAATTTATCTGTTGCAGGCAATGGGATTTCCTCAATTCCCTTCCAATCAAATTCAGGGAGAGGGAGGACTAATCTCATGATCCACTAACAGCAGCCATTCTCTCGTCATAAACTACAAAGGAACCTATGACACTGTGCAGTTTAAATCTGAACCACAATAAGCAACTACTACAGTTCATCTATTTCACTTGTTCTAGAATCTATTAGGTGATTACAATATGCAGAAGCTCAACAAGAAAGAAGCAAGTGTAACCAGCCAACAACTTACCAAAATAAATGCAAGGCGCTGTCTCCGGCGTTTCCTCTCATTTCGGAGCTTCACACTCCCTTCATTAGGCTGACTCGGAAGCACAGGCTCCCCAGGAACATGCTTAACCCAAGCATAAGGCCCTAAAAAATCACACAAAAATTCCCAACAATGATTTCCAAATTGCAATTCCAATCAATTAATCTCAAACTAATAAACAAATCTAACAAAGCACCAACTTACCAGGGGGCTGGAGTCTGGCACGCTTTCGCTTCGGCTTGTCGCTATGGCGGCGCTTAGGCAAACGAGTATCAGTAAGCGGATCGAATGGCCTATGAGCTAAAGAGGCGAGAGATTCCAGGTGGACCGAACGGAAAATGGAGAGATATTGAGGAGTATTCCGGTAGAAATTGCTTGAGAGTGGCGATGCCGATCGCAATGGAGTGAGGTTGCTGATGGAGGCATTGATGGCGACGGCGGTGATACGAGAAGATATTGCTCGGGATAGTGGTCGGATCAAATTTCTTAGGGTTCCAAATCCCATTATTCCGATCTCCGAATGTTTGTGTGGAATCAATTAACTGGTTGAACCCTGAAACTGGGATTTTAGGGTTTTGGTAGGATTTAAGAGGAAGAAGATGATTGTATTGTCGACACAGAAAATTTTCACGAAAACATTTTGGGTAATTTCTTATGATACCCTCAAAATTGATCAAACTTTGTGTAATGGATCAAAATTTTCCAAGGTTTGCATAAAGACCTTGTATTTTATTTTTCTTATATTTTAGTATATCCAAAAGTATAAAAAAATACAAGAAAAACTAAATATACGGAAATTGATTTACTAATTTAAAAATAAAACGCAATTTGGTAGCGTCTAGTGGACGTCCTCGCCTAGAGCTGACGCTCAAATTAATTTTATTTTTTCGTAAAAAATATAAAAATAAAAATTGGCCACCGCCGACTTAATTGAGTTAGAAAATTTAATAACACGGTCAATACACCACGACTAATTAGATGGTGTGTCGTCTAGTGCATCGAATCAATTTCATTTATCAACAAAAAAACACCATGAGCAATTAAATCTGAATATTGATTTGTTCAAACCTATGATGCACGGACACTTCTAGAAGGCGGCGTGTCCCGTGTCCTGCCGTGTCGGAAACGGGGACACACCCGGACACGGCTCGGACACGGTCAAATATGACCGGACACGGTCAAGACACGTTTCCAAGGTAGGACACGTCTAGGAAACGGTGAGGACGCGGATTGTGTCCGGTCAAGACATGATCATCGAAATAAAAACTTATATACCGTAATATTTTTTTCTTCTTTCCCATTTTTTCCGACTAAACCTAGCTCCACATGACCACCTGCGAGATTGTGGTTGTCGGAAGTAGGACACCAATCTTCTTGTCCGGCTCTAATGTTGAAATGTTGTTCCGCCGGCTGGCTCTTCTCTCCATTTTTCTTATGATTTTATAAATTAATTTTGAATCTTTGATTATTAATTAATTTTGTGATTTTTATTTGTTGAATGTTGACTATGTTATTCTAATTCTTTCACTTTTTATAATTCACAAATATTTATTATTATTTTCCTTTGTTGATCATGTTGTTCGGTTATTGTTGATTTGCAAATGAATCATCCATTCTTCAATTTTGATACTAAGTATGATTATTTCAGATTATAAAACTAAATATGTTTATTTTTATGTTTTGTAAGACTGAAAATGTTTGTTTCTAAGTTTTTGTTTCGATTATTTTATTATCATGTTAATATTTTTATCAACTCATATATCATTGATTTTTTTTCATATATATATGTATCTCATTATGATATAGTAATTCTATATTTAAATATCTTTAAAATAATATATTAATTATTTTACTCGCCGTGTCCCCGTTTCCTATACTTTTGAGGATTGTCGCTTCCCCGTTTCTCGCCGTGTCCGTTTCCCGTATCCGTGTCCGTGTCCGTGCATCATAGGTTCAAACAATACTTGGATATGAGGGCGAGACGAGATGAAAAGGGGTTAACGTTAAACCACGTTTTGTCCCGTATATTATACATGGTAACAACATGCGGACAAGTTTTTTAGTTTTCAGATCGAATCTCATCGGTTTGTATCTTGGTTAAGATCTGGACAGGACAATTCCACTATTTTATCATAAGTTAAGAGACGTGAATTAAATGAATTATCTCTATTGTTATTTTTTGAATGAAATCCCGTCGTTAAAACGGGATCAAAATTTTCCCGAGTTTTGTATTCGACACTGTTGAACGGATTTTTTTTGTAAACCAAGTAAATTTCACGTCATAAAGTGTGGATCTAAGTCATCATTAAGCCAGGGCATGTGCTTTGGTCACCTGGTATGTCTAGTTGCCATTTGCCATCAGATCCAGATGATGGTGCTATCTCAAGCTAAACAGACATCGAACATATTCGATGATTCACAAGTAAACATATTAAGGTAAAATTGAACTTTAGAAAAATGAAAATTCACCCAACATTAAACTTCAAATCAAATTATCCTTTTTCACCTAACAAGGAATTCAAAATCGTTTCCATTGTTCCACATAACAATCATTTTTTTTCCACCTAGTCTACAACATTAGAAGTTTAGAATTGTTACAAATTCATATATTTTATGAAATAATTAAGGACTAATTTGGTTAATAGGCTTTTTTGAGTTTTATTTTTAGTAACGCCATTTAGTTTATTAATTAGGTAAATATATCCCCAACATTTTGTATTTTCTACAAACTCTGAACACTTCTCGGGTACATTTACTACATTTACCAAGAGTCCGTTTGACATGATATAGTAGATTATTTGTAAGATTAAAATTTCACAATAATCTCCAATAATCTCAATAATCCATGTTGAAAAGGATGAAAAAAATGAGCATAATAATCTCCCGAAATAATCTCCCAAGATTATAATCCCCAATAACCTCGATAATCTATCTCCACCAAACGCACCCTAAAACTAAAAAAAGTCTAGTAAACCAAATTGTTTCAATAATTTATTAATCCAATTAATCCAAATGAACTAAATGTTTATCTCATATAGCGGAGTAAAAAAAAACTGTAAATTTGATAAGAATATTTTTAATAATCAGAAAAACACATCACTCCACAAATTAGCCACATTAGTTATTACACGGTAGATTCAGAAACTACATAAATCATCATAAGGGTCAGGAAACTATGCACAGCAAACTCTGTACAAGAAAGCTTATGATCTGTCTATTTAGATTAACACATTAAAACCCCAATCATAATGCAGCACTAAACCTTGGAGGAGCACACCCGTAGCTACTCTTAAGGTTTATTATCAAAGGGAAACTGAAGCAGCAATCGCGTAGCCTTTATATAGCTGGGCTAGGATGCTCTTGTTATGCTCACAAACCAAGCTATTCACAATTCGATTCCAGAGCTCAAACCGATGAAGTATGACAGATTTGTATCCATCCAGAGTCAAAGCCATCAGTCTAAAATTATGGCAGAAGTCGAGTTATCGAGTACCAACACGATCAGAAAGCTGTACAGAGGTTGGTCTTCAAATTAGACGAGTTTTCCTTTTGGGTTGGAGTAGTAGGGTTGCAGAGCCGGATTCTCTTTGACTCGGATATGTTCATGTGTGAGATGGCAACAGCGAGAACATCAACTAATTCGTTATCTTGTTCATCAGACTTTGATGAGCCTGCTAAAGTAGGGTTAGCAGTAGAGTTTCTGAGAGAGCCACAGTGGTTTGGTTGGTTACTGGTGGAGTCTAAACTTGACTCGATATTCACTTGTCTTGAAGTTATTGCCCTTGTAGCTTTTCTCACCTTTGGCTTGAATGTTATCCCTGTCGTCAGTGATGGTTGTGTGTAAAATAAAATCCATGGATGCCCTGCAAGTAACAAAACATGTTGAGGTATTATTAAGGATGCTCACGGTCTGTTTGGATGTCATGACTTATAACACAATTCTGCAGCTTCTAAACTAAAGTATGTAGATAAATACTAAGTCACTCAAGTGAAAGAAGTGTTGCCAATAATACATGATATAATTTTGCATCTAAACAACACTTCTCCTAAAATGCATTACAGACCATCAAACTTGATTATAACACAATTCTGAAGCTTTAAAACTAAAGTATGTGGTATAAATAACAAGTCACTCAAGTGAAAAAAGTGTTGTCAATAATAGATCATATAGTTTTGCATCTAAACAACACTTCTCCTAAATGCATTACAGACCATTAACTTGATTGTAACACAATTCTGCAGCTTTAAAACTAAGTATGCGGTATAAATAACAAGTCACTCAAGTGAAAGAAGTGTTGCCAATGATACATCATATAGTTTTGCATCTAAACAACACTTCGCCTAAATGCATTACAGACCATAAAACTTGATTATAAAGTTTGCATTTCATATCCACACCAGCCTTAAGCCTACAGCATGCCATGTGTCGCTTCAGTAAATATAAACAATTCAATATTAAGTAATTTATTTAGAATTTAACATGCAGTATCAAAGTCATAGTAATATATAACAGAGAAAAGAGGAGCCTTACTCAATACATCGTCTGCAGATAGCCTTTTGCAAACATCTCTACAAAGCATCCGAGCAATCAAATCACGAGCAAGCTGTGAAACTGATGCCCAAAGCCCACTCTCAAAATCCAGATTTACAGTCTTGATAGCCTCAAAGACGTCTTTTATAGAGTTGCCTTGAAATGGTAGAAGACCGGTTAGAAGCGCATAAAGGAGTACCCCAGCACTCCAGATATCCACTTTCTTTGAATATTCACCTGCTAGAACTTCAGGAGCAACATAAGCTGGACTTCCAACTACACCTGACAAATTTTGTCCTGAAATGAGATCAGAAGTTTTTAGTGAAGAATCATATGTGCTAAACTAGTCTATTAGTTTCTTTACATTTCCCTTTATGAGTGAAAATGGTCCAATACATTTTTCATTATGTGCTAAATTAGACTACGGGTTTCAGTGAAGCAAATCGACAACCCAAACGTAATTCATAAAGTAGACCATGACTGAAGAACCTTGCCCAAAAACAAAAAAAAATCTACTTGCAGCAAGTGCCATCACCTTGCAGCAAATACTAAAAAGAGAAATTGCAAAGAACATGAATGAACGGAAGCATAAAATAAACATTTGAGAATTAGCAAGTATATGAGTGGTGAAATTTGTACGGGTTGGTTTTAGTATTCAAAGATGAATCTAAATACAAATTCCCTAGTTTTATTCACTGGATTTGGTAAATTTAGAGTGAACATAACTATCCACCTTCACTCGACAAAGAAAAGGACTCTCCAAGCAAGTTTAAGCTATTCAGAATCAAGCTAATAGAGCAGTAAAAGCAATTTTTAAATGTTAACCATATCAAAAAATGAAAGCTGTAAGACCCATAAACATTCGCACTTTGATTGGTCAGTCTTTCGAGAACCGCACCTTTTCATAATCATGCAGATGCAAAAACATAAAAACAGAAGTACTAGTACATGTAACAACTATAACCTTTTGCATAGAGATATTTAACAAATGGAAAGTGCTAAAGATCTTACTTCATACCATTCACAATCCTAGCAGCCAAACCAAAATCTGCAAGTTTAATGCTTCCTGTCGAAGTTAGAAGAATGTTCTCTGGCTTTATGTCACGGTGAACTACTCCCATGTCATGGCAATACTTAATAACTAAAATTACATCCTTTAAAATCTTAGCAGCACGGTGCTCAAAATAATGCCCTTCCTTAGCCATTTGATCAAGCAACCTTCCACTTGAGCAGAGCTCCATCACAAGAAAGAAAGAATCTGAATCCTCATAAACTGCCTTCAGAGTAACAATACCAGGATGCCCAGACAGATGCTGCATTATCTCAACCTCCCGGTGAACAAGCTCATGTCCTTTCTTCAATACTTTGCATGCAAATTCCTCGCCAGTTAATTTGTTCTGACACCTCACAACATACCCAAATTTCCCTTGACCAACTGTAGCTCCTAAATCATAATCCTGTTCAATCTTCTTCTTCCTTCCCATTTTAGTTGCTACCTCGATACAGCCAATTTTCCTCTTCAAACCCCTTCCAGGTGGAAGGGAAGATATACGTCCATAAGGTGGAGCAGTAACTACTCCACTAACTCTACTATTAGACGAAACCGAAGATTCTTCAACTACATCTCCCCTACACTTCTTTCTCAGCCTAGAATAATCCTCCAAAGACAGACGAGATAACTCAATCGACAGCTGACAATGGTACATCCAATTAGTTGGTTGAACAATCTCAGTTCCCTTTCTCTTCTTCACCAATGACTCCATTAAAACTCTCTCACCAACAACTACCGTTACATTATCTCTTAATCACTACTCTCAGTCCTAATGAATTCCAAAACTGGCCACAACCTCACATCTAAACTATTAAGAAGAAGATCAACTAGCAAACGTCAATACAGTAACTATCTAAAACACACTGTTAAGAATCCATAGTTTCAACCGCACAAAAGCAAGTCAGCTGAAACCCTTGATTCTCGATAAAACTCTGCAAATACGTTAAGATAAAATCGATCAACATTACGAAAATAAAATACGAAAGCCTCATAGAAGAACAAAAAATCACCTCTAAGCATGAAAAACCTCTTGATTTTCTTTTTCCGTCCCATTTCGAGGTGTAGATTACTCGCTACACCAGCGAACATACTAAAACGCAGGAAAACACGCAATCAATAGAACAATCAAAGAACACCAAAAACCCTAAAATTCGGCATAGAATATACTAAACAGTGCGGAATGCGACCGGCGATGGCAAAAAAACTAGGATAGATGAATGAGATCGATGAGAGTGGGGGGGGGAGATCAGAAGAGTATCAGAACTCAGAAGAAGCATATACCTTACTTTTGAAGAAGGGAAAGCGAAAAGTAGAAAAAAATAGTAATAAATAAATAAGGATAAGCGTTGAAAAGGAAGTCTATGAGACAGGGAAAAAGGGACTGCTGTTGTTTGGCAGATGAAGAAAGTGAAGGACAAGGCGACGGTGACGGCGACACAAGCGTGGAAGTTAACTGTTTGTTAGGTTAGCGCGCCATGTCATCAGCCGTTCTACCTAGTGTGGCTAACTAACGGAGTCACAGTTTGCTATTCAGATTGGGCCAAGTTGGGCCGGCCCATTATCAGGCCTGTATAATTATAGCCTTATAGGGCTTGTTTGCATTTTGACAGGCCCGTTTTTCACGTCGACCTCGTCGCCCATCCGTTGAAGGCGTCCATCGAACTCTTAACAACGATATACAAAATTATATTTAAGAGTTACGTTATATTTATGAAAAAACACGCAAGGAAGCGGAGCTTCATCTGGTTTGTTATTAGAGATCATTTAGGTAGATGGCAGTGTGGAGGGATTCGTAATATTGAAACATGCACAGTTTTCTTAGTAGAGCTGTGAGGTGTTTATGATGGATTGAAACTAGCTTGAGAGTCCGGTTTCAGACAAGTTATACTTGAAACGGATTCACAGTTAGTGTCCATCCTTATTGGGAATAACCTGTGTCATTCCTCTCTAGTCTGGTACATTTGTGCCAAGACTTTTTACAAAGATTTTGGTTAATTCGAGTTCATAATATTTACAGACAAGGTAATTGTGTAACTGATTATCTTGCTAGTTTAGCTTTCTCTTTCGAACATGGATTTCATGTATTGTGTGACCCGCCGGAGGGTGTTTTATATTTGTTGTCCGATAAATACATAGCCGTCTTTTATTTATAATAAGCGCGACTAGATGCGCGGAGGCCACTAACCCTCCTTCCTACCAAAATAAAAATTGAAAAAACACGCAGCCCGACGACGCTTAAAACTTGATAAACTCGATGTCAGCCTTCAACGCCCTTTTTTTCCTTGTATAGGGCGTCCGTGCCAACAGCCGACATCCAAAATTTACTTTCGGACCAAGCCATCAACTTTGTATATCCATCTAGTAAAATAGGTCGGAAAATCTTGAGGTCATCCGACGCCGTTTAATTTAAACACTTGTATCGAACGACGCCTAAACCGTTAATAACAACATGAATTTGTTATAATTTGTAACAATGGACCTATACAACTTTACCCCTTCCCATTTGTATCACACCGATTACAATATTAACTTTGCCCCATTATATAACACACGGTTAAAATACTTTTTTTAAATAACTTTTTATACCATCAAATTATAAATTTCAAACAGTATAAATTACAAGTTTTTGTCGTGATTAATAACATTAAATTAATCAATAAATAAGTAGACGTATCACTTTTCTTTTTAAAAAAAAAAAAATCACAATGAGGTATTTATGAAAAAAAAAATTACTGCAATTTAATAAATAAATGTTCGAATTTTTTTTCATGTAATGAAAAAAATGGAATTTGTCGGCCGGCCTTATCCTGAAATATGAACCCCACGTATAACAGCCAAATTCGCCATCTCTCGCGCTCTCCAGCCTTGCGCTGCGTCTCCAGTCCACTCCCCACTTTACCCACTTTTTCTCTCTTTCTCCCCCTTTCCATGGCTTCATCGCCGATCTCCCTTCCGGCGTTTCAGGTTCCGCCGGCGACTTCATCCTTCGACTCCGCCCTCCACAGCAACCTCTCTCTCCCCTCCCGAAGCCTCGCTGTGGCCTCCTCCTATCTCCTATACAAGCCCCAATTCATCTCATATTATCACACTTATCCGCTCTCTAGGGTTCCCGATTCCAGCTTCACATGTTGCCATTGCCGTTCCTCTGATTCCGACTCCGAATCCGCCTCCCCTGGCGACGACGAGAGCGGCTGGGACTCGTCTATTGGGAGATTTATCAGAAGCATGGGGCGCAAGTTCGACGACTTCATGAAATCGAGGTCCGGTGATGTTGGGATGGTAGCTGGAGATAGAGATGTGGATTGGAGAGATCTCGAATTCGTTGAAGTTGAGGAGGAGTTCGATGTTGATGATTGGGATTGGAAGCGCTGGGAGAAGCATTTCATTGAGGTTGAGGACCAAGAGCGTTTGATTTCAGTGCTTAAGGTATGTCTCCCGGCCTGCTTTCTTTCGTTTATTTGAATGATAAGTTGTAGATTTTGCTGTTGATTAGTGTTTGCTTAACCTTATAACTAAGGTCAGTTTGTTTGTTCAATAATTGGACAAATAGGAATCAATTTATTGAGCTTGGTTTATACGAGATAAATCCAATATGGCCTAATCTAGGTAGCTGTATATCTAGAATCTAGAGTCAGAAATATAGCCGTTGATAACTTCCTTATCTGCAATGTTTCTTCTGTGAATTGTTTCTTCTATGAGTCGAGGCACTGAAGCTCTCTTGAAGTGCAGCTGATTTCAACCTGCTGAGGCGTTCCTACCTGAGGCATATTTTTAAAAGCATTAGTTGGGGATGGTGGGCCGCTAAGCATTTATCAATTCTGCACATGCTGGATGCTTTGATGTTATCGGTTTACTTTGTCTTGTATAACTTCCGTAAAACAGGATTACATTGTATTGTTGTTCTTATTGTTTCTGTAGGCCCTTTCGAATGTAATATTTCCTATTTGTTGTACTATAAATCGATGATTTTTTGTTAATGTATCTTCACAGTCACAGCTCGCCTATGCCGTTGATAAAGAGGATTATGAAGAAGCAGCAAGGATTAAGGTGGCTGTTGCAGCTATAGCTAGTAAGGATACTGTCGGCAGTGTGATATCTTACTTCAATGTATGCATCTTTTTATTCTCTTGTACCTTTCGCTTTAGGAAAAGAAGTCTATACTGATTTCTTTCAGTTCTTGCAATTGTTAAATGAAGAAAGCTATAAATGAAGAGCGCTACCAGGATGCAGCTTTTGTGCGTGATAATGCTGGCGCTGGATTAGTAAGTTTGCAAAACATATTTCAAGCATTAATTAGTAAGTTTGCAAAAAAAAATTATGATTCCAAGCATTATATTTAAGAGAAAATTGGATGAAATGCACCTAATGACTAATTTTGTTTAGTAAATAACCTAGGCCTATAAATTTTTAAGTGAATACCCTTATTAAACAAATAATGATAGATTTACCCTTATTTATTATAATAAATTTTATCCTAATTTAGACGTTACTCTTATAACTTTACTGTAATTATTCTTGTAAATGTAGTCACCAAGAATTGATCTCGGGTTGGTTTCACGATTTATCTTCTTGTAAAATTTTATTGTACACGATTTTACGATTTATCTTCTTGAAAAATTTTCTTGTACACGATTAATTACTAATTGATTACGCTGATCAATTATTGTAAATTTTTTGTAAAATTTTATCAAGAATTTTTTTGTACTCTTCATATTTACATGAAGAGTACAAACATGTAACATGCTAGTTTTATCAATTCACGTAAAATTTTCTTGCATTCTTTATGATTTACTAATTTATTACGCTGATTAAAATTGGTAACTTCTTCAAAATACACCTTCTTCAATTAGGGATTGTAGGTCAATTAAGAGGCAATAATTAAATAGGAATCTTTTAAATTCTTGTAGAAGCGTAAATTAGTCTAAAAAATTTAAAAGAGGTCATATTCTAACAAAATTATTGAGTTTCACAATTACTAAACAAAATTAGTGAATTAAGGCTACATAGCAAATTCACTCTATATTTAATCGTTTGCAAGTCATTGTAATGCCATTTATGTTTCATATTTATGGGGGGTTTTCCGATCTGTGTTTTATCCATCTGCTAACTTTGCTGTCCCCTCCCAGATCCACCCATTGAGATCTATTGGCTTGAGAGAGGCTGTTCATCTTGTATTCATGTTAGTGGAAGTAGGTGGTACCTCTGGAGGAGAAATAATATATTATGCCAAAAATGATCTCAGCTAGGGTTTTGGAAGCTTGACTTTGAGTCCAGTAATTGGGTGGCTGTATCATACTAAACATCAAGCAGTTCTTTGGATATTCACTAATATATTTTATGCTGACACTGTCTAGATTTTAGAAGGGGTTTTTTTGATAATGTGGGACTCATCATTATGAATCTATTTGGATCATGTCAGTGAAACCTGTTGAATGACTTCGTTTTTCTGTTGCATCTAATTTAAATCCTTCTTTATTAAAAAGTGATATGTTTTGTGCTTGCATCTTGTTCCCCTAACTCTAAGGTGTATACTCTGTTGTTTTTGGTAAATTTACATCACTTTCTGTTGCCAAGGGTGCATAAGTACTCTTTTGTTTTCTTCGGATGAAGCATGTAATACAGTATATCTGAATTTCAGGTTGGATGGTGGGCTGGAATCTCAGATGATAGAAAAGATCCTTATGGTTATATTATTCGTATAAGTGCAGAGCATGGCAGATATGTAGCAAGAAGTTACAGTCCTAGGTAGCCTATCTTCTTGCATTCTCATCCTTTTGTAAAACAAATTTATTGCAGCTTTTCTTTGTAGCATTCTGTACTTCCTCATTACATAGATGACATACTTTCAGGCAATTGGCTACATCCAAAGGTGGTGCTCCTTTGTTTGAGGTTTTCCTGACATTGAATGAGAGTGGTGTCTACAAGCAACAGGTATCATTCCTCTCCCTTGTTGAGAAAGGTACTGGATATTATACTGCTAGGAATATGCCTGCAGGCAATTTCATGTAATTGTAGGCACTGAAGAAGCTATTTGATTTCTTTGATTTCCACTTCTTATATTAATATATTCTTTCAGTCTGTCCAGAAAATGGAGCTATCTTATTTATTTTGCTGGGTAGAAACCAAAGTTGTTTCTTGTAACTACAAAGTTCTTTAAATCTAATTTTTAATGTAATTTTGTTTTGTTTGGGGATGCTGATCTAGTCTCTTTTTCTGAAGATGGGTTATGATAGCCTTACATTGATTGTCCTCTTTGCCTTCTGCATTCACTTGTTTCTTAAAGATGTAGAGTATTAAAAATTGACACTGCTCTAAATCAATTGTGTAATATGAAACTCTGGTGGATCTTCCTGTGGTTACGAAACTTGTGTGTTACGGTACCTAGAACTTGTCCCTAGCCGTAATATGTGCTCTTAATACAGTATCCTAAAAAATAGATGAAAAGTTATACTCGAGCCTCAAGGATGACACGAGTAGTGATTTTTTGGAAATGACATTATTGTCCTCTTGAGGGGAATTTTCTTCTAACATTTTCTGCATAGTAGACTTACAAAATATAATTTATATAGGAATTTAAGTTAGGTATATGGTTTTAAGATTGCCTCTAGGAAAGAGGAGCTCTCTGAGCCTTGGTAAAAACCTGGTTAGGCGGTTTACATATTTGAAATATTGAGTACATCATGTTAGTTGGACAAGTTGTGTATTCTGATTGAGTAACTGAGTTATAAACTGTAAAGCTAACTCAGATTGACTCTATGAAGAGATGGCTTGGGGATTACTTGCACAGAGCTTCTTCCTTGGTTGTCATATAACTTGTCTTCTTGCAAGGCATGTTTTTTTTCTGTTAAACTTTTTAATTTGCCTAATTCTGCAGGCTGTATATCTGAAGCGGAAGGTTGTTTCTCAAAGTTTTCCATCAATGGCCTTCCCAAAATTTTCTACATCACCTAGCGGCATGAATACTCTAAACCCGACCGGAGGCAAAACTGACCTTTTTGATCCATCTACTGAAGACCCTGAGGTCATTGATGATGGAGATGATTCTGATTTAGCTGGACTCTCAGGATTTCCAGGTATTTTGCCGGATCCAGTTCCTAATTTAGAGGTGAAAGTACTGAAGGTGACCCTTCCTGGAAAGCTTGACCAGGATTCAGTATCTTTAATGGCTGGGCAGTTTATGGAAGATGAAGAAAAGAAGGCAGATTTAGATAGGGATAATGTAGATGATGGAACCACTGATGAAAGTGATAACGATAGTGATGATTTTGACGTGGGAGCTGGCAATGGGTCTTCTGACAGAGAAGACCAAAATGAAATTGCTGTCAAAGTTGTTGTTAGTGGTCTTTTACAGAAACTTGCTAGTAGAGTTTCGCCCAAAGATTTGCTTAGAGTCCCAGCGAAGCTGGAGAAAAAAGGACGGAAAACATTTTCCTTAACTGTTGAGAATGATGATGATCAGGGAGATTCTGGCACCAAGAATCAGACACCAACGAAAAATAGACCTAAGTTTAAAGGTCGTAGAAGTCCGCATCGCATATTATTTGATCTGGAAAAGTTTGTCAACAAGGGAGAGAAGATCCCAATGAAGGTTGCACTTACATACTGGACATCTCTTTCTTCATTCTTTGTTCAAGAGGAGAACAGTATCTGTTTATTATTTTTAGTCAATTTGTTTGAAGTACATGCTTAAAATGTGCAGGTGCTCAAAGATGTGGGAGATCTAATTAGTTTCACACTAAGGCAGGCTCAATCTAAGCAACCTTTGTCTGGGTCTACGACTTTTAACCGCATTGAATTGCCACAATATGTAGATCCTCTGAATGGTGAGTTGACTTGGGAATATCTTTTCTTAAAGCTTCTCATTGTGCCCTTATAGTTATGTTACTGCGTGAAACTTATAAAATGTCTAGTATCGTATTTCTTTCATCTTTGATCAGGTCTTTATGTTGGCGCGCATGGACCTTACAATACTGAAGTGATCCAGTTGAGGCGCAAGTTTGGTCAGTGGAAAGACAATAGCTCAACTAGTGGGGCTGATCTTGAGTTCTATGAGTATGTGGAAGCTGTGAAAATAACTGGGGATCCTTATGTGCCAGCTGGCGAGGTACTTTATCTGCTTATCTACTGTCTTATTTGGGCAACGATCACTGCTAACTGGAACCCTAATGTTGTATTGTATAATTGTATTCGTGATGATGTTTAGATTTCTTCATCATACGCAACTGTATTCTAGTGGATGAGCATATGCTAATTTTTTGCAGCAATATTTGTATATAAGTAGGAATAGAGTCCCGATTCTAGCATTGCCTGGTTGGTATTTTTACACTCGTTCACAAACATTAGTTCGTAGACAGAGACTTGGCCTACCTTGGTGTAGCAAAGAGTCTCAATGCTAGCAATTGCCTGGTTGATCGTATACCTTCTTGCATTGAAGGTTTTTTTTAATCATTGAGTTTTTTTTTGTTCTTTTTGCTGATTTTCTCACAGCTCCACGGGCGCGGAGTAATGCCTCCACTTAGAAACTACATGTTTTGTTTTTTTTATTATGTCAAACACTCAAATAGAATTTCAACTAGTTTTTTAAGTTATGAAACATCTACAAGCAATTCCTCAGACAACTACACCTACTCGAAGACCTTGTTTTGGCAAACACGACCTTAGGTTTTACTAAAATGCCTCGTCTGGTTAAACTTTGCTTCTTTTGTCTTTCCTATATTACACATTGTTGCCTAGGTAATCACAAATTTCTTGTCCATTTGCTAAAAGTGGATGAAATTGATAGGATTGTTTTTGCTGCAGATTGCATTCCGTGCAAAGGTTGGAAAAAGATACCAGCTTCCTCATAAAGGAATCATTCCAGAAGAGTTTGGGGTGGTGTGTCTCAGTTTAAATGGTTCAACCTATTGTATCAATGAAGTTGTTGCAGTTTTTTTTTCTAAATGCCGTTTCCATTCATATGTTTTGTCTAATGTATGATTTCCCAGGTTGCAAGATACAGAGGACAAGGAAGGCTTGCTGAGCCTGGTTTTCGAAGTCCTAGATGGGTTGATGGCGAACTTGTCATTCTTGACGGGAAGGTTCATGCAATTCTTCTACTTCTTTTCTGCCACATTTTATCACTCACTTAAATAAAGAAACCTTGTGTTCACACGGATGTTGCTTAATACTTATGCAGTACATCAAGTCCGGGCCAGTAGTTGGATTTGTTTACTGGGCTCCTGAGTTTCAGTTCTTGGTGTTCTTTCAAAGGCTCAGGCTAGAAGAGTAGTACTTTTTCAAGTACTCGATGAAGTCATATATATTCATTATTTCCTTGGATTTACAAAGGTAAAATCTCCTCCATCTTCGATATAATATGACCTCGGCTGCTGAGCCTTTTTCATTTCACACTAACTGCATGTGCTGCTAGCAATGCTACTTCTTTCATGGCTGAACTTCTACTTAAACCATGTGTATTTTAATTACAAGAATGGTATTTTTATAGCTGAGTAGTTTTGGCAAAGAGCTTGAAACCTTTCACAGGCGACAAAATCTTCTAATCATGTACTTTATATTGCCAGACGTGTCTCAACATTACCAAATTTTATGATTTAGGATACCCAATCCAATCTGTAAATGCCACTTTAGGTTAACCTATGGTAAAGTTGAGACATTTTGACCTATTATGATCCCAAGTTAACTAATATAATACCGAAAACCCGAAATTACCTAGATATATCTGGGGATTCTAATAGTATATCCCCTAATAGTAACAATGCCAACGGTCCAGACCGTAATAGACCGCTGGCAGTTCTACATCTAATGGTCCATGGACCGGACCATAATGGTCCATACCGTAATTGCCCATTTTTCAAAATTTTCCCCAAAAAATATATTCTTTATGGGTTCAATATGGCCCGGGTTTGGACCGGACTGTATCTTAAATTCTTTCAAAAAAATGTGAAAAGGTAGAAAGCCGTCCGGTTCTATTACGGCCAGGGACCGGACCGGACCAGATCTGATCTAACAATGACGGGCAAAGATCGGTCAGATCCTAAATTCCAGTCCGGTCTAAATTTGCACAGCCCTGTTTTTTTCATAATCTGTTACTATTTTATATCTGTTTAATTATGACTGAATCTCGATCACATGTTCACATACTTCAGTTCGTAGACAGGGACTTGGCCTACCTTGATGTAGCAGAAAAGAAGTAGAGAAGAGGTTTAAGCTTTGTCAGAAGTTTTTACTGTTGCCAAAATACCAAATCTTCAGTTCCAAATTCAGCATTCTCTATGGTATGTGTATATTACTATATTTCAAGTGCTACCTGTAGGAAAATTTTCCCTTCATTACCGTACATGTAAGTATCTCTTCGAAGCATCATATAATGTTACCGTTAACATCAGTTGTAAATGGAAATAATGTGGCAATTCTCTTTCTGATTTCTCCTCGTTGTGTTTGCTTACCTTTGCATCTATCTGCTGATCGTTATAGCATTGATCTATTACTTTTGTCAAGCTTGTTGATTCAGAGCTGTGGATGACAGGCCAGTAGAATAGTCTTAAAACGATGGATTTAATAGCAATCACAGATTCACAGGTATTAGAAACACCAAACACATTTTTGCAAACAATCTTCAAAGTTTTTTAGAAATAAATTTGAAATCTTTTAAATAATAAGTATCTTTTAGTAAAATAGTATCTTTTAGTAAAATTGTGGTTGTAGTTTTTAGTAAGGGTGGTTTTGCGATTGTAGTTTATAAAAATACTCCGTACACATGTTTAATTAAATGGTTAGAAACTCTAACGAAGACATATATCATATTCAATTGAAATTGCTTCGATTTAACCAATTTTTCACAACCATTCGAAGTCCCATAAAACCTAGCCCAATGAGACTCTAAAACACCAGTTTTCACAACTCTTGTAACCCCATACTGAACCCCTACGGTGAAACCTTTAAACTTAATTAAACGCTGCATTTTACTATATTCTTGTAACTTGAATCTAATAGAAACCCACCAACCCCCAACTAAACACAACCTTAGCATTATACCATGGTATGAAGATTTTTTTCAAATAAAATATCATATTTTTCTTTTTCAAAAATACATGATAAATAAAAGTTAGCAGATGAACGTGAATTATTTTGTGCCTTATGAAATGCGAATCTAATTTATATTTTTAATATTAAATTTTGTGGATGCATTTGAATCATAAGACACTTAAACTTATAAAAATGAATGAATTTGTCATCAAAAGTTTTTTTTTAGAACAATTATCATAATTCTCCTAATTCATTGTTCAGAAAATGTAAAATGATATCTCACCAAAAAAAAAAAAGCTTTTAAACGAAAAAAAGCTTTTAAAAAAGGCCACGCGTCACTAGAATGCCAAAAAACTTCAATTTTGCGATGTAAACACAAGCTAAAAGGGGAGGAGCTCAGTAGAGAAGCAAGCAGCGTACCCCAATGGCGGCATCTTCTTCATCATCCTCAACTCGGAACCCGGAATTCAGGAAGGATCTCATAAACAATAAATGGGTGATGTTCTCGCCTGCCCGATCCAAGCGTCCATCGGATCTCAAATCCAAAACCCCAGCTACCAACCACCAAATCCACGAGTGTCCCTTCTGCGTCGGCCATGAGCACGAATGCGCGCCCGAAATATTTCGGTTCCCACCCGGTTCCTCATCCGATTGGAGAATCCGGGTTATTCAGAACCTTTACCCGGCCCTTAGCAGGGAAATTGAACATGATCCGAACGTTGGTGACCCGAATTCTGGAGTTTTGAGTGGGGCCGGGTTCGGATTCCATGATGTGGTGATCGAAACGCCAACCCACCCGGTTCATCTTTCGGACCTTCCGGCGAAGGAGGTTGGGGATGTGATTTTGGCTTATAAGCAGAGGGTGCTCCAGCTAGCTTCTGTTGTGGGTGTCAAATACATTCAGGTATATCACCTTCTTTTGATCTTATGTATTGAGGTAGTGTTTGGTTAAGTTTGTTAACTTAGGGATGATATATTGTGTATGTAGTCTTTGAGGATTTTAAGAGATCCATACCAGGCAGGAATAAGTGTGTTTAGTGTGCTTGGTTCAGATGAATTGAAGAGATTTGGTAGGAGAGACTAGGTAGTGTTTGGTTGATACAAACCATAAGATACAGCTTGATGGTATACTTTTGGATAATAATAGAGTGTCTATAAGATAAAATCCTTGAACCTTCACTAGAGGATTTGTTAGTTCGTTAAGATTTCTAGTCTTTCTCGCGGATCGGTGTCTCTCCATGTGTTGCCTCTTGATGAAGCAACACGTCTCTTTCTTTCGTTATCTTCGCAACTTCCGCTTCTGGGCATTTTGATGACCCGGAGATGTTAATGATTGTAGGCTTTGCTTAAGTTATCTATGAACAAATTAGATTGTTCTAAAGGTAGGGAGATCTACTTTCCAAAGTGTTTCAGGGTGTTCTTACTTATTAAATAGTTAAAATAAAAGGCAAAGCTGATAGTATGCTTTAATGGGGTAATGGTGAACAAAAACAATCTGTTGTTTGGACTATCAAATATGGTGATTGAAAATGTTTTTTTTTACCGTTTTGATCCCAATCGGGTGTACAGAGATATGTAAAATAGAAAAGAGTAAAAGAAATGAAGAAAAATATAGAGTCACTTGGACTTAATTGATGATATGAATATATTTTTTTTCCTTTTCACTCTTACACATGATGCATAGGAGTGGTACTGCTACTCTTTCTTATTCTCTGATATGTATATGGCTTGCTTCGCCTTTTTGGCTCTTCTGATCTAGATGTACATTGCTATATCTGTGAATTCTCTGTTAAGTAGTTTTCAATTCTAGCTTGCTGTTGTGACAAACGAGGAAATTAATGCTATAGCAAAGCAAAGACCATGGGTACATCTAATGCTAGCACTTCAATTCTCTTGAGGGATATTACATTTGGCCCAGATACAACTTCTAAAGTTGAGGAGCTATAACAGATATATTCATCCAAATAGGTTTAGAATAACTTAATACTCGGTAAGCTGGTATTAGTTTTGACTCCAGTGTGAATAATCTCATAAGGTATATTGTTCCTTGTGAGTCTATATAGTTCTACAAGCTTATTTTAAAATTATGGTTTCCCTAGTTGTGATAGATTCGACACATCTTCATTGATAATAATTTTCTGGAATGCAGATTTTCAAGAATCACGGTGCTTCAGCTGGGGCATCAATGAGCCACTCTCATAGTCAATTGATAGCTCTTCCACTGATTCCTCCCGTGTTATCCACTCGCCTTGAAGCTATGAAAAGCTATTTCAATCAGATGGGGAAATGCATTCTTTGTGAGGTTCCACCCAAGGAATTACAGATTGATGAATCAAAACATTTCATTGCAACTGTTCCTTTTGCTGCAAGCTATTCTTTTGAGATATGGATTGTTCCCCGGAATCACTCATCTCATTTTCACGAGATCAATGATGAAAAGGTGATCACTTGTCTTCTCGTTGCTTTGTTTCTTGTCAGTCAACATTTTGTATTCTCATGAATCATATTATACAATTCCTCTCCAGTTTTAGTCTTTCCAATATGATGCTGGCTGTTGCAGAACATGTTTGATCACTTATCCTTTGTGTTAGAGAAACATTGGTATTAGGATCTGAAGTGGAATAAACAAAGAATAATGATGTTGTAAATTGTATACAAACTCGTAAGCATGCTTTTTGATGTTGTCATTATGTTCATTCGTGCAGGCAGCTGATCTTGGCGGTTTACTCAAACTCATGCTTCAGAAAATCAAAACACAACTTAATGACCCGCCATTTAACTACATGATCCATACTTCACCACTTGACATTGGAGATTCCTATTTACCTAGCACTCACTGGTTTCTTCAGATAGTTCCTCAACTAACTGTCTTAGCAGGCTTTGAAGTCGGAACCGGCTGCCATATCAACTCCGTTTTCCCAGAAGACGCTGCAAAGGTTCTCCGAGAAGCTAACCCACATTCTGATCTAACTTGATGATCATATGATTTACCGTTCAACTATGACTATTCTGCACAAAATCATCTTGAATGTCATTGAGGTAAAAATACTACAATTTGTGATCTTGCCATAACATAGTGATGTTTTTGGCATGTACAAATACTACAATTTGCTGTAATTGCCAGATCTATGACTGATCTCAACCCTAAAGGGAAAGGCAAAAATAAAAAATCACAGGTCTCGGAAAATGGCATGTACAATTTGTTGTAATTCTTAGATATCTCCCCCTTGGCGAGAGCTTGAACAGGAGCTAATAAGTCGCTTTGAAGAAGTCATTATATAAGCGAGCATGACTTGGGCCAGGCAAAGAGAGTGTTTGCCCGTTTTCACGGGTTGGTTTTGGACCGAGCTCGGAATTCGGGCCTTGCCCGAATAAAGGGTTTACTCAAATACGTATTTAGGAGAGGAAAACAATGCAGGACATTTCTCTTTCAGTGATACAAATAGCAACGTGATAGTCAATAAGGAAAGAAAATGCATCTCAAAATACAACTCTAACATCAAATTGTTGTTGTTTAGAACAATCTCAAACTCTAACTCGAAGGAATATATATTAGCAACCAATTAATGTAGACAATGACAAGATACGAACGGTTCTCTTGGGCACACTATATCGCGCAAATGATATGCAACATTACAAATGATACAAATAGCTTTTAAAAATCCAACTAAGTAAACTGAGATTATTAATGAATTGTGGTGAATCCAATCACGTTTTAGAAGATTCTTAACAATCGTTCTCCCAATTGGAACAACCAGGACTAAAAATTCATTTTCAATTCATTTTGATGAACAAGTTGAAAATAGACAAACTTGGAATTTCAACAAAGACAAGAAGATGCAGGCGGCATAGGTTGCAAGGATTTGGACCGTGGTTGCAATTCATCTTCGGTGGTGTGCGTACAATCACTAATCGCTCCCATCCGGTTAGACAACTTTGCGTAGGAAAGGAGACAAAAACCGAGCTGTTTTTTTAACCTTGTGTGTCACATTGTGTACAATATTTGTACAATATTTAATGAATTTTACGCGATTCTTAAGACGTACCGAAAAAACTCCTTTTCAAAATTCTTTTTTAAATGTGAAAAATCAATAATAAAATGCAAATGTGTGCGAATGATACATTGATATATCATATATATCATACATCCACACCAGCCACCCATAGAGAGTTAAGATTAATTTTAGGTTTCTTAGCGTATATCTTGTTACTTTTTTATTTTTCTCTTTCTTCCACCTCATTCTAATAACACATCTTACTTTTTACCCAAATCAATAAAACGTTTCTATTGATCTTAACAATTACAAAATATTATAATATGTTATATGTACAAAAATAAAAATATTCTTAAATTAAGATAATATGCCTAAAATAGATGTTATACATGAACAAAAAAATATTTGATGCATCATACTATTTTCTTGTTTCTATAAAATATCTCCTAGTTGAAAATAAGAACGTGGTTAATCATTTGATGTCCTAAACGTATCAATTAAATGATTAAATTTAAGAGAGAAAGAATGAAGCAAACCAAATATTCATACTCATACCTTTAAAATCATTTGATACCGATATCTTAAAATGTCAAACGGGTTATGAATATTCATACCTTTAATTATTTGATACCGATATCCTAATACTAAACAGGGTACCCGTACTCGTACATTTAATCAAGGATATCAATACGAAACCCCTTAGATATTTACATAAAATCTGTACCAACATTAAACATCGAATCAGTTAATTGATTATGTGGCACAAATCTTCTGTTAAAAACCTGAATTTGGCGCAAATCTCCTGATAAAAATCTGAATTATGAAATACAATAGCTTGCTAGTTCAAGTTATGTGGCACAAATCTTGTGATCTGAATTTTCTAGTACACAGAACCAGATGTCCACAAAAGCAAATAAAGACGAAGGAAGAGCCACAAAATAATCATCCGGTAGAATATCAAAGGGGGTTCTGATATTGAGTTTAGGGTGAGCAAGAATGGAGCATTTTGTAAGGGAATCACTTCCATTTTTTACTATGTTGGTGGTGGAGTGTGTGGAAGTAGGGCTTATAACACTAAGCAAAGCAGCCATGTCAAGAGGGATGAGCAACTTCGTCTTTGTCGTCTACTACAACGCTCTAGGCACCCTCTTCCTTTTTCCTGCTTTCTCTCTTCGCTTTTTTAGGTATTCATATTTCAATTTCACGATCTTCCTTTTGCTCTGCTTTCTGTTCTAACCTGTTTAGCTGTCTTTCCATTTGCAATTTTGCAGCAGAAAGAGGAGCCCTATTACCTTTCCTCTTCTCTGTAGGTTCTTTCTTCTGGGTTCTATTGGGTATGCTGTTGTCAATCCGATTTTTTTTTGATTGTCTTTAGCATTTTGAGTTTTGGAATGTGGGCTGTACTTATATATATGTATATTTGTTTTCTGAAGGATTTGCTTCCTGCAAATATCCGCATATGCTGGAATCAATTACAGCTCTCCTACATTAGCAGCTTCCATTGGCAATACTATACCTGCTTTCACTTTTCTTCTTGCAGTTTCTCTGGGGTATGTATTTGAATATTTTGAAGTTTTGAAAATGATTGGTGATGAGTATTTGATTTTGAGATCTGGGTTGTGTCTAATGTGATCGATTAGGATGGAGAAGCTTGATCTAAGGAAATTTACCAGTCAGGCAAAATCCCTGGGTACAATTGTTGCAATTTTCGGTGCCACTGTGATGACTCTTTACAAGGGTCCAGTTCTATTAACAGCTAGAGAGTCCTTGCACATGAGTAATGATCTTCCTTTACCACCCCAGAAGTCGAACTGGGCGCTTGGGGGTCTTCTTTTGATTGTTACTTGCTTGCTGTCATCTACATGGAATGTCTTGCAGGTAATAGGATAGAGACTGCTGCGCTTGCCTTGTATGATGAGTTTCAATCATTTATTGAGCTCTTTGTATGAATCTTATTTTTCAGGCAGCAACTGCTAAAGATTACCCAGATCAAGTGATCATAGTGTTTTTCTTCAGTTTATTTGGCACAGCTCAATCTGCTATTGCAACCATTTTCCTTGAGAAGAATCCCGGAGCATGGAAGATCCACAATAAAATTGAGATCATTGTTATCCTCTACGGTGTAAGAGGATCCGTCTGAATTTGAAATATTGTTGACATATATAGAGAGGTTGAGAAAATTTTCTGTTTTCATTGGCAGGCACTAGCAGTGACCGCTTTCCGCAACAGCGTTGTGACATGGTGCCTTAACAAGAAAGGGCCGGTCTACGTGTCCATGTACAAGCCCCTAAGTATCATTATAGCAGCGTTCGTAACATATATATTTCTTGGGGACTCTATCTATCTCGGCAGGTAAATAAGTCTTCTACAGGTGGTCGAATTGATTTGTTTCAGTAACCGGACTAATCACTTTGTTGTGATGCAGTGTGATAGGAGCAACTGCAATAGCTGCGGGGCTTTACCTTGTGATATGGGGCCAGGTAAAAGAGAAGAGTGCTACTGTAGTTAGTGACGGCGTTAGTGTTGATCCTAGGGCTCCTTTGTTGCAAATCAGCTCTCCTTGAAACAACTGATCATTCTAGGATTAACTTGCTTGTACGGTATAAGCAAGTTATATACATGTTACATGCTTGCAAATCAGCTCCCCTTGATGTGAGATGATGATATAAGTTATACCATCATCTCACATCAACTGTATTCATGGTCTAGTTATAGGGAATCCCAATTATATGTATTTTTCGAGAAATATGTTTAGCTTGTAAGTTTGTATGATGATCAATTAGATGTTCCCTATTTAAACTGTGATTCCCTTCACTTCAAATCAAAACTCTGGTTCAACAGAATTCGGAACACGTGTGTTTATATACATGTTACATGCTTGCAAAAATTTTCATGGGAAATTTCGGATGGTGTTCATGTACTTTTGACTTTCCAAATTATGCCCATGACTTTTTCAGTTTCCGGATAATGCCCTTGAGTTTTTTACTTTTCCGGACTAGGTCGTTCTACCATTTATAAATTAACATTTATTAACATTTTAAGGGAACAAAGAAAATAAGTCATTCAAGAAATTATATGCACCCTTGAAATGACTATTAACAATACCTAGCAAAAAAATAATAATAATTTTTTACCTCAAAATGTTAATTTATGAATGGTTGAAGTTTATAATCCGAAAATGTCAAAAACTCAAGGCCACCATCCGTAAACAGAAAAATCCTTGGGCATAATTTGAAAAAGTTAAAAGTACAGGGCAACATCCCGGATTTTACAGTTTTCATTTATTTTGCGGGGCAGCAAGTAGCAACCAATGTTGTTTCTGGTAAAATCTTAATCCTATTTTTAATTGGAATTGTGTTTTGTTTGGGGATGTTGAGCTAGTCTCTTATTCTTAAGATGGGTTATGATAGCCTTACATTGATTCTCCTCTTTGCTTCTGAATTCACTTGTTGCTTAAAGATGTAGAGCATTACAAATTGGCACTGCTGTAAATCAATTGTGTAATATGAAACTCTGGTGGATCTTCCCGTGGTTATGATAACTTGTATGTTAAGGTACCTAGAACTTGCCCCTATCCGTAATATGTGCTCTTATACAGTGTCCTCAAAAATAGATGAAAAATTGTAGTCAAGGCTCAAGGATGACACGTGCAGTGATTTTTTGCTAATGGCATTATTGTCGTCTTAAGGCGAATTATCTTCTAACATTTAAGCTAGGTAGTAGGTATATCGTTTTAAGATAGCTTACAGGAAGGAGGAGATCTCTGAGCTTTGGTAAAAAAACTGGTAAGGTGTGGTTTACATATTTGAAATATTGAGTACATTATGTTAGTTGGACAAGGCATATCATCTGATTGTGTAACTGAATTATAAACTGTAAAGCTAACTCAATTTGACTCTATGAAGAGATTGCTCGGGGATTACTTGCACAGAGCTTCATAGGTTAACTTGCCAATTATGTATGACAAGTTTTTTTCTGATAACTTTTTAATATGCCTGATTCTGCAGTATGAATACACTAAACCTGACCAGAGGCAAAACTGACCTTTTTGATCCAGCTACTGAAGACCCTGAGATCATTGATGATGGAGATGATTCTGATTTATCTGGGTTTCCCGGTATTTTGCAGGATCCAGTACCTAATTTAGAGGTGAAAGTACCGAAGGTGACCCTTCCTGGAAAGCTTGACCAGGATTCAGTATCTTTGATGGCTGGGTAGTTTTTGGAAGATGATAGCGTTAGGGTTTGAGAACCCATACAAATGGTGGGAAGAACCACACTGTGATTAGTCTTATTGAGCCTAATATATAGGCAATACAAAATATATAATATATAAACTCATAATCTATTCTAACTTAAAATAACCGAGGGTATCAAATCATATATTCTTCAATTAGGAAAGATATCAACCTAATGATATTATCTCAATAGCTGATTTGGACAGGGATAATGTAATTGGGAGCTGGCAATGTGTCTTCTCTGACAGAGAGGACCAAAATGAAATTGCTGTCAAAGACTCAAAGTTGTTGTTACTTGTTAGTGGTCTTATACAGAAACTTGCCAGTAGAGTTTGACCAAAATGAAATTGCTGTCATTTGTGAAACATTGGTATTAGGATTTGGGTGTGGGGATGGTAGATTAGAGAAACAAAGGGATTATTGTCTTTATGTTCATTCGTGCAGGCAGCTGATCTCGGCGGTTTACTCAAACCAAAGCTTCAGAACATCTCAACACAGCTTAATGACCGGCCGTTTAACTACATGATCCATACTTCACCAGTTTCAGCAGATAAATCCTGAACTAACTGTCTTAGCAGGCTTTGAAGTCGGAATCGGCTGCCATATCAATTCCGTGTTCCCTGAAAACGCTGCAAAGGTTCTCCGGGAAGCTAAGCTGCATTCTGATCTAGCTCGATGAGCATATGAGTTGCTGTATAATTGTATAAATATGACTATACTGCACAAAATCACCTTGAGGCATCCTTGAGGTAAAATGTGATTGTGATTTGGGGCATGATAGTTCGTCCTTTCGATTAGAGTCTTGATTTATTTTTTGATCAAATGATGTTAGTTGTGAACTTGCCATAACACAGTGATGTTTGGGGCATGACTAATGCCACAATTTGTTGTAGTATTAGTACAAAGCAATTTTTATCCTTCTTTTTTTTTTGGTAGTTTCGGGCTGAAGCCGGAATATAATCCTCGGGCTTGGCCCATACCCGTGTAGTAAGTAGGACCATCAAACTTTGATGGTTCTAATCTAAATGACGGAACATCAAACTTTGACGTAAATATCCGCGATCGTGATGCAAATCCAAACTTACCAATTTTTGAAATAGAGCCTATAACCATTCTCAAAGAGCTAACTCTGGCCAAAAAAAAACAAGGCAGGCGGAAAATTGAAATTGAAGGGGATAACATCAACATTAATAATTGTGTCATGCTATTTGGAAATCCCTGGAAAATCGAAATCCTGATTGGAGATATCGTTCTCCATTCGCATCAAACATATCTTCATGGAAGTCTACAAGGGGACGAATATCGTTCTCCATCCATCGTCCACGTCAAACATATCTTTATGGGAGTCTACAAGGGGGGCAAATGCCCTTTTTACTACTCACTGCTAGTTGTCACGTGCTCCTTTGCTAGTTGAAGAACTCATCCACAATGATGCTCTTCACCGGCTAATATTCGTGACTTCACATTCGTGACCACTAGTAGTTTGTCGCTCTAGTTGACCACTCGAGCACCGGCGATATCTGATGCGTCGAAATTATTTCCTTAAAAAAAAAAAAGTCCTTTTTTTTTTTTCCTTTATGGAGGGAGGGAATGTATAGTTGGCCGAGGGAAGTAAACTGAAACATGCAGACAAAAATGGTGATATCATACTACACAACTCCATGTTCTCCTCTACCTATCATCCCAAGCCTTCACAACTTCATCACAACACCAAACCCTAGATTTTCAAACTTCCGCAATTCAACATTTCCCGGGACAAATTTGCATAAGAACGGGTTCTACTCTTCTCCCGCACCTAGCAATGTGCAGTTTCATGCCAAATTTGGGGACTCGGATCACAGTAATTCCCCAATTTCCACTCAAACTTCTCCATTGGAGGTAGAAGAATCAGCAGTAGAGCAAGCGACTTCCGCTAGCAATGGCGGTCCGTCATCTTCCTCGGGTTTGCTGTCTTTTCTTTGCCCTTTGTTGAAACTGTTCTCCGTAAGTTGTCCTTACATCAGTTCCTCCCTATTTCATCAAATTCATAAATTTGTGTTAGGTTATTGAATTTGTAAATCGTGATGACTTACTTTTTTTCACGTGGTTACAGGCAACAGATCCTTCTCAAGAACGAAATCATGCGTTTGAGGTAGTGGGTTCATGATTTGCTCTCTTGATTTGGTATAATAGGTGAATAGTTTGATCATCGACTGTTCTTAACATATATGAATACATTTTAGAGGGTATTTTGATTTTCATGGTTTGGAATTGTGAAAGAGAAGACTGATCTCATTATTCTCATCATATTCCATCTAAGCATTATCTTTAGGATAACTTCCTACTATGAAGACTATAATTAAGATCAAATGTTTGTTCTGAATGGATACAACCATTCTATCATTTCTCTTTCTCTGCGTTGCTGATGAAGTGATGAAATATACATGTCCACAAGTTTTCTTTTGTGCAAAATGCATGTTGGTGACCTCTACTGGCCATTATCAGGTTGCCACATCATCTATATCCTCCTTGGTGAGATACCCATGGGGTTCAAAATCACTACCAGATAATTCAGACAGCATAAGTGCTGTTAGGGAGGGTCAATATGCACCATTGCAACTGTATGAGTTTGGTAATGATTTCTTCTGCACTATGGTTACCAATATCCTTATCCGCAGTACTACAATTTGAAGTAGTTCTGCTGATATATGTTTACATGCTGAGGATTGATTGTGTTTATGCGAATTTGCTGGAATCTGATGTTGAGTTGTAGACTGTAGAGTTGAAACCATGGGAATGCTCTACTTGGATTTCTTACTTTATACTGAATCTTGCTAAGATAAGCTTGGTGGTAATCTCTTCATTTGTCCAGCTATATAATATAGTCTTTGCAAGCTGTTTTCATTTTCTAATTATGTTTTATGTGTTTTTCTCTCTTTTTTTCTCCTTTGTAAATTGAATAAATGATTAAATCATTTAAATAATTAAATGTATTTTCATTTTTGAATGGTGGATATTGGGTTCCATCAGAGGCATGCCCATTTTGCAGGAGAGTTCGAGAAGCCTTGACAGAACTTGATCTATCCGTAGAGGTATGATTGCTGCCGGATCTCGTAAAATGCTTTAACTGTGTAAAGATTTCTAGTTTGCTCTGAGGTTGAGCTTCTACCGAGTCCTGCATCAGTAAACACCCTTTTGTCTTGTTTTTCTTCGGCTAATGTTTGGTAATTATTGTAATATTAGAAAAAAGAGTCAAGTCCTTTGAATGCTTTGTCAGTTATCATTGGGCTATGATAGAACGGAGGCTACAAGCTGTGCAATATCCTCTTTCTGTGCTTGTCAGTTGTCAATATTGCCCATATTATGGGGGTGGATTCTAGTTCTAGTTCATGTAGTTTTGGCATTTTCCTTATTTTCATTTTTGTAGTGAATTGATACTCATGATAGAAAAGTTGCCTATTTTTTCATGTAGGAAAAATATATAATTAGTATTAAGACCAAGAGACTGCATATTTCTTTTGATGGAAACTGAATTGAGGAGCCATGGACTGTATACATTCATTTTGTTTGCTTAATTATGGTACATAAACAAGCAGGTTTACCCTTGTCCAAAAGGTTCAGTAAGGCATAGAGAAATTGTTAGAAGATCTGGAGGCAAAGAGCAGTATGTAATTAATCCTTTTTCTCATCATTGTAAAACTAGTTCATATTCTCACAGTAAATGTGCAACTTCCAAATTAAGAATGAGATGTTTAGTTACAAGGCAGTTTACTTTGTATGGAAAGTATGATTAAAGTTTAAGAGAGTTTTGGATTTTTCAGAATTATACAAAACCTCAAATTATTAGTTCCAATTTTACATCATAAATTTAAACAAGAGAAACTGTATTTGTTGATTTAGGAAGGCAGGTTATAGAGCCTGATATTTAGAATTGCTAATACAATGATTCAGATTGACTTTCCTTGGAAAGAGGAGATGAATTTAACGCTTAGTTCTTGGACCTACACGATTGTCACTGGAAAGGCAACATTGCTAAAAAAATATTTGCTATTGTGAAGGGTGTTTGTCTAGGTTCAAAGTGATTGATATAGTTCTTGTGGGCATGGTTGACCTCATAAATGTAATCACAAACTAGAGCTGACATCTAACCAACCCTAATTAACTCAAAGTAACATCTCTTGTAAAAGTTGAACGATTTGACTAACAAAACCAATATGATAATGACTTATTACAGAATCCGTAATAATTCTTTCACGGAACAAAATTTGAATGATCATCAAAAAAGAGATTAATCTTTTACTATTTGTATAAAAAAATTTACCATGAATTTCTATGTGATTTTTGTACAAATTATCAGGCCTAAGTAAATGTTGTGATGTAGATTTCCCTATCTCGTGGATCCAAATTCAGGTGTTTCAATGTATGAAAGTGGTAAGCTTTGAGTTTTCTTTTAGTTTTTCTCCTGTTATTCCGCCTAATCATGGCTTCCATATACATGGCACCACTGCACCAATGCATTCTTCTCCTATTGATTACTTCACATTTGACTGCCCCAGAAAAAAGCACCAATACTGATTGCTTGGTTATCTTTTATGTGCATATATACACTTTTGGTATTTTATTTTAAGGGTGTGTTTGACATGAAATTTGGTACGCTTGCTTGTTGCTTATATAAGCTACTAGACAAACAAGAATGAAGAACTTATAAGGCTATAAGCTCAGATTTGCCAGTGGTATACATGGCCGAATGCAGCAAGCAATTTTCTAAAAAAATTTGGTTTTGTATAGTTCCATCCTTACAGAAGTTTGATTGATTAAAGTACTAAATCCCATCTATAAGTTCATTTCATTACCCTGCTTTACTTTGTATGTCATAGATCAGATCGTGAGGTACCTGTTCTCTCAGTACGGTAATGGAAGACAACCTTCTGCTGGGCTTTTAGAAAGGTATCATCATCATTCATCTTCCGATAACTTATTTCTATAGAGCAGAAACCTTTGTTTATAGTGTCAGATAATCATAATCCTCCAGTGCATGCTTATTTTTGTAATTGTTTTGACTTTTATTGTTTGTTACACAATTTATGCAATATTGCATGATTTGGCAAAAGATAAGACAATTTTTTAAAAAATATTTTTGAAGCTTATTGTTAAAAAACTGAAGTTAGTTAAATTGCTAGGATGTGTCTCCCCGATGGATAGTTGTTTGGTTTAATCATTCAATCTTCATCAGGCTTTGTTTTCTAACTGATCGTTCATCAACCAGCACGCTGTTCACAGGATGGATGCCCACGATTCTACGAGCCGGTAGAGGGATGGCGCTGTGGGAAAAGGCCAAGCGGGAAACACCGCCTCAAAAGCTAGAGCTTTTCTCATATGAAAATAATCCTGTAAGTAATTGGTTGTAGTTTTTAAATCATCCGTACTTTTTTTTCTCACTTCTCTTATATTTTTCTTCCAAAAGTGAATCTGGCAAGTCATATATGATCTCTTTTTCTCAAATGAAAGTGCTTGGAATAAATTTTTCACGAGACCATTGGCATACATGGAATAAATTTTTCATGAGACCATTACATGCATGCCTATGGTGGTTTTATCTGCATGTTTGTGTCAAGATATAACATAATGGTCATTTCTTTTCCTATTGCACTGTTATGTATAGTATGCACGGATTATTCGCGAGGCTCTTTGTGAACTGGAGCTTCCATACATCCTTCAAAATGTTGGAGAAGGATCAAATCGTATGAAGTCACTTCTTCAAGCATCCGGATCTACAGAGGTTAGCTAGATTTTTTATTTTGCTTTTGTTTAAGACATTGCTGTATTTTCTAACTTCAGTGAAAGTTTCAAAAACCACTCCAATTTTAGGCACGTTTGAACTTTATTATCACTTACTAGCCTACAAAACCATATTTGTAGAGTTCAAGTTATGTAGAATTCATGTTGAAATAAAATAGTATTGTGGATCTGGCTGTACTTGATCTTGCTTAATGAAATTCATGTTTTCGTTTCAAAAAGAAAAAAGCTATAGAAAGCGGTGAGATCATCGAGATTGTTCTACCATTTTTGGAACATAGCATTGTTGGAATCCTATAAATGACTTGATTTTAGTAACATTGTATGGAATAATCAAGACTTCTATGTATTGCTCTTTGTTGCAGGTTCCTTACATAATCGACCCGAACACCGGCGTTAAGATGGGTGACTACAAGAACATATTGGCATACTTGTTCTCGACGTACTCTTCTAGTATTGGACGTGATGCTTCATGATTTAACCTTTGTTACAATGAGAAACAGTCAAGTGCCGTGTAAATTTTATAAGTATTAAAAGCAGACGTTAACCCATACTCATAGTATGCTGTAATTCTTGTGTATGTGTTTGTTGTTGCTTCAAGATTCCTTCTGGACCCGGATGACAGAACGGGTCAAGTACTTGCAATGGAAGTTCTCTTATATTGTCTTACACAAGGCAGCTTGGAGTTTTGTTATTGTCTTAGAAGTTACTTTTGTTCATTGTTCAGAGTAGCTTTCGTGTTTCTTGCGTGTAAGTGAAATTTGTACTTTAATATAGGTGAAAATTTGGCAGTTGGAACTAAGGGTGTGTTTGATGAGTAGGGGTTATTGGAGATTATAAGATTATTGGAGATGAAAATGGGGAAAACTTTCATCCTCTTCAATGGGAATTATGGGATTATTGGGAATGAAAATCCTCAAAATAATCCCCAATAATCCTACCAAACACACCCTAAGAGGATTCACGTAGGGACCAATAAATAGCATTATTATCATGATAGTTAAAACTTGTAGTTCTTGTTTTTGTATGTATGGATGAATTTAGATTGGTTCACAAACTGGTTGAATTTAGTCGAATTATATTAATATTCATCTATAAGTATTTAAGATTTTATTGACTATATACATTGTTAAATGACAAGCATCATGTAGTTACCCTTATCAATCCCAAAATAATACTAGTATTATCACAAAATATAATATACCCTTCTTGTTTAAGGCTAAGGCTTGAAACTACAAATTTGTGCACGTCATAATTAACGTAAATTTATAATTTTTTAAAAAAGATTAAATTGTGAGATCTAACTTGTTCGGTTGGTATTAGGGTGGGACGGACTACCAACCAGAGATCAGATCTCCATGATTACAATCATTTATTAATTTTTCATATTTTTTGTAAGAGTTGTAATATTACAAAAAAATATGTGTCATTTACAAAAATAAATTACAATTAGAGTGTATCCCCATAAAAGAATTTCTAGTTTCTAATATTTTGATTGAAAATTTATTACGTTAATCAAAATTATTAACCATTACCGAAACTACAATTTTTTTTATTTTTTGCGCTAGCGCTCAAAACCCTTTTTTCAGGAAGATTTCTACGATATATATTGAAAAACACCGGCGCTTAAATCTGATTTAGGTTTTGAGCGCAGGCGCCACGAGCCAGCACTCAAATAAATATTTTTTTTTAAAAAAAAAACAAGCGTTTACACCTACACATGTTAGAGGTGTACCTATAATTGGCATTAACGTCGCTCTGCATCCGGGATTCGTGGACGTAAATGTGATACGTTTAGCATGAAACGTGTGGTACAAATAGGAATATGGATAAAATATATAGGTTCATCTAACATGACCCGTATAATAGTCATCTTTTAAAAATTCCTAATTTAAGATTTTTTATGATAGCTTAATTTAATAACTTTTGTGCATTGTGAAATTGTACTATTTATATAGATAACCTTTTAAATTAAACCTCATACTGAGGATGGAGATAAAAAGAAAATTTAAATCTGTTTTATTTTGATATAAGATCTACTTAATATTATGATTTATTTTACTCTTTTTAAAAATAATTTTATCGGAAATTTAAAAATCTAATTGAGAACATATCATCAAACACGCCACATTATATAAGGAAACTAAAAAGATGATAAATATATGGTTAAAAACTATATCTTTAGATTTTTTCCTTAAAAATTAAATAAATATTATTTATTCATGCTAAGATTTATTTAAGATTTATATGATTTTCCTTTGATATAAGATTTACTTAAAAATTCTAATGATATAAGATTATAATTAATTATTAATATAATTTTCTATAATTCTCCTTAAGATAAGTTTGTCGGACATAAGAAAATCTTATTAATATCCTATAATCAAACACGTCAAGTTATATAATAAAACTAAAAAGAAGATCGAAATTCAGTCATAAATTAAAATTTTGGATGTATAGAATAAAGAAACTCGATTATAAAAGCATGTTTATACTTGAAAAACGAAGGTAATGATCTAAAACCCTATACCTATATATAACATTCTCTTATATGCTAATTCAACACTAGTTCAAAGATATTAAAAGTCGCATATACTAATAAGAGAGAAGAGATTGAAGATGGGAGATTCAAGTTCATAAACGATGAATTTCGGGTTTGCGTTCAACAAAATCACCTTTTCTGATCAGGTGCTCCATCTTGAGATCATACCTTTAGATTCTAAGAAAACTCTCACCGAAGAGAAGTATCTTAGCTTGTTTATATCCACGGGTATTGCTTCAAATTGTTGTACTACATATTTACAAATCAAAACACTACACATTATCTCTCCCATTCTAGCAGCAAAAAGTGGATTTTTCTACTAGGTAATAAACTAACTTCATTTGTACATTGATCTATATCGCTTGTTGCGTACGTTAACCAACTTCTTTATGGTGTAAATCAGTACATGCATATATATTCACAAGTGGCATTAAAGAATCACAACTGAAGGTTTATGTGATCTTGAGAATCAATGCATTGATATGTAGTATTCAAAATCTTTAAATAAATTGTGCGTTTTGAATCTAATTTTGATTACCTAATTATTGTTTCTTTTGGTTATGTGAATATAAGAATGAGGTTTGATGGATGTGCTAAACTTTATTTACCAAAATACCCTGATTGCAACTTCATTTGTTGATTTGTTGAATGTGTTGATGGTTGCAAACAAGTTTGAGATTACTTGTTGTACGAAACATTGTGTTCAGTTTTTGCTTAAGTTACGCATTTCATTCCCTTACACACTTGTTTGTCTCCATCTTCACTCAAGTCTAAAAACGCAGTCCAACCTCTAGTTGATGCAACAAATAAGTCTATCGATGTCAGTTATAGGGATTTCACCAAGTAAGACTTTTATTGTATAAGATGTTTGGCCTTCTTATATATGCTAGGGTTTCTTAATCGTCAAGTTTACGTTGTATATTAAATTTGTATTCTTGTGTACATTAGGTTATAGGGTTTATTTCTCAAACTTGTATTCTTGTGTATGTATTAGATTCTAGTTAGCGTTTTTGAATCGTCAATTTACCTTGTATATTAGATTACAAGGTTTCTTTCCCAAACTTGTATTCTTGTATATATATTAGATTATTTGGTTTAGACTTCAAATTTGTGTTCTTGTGTATATATGTACTGTATAGTGGATTTTTGTCATAAAGAAAAAGGAGAATTGGATAAAATACACCCGAAAATAAATTTCATTTACTATATAACTTAGGCCTATAATTTATTAGTTAAATAACATCATTTAACCAATAGTGACATATTTGTTCCTATTACCATATCTCAGTTTGTCCTATTTAGTTACAATAATAAGTATACAAAATTTAAAAATTATAAGTTAAAAATCTAAATAAAGAGGGTGAATAATTACAAGAATAATTTACCAATATTCATAAGTGACAAGACCAACATAAAATTAAATTTATGTATCATAGCTGACAAGATCAGCATAGAAGACATTCAACATAATTGAATTCGATAATTTTAAAATGTCATCGAAATATATAATGTTACATGAAACTAGTATGTATACAAGAACTGAATACACGTGATTTACATGGAACTGTACAAGCATGTACAAGCTATATATAGGAATCTCACACGTTACGTGCAAGCGAATTGATGATATATGACTTACATGAATTCATAAATCTACAATATTACCTAAACTACATAGATTAGTATTACATAGTAATACAATAATAGGGATCTTCAATGTTAATAGAGAAACTAGTATATAGACAAGAAATGTACATGATTACATATGCAAGATTTACATGGAACTATCAATTTTGTGTATGCCATATTTAACGTATATTTATAATTTTCAAAAGAAGATTAAATTGTGGGATTTAGCTTGTTCGGTTGGTATTAGGGTCGGAGTGTGGGACTACCAATCATAGATCAATTCTCCATGATTACAATCGTTTATTAATTTTTCATATTTCTTGTAAGAATTATAAAGTTACAAGAAAATACGTCTCATTTACAAGAATAAGTTACAATCACAGTGTATTCAGAGAAAAATATTATAATCTATGATATTTTGATTAAAAATTAATTACGTTAATCCAAATTATTAACCAATAACGATTCAACTTCTACAATTAGAGTGTATCATGATTTAAAACCGAAACTACAACAAAAATAAATTTATTTTTTATTTTTTTTGTGTAAATGATCTTATTGATTCTCAGCCAAAGTGCAAAATTAAATAATTTTATAAATATAATATACATGTTCATCTAACATGACCCTAATAATCTTTTAAAAATTCTTAATTTAAGATCTTTTATGATATCTTACTTTAATAACTTTTCTACATTCTACAATTATACTATTTATATAGATAACACATAACATTAAACTCATATTGAGGATGGAGATAAAAGGAAATTTAAATATGTTTTATTTTAATATAAGATCTACTTAGTATTTATATGATTTATTTAACTCTTCTTAAACATAAGTTTATCGGACATTAAAATATAATATATAACATATCATCAAACATGCAAAATTATATAAGGAAACTAAAAAGAGGATAAATATCGGTTAAAAATTATATCATTAGATTTTTTTTCCTTGAAAATTAAATAAATATTATTTATATATGCTAAGATTTACTTAATATTGATATATGATTTTTCTTTGATATAAGATTTACTTAAAAATTCTAATTGATATAGATTATAATTAATTATTAAATAATTTTATTTAATTCTTCTTAAGATAGTTTTGTTGGTCATAAGAAAATGTTATTGATATCCTATAATCAAACACGTCAAGTTTTATAACGAAACTAAAAAGAAGATAGAAATTTAGTTACAAATTATATCTTTGGATGTATAGAATAAAAATATTCGATTACAAAAGCATGTTTATATTTGAAAAACGAAGTAATGTTCTAAAACCTATATATAATAATATCTTATATGCTAATTCAAAACTAGTTCAGAGATATTGAAAGTTGCATATACTAATAAGAGCGAAGAGATTGAAGATGGGAGATTCAAGTTCAGACACGATGAATTTCGCGTTTGCGTTCAACAAATCAACTTCTTTGATTGGTTGCTCCGTCTCGAGATCATACCTTTAGATTCTAAAAAAACTCTCACGGAAGAGAAATATATTAGCTTGTTTACATCCGCGGGTATTGCTTCAGATTGTTGTACTACAAATTTACAAATCAAAACACTGCACATTAGCTTTCCCATTAAAGCAGCAAAAGGTGGATTTTTCTGCAAGGTAATAAACTAATTTTCTTTGTACATTGATCTATTTCGCTTGTTGTACGTGTACGTTAACCAATTTCTTTACGGTGTACATTCACATATATTCACAAATGGCATGAAAGAATCACAATTGAAGGTTGATGTTGTAACGACCCGAGTTTTAAGTAACCCAAGACGTCACTAGGCTAAGGACCACACAGTGGGTCCCATCAGTTAGCCTGACAACAACTTCACAAATAGGACCTTGCAACAAGAAGCACGAAAAATAATGAAAACATCCAACCTGTCATTTAGAAAACAATTACATAACAACAGTGCATGCAGTTAGTATGTATATCCCAAAACGACACTTTAAATCATGACACCTGAACAGGTGTCTTAAAACTTCAGCCTGAAATCAACATGTGTACACAGTTGCACACAACCATCAAAAGACTCGCTTGCAAGCGATTAGTTTCAAAAGTAGTTCAACCAACCCTTGGGTTAACACTGCCTCGGCTGCCCACTTCCTACAGCTGACATCCTTGAAGCATTCCTATGTTCGGCATTTCCTAAAAAGGATCGGTTTAAAACCGTTAGCTACCGATCATAATCTATCCACGAGAGATTATATCAACACATCACAACACAACAATTATATTCAAATACCATATACCGTGCTCATGAGATGATATCATGCTTTTATGAATGATGCACGTGAATGCAGTATGAAATTTACAATTTGCGATCCCGGACCCATTAATCCGGAACCATTTCTTATACGGTTCTGGCTTTGGTGTGAGCTCACCATTGCACAGATTAGGTTAATTCAGACATTTGCTCTTAGGTCATAGCCAGACTGATCAAGTCTACGGGCCAGGCTTTCTCGTGGTGGGTTATGGTCTTAACCCCTAACCACATGCAACATTTTGCCATTCATGTTAATGCAAACATTTACCATTCTCATTAGGTGTGCGACCCGAGCCTGAAGTCCATCAGACTCGGTGTCATTCTTATACAAACGCAAGTGATCCGGGCTTGGCCGAGCTCCGGTATTCACTGCAATAGCTAGCGACCTGGCTAATGGTTAGCTCAGAGTCTTAACAATTTACATACTATTGACCTTTACAGGTCATCATCATATCGCATGCCTCAAAAGGCTTATCATCTCATACATTATCATGCTTTTAACAAGCTTATCATGTCATTCAATAGCACGCCTCAATAGGCTAACACATGTTCATTTAACCATTTCTCAAAATTATGACATGATAATAGTCACAACAACATTAAGCATGCTTTACACATCATAACGTCATTTGCATCATAAACACATCAAGCATGCTTCACACATAACACATCTCAATGCATATCAACATTCACATTTCAGCACAACAAGGCATTTCAAAACAACAACACATATCAACACAGTGAGATATAAATCTCTCAGGCACGGGTTTCTGCAGATCGAAGCTAAGTAAGTCCGAAGACTTACCTGGATACGCTCACTGAGCAACTAAGCTATAGTTAGTCTACCGTCTTCAACACCACCTGTCGAGAATATCATATTCCTCGTATTAAACTTCTTGCTTCAAACATCAATTAAATTCATTCCTTTGAATTTAATTAGCTTATAGCGTTTTCTAGATTCCTAATTTAATTAATTAATCTTTAATTAATTAATAAATTTCATCAGAATAACCTTTTGCCCGCAGGCAGTTTCTCAACCCAAATGTCACCAGATCTCATCAAACAAATAGCCCATAATCACCAGAATAATGTAACGAGCATAATGGAATTTCCAATTATCCATTTTGACAAGCCTAAGGTCAATTTAGGCCAAATCGCAATGCTGAAAACGAATAAATTCATAACTTATTCGTTACTAACCCGATTGACGATCCGAAAGAAGATTCGGAATCACAACGATGCAGGCTACGCTCGGACACCATCAGATTCACCGGAATCTTAGCGATGGGACCGACCAAAACACTAATATGCTCGACCAGCCCTTTATGTGCTCGGAAAAACACAAACTCGGTACCGAAATGAAGAGGACGAAGAGAGGAATCCGAAAACTCAAACGGAATTGAAATCGGATTACAAACGAAGAGTAGATCTGAATTTGAAGGTTGAGAGAAATCAGAGCTTTTACGAGGAAACGTGAAAGGAAATGAATTAATAAATGAATTTCCGCTATTTATAGCGAAGACGATAATTATCCTTTAGCAAAGTCGATAGTTATCCTTTAACCGATCCGAAGGCGGTTTGAGTCCCTTCTCCAAACTTCTCGAAATTGGAATAATAAATCTGATATACTGTTTGGATAATTATTACGCAACTTCCTCGGAAAACGCGTATTCCTAAGCCGACTTTCTTAGCCGCTAAGAAACGAAATAGCGACTCTTTTGGCCATTTTGCCTTTCCATGTTATTTCATATCTAGAACATATCCGATGTCCTGATCATTTCTCTCAACTGCAATTTTATTAATTGAAGCTCCCAAATGCTCCAAATAATACCAGAGGGTAAAAATTATTCTCCGGAGGAAAAAGTGAAAATTTCCCCATAAGTCCAAATTTACACCAAAATCATAATGGTGGAATTTATACTCGTCATCTACACATTATTCGCGATTTATGGGTCAATTAATATTGATGATTAATTTAATCACCCTTAAACGTCCTTTATTAGGATTCGAAAATCCTAGCTTTTACAGATGTGACCTTGAGAATCAATACATATGATATGTAGTATTCATAATATTTGAATGAATTGTATGTTTTCGATATAAATTTGATTACCTAATGATTGTTTCTTGAGGTTATGTGAATAGAGGAAGGAACTTTGATAGATGTGCTCAACTTTATTTACCAAAATACCTTGACTACAACTTCATCTGTTGATTTGTTGAATGTGTTGATGGTTGCATACAAGTTTGAGGTTACTTGTTGTATGAAACATTGTTTTTAGTTGTTGTTTAAGTTATCCATGTTACTCGCTTACACACATGTTTGTCTCCATCTTCATTCAAGTCTAAAAAAAGCAGTTCAGCCTCTAGTTGATGCAACAAAGAAGTATATCGATGCCCGTTATAGGGATTTCACCAAGTAAGACTTTTATTGTATAAAATGTTTGGCCTTCTTATATATGCTAGGGTTTTTAAATAGTCAAGTTTACGTTGTATATTAAATTTGTATTCTTGTGTATATTAGGTTATAGGGTTTATTTTCTAAACTTGTATTCTTGTGTATGTATATTAGATTATAGTTAGGGTTTTTTAATCATCAATTTACGTTGTATCTTAGATTGTATGGTTTATTTTCCAAACTTGTATTCTTGTGTATATATATTAGATTCTTTGGTTTAGACTCAAAATTTGTGTTCTTGTATATATATGTAATGCATTTTGGATTGTTGTCATAAAAAAGAGAGGAGAATTGATGAAATGCACCCGAATATATATTTCATGTACTAGATAACATAGGCCTATATTTTATTAGTTAAATAACATCATTCAATCAAAAATGACAGATTTGTCCCTATTACCATATCTCAATTTATCCTATTTAGTTACAAGAATAAATATACAAAATCTAAAAATTATAATTCAAAAATCTAAATAAATAAGGTAAATAATTACAAGAATAATTTACCAATATTCATAAGTGACAAGACCAATATAGAATTAAATTTTATGTATCATAGTTGACAAGATCAGCATAGAAGACATTCAACATAATTGAATTCGATAATTTTATAATATCATCATGAAACTAGTATGTATACAGGAAAGATATAATAATTGAATATACATGATTTACATGGAACTGTACAAGCCATATGTAGGAATCTCACACGTTATCTGCAAGTGAATTGATGATATATGATTTACATGAATTCATAAATCTACCATGTTACATGAACTGCATAGATTAGTATTAAATAATAATGCAGTAATATGGATCTTCAATGTTACTAGAGAGACTAGTATATAGACAAGAAATGTACAAGATTTACATGAATTGTCAATTTTGTGCACGCCATAACTAACGTATATTTATAATTTTCAAAAGAAGATTAAATTGTGGGATCCAACTTGTTCAATTGACATTACGGTGGGAGGGAGGGACTACCAACCAAATATCAATTCTCCGTGATTACAATCATATATTAATTTTTAATATGTATTGTAAGACTTATAAAATTACAAGAAAACACGTCTCATTTATAAAAATATGTTACAAGATATACATTTCATTTACAATAATAAGTTACATGATATGCATTTCATTTACAAGAATAAGTTACATTTAGAGTGTATCCAAAGAAAAATATTATAGCTTTTGATATTTTGATTGAAAATTTAGTATTAACGATTCACCTTCTACAATTAGAGCACCATGATTTAAAACCAAAACAAAAAAAAAATCTTATTTTTTAGTTTTATTTGTGTAAATGATCTAATTGACTCTCACCCAAAGTGCAAAACAAAAAAAAAATTTTCTTCTGATATTTTGATTGAAAATTTTATTTTTATTTTCTTATTTTTTTACGGTGTACAAGCACATATATTCACAAATGGCATGAAAGAATCACAACTGAAGGTTGATGTGACCTTGGTAATCAATGCATATGGTATGTAGTATTCGTAATCTTTGAATGAATTGTACGTTTTTTTTATCTAAGTTTGATTACCTAATTATTGTTTCTTTTGGTTATGTGAATAGAGGAAGGAGCTTTGATAAAGGTGCTAAACTTTATTTACCAAAATACCATGATTGCAACTTTATTCGTTAATTTGTTGAATGTGTTGATGGTTGCAGACAAGCTTGAGGTTACTTGTTGTATGGAACATTGTGTTTAGTTGTTGCTTAAGTTTCCCATGTCACTCGCTTACGCACTTGTTTGTCTCCATCTTCATTCAAGTCTAAAAAAAGCAGTTCAACCTCTAGTTGATGCATCAAAGAAGTATATTGTTGCCTATTACATGGATTTCACCAAGTAAGACTTTTACTGTATAAGATGTTTGACTTTCTTATATATGCTAGGGTTTTAATCGTCAAGTTTACGTTGTATATTAAATTTGTATTCTTGTGCATATTAGATTATAAGGTTTCTTTCCCAAACTTTTATTCTTCTGTATATATTAGATTCTAGCTAGGGTCTCTTAATCGTCAATTTACGTTGTATATTAGATTATAAGGTTTATTTCCCAAACTTGTATTCTTGTGTATATATTAGATTCTATTGTTTATTTCCCAAATTTGTGTTCTTGTGTATATATGTAATGTATTTTGGATTGTTGTCATAAAATATCGGGGAACTGGATGAAATGCACCCATGTACAATATAACATAAGCCTATAATTTATTAGTTAAGTAACATCATTTAACCATTAATGACAAATTTGTCCCTGTTACCATGTCTCAATTTATCATATTTAGTTACAAGAATAAATCTACAAAATCTTGAAATTATAATTCAAAAATCTAAATAAAGAAGGTGAATAATTACAAGAAAATTTACCAATATTGATAACTGACAAGGTCAACATATTATTAAATTTTATGTGCATGTATGTCACTAGCAAGATCAACATAAGACATTCAACATAATTGAATTTGATAATTTACAATATCATCGAAATATATAATGTTACATGAAACAAGTATGTATATAAGAAAGTTACACGATTTCAATACACATGATTTACATAGAATTGTACAACTTTACCGGGTCTTACAACAAGACACATATACATAAAAGGAAAAACCGACTAAAAGAATATGCAATAATGTCATGTTTTAAAAAGACAGACTCTCAACCGATTACTACATTAGTACGAAAATCCAAACTGTCAATAGACAATGAAAGAGTGAATACAAAAACCCAAATTCTTGTACTATAAAGTATGGAAACCCGACTGACCACTCCTTCTGGATCACTCTCCAACTACCCTATCCCGCAAGACATCTACCTACAACATCGGATAAACTGTTAGCTAAAAATTCCAATATATTAGAAGGATTATAACAACACACGGACACATCATTGCACAACTGAAACACTCATATTGCTTACACAAAAGTTCATTTATCATCTTGTATTAAGTTATGTATTACTAATTTAACTTATGTTGTGGCACAAGGATTCCCGAACCTCTTCTATCCCCGTGTACCAACACGACTAGATCCGATGCACCTCACCGTGTACATGTCTGAGCTAATCGTAGAGAGCCTCCCAATCTCATGTCAGAGCTAGGCAGTGATGCCACCAATACATACATGATACACTTGAGTCAATTAACAATATCATCGCCCTAGTCCGATTACAGTTATATAAAACACACACCACCGTCATAACTCAACCAACACATAGAATTCCAGCTAAGTATGTCCAAATGACTTACCTGTATCAAGTCAAGTCCCGATAATGATATCCCGTGATCCCCTCCGAATAGAATCTCAATTGTCTGATCACAAAATGAAGCTTGTATTAATACTTATCCAATCTCTAAAAGTCTTCAACTTCTAGGTTAATCATCACTATTCAGAAAACGCACTTTTTCCAACAAGAGCGATTCTACTTTTGAATTCCGGAATTCTAAAAGTTCTATGAAGGTACAACCATACAACCATTATAGAACCCAACATAGTCTCCAGGAACATACTTCTAGGTTAATCATCACTATCAATATCTAAGAATTTGATGTCAAACACTAATAGAATACATTTCCTCAAAATCCATTATAGAACCCAACATAGTCTCCAGGAACATACTTCCCTACTGAGTCCAATCCTCACATCCACAACGGAGCTTGCATTCTATTTTAGGGCATCACAAGTCCATATAACCGATAGTTCTACCCATAAGATGTCACAAAGCACCATGGCGTGTGTATATATATAAAACCTATCAAAATCTCATGTCCTCCACGAATACTTCATCATGATCCCTAAACACAACCTAAGGTCTTAACTTCGAAATGATATAACTTATAATCAACTAGCTAGCTGGAATTTACTCTAATTCTGCTATGTTCAACGATCACATTCTAATTATAATCCATCAAATTTAGACAGAAGGGAAGTGTCCAACATACCGAGATCTGACCCCAAGGTAGGAAGCTCGAACTCGAAACCTCTGGAGAAATCACGCGACCGTGGCGGAAAGGAGGCGGGATTGCGGCTGGACTAGCATAACACGACAGCGGCTCAGGAGGGCACATCCGCAACTCATTAATTAGGGGGGGGGGGCACCCACAACTAGAAGCAGATGGAGCACCCGCATCCGGATCCAGGCGCACCCACGACCCAAATGGTGCACCCGTGGCCGGATCTAGGCACACACGCGACCCATATGGCGCACCAGCGGCTCATGGTGGTGTGACCGTGGTTCGCTGTTACGGCGAGGTGCAGACGAAGGAAGAACACCTTAAATAACATAAAGGTTTCCGATATCACACAAATAGTATACAAGCAAATACAAGAATGGAAAAATCTGAAAAATAAAGACAAAAAAGTTATTACGACAAAAAACAGAAAATTAAGGAAAATCCAATGGTCCGCACCATTGTTAGGAAGTGTTAAACTTAATTTCAATGAATCAAAACGGACCGACAACCAAAGTGCTTTCGGATACATTTTAAGAGGCCACGAGGCATCAGTAGTTGCTTTCGATTATGGGCAACGTGGTAAAACATTTGTCATACAAAGTGAAGCATATGCATTAAAACTGAGCCTCCTAAAAGCAAGAGACCTAGGAATAAAGAACATTGTAGTCGAATGGGTCAACCTAACGATTATCAACTCGATAAAAAAAGTTGAAAGCCCCCATGAAAAATGAATATTATCATCACTTACATTTCTCTTATCCTCGTTGATTTCAGCAGGTACACATCGATCATATATGCAGGGAAATCAATGGCGTTGGTGATAAACTTGGAGCATTTGGTCATGATAGCCCTGCATCTGATTCAACTATTCCGATAGTTGTTGATGTCATCGACTGAAACTCTGAAAGGATGATATATGATGGGTAACCAATAGATGATAACCATACCTAATCTCCTTATCCGTTTAGTCAAAATAAAAAATAAAAAAATAAATCTGGTTTATTTTGATATAAGATCTACTTAATATTTATATGATTTATTTAACTCTTCTTAAACATAAATTTATTCCCCAAAATATTATCCTTCTTTGTCATGTTTTTTCTTGACTTGTTTTGAGGAAATAAAACTCTTCTATTTTGAATAAAATAATCTAGAAATAATTACGCAGACAACTAATAAATAGGGTTTGAAAATCTTCTTCTCATTTTCTGTCTCCGTCTCCCGGTGTCTGGTTGTACTGAAGGATAGAGAGCAGAGAGTCAGATAGTGAGAAATGGCGAGGAAAGCGGAGGAAGAGTACGACTACTTGTTCAAAGTGGTGCTGATTGGTGATTCCGGTGTTGGCAAGTCCAACCTTCTCTCCCGTTTCACTCGCAACGAGTTCTGCTTGGAGTCCAAATCCACCATTGGTGTTGAGTTCGCTACTCGCACTCTACAGGTCTCGATCTTCCCTTAATCCAGTGTTTTTCCCTAATTTGAACTACTAATCCTCGGTTTGGTGTTCTTCGATTGAATGAATTCCAAGTCAGATCATTGGAGTTTAGATCTGATTTTGTCTTTTTTATTCCACGATTCGTGATGTGCGAGTGTCTTTGCCTCTTGATCTGTGTTGTTTGTCTTAGTTTTAGCTGAGACGCGTTGATTAGTTAGTTGATTACATTAATGGGTGGTGCAATGCATGATGATTAAGCTGGTTGAGGATTTGCTTCTGCCATAACCATTGTCTCATCAATAATAATTCGTTGAATCCCCATTTGGTGGTTGTGGATCTGTTATCAGTGTTCATTCGTTGTTGCTGTGGCATTTTTCATTTGAGATCTGACAGGGTAGATTTCTCTTGTCTGTCATTTGTTTCCCCATTTTGCGTCGAGAAGACCCAAACTCGAGAGTCCTTTCACCAACTTTGTCATTTGTCAGAAGACAAGATCAATCACTACACTTTATAAGATTTTGGTTCATTTAGCTAACCACACTAACACCCTTGGTCCCCTCACGATACACAAGCTTTGCTTGCACCTTATTGAGAATGGTATACTATCAGTATCAGGCATGCGTGGACCAGGGAGATGTCCCCCTCATTCAGTGATTTGATCTTTAGATATTCAACATCAACAAGAAAGCTTGCTGTGTGCAGTCCACCCTCGATATATTTTCAACCAGATCCCCAATCGATCAGGGCCTGGAAATATGATATCATCATTTCAGATTAATATAATAGAAATTTAGAACCCATTACAAAAATGAGTAGTTTTATGCTTTTCAGATTGTGAATTTCTTTTCTTCGAGTGAATGTATCTAAATCCTTCATTTGTTAATTGCTGTCAAGAAAGTTCATTTTGTTATTAGATTAAGAAATTTGTGCTTTAATCCTTCGGTGTTAGACAAATTTCTGACATTTCTAAATCCAACAGATATGGTTTCACCATATCTATTGGACAATATTTATGCAATTTTATGGACCTGATTGTTTTGAACTATTTCAGCTTGATATATCTTTTCATGTTCTCGTTTTATTTTCTCTGTTAGGTGGAGAAGAGATCAAAGGAATAACAGACTTTTCTCCATCTTCTATACATGTGCTTCCTGCATTTTGGCTAAAGTGTGTATAACATGATTTCTGGTCTTGATATATGTAGAAAAATCTCCTGTATAACCTTGTATAAGTGCATAATCTTTATATGTTGCAAGTTGCAACACCTCTCCATAGCAGATTCTAGCTGGATATTATAGGATCACTTAACCTTCTTTAAAAAAACGAAAGAAAGGCTGAATAGGGAAACATATTGAAAGAAAGAAAACCTCTCAAGAAGTTATTTTAAGTGCCCGTTTGGTTGGAGCGGTGTAATCAAAACAGAATGGAATCGGATAAGGGTAAGGAAAGAAAATGGAAATGATGGGATTACTTTCATGTGTTAAGAGATCTCTAACCAAACGCAATTTTTGATTGATTCGGAATCATTCCGTTACTGGGAATGATTCCTAACGCTTCCAAACGAGCCCTAAATTCCTTACTCTTTAATTGAATATCTTCTTTGCAAGCATTTTCTTCAGTTTGATTTGGTCAATTAACCCAATTGTCCTAATCATTAATATGTTGTCTTAGGTTGAAGGAAGAACTATAAAGGCACAGATATGGGACACTGCAGGTCAAGAACGTTACAGAGCTATCACAAGTGCCTACTACAGAGGTGCACTAGGAGCACTTCTTGTCTATGATGTGACAAAGCCAACAACATTTGACAACGTGAGCCGATGGCTAAAGGAGTTAAGAGATCATGCAGATGCCAATATTGTGATCATGCTCATCGGAAACAAAACAGATTTGAAGCATCTTAGAGCAGTATCCACAGAAGATGCAGAAAGCTTTGCTGAGAAAGAAGGGTTGTCATTCATAGAGACCTCTGCTCTTGAAGCCGTGAACGTCGAGAAGTCTTTTCAAACTATTCTTTCAGAGATCTACCGTCTCATCAGCAAGAAATCTCTTTCTTCAAATGAACAAACATCCTCAAACATCAAAGAAGGGCAGACTATTGATGTTAGTGCAGCTGAGACGAATGCAAAGAAGCCTTGCTGCTCTTCATCTTAAAGAACTCATTCTCCATCTCGGTCCAAAGAAAGTACTCTCGCCTTTCTCTATAAGTTTTATGTATTTATTCTATGGTTACATAATTTTACCTTATATCCTCCGAATTTGGTTGCCGTTTTCCAGTGTGTTTTCTTGAGGTTAAGTTGTGCATTTCATTGAGAAGGATTAGTTTCGTTTGGATTACAGATACAACACATGGGAAGTAAATTATTCTTTTCCTCGTAAGCATTCTCAATTCGTGGTTTAGTAAAAATTTTTCTCTTTGTAAATTTTATAGACTTACCAAGATCTAGTGGTTGTGGTGCTAGACTCTTTAGTGTTAACTCGAAGATTCGAGTTCGAATCCTCCTGGAGACATGTATGGAAAAATTGGTATTGGGAGGGTATCCCTTAATGGGCCACTGTATATACCCTATCCGGACGTAACATTTCAAATTTTTTTTTTTTTTTATAATCTTTACTGCAGCAAACTATTATTCCAATTGAAGGTTGTTTTGTTGAGTTTGAACAACGAATCTATGCCAAATGACCTAAAGTTCATATGAACTTGAAAAGGTTCAAATGACGTGCAAATGAAATAGCACGTCAAATGCCCTAAAATTAATATTTCAATTAAGTAAATGTACCCCAATCTTTTGTAAACCAAATTGTTTCAAATGAAATTTATTGGGTAAAATGTCTAAACATTTGACTGTAAATATACAATTAGAATATAAAAATTAGAGTGGTCTACAAAATAAAATAAAAGATTGCAAGAAAGAGATTAAAAAGACCGTTCATTTAAAATTAAAAAAAAGAAAGAAAATAGTCGAAATTGAAACTAACCCGAAAATAACTACTTTTGTAGTTTAAAACGCATAATATTTTAAGTATTATGTTATCCTATGGATAAAATATTTACAAAAAAGGTAATATGGTGATAATTTGTTAAGAAAAATAACATAAGGATGGTTAATCCAAAATATATTTATAAGAGATGTTATAAAAACAACACGAGGTAATTTTGTATAATTTTTTTTTTTTAACTCTTAAAACAAACATTTTCTATTGATCGATACTTTATTGGGCCGATCAGCCCAAAAGGTCATGCGGCCCAAACGTTGCGATAAGTACGTCCAATTTACCACATCTATACTAAAAAACCACGTGTTCCTAACCACGAAAAGATAGAAAAGAAAAACGAAAAAGAAGAAGGCTGAAAAGTAAACTCCGATCTCGGGCACCAAAAGCTTCTTCTTCCCCCAATCTCAATCTCAACTACCACTGCCACCACTACCATCTCCTCCGCTGCCGCTACTCCGACGAGGTTGGTAAGCGGAGAGCAGAGAGTCAGATGTCAAACGCATTCTTTTCCCCTCCGGCGAAGCGTACCCTGACGGAATCCGCCGATCCTAGCCCCTTAAACGGCACTGGACCCTCCAACAAGCGCCTCAAGCCTCAGACACCGCTTCTAGTTCCGTTTGGACATGTCACCTTCCGGTTCCTCTGTAATTATTCCCGCGTCAGCGGCGTAATCGGGAGAGGAGGTTCAGCAATCAAGCAGCTCCAGTCCGAGACGGCATCCAAGATTCAGATCGAAGATTCTCTTTCTGGCTCTGATGATCGCGTCATTGTGATCGTCGCCTCTAGCAGTGTGACGAAGATGATGAGGTTTGGAGAATCGGAGGAGTTTGCTGTTTCGGATGCGCAAGAGGCGCTTATTAGGGTTTTCGAGAGAGTGTTGGATGTTGCGGCGGCAATGGATGGGGTTGCTGCGGAGAATTTGGGGGGTGGGAATTTGTCGTGTAGGTTGCTTGCGGAGACGAGTCAGGCGGGGTCAGTGATTGGTAGGGGAGGCAAGGTTGTGGAGAGGATTAAGCGAGAGACTGGTTGTAGGATTAGGGTTTTGAACGGAGATAAGTTGCCTGTTGGTGTTGCTGAGGGTGACCAAATTGTAGAGGTAAGTATGTTTTTTGAGTTTTATTCTTCTGTAATTGATCATCTTTGTTTGCTTAATACCTAGTGTCTTAGAATAAATAGCTTATTAGGGGTTCATGTTTAAGTGTATGATGATGCATAGGTTAATTTTGATAAATAATGCGAAAGTGAAGAAGTTTTAGTGCAAAGGAACAGTCTGTCTCTCTTTCTAGAGACATGGATTGTAGTCATAGACGAAACTTGTATTTCCATTCTTCGTAATGATGCTGTCTCACTAATGGAACTCTAATGCTTGATTCATTCTCGATTCTTAATCTTCACAATCTATACCGAAGTGGTGAAACTCTATCGTTTATGCATATGGTTTATAGGGATGGAATCAGTTGTTGGATCTGGGTACTTGCCCTGACTGATTTTTAAAATTTTGTAAACTACACTTTTGCTATGGGTTCCTGAGTCCTGATGACCATTATTTTGCTAACCTGACAGATCGAGGGAGGGATATTGCCAATTAAAAAAGCTCTAGTTGCGGTTTCTAGCTGCCTACAAGAGTGTCAAGCGACAATGAAAATAAATAATAAACCACTGGAGTCCAGTTCTCAGTTGAGCTCAACTCGTCCTATACCTGAATTGTATCCAACACAAAGTTCATTATTACCAACAATAACAAGAAGTTCGGTCAACAGCTCCTTAGAACTTCAACCCTCAGCAGAAGAATTTGAAAGGATCCAAAGGGGTTCCTCAGCTGACCTGAAAATGGAAAAGCCAGTGGTTGTTTTCAAATTTCTCATAGATAGTGATAGGGTTGGGGGTGTGATTGGAAAGGGTGGGTCCATTATCAAGGCTCTTCAGGAGGAGACAGGTGTTACCATAAACATTTGCCCTTCGGTTGTTGGTTGTAAAGAGCAGTTGGTCATCATTACTTCAAAGGAGGTAAATCAATTGTTCATTATTGATAATTTTGGAATGCTTATGAATTAAATTTTCAATGTTACCAGTCTATTGAGCTCTTTTTCATTTTTCTTATGTTTAGACTGTCGAATCACATTATTCTCAAGCACAGCATGCTGCGGTTCTGTTTTTTTCACGATCTATTGAGGCAGGAATGGACAAAAGGGTGGAAGGGGGCTCATTTAAGTCTTCACATGTAGCAGCAAGGCTTGTCGTCTCAGAAAGTCAAGTTGGTCCCTTGCTTGGCAAAGGAGGGGCTACTATTTCAGACTTGAGGAAATTAACTGGTGCTAAAATACATATAACCAGAGGTAACCAGGTGCCGAGTTGTGCTTCAGATAATGATGAAGTAGTTGAGGTAAATTTATTTCTTGTCTTAAATATATCTTCGCACTTGTTTTTCCCTGTTGCAACAATGATGCAACCCCTGACACAATCTCTTGTCTGAAAAATAAATAGTGACCCAGACATTTGTTGATTATGTTAAAGAACATCCCCTCTCTCCTCCTTTTGTCCTTCCTTCTACCGATGTTCTACTGAAGTCATGCAACTGATTGTCTCACCTATCTTTATTTTCAAATGTAACAATTACCATGCTCTAATAGTCCTAATGTACTTGAAGCAGTTACCAGCCAAGAGGATATAATAATGTTTTTTCTTGTAAATCAGCTCGTAGGAGCAGATGTTTCTACGGTGTTGACCAAACATGGACTTACTGCTATTTTTCTGTGATATTTTCTATTGAACAACTCAGCAAATGAGAAATGATAAGAGTTTAAAGGAGAGAAGGGCATTGCCTGTGATATCATACTTTTATTGCATAGTTTTCCTCTTCTATTTAATTGGTTGGACACTTATCAGTTCCACATTATAATGATGTTAGTTGATAGTTTATATCTCTTCCACTGTTTTTTCTTGTAAGAGTGTGGTGATGTTTTTCTCATTTGTTTCCCGTGTCTTCTCTTGATTAATTTAGATCTCAGGTGAGTTCTCCAACGTGAAAGATGCTTTATATCAAGTTACTGGTATACTTAGAGATAACCTCTTACCATCTAAAATGTCCAGTTTTGGTGGACCTAAGGTCAGTTCCTCTTCAGTCCTTGACCCTAATATTGCTGGATACAGAACAAGTTCTTCGTCAATCTTTGGGACTAATGCTGGACCAAGACCCATGTCTGCATTAGCTTATGAGACCGATATTCAAGATATTGCACATAATAGTATAACATCCTCATCAATGTACGGAATGGAGATTCTTGACGTTGCACGAAACAGAATGGCTCCCTCATCAATGTATAACAGTGATGTTCCTAGTGCACCTGGTAACCACATCATGCCATCTTCTGTGTACGATAGTGATATTTCAGACATTGTGGGACGTGGAGCTGATTCGTTGTCAATGTACAAGAGTTATCTTGATGGGAGATATAGAGAGCATCATTCAACAATGTTGCACAAACCTGTTGTCGGTTCTCAGTCACTTCAGTATAGTGGTATAACTGAGAGTAGGGATTATCCTGGAAATCCTTATAAACTAAGCCATTCTCCTTCACAAAGTTTGTGGGTATCACAGGTAATCCATGGGTCACATCTCTTTCTGTTGTTTTCTTTTTTCTATACTTCCTATGCTTCTCTGCATTGTAACCAATTTAAGGTTTTGAATGTTGCAGCCGGCTGGACTTAATCACAGGAGTTTCCTGGATATTGATAAGGATCTGGCTTCGGTTAGTGGCAACCTTGAACTTGGCAGGTATGTTGATCAGTTGAACGCCGTGTATCTTTGTATACTTTTTACGGCACCCATAGTTGGACATTCTTTTCATAGCCTGTGTATTGGTTTCTCTCTTAAAATAATCCTGTCAGTTTAGGGACGTTGGATACTTTATCTGGACTGTTAAATTAGAATATGTATTAGTAGAAAAGTGAAAAAGGCTGACTTAGTTATCCACTCTCCTTGTTCTACTCAATTATGTTCCTATGCAATTGTCTTCTCACTAACTATGGCTGGTTTGCAAGTCCCTATGCCGCTGTCTTTTCATTAACTACTGCTGGTTTGCTAATTCTGTGAAACTTTGTGGAGAGTGAAAAATAATGGAATTTGTTAAGGAATCAAATATATCGAGTTTGTGCATTTCCTTCTTATTGTAAAGAAAGTATGTATATAAGTGTACATCTCCTTTCATCAATACAGGGAAAGGATGTCAGCTGTTGTAACTAATACAAGTGTGGAGATTATGGTCTCTGAAGACGTGATTAGCTCTCTTGATAATGATAGATTCAGTCTAGCTCGTTTGAGAGAGGTATGGTATACACGATCTTACATCCATATATCAATTTACACTTAAAATTATGCTATCATTTTCAACATATACATTAGATTCTAATCCCATATTGGTTGGTGTTCTAATTGATAGAAGTTTAATCCTTTTTTTTTATTATGGATTAATAGTGTTTCTTTAACCTTGCTTTTTTATATATATTACGGATGATAATCAAACTTTTAGAGGGTGGTGAAAAAAGGCCTCAAAGAAAGACATTCTTTGAGGCCTTTTTTCTAATTCCATATTGGTTGGTGTTCTAATTGATAGAAGTTTAATGCTTTTTTTTAATTATGGATTAATAGTGTTTCTTTAACCTTGCTTTTTTATATATATATATATTACGGATGATAATCAAACTTTTAGAGGGTGGTGAAAAAAGGCCTCAAAGAACGACATTCTTTGAGGTCTTTTTTCACCACCCTCTAAAAGTTTGATTATCATCTTCCTTCAGCACCCTCTAAAAGTTTGATTACTTGTGACATTTGAGTGTTCTCTTCGGTAGTCTACTAAGAATACTTATTCTCATTGAAAATATTTTATCCATGGAAGTAAAGCATTAGATACCTGTTCACGGAGTTTAAATTAAGGTAAAAAACTACAAGCATGGTCTGCTTGATTTTTGTGTTTGCATTAAGAGGGCGTTTGGCATAGTTTTTCAATTAGCCTTTAGTGGAGTTCTGTAGTTTTCAAAAGCTATTGTAGTGTATGGCCCCAAAGGTTTTGATTAACTTAGTTTTACGGAGGTTATCAAAGAGATTTTTGGTAAGTTTCTAGAAAGCTTCATCCAATATATTTTCGTAGATTTTTCATTAGCTTTCTATTAACTTGTGACAGTAATGCCCTGTTTTTACATTTTTCTATAATGTCCCCTGCTTTACTCCAAAACTCTAGTCTTGTGATTAACTTCACTTTCTAAATTGCCTATTCAGATATCCGGTGCAAAGATTGCAGTACACGAAGCACATCCCGGAATGCGGGAACGAACTATAGTGTTCTCTGGTACACCTGACCAAACCCAAGCAGCACAAAGCCTCCTTCACTCATTCATTGTAAACGGGCGCTTGTGACCAACTAGCATTACTTGCAACTTTTTGCTCTCACGACACTACATTTGCAATCCACAATGCCGCATTGTCACAAGAAGCATCTATCCTAGCTCCTAGAGGTCTATTAGGAGACCCCTCATTACTTAAGCTTTGATGTTCATCTTTGAGCTTCGGCTGCTCTCAACACGGGAAATGTCAAGGTTTTACAGCAAATTGTACATGCCATTTTCCGAGACCTATGATTTTTTTCTCTCCTTTTGGTCTTGTTAGAATTCAAATCACAACTGTTGAGAGGTTTAGTTAATGTATGATAGTTCCATGTGCGGAAGTATGTATCTTTAGGAGTGACATATTTCTTTTAGTTGGCAAGGAGTAACAAATATCAGCAAATTCTATTAATAGAATCTGCCAATAAGTCAGGGATAGGATAATTTATATAGGATGGTCTTAATTATGAGCTTGATTTTGCAAATTTGCTTCCTTTTTTTCTTTTTCATTTATTCACCCTCCTGGGCCTTCTAGCTTGACAGTGTATAACATCAAAATCTACAATACATAATCGTGGACGTTGGATGCTCTAGGCCGGTCTTTAAGTAGAAGATGATCAACTTAATCATTTATCTTATATTATTAAAAAAAAAATCTTAGAAACATAAGATGGTTCAACTAGAATTTCAGAGTTGCCTATATGGTTTTCTTCCTCGCCTAGTCCCAATTCCACAACATATAAATCAGTTCCATCCACTTTCAAATCATTCAAAATCACAGCTAGTAATGAACCTTATATTTGGTTGTAAACGGTGTGCAAAGTTTTTTCTGATATTCGCCTATATAGTAGTTCAATGTGCGGAAGGAAGCATGTATCAACCATACAGGGTTCACAGTAATTAAATTTCTCTCCGAGTATTTTTCAAAATTAAAATTGTCCGTTTTGGTATTGAGAAGCCAAGACATTAACCGAATTGTACATGTTGGTTATATTTGGTCAAGATAAATATAACAAAGAAAATTTCGTTTGGTGTTCTAGAGTTTCCAGTTGGTGACACAGTTTTACTTTTCTATTTGATGCCCTTTGAATTTTGTTTTATTCCGGTTTATGACCATTATCGGCAAACCATTAGTTTTATGGATTTTAGCCGTTTGTTTCTTTTAAGGGAGCGCATTGACCAAGGAGGCAATATCCGCTTTCAATACACTTCCAGCGAGGCGAGGAGGGTTCAGAAACATCCACTTTCAAATCATTCGAAATCACAGCTAGTAATGCACACCAGTCACCTAATTCATACATGTATTTCTATTCTATTTACTTTACCTTAATAAAATAAAATAAATTCAAGTCTTGAATCTCATAAAGTAAATAAAATAAATTCAAGTCTTGTTACACTTGGACCGGTTATATATAGAGATTTTCGGATCATCTGATTCCAAAATTACGAACGATTAAACCGGTGATGTCGTCGGAAGTGTAATGAAAAACATAGTGCTGAAGTAATGATAGATTTGTCAAACACATCACATGATAAGCTATAACTTCAAAGCCTAAATATGGTACTGTAGAATCATTGATGAAAGCTTTTTAGTCCCGGTTTATTATAGTTGATTACCACAAGCACCGCTATATCACAAAAAGTCACACCAAATACATTGTAAATAAGCTTGCAACAAAATATATTCGTATTTTTACACACGAATAATTGCGATTTTCAGATAATGAAAGCAGTACACAGGAAATCAGATTCGAGTAGAGCTCACAGAGTTTATCTGTGCTGCTTAAGTAGCTGCTGCAGATGGCAATGCTTTGAGGGTGATCACCACATTATCGTGAACTCCTTGCAGCAGCAGTTCCCCGTCATATGCCACCACTTTTCGTTTCTTGGCAGCTCGTAGTGTGCCCACTAGAGCTTCAAATATGTTTGCACATCGGTCATCATGGAAGAGGACACCAAATGTGACCTGCACAGATGGGAAGAGTATGTTCATCTCTTAAGATTTAATAATAACATTGGCTCAATATATTTAAAAAGTTGTAGTGATTATATATATAGACCATGTCAGTGAGCTTCAGGATAAGTTATAATACATCAGGCAGCAAATGGTTAATCAACCAATAATCATAACAACGGCCAAGAATGAAAACACAGAGAGAATCATAATAACTAACAAGAGAGTTTGACATAGAAAATATTGAATGAAATTGGGTTAAAATAGACTCTTTTTTATAGCCCATCTAATTTTACCCAATATGTGATCCCTAGATGAAAGAATTGGGTTAAATAGGGGTATATTTACTAGATGAAAGAATTGCTTTCTGTTCGTAATCATAACAGTCTGATTTTGTTCAGTACGTGTTTGAGTTCTACTGACTACTGAGATCATATACAGATTTTGACGAGGAATGCTGATTGGGAACTCTTTGTAAGAGATTAGCTGATTAAGCATCACATAGACAATACTACTCAAACCTGAGACAGTTTCTGCTTAGACAGTTATGTTCCTCACAACCCATTCAATAGGAGACTAGTCCCCTATACTGCTTAGACTTTGTTTGGTTTAAAGTGCATCCTTCTCTTTGACATCCTTCTGTGTTTGAAAAATAACTAATCCACCAGTATATATGCATAATGAAACACCAGTGAGCAAAATGAAATCATTTTTGTCCAGGAATTGAAGCATATGAGAATAATAACACAAGAGCTTGACATCGAGAATCTTCAGACCCCACTAGATAATCAAAGACATCAGGCACAGGCAAATGTTGTGTCCTACATGCCAGTTTCGGATGATTATAAGAGGCTGGTTATCTGTTTCGTTTTAAGATCCAAATCAAATATTTAATGATTTTGTTTAGGAATGATTGGCTTTGAAATCTTGTTAGAAATTATCTGACTAAACATCGCATAAACAATAGACCTTAAACCTGATATGAAGTATCTGCTAATGCACCAAAGCTCATTGCATCCTCCCAGTACGACCTCGTATTGCTTGATAAGGTGTCAAAACTTTTTTATCTATTGAAGATCTACTCACACCTGGGATAGTATTAGCTCAAGGGGTCTAAACTCAATAACTTCAAATTGAGCATTCGAAGGTGTTCTACAAAAATGTATAATTGCCGATCTTGACAAACATTAAGTTCGAAAAAAAGAAATCAACCATACGAATTCCGATGGAAGAAGAATCTACACAAAAAAGTAGAGCACAAGACAGACAATATCGCTCCAAAAGCAAAGCAAAACAAGACAATTTTAATTTTCCGATTTACAAGCTTCGACAATCAACACTTGCAACGAAGACATCAAATTGCAAAATGAAATTACAAAAAAACATCGTGTTCATCTCATTGTTGTAAGCGGAATTGAAATAAAGAGAGAGAAAAGAGATCCGAGAGTGGGAAAGAGAGATGGAGATTACGAAACCTGGTAAGAGCCGTCGTCTTGGATCTGACCAAGTCGTGTGATTTCCTCCTGGAGCTTCCCGACCTCTTCCTCTACATTCATCGTGCTCTGTCACTCGATTTGATTTCGGCTAAGATCAAGATCCTGATCAGGAAGAGCTCAGTGGATGGAGACACAATCAACTTGGTAATACTTATGCTTTTTGGGACCAAAGCCTTTCTATCCTTTCCTCACATGGACATGGTATCTACTTTTTTGTACAACGAAAAAACTGGAGTTCCATTTCTTTTTATTTAATTTATTTCCTTAGGGTCTGTTTGGTATTACCCGAGTATTAGGTTGGAAACTTTGTTTTCAAAATCTTTGATATGGCTGAGCATTGATATACATGCTTTGGTGATACTAGTTTAGAATTACAAGACTTGTGGGATAAGAAAATCATAGAAAATTATGAAAATTTTTTAAACCTGTTTATGCTCATGTCGAAACAAAACCACCACCCATAGCCAATTGATGCTCGAAGTTTAAAATCGCTTAATATCGCATTTGACAGGTTAGTTTGCACAACTTGAAGAGGTGCTCCGGTAGCCCGTAGCCCGTCTTCTTGTTAGTGTTGGATTTTCGGTGTCCGGTTTTAGACCAAAGGGCCGTAGTCTCACTTATGTGAGTAGACGGTTCTCCCAATTGCCAAACAAATTAATATAATTAACTTGAACTAAAAACTAGTTATTAACCAAGGGTTTGTAATCTCCACAAAGGAGCAGACAAAACCCAACCAAGAGTTTGTAATCTCCGCAAAGGAGTAGACAAAACCCAATCAAGAGTTTGTAGTCTCCAAAGGAGTAGACAAAACTCAATCAAGAGTTTGTAGTCTCCACAAAGGAGTAGACAAAACTCAATCAAGAGTTTGTAGTCTCCAAAGGAGTAGACAAAACTCAAGCAAGAGTTTGTAATCTCCAAAAAGGAGTAGACAAAACTCTAATAGAAGTTAAGTTCAATTACACGTCTTATAAACCGGTTGTTATATGTTAAAACCATTGACTTGGATAATGTAATGAGTCATTCATAAATGAATTTTCCTTCTAAGTGTATTCTCCCCTACACCGGGAATATCCAAATACCTTAGTGGGATAAAACGTTACACGTTACAAAGACTAAGAAAGAGACTTACTTGTCTTACTTTGTAGAAAGGGTATTCCTAGGTTTTGTCAATACAAAACCAAACTAAGATGGATGCCTATCCTTTGTCAATACAAAGGAACTATACTGGTCTTTCGAGTTTTGCAAACAAGCTTATAAGAAGGCCTATCCAATGTCAATACAATGGAACTAGAAGCTTTATTGTTGCAAAAACGAATATACAATCAAGTGCAAATGGCTCTCCCTTTTATAGGCATAGGGGGCCACGTTTTTGGGGAGAATAACCGCCACTAAAGCGGTTGAGAGCGGTTACAAACGGTTATTGGCGGTTGAGAGAAGTTAGGGTTACATAACCACTTTTTGGCCCAAGCCCAAAGCCCAAGCCCAACTCAATTGGGCCATCAAAAAGCCCAAATTTCAGCTAGCTTTTTCGGCCCGACTTTTTTCTCATCAATGAGCTTTGACTAACTCATTATAGCTAGGTGAAGCTCCAAGGTCAACTAATACACATGAGCTTAGCTCAAACTAGCTTATCTCATCAAGCAGCTCACTAAGCAGCTCACTAGCTAGCTTCTAGCTAGCTTCTTGGAGCTCAATAGACATTTGTGCTTGGATATCTCTCAAACTTTGTAACAACTTTCTTGAGCTAATATAATGAGGAATGCCCGAAAGAATGCTCACATAATGTGTCCCAAAACACAAAGCGTCGGGCTCTCAATTTCTGCCGCAAAATGGCCTAGGCGTTGACAAGGCCAATAACGCTCTTGCCAAGTCATGGCATTTTCATGACTGAGTCAAGACAATATCCCATGACAGTCATGAGACTCAACTAAACTAACTTTCAACATAGCCGTGATAGCCATGTCCTTTAGTTTAGTTTAATTTAATTAGCTTCCATACTTTTACCCCGTAATCACTAGTTACTCTAAGTGCCGGTCAATTGGCTTGCCTCCCGCAACCCATACCATCGTGACACACATGTGAGTAACTTATTGCACCTTGTCTCGACAACAAGCTCAATGGTTCCGTTGAGACTTAGCACAAATCTCCAACAGTTAGAACTTCGGAACGTGTCCTAACAAGGAGGCAGACCTATGACTACTCATTTTCCTGTCCGGAGCGGTCCAAAATACCGGCAGTCCAAGTTTAGTTAATTAAAATTCACAAGGGTTTAAAGTTATATAAAGCGTTCAAATATTCAGTCCATATCCGGTCCACGGTGAATTTTCGGTCTAGGTGCAGTACAGATTAACAGCCCTAGGCGGACCAATGTGGAACTATCTAATTTACTGATGACTTCACAATACAATCACTTCCTCTAAGAAATCTTGATCTTAACTTGAAAAGGCTTGACCAAAAAATCATACAACGTTTAGCAGTGCGCCACCAACCTCCTGAAACAAACGTATACTTACCTCACTTATATCCATGAACAATCCAGCCGCAGGAAAGAAAACTTCTCAGCCATTAACAACTTATATTTTGTCCTTGTATCTACTCTACCAACAAGAAACATGTATCCTCTGTTGAGAGTCCTAACCATTAACTTAAGTGAGAAACTCCAGTCCAGTTGCTGATGGTGTCAAGTCATGCTGAGAAAGGTACTCAGGATTGCAAAACTTGCTAAGATGCCTCATTCCGCTGTCACATAGAATTGTAACGATTGTATGACCGGGCCCTAGTGATTGTGCCACTCTGAAAGCTCCCACACAGTTCATTGCTGATGAACTACCTAAAAAGAGGCCATCATTTTTCAGAAGGAACCTGGACATACGAAAGTTAGTATACGGTACACATCAATCTCTTATGAACAACAAATCATTCACTTGTTCTCCCAAGTGCAATGCTTGGTCTATATTATGTCTTAGGCAGAGGTTTTGATTAACTCTCAGTACACGGGTAAATGGTAATCATTAGCTATTCCTAGACTAACGCAGGGGCAGAAACGAGCCAATCATGGAAGTAGCGTAATGGAAATATACTAACCTAGACATCTCAACAGCTTCCTTATCAGTGCCTCGGAATGCGCCATCTAGCTTTGCCAGCATAAAATTCTGGGTCAGTCTATTAATTCCAATGCCTTCGGTTATTGTATCAAATGGATTCTTTAGTCTCTTTCCTTCAGCCTCCTCTTTAGTATACATCACCCCCCTTGTCACCTTGTTGAACAAACCAGAGCCAGGAGGGTCAATCAGGAAGCATTTGATTTTAGGGTTCTTATCCTGTAAAGCACATGACATTACCTAAAAGTTCAACCCAACAATTCTAAAATGAGAACTGAAGGATGAAAAAGTAGACGTGTAAAAAAAGGCTCACCTTCAGAAACTTGGAAACTCCGGCAATTGTACCGCCTGTACCAGCGGCAGCCACGAATGCATGAACATTCCCTTCGGTTTGTTCCCAGATTTCAGGCCCAGTGCCATCATAGTGTGCCCGAAAGTTGGCAAGGTTCTCAAACTGATCCGCAAAGAAACCACCAGTGCAGTCATCTGAAAACACTGAACTTTGTTTCTCGACATCCAACACATGTCCATTAGGCTTCTCATGATCTTTGCCCAAGGTTTGAGCTTCTCTCCTACATTTAGCGGCAAATTCATTTGCCTCTTGTGCTCTTCGTCTAGCCACATTAACGAAGTGGTCTTTATGTGTAATTGAAACTGGCCTAACACGTTCCACTGTAGCTCCAAGGGCTTCAATGATTTGAGCCTATATAAAAGGAATTTTGTCAAAAGTAATATAAAAAACTGTGCTCCTAACATGAAATATATCCATACACATGGAACGAAGATCTAAGCCCCAACAACAACATTTCGAGTTTGTCAAGTGGATCACCCTGTGTATACCTTCTCAATGGCAGCATCATCAGGAATTACGACATGACATTTACAACCATAAGCCGGAGCAACAGTTGCAAGACTAATAGCAGTACTTCCTGCACTACCTTCAGTAACTACTCCTCCCGGGGATAGCTTCCCAGATGAAAGTGCCTGCAGGGGAAAACAGGCACAACCTAAGAATTCTGCATACACTGTCTCTCCATACACTAAAATTATTTTTATAATAACAGCATGACATGAAACTCAACTGAATTTGGAATTATAACAGCATGACATGAAACTCACAGCAATTTACACCTTCCTAAAGAAGAGCTCCACCTACTTAGGGTTTGGGATTAAAAAATATCAACTCGGAGATTTTAGTATGGAAATTCCGTTTTACATGCTCTATTTCCTTCCGAATAATTTAGCCGAAATGGAATTAAATACAAAAAAAAAATTGGACTTGAAAGAAGTACCTCTTCAATGATGTGAACAGCAACTCTATCTTTGACGCTTCCACCAGGATTCAAGAACTCAGCTTTCCCGAGAATCTAATAGATGCCCATCAAACAATACTTGCGTTACATAAATTTGACAATAGGCTGAATTTTTTCCAATCGAAAGAAGGAAAAAAACAGAGAAAAGAGTACCTGGCATCCAGTGGCATCAGAAAGGCTGTTGATTCTAATCAAAGGTGTATTCCCAATCGCACTCACGAGACCTTGCCTAGGCTTCTTTGAAGATGAGGATTTATGTGTCTTGGTTCTCCTTGTTCTGCTGATAGGACTGTTGCAGAGGCAGTAGGAAAGCGCCAGAAACGAGAGAGCAGCAGCAGCAATGGTACTGGCTGTCGCGCCTGACACCGCCATTGTTTTTGTTTGGTGTTATGATCACTGAACCTCGTTGGTTTAAATGGAGCCATTATGGCGAGTCCATGGCTCCCAACATAGTAAATCTTTGTTCAACAAAATCAAATTGATCTAATTTAGATGAAGTTAAATCTTAGAGAAGCCCATAGATGACAACTAAATCAGCACATGCTTATTATAATGTGACTTTAAGAACAAATATGAAGAAAGACTAAGAGAAGAACTGATTTTTGAGACATTTCTCTATGCCCAACAAACATAGTTTCAAAGCTAAAGATTTTAATCTGATATTCCAAAAGCATGAGACTGAAATTGTCCCAAAAACCGTTACACAAATATTTTATACCACACTTTAATATATGATTATGCTCTAATATATCCTCGGGCGCTTTGTCAACTAAATGCCCTTGCCAACATAAATCTAGCATAGCCTTATTTTGAACTTTGAAGGAAACCCAAGCTAAATTTTAAATAGTTGGCATTACAAAAAAAATGGTGGTTGACGAAAAGAACTGGAAAAAGCAAGCTGAAACCCTCCAAAATAGGAAACCAGAAAGTAGCATGAGCAAGGAAGAAGCAAACTAATGGTGGGTTTTTCATTCAATTTCCCAAGCTTCCAGACAACTTTTTTGACGCAAATCCAACTTCACTAGACCAATAACCAGAAAGTAGCAAGAGCAAGGAAGAAGCAAACTAGTGCATTCGAATCTACTGCCAAACTCAACCTGATTAGCAAATTCAAATATAAATTTGACAACAATATAACTCGAATCCAATAGATAGTAATTCGAGCATCCTTTACATCAAACTGCTTTTGGTTATGTACACATACAAAAAAAATCTAATCTTTGAAACCCTAAGTTTAAAAAGAGTTCATAGATTCCAAAACACCTAAACCCTAGGAGAATCCCTAATTGATTGCAGCGATAGTGAAGAGGAGGAAAGAGGGATTGAAGTACCAGTTAGATAAATGACGATGGCAACGAAAGTGTAAAGGGGAGCTGTGAACGATGGCTCTACAGGAACTCGCAAGAAAAAGAGTATTCCGCAACGTGTAATTGGAAACACTAATCATTGAATAGGGCAACCCAACACCTGGCCCAACTACTTATAGTGAAAGGGTCAGGGTCCAGTCCACACCTCAGAAAAGAAAAGTTAAAAGGAAAAGAAAACAGCAAACAAGAAGCCCTCTTTGAGCCTGGAAATTGTCATATTTTCTTGGCAAAAAAGAAAGAGTAAATCTTTCCCGTTAGTTGTCAGTTTGTCACATCTCTCTTTCATACCCCGTCTTCTCTGGCTCGCTAGGGTTTCATCATCATCAAATCTCCATTTCCCCTTAGCCATCAATCTTTCCGTGATCGCTGCGGTGATTATCAATGGCGGACGAGTTCCAGAACTCGCATGATTCGCCACCTTCCACACCGCAGGGACCTGCGCCAGCGCTAGGTCACTCCGTGATTCCGATTGTCAATAAGCTCCAGGATATTGCTGCGCAGCTTGGGAGTAATCCGGCTTTCGATCTCCCTCAGGTTTGCGTTGTTGGAAGTCAAAGCAGTGGGAAATCAAGCGTACTGGAAGCGCTAGTCGGTCGCGATTTTCTCCCTCGGGGTTCGGATATTTGTACTCGCCGCCCGCTTGTTCTGCAGCTGGTGCAGGTTAAGAGGAAGTCTGATGGGAGTGAGGAGGAGTGGGGTGAGTTTTTGCACTTGCCTGGGAGGAAGTTTGATGATTTTAGTGAGATTCGTAAGGAGATTCAGGTGCGACTTTATGCCTTCTTATTCTAGTTTTGTGAATTGAGTAACGGATAAGAATTCTCGTTAAATTAAATAGTGGTAGTTACTAACTAGCCAACTAAACTTAATTTGTATTTGATTGATGCTTGTTATGAGAAAATGTATTTACTTCTACAATTTTGTCGCTGAAAAAAATACCTTCAGTTGATCTTTGTTAAATAAAAAAGTAGTGCAAAAAAAATACCTTCAGTTTCAGCAGTGTAGCTCGAGTTAGATTGAGTGTTAGTAAATGGTAGAGCGAAGAATAGGGAAAATCTAAACAGAAATTAAAGGAAGGAAGAAACTCCTTTATTCTAGTCAGAGATCCGGCATTAACAGAAAGAGCAGTGTGATCTTGGACATAACTTAAAATGCAAGTTGACTGGAGAAGTCTTGAACTGATGTTTTGCTACCAGTATACCACAAATATCTACAACATCTGGACGGTAGTACTTGTGCTGAAGCATGTTTTTCTGGGTTAACAGAGTAGCGAGTTTAGAGGAACAAAAGATGCTCCATCAATGGGCATTTCATAAGTTAGACAATAGAGTTGGTATTGTTTACAATACATTGATTGAACGCGGAATCAATATTATGACCTCTTCTCTCAACCCTCCCATCCATGTAAACTGATGACATTATTATCTTCTTTCAGGTTTTAATTTTATTCCTTTTTGCAAGCATGTAGATTGTGTAGCATAATCTTATTATGTTTTATCATTACATGTTGAATCATTTGGTGACTGATGCCTGATCATCAGAAGATTAACCTAAGCTCTTGCCTATATAATGTTTATAATTCTTTCCAGGCTGAGACAGAAAGAGAAACTGGAACAAATAAAGGTGTTTCAGACAAGCAGATCCGTCTGAAGATATTCTCACCTAATGTCCTTGACATTACCCTTGTCGATCTTCCTGGCATAACTAAAGTTCCAGTAGGGGACCAGCCTTCAGATATCGAAGCACGGATTAGAACAATGATTATGTCCTACATCAAAGTGAGAAGCTGCTTGATACTTGCTGTGACCCCAGCCAATGCTGATTTAGCTAATTCTGATGCTTTGCAAATGGCTGGAATTGCTGATCCTGATGGTATAATGCCTTACAAATTACTTTTTTATTCTTTTATTTAGACTATTTTGTTATCTAAGTTTTTAACTATATCTTCTGCACATGCTTGTCGTTTTAGGGCATCGAACAATTGGTGTGATCACAAAGGTATGGATGCTATAATATGTACTCTAAATTTGTTCATTCTTTTATTACTCTAGTTTTATGGAAGATGCTTTCTGTGGCAATTTCAGCTGGATATCATGGATAGAGGGACTGATGCCCGTAATTTTTTGCTTGGAAAAGTCGTACCCTTAAAACTTGGATATGTGGGTGTTGTAAATCGTAGTCAAGAGGTAATTTTCCATAAGATAGTGTTCTGTGAAGTCCGTGGGTATATCTCATTTCTATTTTTAATATGAAATGAAACAATCCCGGAATGTTTATGTGATGTTGTTAAGATCTTAATGTTTGGTTAACACTGGTGATGGTTATATTAATTATGAAAATTATGACATTTCCTATTATTTGAGCAGGACATTCTGTTCAACAGGAGCATCAAAGATGCTTTGGTGGCAGAGGAGAAGTTCTTCCGAAGTCGGCCGGTGAAGCATACGACCTTTGAGTCTTGAAATTTGGTACTTCGATGTTGATCCATGCTTATAAAGGTTTTAATTTTTTCAGGTGTATAACGATCTTGCAGATAAGTGTGGTATCCCTCAGCTAGCAAAGAAGTTGAACCAAGTAACACATTTTCCTTTTTAGGTTTCCATCTCATGTCTATTTTTGATGATTTTAAGCATTGTGTTTTTATCATGTCAGGTTTTGGTCCAACATATCAAATCAGTCCTTCCTAACCTGAAGGCCCAAATAAGTGCTCGACTGTTTGCTGTTAGCAAGGAGCATGCTAGCTACGGTGAAACTATTGAATCTAAGGTGATCTTTAACTCCATTTTTAGTTATTTGGGACATACCTTAAATGACTCAATTTTAAATTGTTCGTATTCTATGGATTCTACTGTATTTAAGGTTTTATTATTTCAACAGAAGATGTTCTGGTCGAAAATCACCATAAACATGATGCATATATTGCTGCTGCCCAGTCTATTAAGACGTTATCCAAACCACTTCATGATTGTCTTCTGTATCATAGTGTACACTCACTCGATATTGCTGTCTTTTTTAGTGTTGTCTTAACCACTCAGTTACTATAACAGGAAAGTACAGCTTTAGCTAAACCGATATGTTATGACAAATTAACCCTTCTTCCTTTCCTTTCTCTCAAATCTATTATTTTCATTTGTACCCCAAGAACAACCGAAATGCTGTTTATGTTAGTCAGAAGTACATGCTACTGACCAGATTTGATTTTTTCATACCATCAGGATACACAGGGAACTGTGATCCTAAGCATTCTCTCAAAGTATTCAGAAGGTAAGGACTTGAAATTTTCTTCCTATGATGCTCTTGTACTGATACCTTTTCCAACTAAAGTAGCTGTTTTATCTTTGTTGTTGAAACAGCTTTTTCTTCAATGATCGAAGGCAAGAATGAAGAGCTATCCACATCGGAGCTATCCGGTGGAGCACGTATTCACTACATTTTCCAGTCAATCTATGTTAAGAGTTTAGAGGTGTGTTATATGACATTTGTCATCCTCTTTTTTAATTTTATGGAGACTGTTCTAATCAACTTTGCACTTCCTAATTAAAAATGTTGCTTCAGTATGCTAGAAAATTGAGCTTTAGCATCTTGTTGGTGTTATAAGTTCATGGGCTTCATTTTTTTTTTGTATATGTGGTGTTGAATTTGCTGAATCCAGGGCCATTCTCTCTTCCTCCCTCCCTCAATCAGACGTGTATACTGATAATTTACTATGTTTTATCGATCCTGTAGGAAGTGGATCCTTGTGAAGGTTTGAGTGATGAAGATATCCGTACGGCCATTCAGAATGCAACTGGACCAAGATCTGCTTTATTTGTACCGGAAGTAGGTCTAATTTTTTTTCATGAATGTTTCACCTTCAATATTTTGGATCTTGCAGTTGTGATTCATACTTGCAGAGTTTTTTTAATTATGGTGATTTTTTTGAAAGTTGATTTAGCCTGAAATTGTGTAGGTTCCATTCGAAGTTCTTGTCAGAAGGCAAATAGCTCGTCTTCTAGATCCTAGCCTTCAATGTGCAAGGTTCATATATGATGAGTTGATAAAGGTAACTGAAAATCCTGTTCGTGTGTAAATTTCAAAGTAGATTTCGTCCATATATTTTAGTTTACTCACAAATTGATGTTGCTGCAGATGAGTCACCGCTGTTTGGTTAGTGAACTGCAGCGATTTCCTATCTTTAGAAGGCGCATCGATGAAGTTGTAGGCAACTTTTTAAGAGAAGGACTTAAGCCTGCTGAGGCGATGATTGGGCATATCATTGAAATGGAGGTATTTGAGTTTACTGATATTAGAAATCATTATCTGTTTCATTTACGTTGCTACTTCTCAAAGAACTATGGTATTATTTTGATGTTCCTTTTATTTTACAGATAGACTACATTAATACTTCACATCCAAACTTTATTGGTGGAAGTAAAGCTGTCGAGCAAGCCTCCAAAAGTAAATCGTATGGAGCATCTGTATCACTTCCGAAACTAAAGGTTTGTCTCTTGTAATATAGTGTTTGGCTCTTTCTTTCTCGTTCTATGTCTACTTACTAAGGTGTGTTTAATATGTATTCGTCCTTTAGGATGGAGTAGAACCTTCATCTGAAAGAACTGTGAAATCTCGTGCTATAATCACTAGACCAGCCAATGGAGTGATGTCTGAGCAGGTTGTCAATTTTAATGTATCCTAATTCATACCTGTTAATCTTCTTCTCCTGCATTTTCGGAGATTTGCATATTAGACTGCTTTTATCTGCAGCATTTGTTTTGGGAGTTAGGTCTGACCTTTCCAGTTTTGCGATTCTGTTTGAACAGCAACACGGTGGTCGGAAGGTGACAGACGGTGAAAAACCTGCAAATTCTGGTAGGTTAACTGTTCATAGCTTTCCCCTCAAGATTTTTAGTTTGGTGAGAGACAATGAATATGAGCTTGCATCTGAGAGCCATTTATAAATGGGATTGAAGGGGCAGAGCCCTACTGCATGTCATTTTTCTTACTGCATGCTGATTGTTATCTTATGTCTTATTTTGCTTTTGGTGCACCTGCACCATGGTTAATCGTAGAACCTATGGAATCTGATCAGGCAATTTTTGGTGAATCTTTCTTCAGCTGATGACCTGCAATGTGCAGATCATTTTTTAATACTGTTAATATGTGGTTTAGGATAGGGTAAGGGACTGTTTGGGGTTTAACATATTAATACCTTTGTACTCCAGTTTAATAAGGGCTCGCAAAGCCTTAAACATTGGGTTACTTATTTTGCAGAAAAGGAAAGGAAAAAATGATTGTCATGTAATGATGATATTGATAGATTTATCACTAAAAAATCATGGCAAGGAAATATTATCCGTCCTATCAAGATAAGTGCAATTCGCTGCCACTGAGAACAACAATTCTTCTAAAGAAACCGCTCCAAATGTGTCTTTTATAACTGGGTTGAAGGGGTAGAGCCTACTGCATGAGTTTTTCTTACTACATGATTTTTTTGTGACTAAATAGATGCAGGAAATTCTAGTTGGGGGTATCTCATTGTTAACTCTGGTTTATGACTAAATAGGTGCAGGAAATTCTAGTTGGGGTATCTCGTCCATCTTTGGTGCCACTGAGAACCGCATTTCTTCCAAAGAAACTGCACCAAATGGGTCATTTGGTGAACCCGTTCATAGCATGGAGCATTCTTTTTCCATGATTCATTTGAGGGAGGTATATAAATTTTCTGTATATAATTGTTGCTCTTTCTTTTGTTATGTTTCAGTCTTCCTTCTTATGTGAGTGTCTAACATACGGGTCAATTTTTTCAAAGCCTCCAACAATACTGAGACCCTCCGACAACCATTCAGACAATGAGGGTGTTGAGATCACTATAACAAAGTTACTGCTGGAGTCATATTATGATATAGTCAGAAAGAATGTGGAAGATTTGGTGCCTAAAGCAATTATGCATTTTCTGGTAATGATCTGAAAATCTCCTTATATAACCTTCTGCCCTGGATAGATGCATCCGTCTTATATGGACCGTCCTATTTCCGCATAATGATGGGATTACTAATGTTAGTGAATGCTCATCAGTGCTGGGTGTTTTGTTTGTGCTACGAATGTCGTCTCTAGACTGTTTTGATTGTTTCTGCATAATGATGGGGTCGCTAAAGTTGTTATGCATCTCTATTTTTCATGTTTTCCCACCAATATCAGTAGGGTGGGAACATAAATGTTTATTATATCTAACAAAGGCAGGCACCTTTTAACATAAAAGGGTGGTTTGTAAGTGCCTTCTGTAAGAGAATCATAAATGTCCCAAAAGAGTTAATTTTTCCAATTGAATATTTGTAGATATCATTGTGGCTTTAGTGGCCCGCAAACTGACATTTCCTTGCAACTGCTCAATCTGCTGTAAAGTTGTTGTGAGAGCCTAACCTAACGTGAGATCCTATCATCTGCATGTTGACAGTTATTCCTCATTGGCCTTGTAGTTTGAATCCGATAAAAAAAAAACTAATTACTTGAAGGTGAATAAAACTAATGTATCTTGGGGGGAAAAAGCATTCAATTAGTGATACCTATTTTTTCAAAATCCAACTGTGAAGGTTGGTGTGGCAATTTACGTATATAAATCATATATTCTTCATTTTATGTATACTTTATTTTATCCTTTTTTAGGTTAACCATACAAAGCGGGAACTGCACAACGTCTTCATCAAGAAACTTTACAGGTGACATATTAGCAGAAGAAAAAACTTCTAGATTTATTCTCTCATAGTTACATGTTTTTTTACCTCCAAATCATCACTAGTTTTAACTATTATCATATGTTCTTAATCTAATTTGAAACTATACAGAGAAAAACAGTTTGAAGAGATGTTACAAGAACCTGACGATGTGGCAACAAAGAGAAAGCACACACGAGAAAAACTGCGTGTTCTAAGCCAGGCTTTACGGGTTGGTTTCTGGTTCTTGATATTTTCCTTCTTAAATAACGGGAAAATTGTTCTCTACTTGTTATGTCGAATCTAGAAAGCCATAATTTCCTCTTTTAGATCAAGTAAATGACAGCAAAGAGGCGTGAACATGTAGTTAAATAATCATAATTAGTTGTGGTCATTTCCCGGTCTGGACCTGTATTGTGTACCAACCCGGACCTGTTCAGGTCTGGTCCAAACCACTGTCCGGTCTGGTCCGGCTGTTTATAATTAAAAAGATCCTAAAATCTGGCTGATCCAGTCAAAATTATTCCGACCGGTTTTGGACTAGACCTGCACAGTCCAGGTCCTGTCAAAATGCTTTGCCCTGGTTGATCCGGTCAGGTTCTGGATCGGTGACCATTCCTAATCACAGTAATCTATTTCTACTTTTACCTGTGAACTTGATGCAATACTATTGTATGCTGCCTGCTCTCAACTTCAAATTGTCTCTTGTCAAAAGGTGTTGGATGAAATGCCATTAGAAGCTGAAACAGCGGAGAAGGGAGGCTACAGCTTCGGCTCTGATTCAACTGGTTTGCCTAGGATTCAAGGGCACTCAGCATCATCAATTTATTCAACAAGTGTTTCAAGTGACTCTTATTCATCACCCAAACACCACAAGTCTCGTAAATCATCCCACTCTGGCGAACTACAATCACCTCTGTATCCGAACGCAGATTGAAATGGAGCTATGGACATGTAATCTGCCAACAAAGGTGTGTTGATTCGTAATGTCAAGTAACTCAACAATCTTCTTTTACCGTTGTCACCAACGTTCATTCAATACTAGATACTAGAAATCATGATCGAATTCTTTCATCAAAACGCAAACGTAGAAGGTGGCATATGAAAGGAGGTCATATAATCTTCTGTAAGTCATTGTTTTTTCTCTAATATTCTTTCCATGCTTTGTCTGGTTAATCAGCTAAGCATACGCTTAGTCGTGTTCGCCTTTTGTGTTCTTATATTCAATTTTGACAGAAGAGTGATTAAATTGCCTTGTTTAGGCAATGCTTTGTATGAATAAATAGCGTGCAAGATCAATGATACTATTTTGGCATGACTTTTTCTTTTCATTTGTGATAGTGAACTGTATAGTATAAAGGACAATTTGAGTCAAGAAGTGAAGACTTTACTCTTATGTGTTGGTACATGCCTATTTGTTGATTGAAAGCTTTGTTGAAATTGCCTTTCAACTTTGCTTAAGACATTAGTTTTAATAATTGGGATAGTGGAGTTGATGAATGCATATTTGTGTTTTAGCTTTTGAATTTCGTTTGAAATTATTTGTCATTGTACATCTTTTGCCATCTCTTTAGTATTTGATAGAATTTTATACTATATATTTTTGAGAGTATAATAATTGGTAGGTTGCTAGTTGTACTCCCTTCGATTAGGGGGACAATACCAATTGTTTCTATAAAAAAATATGTAAAGGCTGTTAGAATGACAAGTATTATGAGACATTAAAGTATAAATTTGTATTTGAGTATCTTGCCCATGTCAAAGCAAGAATATATATTGTATTCCAGCTGAATGGGGATTTTGTTTCACCGGTCATACCAAATTTAGGTGAAGTAAAGGTAATTGTGCCAAAACGTAAGAGTTTCACGACGACGTCAAAACTAAATGCGAGCTTCCCCCGAAAAACACTTCCTTTGTTTTTGACATAGGTTGTGGTTTTCGGCGCAAATATAATTGGGGGATAACATCACCCCTAACATCATGTTAAGCTAAATAATGGCACTACACAATACATGATAGCCAATTGGTAAATTAAAAGCAAGAGTAGCAAGAAAATCTGTGACAACATTCGCTTCACTGAAGACGTGACGATATTAGACTACTGAAGACGTGACGATATTAGATAGTCTGGTTCCTTTTTAAGAAGTCTTGACATCTAAGAACCACACTCATTAGCAAATGGCTTTGAGCTATTTCCTTGAGAGAAGGATGGGAACTAAGTTGTGAATTTATTTCTAGTTCCACAAACCTATATCCACAATCCCAAGCAAGCATTAGTCCATATCGCACGCCCCATAGCTCAACCATAAGGATCGTACATATATCAATGTTTACGACAAAGCCTCGTTCACATTCACCCACACTATCCCTAATTTACCCCAGCCGTAGTCGCATGTCCATTTTTTTCTCCGCCCCGTCCGTATTAATCGTCAAAACACCCTCTAGTCTAAGCCACTCTAACCCAGGTTTTGTCCATGTTGACCTGCAAATTTAAATAGGTTTTCACTCAATACGTGTGGTCATCTCCATTTTCATGTCTACCACATACTTACTGCAAACACAGTATGTGCTTAATCCGAACTACCCTAAATACTTATAATTCGAGTTTAGTTACCGAAGACCATCTCAAGCTTCAAAGAAATTATTTCTATAAGCATAATATCATTGAATGTAAATAGGTTTTCATTTAATACGTGCGTCATATTTTTGGCTTTACGTCCCTCTAGCTTAATGCAAACAACACAATAAAAAAAGTAGATCCCAACAAACAAACAAAAAAGTAGATCCACGTGAAATCTCTTTACCTCGACAACTCTACAAAAAGAAGAAGAATATTTTAGTATTGAATAAAAATCATTCTAGCATGTGAAACAACAATGTTGAATAGTTTTGTCCTTGCCAAAAGGAAGTGGATTTCAATAAATTAATTTATAATATTATCACCCGCAATTTAAAACTTATTTATCTCTATATTTTTGACTTTAATGGATCTAGTGTCCCCCTAGCTTAAATCACTAATGAAACACAAGATCATGCACATGAATTACGTGACTTTATCAACTTGGCAAAAGAAGAAAAACTAAGTATGAAATTAGATGAGACTGAAAAAGAATGAAAAAAAAGTGGAGTCAAAAGGCATAAAAAGAAAAGACAAACAAACCAAACTAGTTGGAGAGTAAGGCAAATTCCACTCCAAAATGGTAATGCTTCATACTTTATTTTGTTGTTTTGATAGATCCTAGTATCCTACCCTAGACTTTGTCCCTTGACCGGAAAGAAGACGTTATGTACACGATATCTAAATTATAAAATGTATAACTGTTAACTGTATAATCGTCAACTGTGTACAAGGACTAAATTTAAAAAGAAAAATTTAGCATTGTCGTGTAATCTCAGTGCGCGTCAGTTACGCACTAGTAATTACGACGCCGTGTATTTAGCGATCATGTCTATCAATAAAGAGACATTATAAATTTAGAGGTTGAAATAACTTTTATTTCTCAATGAATATTGTTAAAATAGTTTCGTGATAATCTACCCACCAAACAGGCTTTATATGAGATTTTTTTCTTTACTAATTTTTTTGTGTGTAAGAATATTGTATAAAATTTAATTTCATTATAGAGATTTTTCCACATTTTTTTAATTAAAATTTTTAAATATGTTTTAATCAACTAACTTTTATATTTTTGTAGAAAAATCACCTTATATAATATAAAACATAAATGAAATCACCTAAGATCAATTTTAGTAAAATATTAGATTAGTTGACTAAATATCCTTAGTTATTAACAAAGTATGTATTTTTACTATATCATAAAATAAAGGTGTTTTGGTGAACTAAATTAAAATTTCTTTACAAAATGATTATGGATGGTCTAATTTAATAATTATACTATGTAATGGAACTTTAAGAAAACAAAAATTATAGAAGAGGTGATTTTTTAAAAACACAATTTTTGAATGGTGTTTTTTCAAAAAAACTATGAATTTATAATATATTTTTGGGAACAATTGAATAAAATATATAATATTTATATGAATTTTCTGTAAAAAGGTAATTTTAAAAATAGTTGTACAATCCACGAAAAGTAAATTAGAAAGCCATACCAAGTATTTACATCCATTAAACTCAATTTTCAGTGAATTTATTCCTTTAGCTTTCAAATAATAATTTGAATTTACTTATAAAATGCAATTTATTAACATTAATTGATGATTTTGTTAGGAAAACCAAAGAGAAAAAATGGTTTGTGGTTTCACTCAACTAGGGTTGTAATATGAGACAAGCTACTCGGGCTCGGCTTGGACTCGACTCGTTAAAAGCTCGGTTCGAGCTCGTTCATTTTCTAAACGAGCCAAGCTTGAGGACATTTTAGAGCTCGTATAATTTTTAGGCACGGCTCGGACTCGGCTCGTTTATAAACAAGCCGAGCTTGAGCATGTCAAAGCTCGGCTCGGACTCGGCTCGTTTATAAACAAGCCGAGCTTGAGCATGTCAAAGCTCGGCTCGGACTCGGCTCGAGCTCGTTCACTTTCTAAACGAGCCAAGCTTGAGCACGTTTTAAAGCTCGTATAAATTTTAGGCTCGCCTCTGGCTCGACTCGTTTATAAACGAGGTGAGATTGAGCATGCCGATGCTCGGCTCGTTCGACTCGTTCGGCTCGTATTACGCCCTACCCTCAACAATAATTGAGTTTGATCTAATTGCATCGTGAAAACACGTATATTCAAATAATTGAAGCAAAGTTTAGATTGCAACGCAATGTCGAATTTTTCCACAACGATATTGGAAATTAAAAGTGATAAATTACTAATACAAATAATACAATGAATTGTTGCAATCAATCAATCAATCAAGGCGTGTTTGCGTATAAAAAATTAAAAATTCTAACACGTGAACATTGCATATATATTATATGGATGAGCACTTGGTTATTAAGTAAATAAAAACTCACCTACCCAATATAATAAAGAAATAAAAAATAACTATTATGATTTTATTTTATTTCTCTTTAAGTCCAGACCTATGAAATGAAGAGGACACGACGAAAAACGAATAAATCTCGTACAACCGTAACCAGTTACGAATGACGAGAATGGATAAAATCCCACCACCAATTGATTGATGCAAATAAGAGTGGAGGACGTCGGAAACTCACGCCAACAGTACCCCCGACGAAGAGATAATTTGAATGTCCGTCTCTCCATTTCCGATACTTTTTTCAACTATTAAACATTAAGACTTTTATGTGGCATTCACATTGTCGAACTAGAATTGATTCCCAAACATAGTGATGGCGGGTAGATCATATACTCAAGCGTTATGCAAAATCGAGTTCCTTTTTCCATTCAACGAAGACGAGTTTCTTTCTTCAATGCTAAACTGAGAGTTTCCTTCCTTCGTCGATAAGTGGGTCAATGTTCTTCGATAGAGAAGCCTTCGGTTCTACTTCTGATGTCGGAGAAATCACGTGCAAATCATACAATGGAGTACATTTTTGTCAAATTGCATAAAATAACTCACATTCAAAAATCCAAATAACCTCGACAACCCCAATTAACATCAATATGGTTTAAATTTATAAAATAACACCCGTCAAAAACTAAACTGAACCTTAACCGATTGGGACCTTGATATTTGTTAGTTTAAAAAAAAAATTCAAAATTAAACTTTATGAAAAATATTTTATTTAAATTAGAGCCCTTTAGTCCTTTATAGATACTCAATTACTCACCTAGCTAACTTACACTTGTCCATTGTGTTACACTAATGACTTGTGAGTAGGAAAACACAACTCCTAGTAGTGTACTATAAATAAGCATTATAAGTTGCATATGGTCCTACCAAAAAAAATAAGTTGCATATGGTGATTTGAATCCCAAATTTTATTTTATATATTTTTATCACAATAATTTTTTAATTTTAAAGTATATACACCACAATATTCGTTCAAATATGTCAATATTGAATGATGAGATATACTTTATTCCAAAACTTATGTGTTGGAGTATATATTAGATGCTCAAAAAATCCAATCTTTTTACAAGTCATATTTTAGATTTTTTGAAAGGGTGTGAATCCTTAAATTTGCTCATAATCTCTAAATTTTAATAATAATAATGTCATTTATTCCGATTCCAGTGTAATATATCCGATATAACTTTATATGTTATTTATCGTGATTTGAAGATCAAAACCCCTTTTCTTTTCGGGCAATTTTGGTAACTAGGCATTTTTGAAAAATTATAGTAGTAACTAGACTTTTTAATGTTTCAATTAAGTAAATATACCCCAACCTTTTGTATTTATTTACAAGCTCTACACACTCCTTTCTCAATGGTATATTTCCTAAATACAAAACTAGAAAAAGCCTAGTAAATCAAATTATTTCTTTCTTTTTTTTTTACCGGTCGTTTATTTTTTGCAAAGGCTGCAAAGTATAGTTTTGCTTGAAAGCTTTAAAATTGAATAATGGCATATCTTTTATACCAAAAATATTGAAACTTGTTCAATAGAAGTTATACGTTCATATAGTGTGATTTGAAGGCCAAAATTATTATTTTTTATTTGCTCACATTTTTTGTTAGTCGTTATCTTTATTTTTTTCAAAGGGTTAATATTCTCTCCAAATCTCTATAATTGAATAGTGACCAATCTTTTGCTTTAAAACTTTTTAAAATTTTGCTTTATACATGGTGTATGTTGCATGTAGTAATTTGAAGCTTAAAAATCCGATATTTATCTTTTTTTCTTCTTCAAAGGCTATAATATACCATAAAATTCAGTTCAAATAAAACCAATTGGCAATAGGAGTAGGAGCCACCGACCTTATATAATAGGATCGAAATGTCCAACCTTTCAACAAGAGAACTTATTATCTCCAACACGCCCCAATAAAATGCAACTAGAGGTTATAGACCGGGCCGCACTTGCCCACAAGTAAGGATCGCGAGCAGAATAAATGTTTCCCACTATGATACCATGTCAGAGTCCGATATTGACGGACCATAGAGCGGGGGTCGATCGTGTGCATACAAGCGCACATGCAAGTTAGGCCCAAGCTCGACACATAAACCCGACAAGTTCTATCGTAAAATCATTTGGTGAGAGAAGGAGGAGTCTATCGACTTATATACTAGGCTCAAAATGTTTTAACTTTCGATTTATTATCCCCAACATCATCCCCATAAATCAGTGTCACTTAACATATCAGTATTTCATAGTAATTTGAAGAATAAAAAAATCCAACTTTATTTTATTTACCGTGACTAGTTCTTTATTTCTCCATGGACAATGGTATATATGTTTCTCCAAAACTTTTGAAACTTGATCGATACACATCATATGTTGCATATAGTGAAATGTAACACAACAAAGTTAAGAATACTATGGATGGACGTAAGCCATTCTGAATTATTTCAATTGGTGTCTTGAGCTTTGTAAAAGGAGGATTCATCTGTGAAACAATTTGAAGTAAATTAGTACCAAGTTGAGCACAATGTCATTTAGTAATTTAAGTTTCAAATTTCCAGTTGGTCACATTTTAATCAAATTGAGTTAAATTTTAAGCAAATTGATTAGGGTTCGTGCAAACTCTACTCATCGTTTGTCACGATCAATGCTAAATACGATTTTTGATGGAAACAAATCAAATGCCATTAAGGCTAGAAAAGTACAAGGTAGATGAAACTGTTACTAATCAAAGTGGCAAGTGAATCAGCTACTAATCATAATTACTTGCTTTGCTGGACCAGCTGATAAATAATCTTGTCTACCAAATAACCAAACAAACTTAAAGTCTTGTGTAATATGTGAGTATTATAAGTAAAACACAAGCAAAAACACATAGGACTGTGCAACCGGTCCAGTCTACGGTCCAGGTTTTTTTGAAAATTCGGGTTGCGGTTCGATCCGGTCCGGTTTTTGGACCGTATAAAACCGTAACCCGGGTTAGACCGTAAACTACGGATTTCCGGTCCGGTCCAGCTCGGTCCGATCCTGTCCATTCCGGTTTTGGACCGGAAAACCTCAAAAAAATTGCACCATTTAGGTACAAACCGGTCCGGTCCGGTTCGATCCAGTCCAACATATTCAAAATTGCACAATTAAGGTACAAACCGGTCCAACCCGAAACCAGACCGGACTGTTACGGTCCGATCCCGGTCCGGTCTACGGTCCAAGGTTTTATCTATTTACGGTCCACCGGTCCGGACCACATGCACAGCCCTAAAAACATATATGCCAAAAAAAATTCAATCTAAAATCAAATGACTAAATGAGTAGTAGAAGTAGAAGTAAACCAACTTTATACAAAAAGTAGGACGAATTTAGTTGACACTTGAATAAACAAATATAACATCTGTTTTTGTTTTCTTTGTAGTCATAACTTATGATCATAAGATGTGTCGATTAGTGTCGGAGGTAATATATTCTCACAACTAAAAAATGAGAAGATTTTAAGCCTAGTATATTATAGGTCGATGGACTACCCTCTCTAATCCGTTTGTATCAGACTTTAATATGGTATCAAACCGGATAATCTCTAACCGGTCCATCGAACCTAACATGTCCAAGTGTCAACTAAATATGTACACTGTACGGTCCATTTGTGTCGGACTTTAACAATTATTTAAAGTATAACGGAATGCAGAGCGGATGTCGTGTACACATGTCAGTTGGACTGAACTCCTATGTATCAACCAAGTGAGATCTCCAACAGTAGGAAGTAAATTATGATGGAAACAAGCAATTATGTTCTATACTTCCACGTGCTAGAAAACTACGTAGTACAAACTACTATAATAGTACATTCATTAAAGGCGAGGCTATTACAATTCAAAGTGGCATGTGAATCATGCCACACTTCTAAAAGGCCAATCATCAGTTACTAATAATATTAATCACTTTGGCCTCAAATTATTTTAAATTACCATTTATGGCTGAATTGTTGTTAGGTTTCCCAAACAACACAACCTACAAACCACAAAGGCGATTATATCATCGCCTTTTTTTAAGTTAGCTATCGCTCAACTCTTTACTATTTACATTTCATCTAGGTTCTTCATCTTCTTCGATCTACTCTCGTATTTCAGTCATTATAGTTCTCGTCATCATCACAATCTACCCTTGAGAAAGCTCATGCAGAGATTTCTCAATGGTTCTTTGCTAGGTGGTTCATAATCACGGAATTTCGCCCTCATTTGATCGGCAAGAGTGTCCTATACAAGTCATGAAACCGAAAATCAGCAAATAGGTCACAATGTTTTCATTTTATATAGAGTTTTTGAGGCATTACCCCAATGAGTTTACGTTGAAGGCAACGGTTAATGAGGTGAAGAAGAATGTCTTCGTTGTATTCGGGGTGACCTTGGATCCCCATGATGTGATCTTCATACTTGAACATCTCGACTCCGGTTTTGCTAGACCAAGCCATGATTTCTGCCTTTGGAGGAAGCTCCTGGACCTATTTATAAGCAAGGTTCAAAATTAATATTAGTTAATAGAGAATTAGTAAAGTGATAATATTCACTTTGATTTTGTTTCATACCTCATCTTGGTGGAATTTGATTATGGAAAGATCTGCAGGGATGTTGAAGGGAGACAATAGCTTTGCTGAGGAAGAAGTTAGATGAACTTCTCTGACTCCAATGTCCCAGCCTGTGGGTGAACGTCCAGTTTTCCCACCAATTGCCCTTCCAAGAATCTAATTACACATGAAGAGAAAATATTAACACAGATGAAATTAATATCAAGAAAATACTTGCAATAATGGGCCATGACCTAATCTCACATAACTTGTAAGATGTCATATATGATGAAATGGAGAATGACCTAACCTAGCTAACATAAAGGTGACAAAACTTGAACATGCAAAAAATGTATTGCTTAAACACCAAAAGTGGACATATAGCATATACGCGTAAGTGCTGCATTGAAATTTTGTCTTCATCCATTTATTATAATATGAATTAGGGGATATGGCATTTATCATGTCCAGTGTCCACAATCTATATTAAACAATTCAAGGAAACTGAACGCGTAAAGACAGGACCTAAGAAAGGAAATATTTCATGAAATTATAAAGAAAAATGATGCAGAGGAGCCAGGTCAGAGGTGATGTTGCAGGTGAAAGTGGGGACTAACAGCTGGTAGCTACCGACATCTAAGGCAATCTGGCATGAACCCAACCGAAATATAAATATTATTTAAGATTTTGTCCGGTTCAACACTTTCAAAATCCATAGTTTAAGGGCAATAAATGCTTGTAAAACCTATTGGGAGGATTGAGGCAGGAATTAAGGGGAATAGCATAAATTTATTAGTATTTTATTCATATACTTACAAAAGCCAAAAACAGTGATTATAAGATCATGGAAACACGTGAGTCATGTCCCTAACGTCAGACTACAAGATACCAAAGTTGTTAATAAAATGTCAGTGATGGTAATCGAAAGATATGTTTTTAATATCATGAGACTTATTAGTTGTTATATTCTGTACAGCTTGACTACTTCAATTTTGCTGCACGCACGCTTTTGAATTTTGGTTGACCGCAGAATATTTGAACAGCCTCGCACATTTAATCGAATGAGAGATCTGTAAATTGATACTCAGAATATGTAAATAAAAAATGAAAGGATTATAAAATAAAAGGAATCTTATAATATAATGTTGAAATTTGATTGTAGAATATAAGAAAAATGAGAATGATTATATTTATAAAATGAATCATTGTTGTCTAGTAAAAAGATGGCTATAAAAAGTTTTTGTAGAGTTATAATTAATGCAACCTAGACCAATAGGATAATAGTTAAGGATTATGAAATGAGGATAGTATGAACTAAGGGTAAGCTACAGAAAAGATACAGTCAAATAACTAATAAATACAAAATTAATTTTGGTGTAGGCATGATATCAAGCGTCAGTTGTTTAAAACATACAACTCTAATAAATAGACCAATAAAAAAGAGCGATTTTAATATGAGGAAATAAATATTTTGAAAAGCCATTGTCGTGTTCGTCGGCTCGTCGCCTGGGATGTACCAGTGGACCACTCTTCTAAATCCATGGAAAGCTGATAATCGGATTCTTCTACGGCCCTTAAAACGACACGATTTACTCCTAACAAAATTAGCTTAAATCCCATATAAAATACGTATATTATGTGAAATCTGATGAAAAATAAATAAATATATTTTATTGATATCAAAATTTGATAATATTAAATAAATTATTTTAGTGATTGTATCATACATTGCTCTTATAACATCATTTTATGCGCTTTCATAAGCTTTTTTCTTATTATTATTTAAAATTTTGGAGGAAAAAAAAAACAGGAAGAGTGTTGGTCTGTACAAGTGGCTGAAAAGCTGTTTAGAAAAGGTCATTATTGTGCTAAATCAATAATCTACTTCTCAATTAACAGAGGCACAATCGGCACAAATATGCTTTGGCAAGTCAGAAAAGATCAGGGAGTTTCAGATGCATCAGTGATTCATAAAAGTTCTGGTATCTACTTAATAGAAATATTAAAAAAAATCAATGGAGGAATAACGATTTCATATCGTTCATCAAAGGAGAAGGAGATCAGATAAACAAAATGAGGATCAAGCAAATCAAATGAATCTACTGGAAATTGATAAACAAGACCAGATTCGAAGTCATTCATACCTGATGACCAAAACAAACACCGAGAATCTTCTTCTTCAAGGAATCCAACTTATTGAGGAGCTTCAACAGTTCACAGATCCAAACATCGTTTCCATGAGCATCGCTACAGCTTCCGGTGATTACAAAGCCATCATATGCTTCGATTTCATCATCATCTGGAAATTCACCAGCACAAACCCTAAATACAGTCCAGATCTCGCCTTCCTCAGCCAGCATTCTGACAAAAACCCCAAAATAACCTCCGTATCTCTTCTTGATGTAATCAGACTCATCAGCACACAACAACACCGCAAATCTTTTCTGCTCCATCGATATATTTTCAAATTTCCTTTTGGATTTTAAGCTTTAATTCGTACTTGAATTAATCTGTTTGTGTACACCAGGCAGGGGACGAGAAGAAGAAGAAGAGAGCGACGATTGAAAGGAGGTTGCAAAAACGTCCTATTTAACTGATTTCACTTCGTAACCGGACACGTTTCCTCACTTATTTACGCTGATGCCATTAGCTTATTCTTGGGGAATATATTTTTTTTATATTATCAAACGACGTCGTCTCTTCATACTAGTTTTAAAACGCATGCAACATTCCGCGTAGAGCAACGCAGTCAATCTACGTTCTTCTCACTTCCCAAACAAAATGAGATTTTGTAGGACCATTGTTATTTTATTATTAACTTAAAATATTTAATTAACAAAATAAATTAAATAAGTATTATAAAATTGGACAATTTTAATAACTAGGCCTTTTTGAAAAACTATAGTAGTAACTAGACTTTTTAATGTTTCAATTAAGTAAATATACCCTAACTTTTGTATTTATTCTCAAATACTACACACTCTTCTCTCAAGGGATACATTTACTAAACACAAAACTAGAAAAAACCTAGTAAACCAAATTGTTTCTATATAAAATAGTTGATAATATTGGAAATAATCCATTTATTTCCGTCCGTGATTGATTGCGTATTTCCAAACTTTAAAACAGTAAACTCACAACAAAAAACAGCTTAATAGTTAATACAGACTTAATATGTGACATAATACATAATGTATATTTTATATATACAAAGCATATATTAAGGGAAAAAAATATTATTTTTCCTAAGTAACGGTTTCCTTTATTGATTAAGCATATTTTTTTAAAAAAATTATTTCTTTTTTTCGACATAATCCAAACAAAAATATTATACTACAAGATCGAGATATTCTCTTAAAATGCTAATATAATATATTATATTAACTTCACAGAATACAATAGGATATTATATTATATGTATGACTCGTAATCTTCACGAAGAGCAAAGGGTTGATCAAAGATTTAGGATATTCCAAATTTATTATTTTTTTTAGAATTTAAGTTTCAAAATCTCCCATTGGCCACTTTTACGGGTAGGGGGGAAGTGGGTTAGAAGTCACTATTTAGTTTGAGTTGATTTTGAATTTTGATGAATGTGGACGATAAGAAAAAAGAAAAGATATGTGGAAAAGAAAAAAGAAAAAGAAAAACACAGCTGATTATTCATTGTAGGGGGGTATGATGAACCTGGACGTGAAATGATACCATGTTCATCGTAGAGTAATTTAGGTATGTATAGAGGGTAAAAGGGCCATTAGAATTAAATTGGTCCCACGATTTTTTAGATGTAATTAATAGAGAAATTCTAGTTTAATTTTTCTCGGAAATGATTTTGTAGTTTTTTTATGCATACAAATTGTTTGGTGTTGGCTAGTTTAGATTAATTTTGGTACACTTGTTTCGGGCATAAAACTTATAGATCTCGTCACTATTCCATTGTGATTCCGGATAAGTGATGTCGCGGGGTCGAGATGTATATCCATATCCCAAACTCGTGGAAAGGATGCTTTTGATAAAGGTAGAGAAAACCAAAACACGTAAACACAAATACGCACGTAAAAAATTACAAATTAACACAAAAAATAAAGTGATGCACGTAGATGAAGAAAGCACTCATAAAACTCAAACCTCGAAATGGAACGCACCTAACTCTCTTTACCAACACTTATCTCAATATCAGTTAGCATATTGAGTTGTGTATTTGGCCTTATTATTTATTTATTAGTTTACCTTTTTATCTCATTATACACATTATGTAAAATGGTAAACTAAAAAATAAAAAATAAGTTCAAATATACGGTCCAATACTCTAATAATATCGTTTCTCCATAATTTTTGTAATGTTTTCTATAAGAGTCGATAGAGTGATATCTTGATTGATAGTCTCCTTACAAAATATGATTTTACATAATAGGGTTGTAACTAGTGAAATCTCACTTAACTTATGTGTTATGTTAGCTTGAACATGATATGCTCGTATGCACTCGCATAAGTCCGATCATAATTATATAAATGCACCTCTCAAACACTATCTCTATATGTATACATGAAAAAATTTTAGTATAAAAAGATAATATTAATCATTATAATTTATCTTCAAATCATTATAATTTATCTTCAAATCAATGTAAAATGAGAACAACTTGTATCCGTTAGATCATTAAATAGATGGCTGAGATTAAGCAATATTGAAGGGGGGAAATCGTGTTATTAATGGAAGAAATATTCGTCGGACCTGACTCTATATATTCAGCGGTATAGTCACACATATTCGGTGTTTACATGTTCACATGGTAAGAGCTGTTTGCATGTGAGTCCTGATATATATATATATATATATATATATATATATATATATATATATATATATATATATATATATATATATATATATATATATATATATATATAGAGAGAGAGGTTGACTCCCATATAAATAGTTCTTACAAAATGAGAACGATTTTTATTCGTTATATCTTTAAATGGATGGTTGAGATTAGTTGTCTTTTATATTTTGTTATTTTTGTACATTATATGTTCATTTTTTTGTACATTAGTTGTTTGTTGCATTTTGATATCATCATGTATTTTTCTATTTAGATTATGAAAACAATATATCTCTTGATATACATACATATACATATATGGGATGATTCAATCTCGTTGTGGATCATGACTTCATTTGGATAATGGAACCTTTCGTACACGTACATTGTTGTTTTTACTTAGCTTTCTTTTTGGAGGTGCATGGTCGTGACGTCTTGATCGACGAAAACAAAAGGTGCTTGGTTGCCATGTTGTTTTATATCTCAATTTGTTCAATTGTAAGGACATAGAAAATTGGAAGAAACAAAAAAAATCCCCATCCAATTAAGTACCCTTTAATTCGTGTTAACCGAGATATTTATACCCCGACTACACGTACGTAGTGGTGGGTCGCAAACCTAAACCGCCGGTTTAGGTTTGCGAACCTCCGGGGAATCCGGCCCAACTCAAACCGCCAAACCGACGGTTTGGCGGTTTGGCACACTATTTTTTTAAAAATAAATAAATAAATGCAACGTCTTTTTTGGCTAAACCGTAAACCTCCGGTTCGACCAAATCGGCAAACCTAAACCGCCGGTTTGACCAAACCGGCGGTTTACGCCGGTTCACAAACCGCCGGTTCGGCGGTTTGGTTTGAACCGGACCCAACTCTACGCGTACGCAATGCGTAGCCGTAGCAAGAAGCACATTTCATTCAAAAATAAAGGGAAATGGTTACGACTACGCATGACGTACGCGTAGTAGTCCATACCATATATTTGGTCCGGAAAATAAAGGAAAACTTACTACGCCTGCGCATTGCGTAGGCGTAGATGTGGTATGTATAGCATGGTTAAGGTGGTACGAATAGCAGTAACCGTGAATAACGTAAATCTATGTACGTTCGAGCATTCAACACACCAAACCTAATACATAAATATGACTATTGGGACTCCAATCTAAGGCCGACCTAGAGGGTGGTTGGTCAATGTTTGCATGCAAGTTCATGACCATTAAAAAAAAGTTGAAATTTGTGGAAAAGGAATATCCAATCTCGATTGTATATATATAAAAAAAAAACTAGCTAATTATATGATACCTTATCATATTGATGTGTTTAATTCGATGCACGATATAATAGTATTCTCCCTGTTATTTAGTTTGTCTAAATTTATCATGGTATTACAGGCGGTTCTTTCTCGAAACCTGACACTTTAACTAGACAGTTACGCTTGTGAAACATGTGATGTGATAAAAATATCACACTAAAAGTCGATATTTTAATTTAATCTCTATACGAAGGATGTGGGTAAAAAGTGAGAAAAACCGTCAATTAAATAAGTCAAACTTTACCTCAGTGACCATATATAACGTTGGTCGTTGACCGGTCATAATTGATTAATCAAGTAGAGAGAAAAAGTTCATATACACCTACGAATTGTTCAAAATAGAAATAATTTATAGTGTAACAAAGACTTATTATATTCGAACAGTTACTAATTTCAACCATAAAAATACACTTTGGGATAAGAACTCATTCATTTAAAACCCAAGTATACCAGACAAACGAATAGGACGGTTACTCCTACCCAAAAAAAAACGAATAGGACGGTTACACTTGAAAGTTCACTTTCGGTTCCTGTTTATAAGTGATAATTGAACCAAATGTTTGGCTAAAACCAATTGGTAATATAAAGAGTAGCCCACCAACCTTATATACTAGACTCGTTATCCCATTATTACCGATGTGAGAATATAATCTTCCACACGCCCTCTCAAGTGAAAACGTTTGGCTCGATTGACACTTAAGGGCGACTAGCCTAACCGGATAGACTATCATTGTCAATGTCTAGGACCCATGAAACTGAACATGCTTTGATACCACGAAAAATTTCATTAGGTCAGATATGATGTGGGGGTCTATGCACTCAGCCTAAGTCTATCACATAAGTCCCACAAGATTTCATCATAAAACCAATTAGTAATAAGAAAAGTAACTCATACTAAACTCGTTACCCCATAATTATCGACGTTACGCTCACGAGACATGTTAAGAAGTATACATCGATCTCACGTCAATACACTTGGCATATATATTACACAATGACACGTCGGGTGTAATTGCATCATGAATGCATACGTAAGTTTAAAGACAATGGAAGAAAAAGCTTTGTAGTGGTTTCGCTCTTCACCCTTTGTTGAATGCATTATTGTGTGTAAGTGTTGCATGACAATCCACTTCAAATTAATATAGGTGGAATCCAAATACACACATTTAGGCAAGCTAGTATAACTCGATCGTTATGTTACTTTCTTAGTCCATTTGTTTTGCTTGTCCCGTTCTTCCTTCCAATGTTAACTAGTGATGTATAAAGTTGAATGATTGATGAATTTGGACACATTTACATATAATCTTGGTCGACAGCAAAAAAAGTTAATATAATAACGATGTTTTTGGGAATTGTTTTAGATAATAGTAGAAGGGAAATGCAACCTAAACGTAGAAACCTTTCAAAACCCTAAAATTCAATTATTTTATTTTAAGAACTACAAAAGAAAAAACAAAAACATCCATAGGATTCATGCTACAATATCGCAATTTTTAATTTTGTTTTAGTAGAATATTGTTTCTTGAGATTTTTCATATAAATTTTTGACTTTTGGTTGAAATGTCTAATTTTTAAATCCAATAGGAAAAACATATTCGAAACTGATTTTGTGGAGAACTAGACGTTCAAGTTACTTCTCCAATATAACTAGTCTTGTATTTTATTTGTTGAGATAATTGTTTCCATAATTCTTTTCCTAATTGTTGGGCGAATAATGTTTTGTAGTTCATTTTCAATTTTAATGGTGTTCTATTCATTTGATTTGATGAAGTGTTGACTTTAATGCGAGTATGATTAGATTGATGTTTTGTATAAATTTGATTAGATTCGGATTTGAGTTTTATAAGGTTTCCCATTGTCACGATGATGATCCTTTTAGATGATACTATAATGCATCTATATTTCTCATATATTTTTCATTAACAATTTTCACTCATATATTTACTAGTTTAAATAGAATTTTTCAAAGTAGCTTCATTTGAAGAGGTTTATTAGTGGTAAGACACTTTTTTAACCCGAATCCGCCGTTTTTTTTTACAAATTGAATCTCAACTGATCAATGGTCTATGATTGTCGTCTTTATTCCAAAAGAATTTTTATACGCTTCATCGAGTTCGTTCAAATTGTGCCTTGGGAGCATAAATCCTACATAACAAAGGATTATTTAGTTGTTAAGTTATGCTTTATGAGAATGTTTATTCCTTTTTGTGAAAGAGAGTTTGCTTTGCATTTCCGGAGTTGTTGCTTTATTTTATTATTAATGTTACTAAATGTCTCTTTATTAACTCTCTCATTAATAACATGGCAACAAAAATAATTATCAAGAGAGATCGTGTGTTTCGTATTAAGGATATTTTTTTATTTATGTGATGCAACTCATGGTAGTGTTTTAGTAGTTTGGGAAGCAGATTTGAGGTAGTTTATATTTCGTCGGATCAATAAGTTTCAAGGATTTCGTTTATTCTAATGCAGTTGTTCGAGATTGCTTTGCTAAATATGATCATATTATGTGCAAATGATAGAATAGAGATTGATGTTGTGATTCTCCATCCGGAGAATCCAATATGGTTGTCGTAAATGTTGCAGTCATTTTGGAGCATTTGTGTAATGATAAGGGGTCACCTTTTCTAGGTTAACAAGAATCGAAAAAAATATTGTAGAGATGCATTCTTCAATCCATTCCACAAATTTGTTATTGAAATCACCTGCAGTATATTAATAAATAAAGATATATATGAGTCGAATTCGTCTTTTTATTTGGTTTTATTTTCGTTTATTTTCTTTGAATACAGCCAATATATTCTTACACTATTATATTTAATTTATAACAAATATACTATTTATGATTTTATTGAGAATATACATTTCCATTTCCCCATGTGTAAAATAGTCCCACCTCGACTATTTTGTCGGTAAATATATAAAAATAAGCTAATATTTGTATCCACAAAGAAGCATCGTTTTCATACTAACCTTTTCATCGATACTTTATAGATTTTTGGGGGTGATTTTCTGACATGTGGAAGCCGAGTAGAGAAAGCAAATGGAAAAATATACAAAGTGTTGTAATCTTAAAGTATTTCCACATATCAACGATATAAGAGTTTAAGCCTTTTTAAAAGTTTTGATAAAATAATATCTTTACATGTACAAATTATAAAATAATTATTAGTGTTTTCTTTTTATTATTCATTAAATGTTATAAAAGTGATAAAATTCAATACATATTCAAATTGATAAAACTTTTATCAAATTTATATTATTTTTATTAAAACTTATGTCAAGTGTTAAAATGTCATTTAGACTTATTGTGAAAGTTCATCGTACTGTAGACCGTGACTGTATGCATGTAGAATCCATGTCTGACATATAAGTTTATTAAATGTTCATACTAAAACGATTTGACAATAAAAGTTTTCACGAATCTTATATATTAGACTCGTAATTTTTCAACTCGTATTATCATCACAACCTTCATAAAAAAAAAGTTATAAAATTTTGAATTATTTTTTACATTATTAGTAGGTTTTGGGTGAAAAGTTCCAATTGTATGGGACTTGAATTTAGGCTTAGTACATTGATATACAATCTCATAGTGTTGATACAACAAACTTTGACTTGTCCTATGAGTACATAACTGCGTTGAGTTCAAGCTTAATTCAATGGTCAACGTATGTCTTTTCTTACTCGTCAATATAGTCAAGTTAAATCCTAAACCCTTTCCGTCGGATTCATCTTGATAACATGTTTCATTTGATTCAATGGAATAGAACCTTCTAATATTTATGGTTCATATTTATAAAATAAAACATGTATTAGCAGGGTTGTTCATCAACTTATGACCGAATCGAACCTAAACCAAAAATCTCTCAATAAACTAAGGGCCCGTTTGGTTCCAACTCCGAAAACGGAATGGAAACGAATTTAGTCAATATCTATATCCTTATTCATGAAAATTTATGGAATCATTCCTTGTGTTTACATGCAAAATGCACTTGTATCCCATATTTTGTTACCATATAGAGAATCAAAAGTAATCAAATTCAACTTCAATTACTTCAAATCACAAGAAATGTGACCAAAAACTTTTATGAACAAGGGTATACATATGTGCTAGATTCGTTTTCATTCCGTTTCCGATTCCGGAGTTCAAACCAAACGGGCCCTAAACCTAGACCGGATATTTAAGTCAGGTTCGTTTCAAGCCGGACCGACTGGACCATGTTTTTTGTAACTATTTCGGATCTTTTGGGCTCAAAATTAAACCTTTTAAAAATTTGACGAACTGATTTCAATATGTCCAGATCCGATCTAAAATTCCGATCCAGAACGGAATTTGAACCACCCTAATTAATAGTAGCTTTGTCTTGAGTACTGTTCAAGTTTATCCACTAAAATGACAACATTCATTGGATTAACAAGATTAACTTCTAATGGCCTTGAAATAAAATACATGGGAGCAAAAATAACACATAATACACATGGTAAAAGGTTAACACTTTCTTTAATGAAGAAAACACAATGGTGCAAGAACCATATTGTCTGGCTATGGATTTTTAGACAATGAAGTTAAAGGCTTATAAGAACAAATGCTAGCAGATTACGAGTAAAAAAACAGAAAGAGAGCTACATACTATCTTTTTATTGCATGTAATTTATTGTTCACAAAAGCAGGTTAAAAATGATTGTTACATGTTCAAACCTTTTGTGAAGTGGGCATTGCCAAAGACACACCACCTGGTAGATCTTTCCACTGCTGAGTTACCGTCTTCAGTTGTGTGTAAAACTGAACCCCAGCCTTGCCTGAAGGAATAACACACTATTCAGCATTGCTATACACTTACAGTGCTGTTATTAGTTAAGTTGGAGAGATAGATACAATGAGTAAAATGAAGATGAAGGAGATGTGTTACCATAGAAGTTGAGGTCACCGGCAAAAGATGCCTTGTTCCCCGTAAATGAGAAGAAGGGTAGAGGAACGGGAATCGGGACATTGATTCCAACCTTTGCAAAGAAAAGAGATCCATGTCAAGTAGAAATAAAGTCTTGTTTTTGTAATATTTAGAAAAATAAACTACTTGATTTCAACATGTGTTAATGTAAAAAATGAACCACATTCTTCGTTAACTCACCTCCTTACAACAAACATATGCTTCCCCTGAACCGAAATCTCTATAAATATATCTTGCATCTCATATTTTCATGAAAGGTGTGATGAAGTAGGCTTTTTTTTTTTATGGTCTTTTGTTTTGTAGACCCTCTAATTTTTAGCAATCTAATTGACTACAATTATTTACTAAACGTGTTTATGCTATGCGTACTCTTAATAGAGTAAATATTCTAAAAGGCCTAGTTAGCAAATTTGGCCTATTTTCGTTAGGTACCAAGGATGTGTGATAAGTTGTATACTTAACGTCTCATTTACTTCTATGTTATGGTCTTTTTTTTTTATGGTCTTTTTCACACCCACGAATACCCTTGCAATGAATTCTTTCACATGCTTTTGTTTTCAAAGGAAGTCGCAAAAACAGTTGAACTTTATACTACCTGTCCAGCCTCAATTTCCGTCTGAAATTTCCTGGCTGCTGCACCAGATGTGGTAAAGATTGACGCACCATTGCCGTATCTGCAAAGAGATACGTCATTGTTCCGTAATATATAAGGCATATTGGAAACATGTTTATGTTTCATTCCAATGAGAAAACTCGTAAGTTAATTACTTGTTTCTGTTGACAATGTTGATGGCCTCTTCAAAGCTATTGGCCTGCAAATAGATTGTGAAAAAAACAGGTAGGTTGTTCACATGGGTCAAAATCAAGATAAGCTTCACGGTATCAGAGCCAAGTTAATTGTGCCAGCATACCTGCATACAAACTAGAACTGGTCCGAAGATTTCCTCCTGCACAAATATAAACAGCAAAACTTAAGACCCAAGAACAAGATTGTTATATTTCATATGTAGCAGATAAGCAAGTAATGAACCTTGTAGCATTCCATGTCAGTAGTGACATCAGACAAGATGGTCGGACCAACAAAGTTACCATGCTCGTAGCCTGGAACTACAATGTCTCTTCCATCAAGCAATAATTTGGCCCCAGCATCAACCCCAGCTTGGATCAGCTTGCATATTCTTTCCTTTGCCTACATGAAAGAATTAATAATAGTTGCTAAGTTTAAGACAGGTTGACAGAATAGCACATTACATGATGATCAAAAATTGTACCTGCTTGCTTATTACTGGACCAAGGTCCGCATCTGGTTCAGTTCCGCCATTCACCTTGAGTTTTTTGGCATGCTCAACTAGCTTGTTTTCCCTTGAAACAAAAAAACAAAGACAGTGTCACCTACTTGGCCAGTTTATCCTCGTATAGAAGCAAGAGAGCAGAATAACGCACTGTCCACGTAGGACAAACATTACAAGCCGATAAGCCATGTAGACATACCACCTAGCCATTAATTTGTAAGCCTTCAATCACAAGGGTGAGTGCAAAACAATTTTTTTTTATTTAAAGTAACCATAAATAGGTCAAACATATGAACAAAAGATTCTAAACAAGCAAACTAGGTTCGTGTATATAAAAAGATTCCCATCAAGCAAACGAAATTGCCAATAGAGATTAAGGGTGAAAATCATCAAATAACAAGACTTTAGATCAAGAGAAGATGCCGAGTTGAAAGATGATGCAGGACTAAGTACCATTGTTTGGAGTCTCCTACAAAGACTACACAACTTAGTGCCATGCACCGTTGTCCTGCAGCACCAAATCCTGCTGCAATAAGGGCATTAAGCGTTGCATCAACATTTGCATCGGGCAATACGATGGCATGGTTTTTGGCTCCCATATTGGACTGTCAAAAACGGGATTGCGAAGTCAGCTTATATGAAAAAATAGCTATTAAAATGTTTGAAAGGGAAAACTTTCCACTGGAAAATAAACTGCTTTCTACCTGAACACGTTTTCCTTTTGCTGCAGCTCTGGAGTATATGTGCATGCCAGCCTTTTCAAAAAACATATAGATAAATGTCAAACTTTTGTAGCAGAATAAGAATCACTCAATCGCGAAAGCAGATTGTGCAATTATTTAGCGAGAAATAAATGGGGACTTGTGCAAGTAGTCATCCCTATTTAGCAACACTAGACATGCCTGGAGCACAAAATCTTGGGGATTCTTAGGTACATTGTACAGGGAATAGGGAGGGGGAGTAGAAATTTGTCAATTTCAATTTACTAGTTTGGGTCCAAATACAAAATAGGGCAAGAAGATGAATGCAATATACCATAATAAATGAATGCAATCTAACAAAACATCAGTAGCAAGTGGATGTATAAAAACCTAAAGGATGACCACCAAGTCACCAATTTATTCATTAAGCAACTGATCAAGTAATTCTGACGGGGTAAACACAAGGAGCAGGGGGAGAGTGCAAGAATCGGTGAAGTTTCAGTCAACAGTGGAAGGTCAGAGTTCCTGGAAGCTAAGATATAATTCACAAGTTATTTAATATCCAACTCTTAGAAGAAACAGAATCATAAATGCAGGGATGGAGTTTGGAGCAACTGGTTGAAAATAAGAATACAAACGAAAGATGTAAAAGTCTAATCAACTTTAAAATCAAGCATGGTGCAACCAGCATTGAGAGTGAACTGATACAGCCTGTATACATAACAAAGGGTGTAGGACAAGGTAACTTACAGTATTCGAACCAACAAATGATACAGCCCGTATATGTTCATTGTCACAAATAGCATTAACAACATCCTGTTCCAGACCCACAAAACTCAGGTAATTAATATTTAAATAATTATAATGAGCATAGATGAAATAAATAGGCAAGGATCACATAAGATGTAAGTTAAAATCAGGCATGACAATTGCCTAAATGCATAATTAACTATTAAATAGAGTCGAAGAAAGAGATGAAACAATGTCAAAATCATACATTAGTTCCATGAACAATATTTAAGACTCCATCAGGTAGACCAGCCTCCATTGCTAATTCAGCAAGCAAAATAGAAGCTCCTGAAAGAAAATACAACAGTGCATAAACTATAACTTTTGACAGAAGTGCACGTCCAAAACATTTGTACTAGTTATCAATATAATCGGTTGATTTGGAATAATCTAGACCTCAATGACACCATATAGAATTTCTAGAAAAGAAGAGGATGCGGTATTGTTTTTCTAATCAAATGGATAAAAGAGATAAGAGATTATCTTGCGTTAAATACTAGGATTTATGCACAATAATGCAGGATAATGCATTTTCCCCCACGATCCAAAAACACCCTACATTGCTCTGCGACTACTTTAATATGATACCACCACCCAATGCAGCCGAAAACAATAGAAAATTAGAAACATATAGTACTGCTTAAAGGAGAGAGAATAATTCAGGGTTACATTAGAAAAGTTGATTGCCGACATAGGTCAGAGTAACTTTAAAAGTTAAGGCATAAATGAACAGAGGTTGGCGATTATGATTCGGGTTTTCTGTTTACGCTATCCAATAGAAGAAGTAGTATGGCATGCACAATTAAGATTTAGAGACAAACTTAGGATAGCAACATATTGATTGTCATGAACATTTGCCACCATTGCCTTCCACCAAGAGACTAACCTCCGCGATATAAGTTTTAGCCTATGTGGTTTTCCACAAATTTCAAATAAAAATCTTCAAATTTAACTCCCTTGCAGAAGGAAAGAATCACCTGGATCTTTCTCTGATGGCTTTAAGACAAATGTGTTCCCACTGGTAACTGCAACTGGAAACATCTGCACAAGTATAAAGGAAAAGGGTAAGTATCATAACAAGCATTAAAGTTAAATAAGATTGTTTCGAATAGGAACGACAGTAAGGGAAGGTGCACAAATGAAATGAAGTCATACAAAGATTGCAGACTATACCCATAGAGGAATCATAGCAGGAAAGTTGAAGGGGCATATCCCTGCACAGACACCAAGGGGCTCTCTAATGCTGTAAGAGTCAATCCCATTGGAGACATTGGAAACGTATTCTCCCATTTGAAGAGTTGCCATTCCACTAGCATGTTCCACCACCTCTATAAAAGAAAAGCAAACAGTTTGGAAGTACAGAATATCAAGACTCTGTGAAGATTTTTTTTGTTACTTACAGGCTACAACAGAACATAAACCCTCACCTAATCCACGGAACACGTCACCCTGAGCATCTTTTAGTGTTTTCCCTTGTTCAGTAGTAATACTCAAGGCGAGCTTATCCTGCAAAAAGGGGTAGAACAATTCTGAACATTCACGAAAGCAGCTTTACATGGGAAACTCTAAGTGTTACTTACCATGTCTCTACGGATTAGTTCTTGAAGCTTCAACATGACACGTTGACGAGTTGTTATCGGTGTGTTCCTCCAAGATGGAAAAGCCTCTTTTGCTGCAGAAACTGCAGCTTCAAATTCCTCATTAGTAGTCAAAGGAATTTGAGAGACTATTTCTTGTGTTGCCTGAAAACAGTAACCAGAATTGTGTAAACAAACATGTAATAGAACAGAATAAATATTGCCAGATCCATGACAAAAATGAGAAAACGAGGTGCACATCTTTGTAAGAGATTACCGGATTAAGAACGTCAATGACTTCAGATGATTGTGACTCGATAAATCTACCACCAATCAGGAGCGGAACTTTCTGGAACAATGGACAACATAGAATGGTTATTTTATTTCAAAACTCAAAGTTGCATGTGAAACATAACTCAATATGAATATGTATGTACACCCCACTTAGCAGGATCAGGCCAATCAGTAGGTGAAAGCTGTGATAAATGAGAAACGAGCCCTTTGAAATGTATATTGTAATTTTTATTCAGCATTTCTTAATGGTCAAATAAAAGTAGCAATGAAATAACGCTCAACAGGAATCTCACTTTGATGAAAATTATTCAGCAAAATCAATGAGAGATCCTGGATAATGTGAGCCAGTGAAATATACTTTTAGTATGCCTTTCCCATGTTGGAGCTGGGCCAGCTGCTAAGTGCGGAAATGGATAAGGGCTAAGGAAGATAAGATGGCTTGTGGAGACAATTTACAGGCAAGCTTACGAATAAAAAGTTCAGAAGGTCCGCATGAAGTCTGCTATCTTAAGAATTAAAAAATCAAAGTTGGGGAGTTCATAATTCAATAGATACGCAATGTTTGTATATAATTCAAGAGCAACTTGCCCCTTCAAGTAGCTTATAAGTCTTTGTTATAAGCAACAATCTAATGACTGAATTAAACAGGATTCGCCGTGCCACAACTTATCCTTGCTAATAAAACGGTTAAAAGAAGAGGGGATTGTGCTAAACTGAACAGCAGACAAAGAAAGATTACTCCAACATTTTGCTCCACCAAATTTCTCCTGTGTGATAGTGAACTCCTTATAGATTGTTTAACCAATAATGTTCTCTAATTCTGGATTCAGGTTTAGCAAAAAAACACTTAACTAGAAATTCTAATCCACGAAAGTGGCAATTGAATCTATTCTCTTCACTGATCACTAAGCGACAAAGTTCATCCAGAGAAGCCCTAAACTCACCATAACATATCAATCCCCAAAGTTCTAGTTTCACAAACAAAGCAATCATCAACTCAAGACGTTCATAAATCAATAATGGGAAACATATGTACAGAGGAAACATTCGAAAAATCAATTACCGAAGGCTTGCGGTGCTGAGAAGGATCGGTGGCAGTAGAGTAGAAAGAATCCTTCATAGCAAAAGCTTGAGGCCGCAACGATTTGATGCTTGCAGCTAAAGCGGAACCGACAAGAAAAAACAATGAATCAAATTCGAAAGCAAGATTGGGATCAAAATCTGGAGGTTAAAACACCCCTATCTAAGCGAAAACTGAACAAAAACATCAGCAGGATAAATTTCAAAGAGATTGCAGAGTAACTGAAGCATCCAAGGCACTTACCCCGTCGAAGCGAAAACTGAAGCATCTTGTTAATGGCGGCCGAGAGAGAGTAGGAGAGAGCTGTTGGAACGTAAATCGAGTCAATCAATCGCCCTCTCGATAGTGGTTTTAAGGTAGATTGAAGTTGTAATAAAATAAAGCAAAATTATGCTCTCTTTTGTATGAAAGTAATTGCTATTTCAGGTGACGATACAATTTTAAAATGTAATTGTTAGAATAAAATATCCATAAAAATTCTTCAAAGACGTCAATTAATAAAGATAATATTAAAAAACAAATTTCAAAATATCTTAAGGGCCCGTTTGGTTCCAACTCCGAAAACGGAAACGGAATGGAAACGAATTTAGTTCATATGCATATCCATATTAATGAAATTTTATGGAATCATTCCTCGTGGTTTAATGAAAAAATGCACTTACTCCCTCACATTTTGTTACCTATATGGTATTAAAAGTAATCAAACTCTCATCCAATTACTACAAACCGCAAGGAATGATTCCAAAAATTTTAATGAACAAAGGTATACGTATTGACCAGATTCGTTTCTATTCAGTTTCCGATTTCGAAGTTAAAACCAAACGGGCCCTAAATGTCTAATAACTTATAAAGGGAATATAATATGATAATTGTGTCTTAAATAGATGAAGATATATAGAGAGTTAAAGTATAATAATAAATTTAATAGTGGGTGAAGAGAGGACAAATGAAAGAGAATCATGATCATCTATTCATCTGCTAAAGATGTGGATGATGACACGGAATTATGAAATAATGTGTTGTATTGAGGATAAAGTATTTGGATAATGCAAAAGTAATGGTTTTTACTAAAAAAAAATGATTTAATGTATATACATACAGCTATATACAGTGTTCCAAATTTGCGATATCAAGCGTCAATTTATGATAAATTAGGGGCTTTTTTACTGCTAAATTATGGTCGATGTAAGAATTTTTGTAGGGACCCTACAAATATTCGTATCAAAATCGATTCAGATTGAATTAAAAAATATCAGATTTTACGGATTTATTCTAATTGGATAATTAGATGGGATTAACTTTATTCACCCTTGGAAGTGTCTGTGTAATGACGTGCACATAAAGATGTAGACTTACCGTGCATAACATATATGCATATAATGTGCACTCGGATGTACAAATAAGTTACAAGGCTCGTCCCACAAGAAATATGAACTTTTCTTTCTTTCTTTTAATAATAAGAAAATTCTTTATGTTTCTCCTCATAGATATGTATAATTTTTTTCTCAAAATAAAAAAAAAATATTTCTCATTTTAAGAACAGAGTAAACCTATTTCCGAGAATATGAAGGCAATGAGGGTCGGAGGCTCGGAGCAAACCCGTTGTTCAAAACTACGGGTTTTAATGAATAACCCATAATTTAAAACTACAGCTTTTAATTACAATTCTATATCTTTTAATTCTTACATTTCGTGGAACACATGAAATACACACCGCCGTGACCTACATTGTTATTTTAAAAAACAAAAACATCCTTAGTTTGAAACTACTGCTATTGTGTTGGTGGTGCCGCCCTTTATCTTCTTATGAATTGTTCAACAAGGGAGCAAGAGCTGACTTAAAATTTGGAGGGACTCTTCTTGGCTACTATCCCGTTAGGGTACCTTCAAAGACCGCTATTCTTCCTATTAATCCCAACTTTCATCCCATAGTAAGCTAGGACTCGTGTTGCTAAAAAAAATCTACATGAGATTAGAAAGATTCACTCTTGTTATATTGAAAACGCTCTTGAGTTCATCGGGAATTTTACCTAAAAGTGAGTTGTTGTACAACATAAATTGTTGCAAACCCTCAAGCTTTCCAAATGAAGAAGGGATTCCACCAATAAGTTGATTATCAACTGTAACACCCCAAATTCTCGGAACTCGGGGAGCTACTGGTTAGGACCTCACAATGGGTCCCGACCTTGGTTTAACAACAACATTATTTGGATCTTACAACAAGGCACAAATGTATTTAAAACAATTTCTAAAAACATAATATTTTTAATGGTATAAACGTACACATGTGACAGCCTTACAAACATATATAAAGATACATAACATGCATGACGTATGGAAGACTCCCCCGTCCCCATCTAATGAGTACGTGGACCCGGCTGACCATCCGTTCCGGATCTCTCTGCAACTGTCTATCTCTACAGATCTACAACACGGATAAACCGTTAGCTAACTATCCAAATATAAGCAAAATGATAACAGCACAAGCACACGCAGAAACGAAAATAAACAAACATCATGCTGGCACTCAACCGTTTATTATCTATTATTTAAGTGATTCACATTACTCAATTTAAGTTGTGGCACGAGAACTATTATTAGTTCTCGCCTCCGTTCCTTATCCAACTGGTATAGGTCTAGCTGACTTCCTTTGGTAGCATCACTACAAACCATGTATGGACTAGTCCCGAAAGAAACCCCCAGCGCCCCGCGAGCTACTGAGCAGAATGCCACCGCCCGTTACTCTTAGGCCAAAATATAGGTCGGTAATTATATATCACAACCTATCTCTCTAACATGTCAATCACACACCACCATCATCATTTATACTCATATTTAGCAGTCAGCTAAGTAAGCCCAAAGGACTTACCTGAATCAAATCATAATTATGTTATCTCGACTCGGTCCGCAACCGCAGGAACTCAACCGCCTGTTATAAAAGGCAAGTGGATCAATAATGTATATCACTTTATTATAAGTCTCCAACTATTAAGATATTTGACTCTATCCTCAGCTAATTACCAAAATACCCTTATAATGGCAAATGACTATTTTGCCCCTAGAGTCCGAAACCCTAGAAGTATTCTTAGAACATTTCTAAAACTTCATATGAAGCCCAAAACCATAATCTAATACTCACAAGAAAGATCTAGCTAAGTTGGAAGGTATTTTCCAACTTCTTAAGTTCCAAAAAAAAAAAAATTCACTAACGATCTCACTTTGACCTAACTTAGAACGCCCATACAAAAATCTAAAAGTCTCACACTGTAACTCTCCGGAGGAGGGATCTACTATCTTTTTAAACTTACTATATTCTACTAAGGCTCAACTAACATATTGCTACTAAATCCCAAACATACCGATACATCTCACTTGTTCTAAACTAATAGATAACAACCCCACTAAGTCCGAACCTCAAATCGTCACCGATGTCATATAGTTAACTCGATCAATTAAATAAGATTAATATCTATACTCACCGTCTAATCATATATTTAACTCTTATACTTAGCTTCCCATATTGGCACGAAACTAATGTACGGTACCTTAAAATCTCCATAACTCACTTAATATACTTAGTCTTCTAATTATATCAAAACTCTAAATTGTCTATATATGATTACACTTCTTACAGCATATACGAGCTTTGCTTTAAGTGAGATAGTGAGATCACTTAACCCCTTTTTAGTCATCTAATGTGCCTAAAGAAAACCTACAGAGACTACACAAATTGGTACTTCTCTAGCCATTAAACACAACTGCAAATTAATCACATTAACCCCATAATTACATCACCAACTTAATTCATCCTTAATCAACTCACTACTGTCATAGAACCTCAAACATGCACTGAGCATTCAACCCCTATATATTTTTCTTCCCTTCCTTCCAAAAACTAAACTACAAACATGCCTTTAACCCAATCTACTATAATATTGTAATTGTACCTCTTATCTTGATGTATACCAATCCCCTATGATCACCATTTCTGACTACTCTTTAAATTAATCAAAATAAAGATTAAATAATTCAACACCATAACTAGTCTCATTCAATTTTGAAGAAGGGATGAATATCGAGTCTTACAATTTAAAGCATGATCTTGATGGCAGTCAAACGGTACATCGTTGGTGTTGCGTGACTAGGATTGTCAATGGTGGGACAAGGAAAATGTTGGTGATCATCTTCTTACATTTACACTACTAGATTGGAACGCATCTCCATCTTAATGAAACGCCATGAGCAACTCCTTCCGAATAACTCTAGGGAAGAGACAAGCGAGCGGCGCGCCGGCGTTCAAGAAATCCAGAAGTGCGACGAAACATGAGGGAGATTTAGAGGTCGGTTGATACGGTGCTGCGTGAAAAAGGTTGAAGACGGAGGTTCCCACGATAGCGCTTGAAGGAAGGCTAAAGCTTGATCCTTGGGTTAGACGTGACGACTGGGAACGGAAATGGGGAAGGAAGGTTACTTGAATTTAGGGATGTGGGTAATCTGTACGGTTTAGAAGGATCCAAATGAGCGTTTGCTAGGTTAGGGTACGGTATGCGGCATCATCGAATGGGGAAGGAAGGCAGCTCAAGAATGCCTCCTCTATTGGGCCGGCTGGTGAGGGGGATAGTGGGCCGCCACTAGAGGAAGAGGGTTTATAATAGGCCCGTCAGGGTTAAGAGGGAAAGAAGCCTCCATAATGGGCCCGTCAAGCATTCTCCTAAAATTCGCTAATATTAGATCCGGTCCGATACATTAATAAATTTGGATCGGATCTCCGGAACTTTTTTTTTTTTTTTTTTTTTTTTTTGGGTTTTACATCAATTCCCCCTTAAAATAAGTTTCGTCCCGAAACTTAAATAAAGACCTGGTTACTTTGGTTTTAAAACCAAAGTCCAACGACCGTACCCATAAAAGCCGTTACTCTTTTTTTTTTTTTTTTTTTTTTTGTCAAACAATCCGCATAAATAACACCTCAAGATCTAACACGATCATAGAATCACCTCAAAGCATGCAAACAATAATCAAACACATAAAATCATGCAATAATAGGACCGAGAACTAAGACGTCGGTCCTACTACTACAACTAGCTTTGCATAAAACTCAAGATAGTTGCTCTTGATACTATCCTCTATCGATCATGCAGCCTCATCGTCTAGACCACTGGACCCTCATCATCGGTATGTCCTTAGACCGTAAGCGTCTTGCACTCATCTCTAGGACAACTACCGGATGCTCTACAAAGATATGATCCGGCTCAACCACCAAATCCTCATAATTGATTACATGTATCAGGTCGGGTATATACTCCCATAGTTGAGACACGGGGAAGATTGGGTTAACCCCTTCCAGTCTCGGTTGTAAAGCTAGTCGGTATGCAACCTCTCCGACACACTCCAATAACTCAAATGATCCGACATATCGGGGACTCAACTTCCACTTAATGCCGAAATGTCGGACACCTCGCGTTGGTGACACTCTCAACCAAGCGTGAGGCCCACTGTAAACTCCAGGGGTCGACACCTCTGGTCGGCGTATGATATCTTTCGACGTTGCGCTGCTAACATGCGCTCTCTTATCAGAGCTACTTGGATGATGTCGTCGTGTATCCGCTCAGGAGCTACCTCGTCCGCGCTACTCAACTCATCCCAACATAGAGGCGTACGACATCCCCGCCCGTACAACGTCTCAAAAAGAGCCTTGTTGATAGATGCTTGCCAACGGTTTTTATACGAAAACGCCACTAAGGGATAATGATCTGGCCACACATGTCCCCATTCCAACACACATGCACGTAGCATACAATCTAAGGTCTTCATTGTCCTCTCAAACTGTCCGTCAATCTGGGGATGATATCTTGTAGTAAAGTGGAGACTCGTACCCAATGTTGTGTGCACCTGCTGCCAAAAACTTTGATGTAAACCGTCCATCTCTGTCTGAAACAATGGTCTTCGGCACCCCATGGAGTTTCACAATATGTCTAGTGAACTCCTCCGTTAGACGGCTCACCGAATAAAACGTGCAATCTACGTCAATCACTAAACTCACTTAGGTTTCAACAGGACTTTAACTTGATACAATCCATTAATAAAATCAATGTGATTATCCCCCCACCATAACTTTGGTATCCAGAGTAGTGATAACATCATTTTGGTCTACCGTTCTCTACCTTGATTTCCTCATTATTTGACATTGAGCTTCTTACTCAGCTTCAAAATCTCCAAGTGCGGTAGCAATTCTACATTAGAAAAATGATACAAACCCATGGTGGTATCTTATGTTTGTCTCATAGACTATTATGTTATATGACTCATCAATCATCATTTCCTTTACTAGGAATGTCCTCTTCCACTATTGAATCATCGGCCCGGTTGTACTCCTAAGTAAGTTCACCATGATATCCTCTCATCATCTTTTATAATTTATATACTTTGGTGATAAGACTAACCTTTGACACATGATGTTCTCTCGCTACTTGTGAATTTGTCCCTATGAAGTTGTACTTGACTTTAATGGATATATCAACCCAATAATATAACTTTTACTCATAACACATCGCAATACCATTCGGATAAAAGCATTTATTGGCTCCAAGGAATCCGCTTTCTCGACTCCCAGTTTACGAGGTTGTAAGTATAATCATGTCCTTTCATCATCTTATAAGTCTTTATACATCCAGCATGATAGTTTCTCCCTTTCGATCTTTCTCCTATAACTTTTACGGACTACGTTAATTCAATCTGCCACGTTCATCAACGCTTCTCCAATCAGTTGAAAAACGTTTCTAGGTACACCATTTAGGTATATGGCTCCAAGACTACTCATTAGTCTACTTATAACAAGGTTATCATGATTGGCTTGGGTCTGTAACAGAGTACCACCCTTTCTCGATAAGCTCTTTGTATACACACGTTTATACATCTATCCTGTAGGGGAAACGAGATCCCAAAAAAAAAAAAAAAAAAAAAAAAAAAAAAACTTTAGTCACTCAGTATACTTATCGCATTTCCGCTCCAACCGAGGTGTACATTCCAACTTATACCGCCCCAAACCTCAACATGTCACTTAACCAAGTTGCTAATGTTAAAATCTGTACACTTGCATCACCCTATAAATCCAGTTATTTTGTGTCACATCCAGAGTCACAAAGGCTTCTTCCGTGAGTCAACTCCATTTCTCGAGTCCAACTGTGTCGTCCATCTGACATCAATGGCCCTTTCTAGGTCTTCCACTATAGCTTGTAAGCAACTCTACACGACTCTCATGACCTTAACTTCCATCCACTTGCGGTTTATCTCGTATGGAATGCTACGCACACTTTGTCTTGATTGACATAAAAACGTTATCGAAATCATATACTTCTTACTCCACTAGTTCTACTTTTACAATCCATATGTACTGACTGTGATATGCACCCTTTTCCTATCCAGTAGGTAGTAAATCACTCACACAATTCTCTTGGTCTCAATGACATAAGATGGTCATTCTTGGTTGTCTAGTCTTTCTTCTTAAGTTCTTAATTAGAGTTACTGGCCGAACTCACTCCATGCTATTATTAAGGGTACTAGCACTTGTATCGATTTAGCTTGACATTGGTCATCGTTGATCTCTTGAAGAGTTCTCTAGACGTCTATAAAATTCTTTCATCATTCTATAGTTATCCTCCTTATCTGATAACCAGTACCACTGGTTGACCCGCAGGTGTTATGTCTCAATTATTACTGACTGGTATGTAGTTGACCTTACATAAGATCACAGACTTATTGTTCATCTATCTCTTTTGATGTTTGATAGACTTGGTCAAAATCTATCTCCTCTAGTTTCTTTGTTAATACTCTTTTAGTTTCCTTCACAGTCTGCACTTCTCTTGTTCTCTTATGAGGTCACTATACTCTTCCGAGTCTAGTCTTAGCATTCATCTGTCGCCAATGAGTTCATCAAGTCTTCCACAATAACTTGTAAGCGCGTCCTCACGATTCTTCTTACTTTGTTTATCGTCGGTTTGCGGTTCTCTGGTATGAACCGTTAGTGTTGGTAACTTAAATCTCTTTGTAAATGAGAAATTATTGCGGACCCTTGAGTCCACCAAATCACTTTTCCACATTCTTCCCCTTGTTTAGTTTTGTCTTGATCATGTCGCCTTTATAAAATTTCGTTATCTCAATTTTAGACTTCTAGTTTCTTGGATACTTATGTCGGACTTTCATTCAAAACTCTCAAATCCTTGAAGGACTCCACATGCTTCCATGGTTACAGGATTTATTTCTTGTCATCAACTCACTCTTTATCTTTGTACCTTTTTAACTTCTCACAACTTGGTCGACACTCTATCTTCTTCGTACCCTCATGTCCATGCTTGCTTATGGCGGCGTCCGTCTTGATAGTCACGTCCTTTACACCGAAATTCTTGGTTGTACTCCGTTCTATATGATTCTTGTTTCTCCATTTTTTTTCTCCATTCTACGCTCTCGTCGTCTCTTGCATGGTTCTTCTAATTCATCTATCTAAGCTGTCTCGGGAACTTCTTTCTCATCCGGTTGTACTGGCGGTAAAAATTTTCTAAACATCTTTACTGCTTTGCCCACCCGTCCTTCAGATGATTTATAAGTCACCAGGACGTCCATCAGAGTATCATACTAAATCTTGGTCTGCATCCCTTATCTCGTGTGGAAAACTCTTCAAACTCGTTACCGATTTATCATGAGGCGCTAATCGCTTCATGATATCCCAACTAAAGAATACCAGATATCCTTTAGGATACTAGCATACTACACCTAAAAGTGAGTTGTTGTAGAACGGAGTACAACTAAAGAATACCAGATATCTTCCTATTAATCCCAACTTTCATCCCATAGTAAGCTAGGACTCGTGTTGCTAAAAAAAATCTACATGAGATTAGAAAGATTCACTCTTGTTATATTGAAAACGCTCTTGAGTTCATCGGGAATTTTACCTAAAAGTGAGTTGTTGTACAACATAAATTGTTGCAAACCCTCAAGCTTTCCAAATGAAGAAGGGATTCCACCAATAAGTTGATTATCAACCAAATTAAGAATTGTGAGCAGCAGACAATTACCCAATGAATAAGGTAAGCTCATTGTGCCTCAAGGGAAGAAAGCTCAACTGCTTTAAATCACCAATGGAGGCCGGGATTCTCTCACGAAATCGATTCCCGACGAAATCAATCATTTGCAGGCTTGAGCAGTTACCAATCTCAACTGGATTTTAGAATTTGACCTGAAAACTAGTTGTCATACAAATAAAGCATTTGCAAAATCTCCACTTTCCCTATATCCTTTTATCGTTAATTGTACAATAAATTGTCCTAGCACACTGTTCCCTATCGTCTTCATATTGCATATTTCACAATAAATTTCATTACGTGTGATCATAATCTCATGAAGAACAAAGAATTTCAGCAAAACGAGTCTATACTCTGTATGAGAAGGAAGTTGGGATTAACAGGAAGAATAGCCGTCTTTGAAGAAAGTAATTTAACGGGATAGTAGCCAAGAACGGTCCCTCCAAATTTTAAAGCAGCTCTTGCTACACCTGTTGAACAATTCAAAAGAATATAAAAGGGTGGCACCACCACCACAATAGCCGTAATTTCGAACTACGGCGGTTGTTTTTGCTTTTTTTAAATAATAATTTAGGTAACAACGATGTGTATTTCATGTGTTCAACGAAACTTGTAGTTTGAAACTGCGAGTTTCGTACAACTATAAAGGTAAGAAAAATTTGTAATTAAAAACCGTAGTTTAAAATTGCAGTTATTCTTTAAAACCCGTAGTTTTGAACTACGAGTTTGCTCCAACCCTTGTTGTCTACCTATTCTCGAAAATAGTTTTGCTCCGTTCTAAAATGAGAAATATTTTATAGCATGTGAATAAAGTGTGGAGTGCATAAACTTTTATCACAAATCGAAATGTGAAGTTCTCGAGGCTCAAACATAAACTTGGATTGACTCTATCTTCAATCTCAAACAAGATCTTTTCATCAGAAAATAGTTTTGCTCCGTTCAACTATAAAGGTAAGAAAAATTTGTAATTAAAACCGTAATTTAAAATTGCAGTTATTCTTTAAAACCCGTAGTTTTGAACTACGGGTTTGCTCCAACCCTTGTTGTCTACCTATTCTCGGAAATAGTTTTGCTCCGTTCCTAAATGAGAAATATTTTATAGCATATGAATAAAGTGTGGAGTGCATAAACTTTTATCACAAATCGAAATGTGAAGTTCTCGAGGCTCAAACATAAACTTGGATTGACTCTATCTTCAATCTCAAACAAGATCTTTTCATCAGAACAAAAGCCTTTGCAAATTTTTACGAAGCTCTACAAAATCCATCAAATGATTACTATAAATATCAGAAGACAAGGAGACTTTTTGTAACACACAAAATCCGCGGGACTCGGGATGCCACATTTGGATAGGATCTCAAAGTGAATCCTGACCCTAGCCTACAACAAGTTCACTGGACCTTACAACATGACACTGACAGATATAAAACAAATACACAAAACTGTATAAAACTGTACAACCAAAAAGTATGCAACATCATAACCGAGTACAAAACATCATCCTCACACAGGAGATATACAAAACATCATCCTCACGCAGGAGAGAAACATAAACATCCCAAAACCATAATCCCCTAATGTACGAGAATCCTCGGCCTGTCACCCTGCCAAATCACTCAGCAGCTCGTCTATCCTGCAAGACATCTACAACATGGTATGAAACCATTAGCTAATCATACATATATAAGTTAATGCATAAGCACAAACACAAGTCATGAAAGGTAAACACATAATCATGCTATCACAAATTTACTCATTTTATCATCTTTATATAATAGTCATTCACTCAAATCGTATATATAGGTAGATGAAACTATGTGACACGAGGACCGATACATCCCCGCCTCTAGGCCTGACGTCCATCTAAAAGTAGTGTCGGTCACACAACCCGTGTACCCTATGAGAGTGGATTGTGCCCTTCTTGTATACCAAATGGCATGGACACAGAGAACCTCCCAATCCCTAACAGGATGAAGGGAAAGGTTATCACTGCCACACAATGGGGCTATCAATAAAACATAAGTCGGTAATCATCGCCATCACATGCTATCATATCAAGCATATAACACACACCACTCATGCAAGCACCCAATATAAGGATGGTAGCTAAGTAAGTCCTACGGATTTAGCTCAACCTCGTATAATCACAACCACGATCAACTTCCAATCCTGAGAGGGACACTGTCTAATAACAAGGCATCGATATATATCAATCTCCTATCAATCAAAAGGGTCACACCTAGACCCAAGGGGTCCATAGGATCACCCTCAACCTAAGCCTCACAACCTATTAATCCTCAAAGCCTTACAAGGCATAACATGGTCATAACATCATCAATACACTCTTAACTATACCTTGCATGGTACTACACAATACTAGGAAAGGAAGGGACAATGCCATCCATAGGCAATCCCGGAATCAAGACACACCTGTAAACCAAGGACAAAGCAAGGCTGGTGCAAGGAGACGCATGGGCGGCCCTGAAGTGGCGCAGGGGCGGTGACTGGCCGGCGCTGGGGCGGCTGGTGTGCAGTATGCACACCTCCAGCTTCTCTATTCTTCTTCACTCGATCTCCTTCACACCTTCTTCAACCAGCAGCCCCGTACATATGCATACATATATACATCAAACAATGAAGAAAAGAAGGAAGAAAGAAGAAAGATAGGAAGCAAGGGATGAAGAACTCACCATGCTGTAGAAGAAGGATCGCACCACAACCTCAAGGCTGGCTCACCAAAGGCACAACAACATCAACTAACATTATCCACAACCAAAGCCAAGCTCAAACTCTCACAAACTCATACAAAGATCAAAGAAGATCAAGAAAGATATCCAAAGAGGGAAGGAGAAGAAGATGAACGTGAGGGAGAGAAGATGAAGCTGTAGAAAGGTAACCCTCATCAGAAGAGAGAGAGAAGAAGCTTATAGAGGAAGATAGGGGTAAAGCACGGGTCAAGAGTCAAAAAAGTCGGCTGCAACACACCTTAAACCGCAGGGGCGGCTCAGGGAGGTGCAGGTGCGGACCAGGCAAACCGCAGGGGCGGCCTCTGCTACACGCAAGGGCGGTTTAGGCCATTTCTATTCCCTCGGCACTCACCTTCAACTCCTCCAGACTAAGGCTCTTACACTTTTAGATAATTTATTGCATAAAATTGATAAATAACAATTCAAGCAAAGCTAATAATTGTAAAATTTGAACAAATTACGCAAAAAAAATCATAACATTTAAAGACTATTTCCTCCATTTTGGAGATGTTTATCACTCTTCAACAAATAGAGTAATTGAATTTCTATATATAGAATTCCCTACCACGCTAGACTGCTACTTTTACCAAAGATTTTTTGAAGAACATTCTTCACTCCATTTTAAAAACTTTTTCACATTATTTAGAAAATTTTTGGATGGTGTCCAATGGGTTTTCAATATCTAAGATGGTGTTTCTAATCTTTTTAACTTTCCGAAATATACCCACCTATATCAACCATAAGTTAATTTTTCGAGGGGGGATAATTATTATTATTTACTAATTATTTTTAATAATCATTTTACAATAACTATATAACTTCTTGTATGAATAAAAAAAATTGGTTCCCTTAAAATGTTAACTTATGGATGATATAAAAAGTATATATCGGAACATCCAAAAGCTGAAAAACTCTTTGTCATAAGCCAAAAAAAATATAGGGATGCCATCCGAAAATTTCCAAATATTTAAGACAATTAAATGGAAAAAAAAAGAAGAAGAAGATATACCTTTCAAAGCTGATGCAGTCATCTTATATATCTAAATTCAACAGTGGGTATGTGTTGAACAAGAGGAAAATCTTCTCCTCCATCTTGAATCCTTCTGCAAAAGCTTTCAGACATGCTATCAACTTTGAGAAGTTGAAGAGTACAGACATTCATTATTTCCTCTGGAACCCTTTCCAATTTCTTGCATCCCTTGATATCTAATTGTCGCAATTGAGGCAAAGCACATCTTGTTATTTCACATTCCTTCACATTGGGTAAGCAGAACAAGGCAAGCTTCTGGAGTTGTGGAAGTCCAACTATTGTTAACTTATCTCCAATATACGAGCCTTCAAATAGGAGCAGTTCCCTCAAGTGATCAAGTCGAGCCATGACTTTCTTCATAACTTCCTCATCCTCTATACGGGTGTTATGTAAACTCAACAACAACAGTTTAGAAGGAAACAACAATGGCTCATGTTGATTTATCATCTCTCCATCTAAGTAAACTCCTTTCAAGAGTTGACACTTTTCCAAATTCATCTTCTTCAAATCAAATGCCAATTCTAACTGATCTTTCGGATTAAGCATGAGTGTGAGGGATTCAAGATGGGTTAAAGTGTTGCTAACACAGTTGTATATAGCATCCAGTTGTGGCTGACTCTTTATACGATATAAATATAGTTCTTTCAAATCAGTGTTAATAGACTCTAGCTCATGAACTAACCACTGACCTCCAGATGTATTCAGAAACTGTAAGTTTCTAGAATTGGACACTCCTAGTAACGATATGTTTAGATTGTTGGTCGATGAATATAGATAAACATATCGAAGATGTTCAATGCTGCTCAGGGTATTATCCGAAAACGTTGGGAGAGATCCAGAGTAGTCCTGGATTATAAAGGTATGTAGGTTTCTTAGTTTTTTTATGAAGTTCATGTTTTCTATTTTGTATTTACATTCTAACAGTCTCAAATACCTTAAAAGAGGCATGTTTCCTATGTGTTTGGCAGAGTTTCCCAGCTCAACATATTCAAGACACATGACTCTAAGTTGTTTCAATTGTTCAAATGGTAATAACTCTTTCTGTAGCTGATTTTGGGGAATACGATTACGCCAAGTCAAGGTTCTGAGACGTAGATTGTTCAGTAAGAAGGTATCCCTGTACACGTTTTAATAAATCTATATCAGATATGTTATTTACTTATTTTTGCCTTGGAATTAAAAATAATGCTCCACTGCTCAATTTAAGTAGGGCAGTTAATCGGTCCAGGCTGTCCAGCCTGAACCTGAACCTGAACCGAAAAATTCATACTGAATCTCAAACTGATATTCAGGTTTGGTCCCAGATTGAACCAAAAATTTATAAATATTTTTGGACCCAATTTGGATCTTTAAAATTTGATGAACTGGTCCGGATCGAAATCGGACCCGAATATCCAATTCAAGTTCACTCCAACAAGAGCTCTCCGATCCGGGTTCAGTCCAAAATTCCGCTCCGGAACCGGTTCAGCCAAAAAAGCTACAAATATTAATTTTTGGGCGGATCTGAATATCCAGTTCAAGTCCGATCCAACAAGAGCTCTCCGATCCAGGTTCGGTCCAAAACTGCTGTCCGGAATTTGAACATAGAGTACATGACATTTATTTTCTTTTTGGTGGAACATAGAGTACATGACATACCTTTTATGGATGACCGCCCGATGATATTGTGGTTGTATATTGATTGCTCCTGATGTTGTTGAAGTCGACAAAACTTGAAAAAACCCCAACTCTTTTGCCTTGTCTATGCAAAAATCCCGCATCAAATCATGGATCCTAACGAAAGATATATCCCCTGCGTAATTTCTAGAACTAACTTGAACCATACATCGTTGCACCAACTCTTCCAAGATACCCATACCTACTTCCTCAAGCCTCCTACTATCAGGACACTGATCTCCCTTTATGAATCCCTCATCTATCCACAAACGAATCAATTCCCCAGCTCGTATATCAACATCCTCTGCAAATGAACCCAAATAAAGAAAGCACGGTTTGATGTAATAAGGTAGATCAAAATAGCTCAACTCCAACACTTTCTTGACTGCCTCATTGTCATCGGTCATCATCACTGATATCACACGATTCTTAATGCTTTCCCACTGTTGAATTGTGCACTTGGTTCCCAACAATCCAGCAAGTGTGATTATAGCTAGTGGTAAGCCATCGCATTTTGCAAGCATCTCTTTTCCTACTCTCACATAATCACCATCCTCAATATTGATTACACCATCACAGCTATTGTGAATGATTCTTGAAAACAGCTCCCAGCTTTGCTCTGGTGTGAGGCGACGTGCTTTATGGATGTAGAATCCGCCAATCCTTGGAAATTTGACGATTTTTTCTTTGCGAGTAGTGATCAACACTCTACCATTTCCGGATAATAGCGTTGGGAGTAACTCTTGTAGAGCATTTTTCTCCCATACATCATCAAGAACGACCAAACACGAATTTTCTTCCTCCTCAAGGAACTTTTGAATCTTAAATCGAGGAATTTTCTTTTCATCTTCTAAAAGATGAACCCCAATCATTGCACATATTTGAACTAGAAGTTCATCAGTATTCCACTCTTGAGAGATACAAACCCAAGCACGTTTAGAGAAGGCCTGTTTAATTTCTGAATGGTTGTAAAACTTCTTTGCAAGGGTGGTTTTACCGGATCCACCCATACCAACAATTGACGAATTTCTCGGGTGATTACCATCCTTCCCGATGAAATTGGCAACGAGAGTCTCAACATCTTCCTCCAAACCAATAATAATCTCATCTTTCAGAATGCTGGAATTTGTTGGAAGCCTCTTTCTAGAGTTAACTTGCGAAAAATTGTTTGGCAGTTGAAATCCTTCTGGTCTCTGTAGAGTATCACTCAAAGTTTCTCTAATTTGCTTGATCCTTTCTACAAGGCGGTGCTTGAGGATAAGAGGATTTGATTTTCGGGAGAAGAATCCCTTGATTCGGTCGGTTTTCCGATTGGACTGTTGCACCTTTTGGTAGATTAGGTTATCGAGGAAATCTTCGACATCGGGAATAATCTGCAAGAGATGTTTAAGTTTAGCTTGCAAAACATTACTGAGGGTTGCTTTCCGCTGAACATCATCCATGTCTTTGAGATAACTCTCTATAAGCTCCAGCTCCACTTGCAAGCTTTGGATCAACTCCTTTTCATCTTCAAGCAAGATGCTCGCTTCATTCTTCAATAGATCATATACTCGCTCAAGAATGAACTCTAGTAAGTCAAAGCCCATTCTGGTTTTGTAAGAAGAGATCTGAGAGAATAAAACTTTTGAAGATGAAGGAAGCTTGAGGGCTCTGATGAAAGAGTGGGAAATTTGTCGAGGATTCAGCCGTTTAGGTGGACTTATATGTGCCATTAATTTATTAAGAAAAAACTTTAATTGGGTGATTTTTCATTTTCTTTTTTTGTCAAAACTTTAATCCAGAAAAAAGAGAACTTGGTAATGGGCCGGGCTCCGGCCCAATACTTCCATTTGAGGCTTTGAGCCAATCCATTTCTAAAGCATAGCCCACAAGAACCAGAATTCACCACGTTTCCCTCTTCTTCGGCTCTTCCCGGTCTCTCCCAAGTCTAAAGTCTAAATCATCAATCCCGAGCTCCTGTGGCCGCATCATTCATGGCGTTTTCTGTCGTCCGAAACATTCGAAACCGGATGTCTCCTCAGAAATCGCTGCACTGTCGCAGCCTTCGGTCGGATTCAGCGTTGGAAGCCATAGCCAGAGCTTCAGAAGCTCAAACTCCGTTTATGGCGCTTTACAATTATCCTTCCTTATCCGGTGCATTGTCAGCTCTATTCGCTTACCTCTTCCACTCTCGGATCAGAATCCCTTGCCTCATCTTGCCGTTCTCCTCCGTGGTCCCTTTCAGGTCTCTCTATATACTCGTCGTTTTCTCTCTCTTAGAAGTCCGCGTGCCTCAGGTTTGACCTCTTGGTTGTGCCTTACACAGGATCGATGATTTGCGCTTCGTAGGTTTTGAGAAATGCTACTTGCTCGATTTCGTTGGTCCACAGGGCTTCGCTGTGGAGCTTTCGAGGAGGACGAACTGCGAGTAAGCTACCTTTCTTTTTATATGATTTGGACAGTTTGTTATTGTAATTGATTGCAGCATTTATATGTTAGTGTCATATGCTTCGATCATCGGCAATCTGTGCTTTCGAGGATCCCGTCACCTGAATCCTGCCTTGGAAAAGTTAGAATTCACGTTGATGTGGAGAGGAGTAGCTCTAGTGCAGTGTATGACTACTTCGCCAGTGAACTGAAACAAAAATTGGTAAAAAGTGGATGATATTTCGTGTATGGAACATATAGTTTGATTAAATTTTAACATGTAAGACAAATTCTGACGGTGCTGTATGGTTATTTAGGATGTTGATACTAGCCTAGTAGACGTTAAATATCAAGACAGTTTGGAATTACTCTTGAAGTATATTGAAGACGTTGATCTTCGCAGATGGACAATGCCTGACGTTCATGCCTTCAAAATTGGAATGGGTGAATTGCGATCAAGGATGAATTGCATCACTAACCCCTTCATGTTTGATGAGGTTTGGAGTTATTCTTATCAAATTTTGTGACATTTAGTTTTGTTCAGTTCAAATAGCTGATGAATGCATCTTCTATAGGTCATATATCTCTTGTTTTTTTTTCATCATCACCATATTCTCTTTTGTTCTTTTCATCTGGATTTAGTTTCATGTGATTTAGTTTCGTGTGTGTTGTATCTGATTGTTATTTTTGGATATATTTCTTGCTGTTTTTAAGTTTCTCTATAAAAGAGATTGAAACTTTTGTTTTAGAAATCCACACCAAACAACTAAATAAACACTATTGGAAGGTACATAAAACCTATCACGTAGGAATACATTTTGATTTTAAGAAGTTAACGAAAATGTAGAGAAGAAAAATCACAAACTAAATTACTGAAATAAATGAAATGTTGAGGAAATGTGTCCCCCGTTTGTCCGGCACGGAAATGGCGCCTAACTGACTTTCCGTGCTTCATAAACTTTTTAATGGGTTGCCTTGTCATAATCCATTGGAGATCTATGAAAGATGTTTAGGTGGACTGAAACAGAAGGGAAAGGCTGAGTTAATGAGATTTATCTGCCTTGAGTTGCTTTATTAATGGGAAAAAAAAACCATGCCTTTCTTTGTGTTTTTCATTTATATCTCAATATCCTGGTCATGGCAGTTGTTGGAGTTAAGTGTTGAGGAATTAGTTTCCCGAGGAAATGATTTGCTTCTACCTCGCAAGGATGCTGCAAAGAACTTGCTTAGTAAAGTTTTTAAACTTCGACTAGGCAAAGGGACTTATGGGGAATGCCTGGTAAGTTGACCCTGAACTGTTGCAATGTTCAAAATTTCTAAATTTACTAGAATGGACTGGAGTAGTGCATATTCTATCAATTTATTGTTCAACTATTGGATATCGTTTTTCTTCCTGTAAAGCTCAAATTGGTTATTATCTACCGTTCTACCACATTTTCCTTCCACTCTTTTTTTATACTCGTTCCATCGGTTTCGTCTAAGTCTCAGAATTTCCATCAAATCTTCCATTCCTTGAAAATTTTGCCACAAATTCTGCCCCTATCCTTTTAGATGGAAGGGATATGTACCCCTTTTACTGTTCTTGTAAACATGTATGAACTTCCGTTTCTTCGATTTCACAGGGAGTCAGGGCTGATGGCAATGCCAATTTAAGTGATGAAATAGGGAAAGAACTTAGTTTGAGAAGTGCCGCAGCTGGATTGAGGTATCTTCTATTTGCAAGAAAGCAAGATGCGTGGCTCCAAACTAAACTGCAAATTTTTGTACCTATTGCATTCTTGAGAATCGATAAAGTTAACTTCTCGTATGACATACCTAATATTTGTTTCTTTGGTATTTTCCTTGTTTTCCATTCTTCACAAATGTTTTTTATTATAGTTGTGCAACTTGTTGCTACGCAGTGGACATGGATGTGAAACCATTTTTTACTCTATGATTTCATGACCCTTCCATATGTATATGTTCCTTGTAAAATCCAGTTGTGTAAAGTTACTTATTCATCTAGTAATATTTAACACCATCCTTGCAATTGCAAATGGATATGATGTTGATAACAAGCACTTTATTCTTTACATTTCAGGCCAATAGGTGCAGTAATTTATATGCAAAGGAACAATCTGAAGATGTGCTTGAGGAGTATGGATTGCTCTACTGACACATCTGAAATTGCAAAGGTATTGGTTGATGTCATGATTCATTTGTCCTTTTCATTTGAGGAACTTTATAATTGTATATTTTAATAAATATAGTAACATTAGTTTCTTCTTCTGAGAATTCCTCAGGCTTATGGTGGAGGTGGTTCTCCGAGTTCTAGCTCCTTTATCATAAGGATGGATGAGTATAGCCAGTGGCGGTTGGTTAACGCATCTTGTTAGTTGAGGTATGATTCTCCATCCAAAACTTGTATATCAAATTTGGGGACTATATTTTGACAATTTGTGAAGTCCTCTCATGTATATTTTTGGACGCAAAAATGTTTCTAGTCACGGGTCATGGAAGTGACAAATCCATGATGTATATCAAAGCATGAGAGTCGTGTTGGCATACCATGATATGGAGGCAATCTGGGATGTTTCAAACCAATGATGTGCATTTAGACCACTGAGGAGGGACGGACAGTTATTTTCGGTGCCTTGGCCAACTTGATTTCGATTTTAGAATTTCTGACAGTGTAGATGGCACTTCATTTTGTGTACAATGTGTATGGAAGTGTTAAATGTTTAGTAGAACTAAGCAAACTGAAAATTTATTTGCCATTACATGGAGAAGTACCATCTTCCACTGCAGCTAAAATCAATAGAAATATCAGAAGAGGTTTTTACATGTTTACCGTTTTGCTCTCGACTCTCATAACCTAAAAAACAAGGACCCGTCCAACTTTGTTGTCTGTGTTGGGATTTGTAGTCACTTCAATATTTGTTGAACCTTGGAATGTTATTTCATGATAAAGTTATTTGGTAGCAGATTCATAGAGTCCATATGTAGACATGTACTTTGCCACCGTGTAATTTGCAACTTGAAACTGGGGAAAATCTTTGTTAGTTTGAAAATTTCTTAATGTTATGATGGATCATCAACTAGGATAATAATGAATGAACTTAGAGACCAAATGCTTTACATAGAGTATAGGATCTTTATGGTGTTTGTGATGGACATAAAAAAAAATTTGGTCTAACATATCTATAGTTTTTGGATGTGGGGCCTTTCTAACTTGACACTTGGATAATGGAAGGTATAGGATAATGTGATATCTTCTGAAAATCATTGGTTCTTGACTACCATCCCATTTTTGTGTTCATCGTGCTCTTCATGTTTTATTATTTTTTGTGCACCTATTGGGAGTACTATTGAATCTATTAATCTGCTGTTCAGTTACAGGTTCCTATCATAAAGAGGTGACTAAACTGAAAATGGATATTGGTATTGCTACTCTTACGGAGTATACCATAGGGGGTTAAATATTTTTTTTGTAAAACATTTTCTGTTAGAAGATCATATAGGTGGATGAACTCTGTCATGCACTTCACACCAAAGAAATGCACCAAGTTTTTTTCTTTATATATTTTGATAAAACAACGTTACACTATATTTCCTTGCTCTTCACTGGTTCACTTGGTGTTTGAGGACGAAGTGATGGCAACAATCTTGTATGATACTGTGTGAAACACTGAAACCTACATATTCATTACTAAGATATTCTTACGTGTAGAACCAATTAATATTACTGCTGTTTAGTGTCTCAACTGACGCTTTGCACAATGGAAATTTGCATAATTACAAGGACTAATAGGCAGGGCATCCATCAACTGATATGCCTTTGGCTATAGGACATTTTGCCAGGTCACAGTGTTCACCAGCTGTACCCCACCAATTCAAGCTTTTGTTCTCTACCCCCAGTGAGAAGTACAAGACCACTGCCATGAAGGCCACCCCAGCATCCAGAGCTGCTGAAAGAATGTAGTTATACCTTTGCCACCAACTCTTTCGGTAACGAAAGATGAAAAAGTTGAAAATTGTTCCAACTATAACCCAAGAATTGTAGTTCAATGCTGTTGCTGGTGGCATCATGCTCGTCGCGCCTAGGAGAACTGGAAGGTTAATCAGGCGAATCCATGATTGCTTGGGGAATGCCTTGTGTAAGAGCCAAACAATGAACGGTCCTATGGCTCCACCAAGGAAGAACCAGTTCATGGCTTTGTAGTTCCCAAGATGTCCAAAGATTCTCTTAGGTCCCACCAGTCCCCATATAACAGATGCATCAAAGAATACGCGATCTCCGGGGCATGTCCACGGGCTGTCTGGAGGGAGCAAAGTGTCCTGACATATATCTGTTATTGAGTGCAACAACCACCATGCAACTGAAAGGTTTATCGTCCCTGCCAGCACAGTTCCTATGAACTGTAGGTAAGGTAAGGAACTGCTTTTCAGTGTCTAAATGTAACTATCTTGTGAAGTTGTGTTAGCTTTTTTGTACAATAGAGGGAATTACCTGAACCAAAAACATAGATCTTGGAGGTATCTTCATGTAGTGGCCTAACTTGAAATCACTCAAGAAAGAAACAGCCTGGGCCATGCTCATGTAGCCATAGGTCTTGAAGCATACATTTGCTATTGGTCTTCCGGGTAGGATGATACCCATAATGTACTCAGTAATTATATTCAATCCTGGTGTCTGCATTTGAAGCATGAAAACACCATGAGGAAATTCGGGAGGCATTAAATGGGATGGGTTTTAAATTCCTCCCCTTTATAGTTTTGTGTTTATATGGAGAGACTTATTGGAGAGAAATAGAAAATAACTTCATTTGTAATTACAATCCCTTGGTTCTTCTTAGTCATTGTATTGTATTTTTTTGTGAAATTGTGAAATTTATTCAAGTCAACATTCATAAACAGCATGCATGCAATAATACAGAATTTCAATAGTTATATTTTCCTTCAAAACAGTCAAGGTAATTTTTGTATGTACTTAATGCTTTAGCTAGCTATGGTAAATCAATATGCAGTTGAATGTGTGATTACCTGATTAGTTGTGGCAGTTATAATACTGATTGGGAGGGTAAACATGAAAGCCATGACACATGCAAAGAGGAGACCCCACCAAGGCATCTGAATTTGGTCATTCAAGGCAATACAGAGCGTCAGCGAGAGTGCTATTGTAAGAGCAAGCAACAGTTGAAACCACCATGAAGGTATGTCTTTGTAATTCTTCATCAGCCTTGTATGAATATCTTCTTTTCCTTTGTAAGATGCCTGGAATCGCTCGTAAATCTCCCTGTTGATTTTTCTTATATCAGCTAAAAATAAATAGCAGCTTCTTGTTCTCTTATACATAGCATGCCTTAAAAGATCAAAAAAAAAAATCATAGTAGTTTGATTCTCACCTTCCATAGAACAAACCGACATGGGTAATGGTGGATGCTATCGTTGCAAACCCAAATCCGTAAGTAAGTGCAAAGAACATACTGAGATGAATACGTCCTTGTTGCTCATAGCTTGCTATATCCAACTCAAACTTGTTATTCACAATTGCTGATATATTATAGATCTGACCATCAGCAGTGAACAGATGAGAGGAGAATATCGGGAACTTGTGAGCACTGTATGCATCCAGACCCCAATATGCTATGGGAGTGACTATGTAAACTATCAAGAAGTATCCAATAAACACATTCGCAATGGCAAAGAAAGGGCAAATTAATGGGCTGAAAAGGAAAGACGCAACTGCCGACCAATCGAGTGTAAAGGCTCCCACTCCGAGCCCTCTCATTCCTGATCCAAGCTGCTGAGCTGTGACTGATTTGGAGAACACCCAGCAGACCCATGAGATGCTTGTTAACGTGGTGAACAGGTAACCCGGAACTGCGTACCAGAAAAAGCTTATTGCTAGAGCTATTATGAAGAATTTTGCTCTTGATGTTCTTCTGTCGGCTTTGTCTTCCTTCTCATGCAATGCCCTGAAGATGACTACAGGTTAGTACCCGAAATACTTTCTTTAAACTTACAAAGTAAAATGTAGATGTATCATTGTTTACACACATGATTTTTGCTTGCCTTGTTGTTGGATAAACGGATATAGGGCTTGGGAGGAAATGGGAAAGCGGTAATGGTAAAAAAAAAATACTTTAAATGGACAATGGTAAATAGACTTAGATGTAAATTATATTCGATTTTTAATGTTTACAGTAGATAAATTTTAATAAAATGTACCTATGAGACTGAAGTAAGAGTTTTTCATAAATTAGCACAAATTGGGTGATAAAAATTTTGATAGAATAAAATGGCTAATTATGTTTTTTTACCACTATTACTAGCATTAACTCATTAACTAAATATACTTGTAATAGAGTAATAGGATTAATAGTGTTAAGTCAATTAGATTGGTAAAAATTAGAGGGCTTACAAAACAAAATTTCATAAAAAAGAGCATATTTCACTTAATTCTTTTAAACTGATTTTAACAAATTTTAAATTACCAAAAGATATATTGAATATTAGAAAATTTGTTTACCCTTCATCATATAACGATGGAATCAAAATAATAAGAAGGAATTGTAAGGTCAAGTTTAAGGATTTTTGGGTCCTCTCCTAGTCTAGTGTAAGAACTACGAAATAGAAAACGGCATTCATCCGAGATTTGTGTGCTTTATTTTGGTCCTATGAAGATCATCTACTACTCTTATGAAGTTTATTAAAAAGACAAATGATTTCATATGGTTCAAGTTTACAAACTTTGTGCTTTTTTATATGTATATTTATGAAGTTGATTAAAAAGAATATGCATATAATCAAACCAATATATCAAAAAACCCATTTGTGTCCGTCGGTTTGATGATAAAGACATGATTTTTAACTTTACACGGCAATAAGGGGAGGATCAACCATCCTATTTTCATATGTTCTTGACAGAAGACTGTAAGAGCCGCAAGTTAAGACAATTGGGAAGGAAATAATGGTAGGAAACCTTCAACATTGGAAGGTGTGCCAATATGCATTTTAATTAATTTAGAGCTTTAGTTACCCAGCTATCTCTGAGCTGTAGACTGTATTTAATAGCTGCTGTAGGCCCACAAGCCAAGTCAACCATAGATATAGGATGCCCCAATGTAAAGTCAATTATTAAATCCTTCTCAACTAAAAAAATCAGATCATTAGATTCCTTTGGATTATTAATTAATCTCTAGTTAGATGATATATGATTATTTATGATTAGTATTCCCTAGATAAGCTTTTAGATATATGATTATTTTTTTGTATTTTTAGATTACTTATAGCCTGTAGGGTTGCCCTAAGCTAAGGGGTACATGAAGTCATGTGATGTTTGGCTGTTTGCTGACTTTTTTACACTACACCAGATCATCAGGAATACCGTGGCTTGCGGTGGATTCAAATCAATTATTATTTACAAATTCCATATTTAGAATCAATTCAGTGGATTAAATAAAGCTTGAATTTTGGATCTTTGATCACCCTTACTAACAATTTCTTTCTATCAGAAGTAACATTTTCCTACATTTGTTGAATGATGAAAATAGTAAATACGAAAAGGTAAGATGAGAAAGCTGACCTGAAAAGGGAGACCTGAACGAGAGTAGAAGGCCACCACATATGGGCCGGATCCACCACGTACTTCCTCATCAGCCCAGCCCATCCATAGCCCAATACCTGCACATGCTCACAACCTCAGGTTCTACTCTTCTAATTCTGGGCTTCATATTTTCTTTTTCCTTTTTTGCCTAAACTTTTATCCTAGTTATTGATTACTAAAAATAACCATGCAAGTTGTTTCCTACTTTCATATGTGTTACCGTCTTAAACGTATATCAATGGTATAAAAAAAATATTTTCTTTTAATACAACCACGTGGGAAAAGCCTACTCGGTAAAAAAAAAATACAACCATTTTTGTTTTCAATAAAACTGACAAGTTTTTTAAGATTGGATCATCGAATAATGCCAAAAATACAATAATTGAGTACACTCATGGTTGCTCTAATGATAATCATGACAAATAAATAATAAAATAAAAAATATAAAAAAATGAAAAGGAAAATATAAAGTTCTGCAACTTGTACGATGTTCATTTATAAGTTTTAAGTTTGCTTTTTTGGGGGTAGAATGAGAGGCAGATAAGCTGTCAATTTTTAGTTGAAAATATCTTGTATGGATGAACAAAACAAGTAACAAACTATGGAAATTTACCTAATACCCAGTTTATTGCCAAAAGTTAAGTTAAAATGTGCTTTAATATTCATCAATTGATGTTAAACTCTAGCTATTTCTATCTAGAGATAAACCAGAAGAAGAAATTACCTGTGTAGTAACAATGAGCAACCAGCTAGCCAAGAACGAGATTTTCCTCTTATAAAGGGCAATAATGATATCCACAATACCAACCGCATAAGCCGACCCATTTCCAAAAGCACTCCCAGCATTCGCAAATATAGTAATCAAAACATGCTCCTTCATGTTAAACGGACCCGGGTTAAACGAGAACTCATTCGACCCGAACCCAGGTATCCTAAACCGGGTCTTGGGCATCACCGCTGCTAGAAAATGGCCCAACGGTAGGGTTGCAACCTGAACCGTAATCAGGGTAATCACAAGCGGCTCTGTACGGTAGGAGAAGAATTGGTTGAGGAAAGAAAGTAAGGCGCAAGATAGCAACCCTAAGAACCACATCCGGAACGTCCATACGGGTAGGGTAGGGTCGTCGGTGTTGGTTACTGTTAACCGGACTTCTTCAATGGGGGATTCATCATCCGGGTCAGGTGAGGAATCGCCCCGGTTTGTTTTTTCCGGGTCGGGTAGGGTCTGGGTGTACGGTGGGAGCTCTACTGTGCCCATTGGAAAGGAGAAATGGAGGATTTAGGATGGTGAGAATGGAGTGAAGGAGAGATTATATGGTATGGATGCAAGTTGGAAGGAAGTGCAGTGGGACAGTGGAAATTGATTTTGTTTTGAAAAATAAATTGGGAGATTTATTTTGTTTATTATTGGTGGTATTAGAATACTACATATTTGCAAGTTCAGACCCTATGGACTATTAAACTATCATGAAATTATGAATTTATTATTATGATTCCGTTTGATAATAGTAGATTAAGGACCCGTTTGGTTTTAACTCCGAAATCGGAAACGGAATGGAAACGAATCTAGTCCATACGTATACCCTTATTCATAAAAATTTTTAGAATCATTCCTTGTCGTTTAAAGTAATTGGAATAGAGTTTGTTTACTTTTGATATCCTATAGGGTCACAAAATATGGGGAAGCATGTGCATTTTGCATTAAATCAGTGATTCCATAAAATTTTATGAATAAGGATATATATATGGGCTAAATCCGTTTTCGTTTTTCAAGTTGGAACCAAACGGGCCCTAAGATTATTGGAGTTAGAAGATAGAAATAATTCCGATAATCTAGTCAAACAAAAGAGTTCAAATAATTAGATTACAAAAATTATGTAATTTTATGAAACTTTAATTGTCAAGTCTAAATTTTATTTTTATCTCTCTTTCCTAATTCTTTATCTAAATAATAATCTTCATTCTTACTTTTATTTACGTAATCTTATGATATTAAAACGACCTATGATAAATCGACTAGAGGGTCCTGCCAACTTGAACTAATTCATGTGTGAACATGTGGTACACTACTTTATGTACATGACAGTTTAAAAATGAATAACTTTTGTTCATTGAAACCAAATTTATAAATGAAGTTAAATTATTTTGCAATATTTAGTTACAATGTTGACATAAAATCTTCTTAATGATACTTTCCAATATTATTTGTACAGAATCTACAGATATCTGTTTAGATTTTTTTGCTAATCAAATCCCACGTCTTCGGGATTCTTTAATTCTGTTGTAACTCGGTCTATTTAAACGCATGCCTCAGTCAATAATAAGGACTATTCATCAATTACTCTTTCGGATAAATAGACGAGTTTTATTTTTTTATTTTTTTAAAAACGGAAAGCGGTTAGGATGGACTATCTTCTATTTGCGGATGAGAACACAGAGTTCGGGATCGTCAGAAAAAATGGTGTTGGGGTTCGAAATTCCCAGATGGGTCAGTCGGTCAACAACACGGTTGGTTTCTCTGAAAATATGTCTGATGTGTACTTCGTCAAAGAAGCGGAGATCCAACATGGAGTCGGAAATAATGAGTCGAGTTTTATTCATTACTTTATAAATTAAAAATAGTTAATTTAAAAAAGATAAATGAGAAATCCCTGCACCCTTGGTATCCTTTTCATACAAATCCTGAAATCCTAGTCACGTATATTTTGAATTCTTTGATAAATATTGAGTACTATTATGTTCACGTGCGTTACGAATACAGCGTGGCTCATTTTGTAGTGGAATCCTAACTTGCTTTAGGTTTATGAGTTCATTTCATATCCCGTGACGTTCTTTCCATCATTAACAAGGAGCTTTCTACGGGGTATCTATATTCATATAAAAAAACTTATGGTAAAAATATTCTTTTATTTCTCTCGTCAGTTATAAAAAATTAACATATTTTTAGTTGTGTGAATACCGTCTTTATTGTATTTGAAATTTGAATTGAATCATTAATATATTTTTATGGTAGAAATATTTTAACTGTATAATGTTCCCCATTGTGCAACGGTGAGGTCAGGAAGTTGTGACCTATCAGTAGACTTCAAGCCAGAGGAAGAGTTGGTGGAAGTGTATGTGGTATAAATTGCATTGGCAGCCGATGAAGTATGATAGCATCGATATATACATGTTTTTTTACCCTATTATTAATGTTGTTTTACATATTTTTTGGCAATAACTGCATAAGAGTACGATATTCCTTAAATTCAAGTGTCATAATTCAACATCTTATGTAGTCGAAGATTGACTGCTCAAGGAGCTAAATAACCACTTTAGATGCAAGCCAAGAACTAGTGTACATCGTCTGGATGCCGTTTCACGTTGTCTCGTCGTGGAATTTGCAAGGGCCAGTTTGTCCATGAATCTTGGCCGATCATTGGCTTGAAGGTTGTTGTGGGGTCCTGTCTAGCTTGTTGGAGAGAGTTTATAACATATGCTAGCAAGACATCATCTTCGGGATCTTACACATCTTTAGTTAAACAAACTTGCAAAGCATCATGAATCACGGTGATCATAAATTCTTACACATCAAGATCTATATTGTCAGTGAAGTTCATATTGTCTTTATTGGTTAAAACTCCAAATATAGACGGGTCCCTGTGAGTTCAATACCCGAATATACAACATTTGATCTCGTATCCTTATGAGGGAGGTTCTTGATAATTATTTGGTTAAAACTTTCACGATCACAATCTAAACTGGATGAGAAGAATCACGACTAGCAACAATCATTCCGGCAAAGTCGTTGAGCAAAAAACATTTAGGAAAGAAGTTTGTTATTATAGGTGATCCTTTGATACTATGTGGAAATATGAGAAAGATACTCTTCCAATATCTTAGTGCTAAATAAATACATGTACGTGATACCCTATAAAGGTTGTGAACATAAATGAATTACAAACAATACATAACAAAGTATTATTTTCATAAAGAACCCAAATAAAGTATATGCATCCACATAGTTATGTTCAAACCTGTAACATAAATACAATGAGGTTTTATCCTAAAATCAATTGACAATAAGAGAAGTAAGCTGAGTAATCGAATTACCTATATATCAGATTCAGAATCTCTTAATTTTTAGAATGTGGTAACTTATTATCTCTAATAAATGTATTTCGAATATTTGACCGCGTAACAAGTTTAGTCTCCTTACTCCAAGGGATCATGGTCCTCCGTAATTTACAAGAAAGAGTGTTCACACGATACACCTCTATGTAGGGTATACATGCACCCTAAAATTAGCTGTAATGCAATTTCGTTTTCCAACTCAATCCAAATCGTCCAAATTGAAGTTCAATGCTCAATAAATTAGTAGGATTTAGGCTTCAATACTTGTCACATTAAAATTGCCCCACATATTTTAATGTAGTAAACGATGCCCGGGAGAGAGGTGGACAAATAAGACTTCTAAGTCGCTTTAGACGGGCTTGAAAGATACTGTTGCCACATGTGTGGATAGGAGAATTTTATTCCTAAATGAATATTCAAGATTCCACAATATTATGTCACCCTTTCACACTGTTGTCCTATACGTTTTGTCCCTCTAAACAACCAATTTAATATATATATATATATATATATATATATATATATATATATATATATATATATATATATATATATATATATATATATATATATATATATATATATATATATATATATATAGATCCAGACTCATATATAAACACTTCTTATCGTGTAAACGTGTAAACACCGAATATATGTGAGTATATCGCCGAATATATGTGACTATACCGCCGAATATATAGATTCAGGTCCGGCGAATCTTCTTCCATTAATAACACGATTTTATTTATCCTTTAATATCGTCTAATCTCAGTCATCTATTTAACGATCTAACGGATACAATTTGTTTTCATTTTACATGGTAACAGTTGTTTACATGGGAGTCAACCTCTCTCTATATATATATAGAGAGAGAGGGGTTGGTTCGAGTGAGAAGGCTTTTTATGAAGAGGGGACAAGGAAAAAATTTTGTTCCTTTTTTTTATAGTATTGAGTTCAGTTTTTGTATTGTAAAGTTTTTTTTTTAATAATATTTCAAAAATAAATTTTTATTCTAAAACGAACTTAATATTTTTTTTATAATTTGATGGAGAAAAATAAACTTATAGTATAAAAATAACAAAAAAATTTCTCACTTCTTTCTATAATAAGACTCTTCACCGAAACCAATATATATATATAGAGAGAGATTTTAGTTCAAGTGAGGAGAGAGTTTGTAGATAGGAATTAGGAGAGTTGTAAGCCATTTGATGCATTTAAATCAAGGGCTCTCACACGCTCATCATTAATGGCATTTTTGTAAATTAACTTAAAATCTGGAAAAATATCCTTACGTTCAAAATAGTCATTGGTGTTCATACTTTTATATGTCTTGTTCATATTTTTATACATTGGTGTTCATAATATTTTTATTCATTAAAGTGTCATGTCCATTTATTCTTTTGTGTTCATTTTATAATGCATAGATGTTCATTTACAATATATAACCACAAAAAAAAAACTCATCACAAAACGTTAGAAAGATGATCATAATATGTTATGTATGTATCAAAGTAATAGATAAGTCATCAGTGTTCATACTTTTATACGTCATTGTTCATGTTTTTATTCGTTAGTGTTCATACTTTTTATGTCAGTGTTCCTGTAAATTATAAACTATTTTTCTATAAGGCATTTTGCCGAACAGTTTGCGTGCACACTAAAAGGAGTATATAGATTATTCAATTGGAGCAATTAGACCAACTCAACATATGTGTATACATGTATTTTCTCAATCAAACACAAAATGATTCAAACAAATTTGATTTTGAACACAAACATCAATCATAATGAAATATAAACCTTAAGAATGAAAATCTAAACAGTGAGAGTAGAAATTCGAAGAAACAAAACCTAAATCGTCTTGTATTCTCTTTGATTTCACAATTTTTTATGTAATCGATCTCTGAATATTATAAACACGATTTTAAAGAAAAGTATAATTTTCAAAAAAAAATGAATAGCATATTATAAACACCCTAACTGTAAAAAAAAAAATACATACTTGTAAAAAAATGAACATCATATTTTATTAATACGATTTGAAGGAATAGCATAATTTAAAAAAAATATAAAAAAAAATGTTTATAAAAAAATACAAAAATGAACAATTAATGTTAAAAAATGAATAGTTAGTGTTGGGAAAAAATGAACATTTATTGATAAAATATGAACAATGACTCTGTTAAAAATGAACACATACTAATAAAAATATGAACACCAATTTTTATTTACAAAAAGAAAATCCAAAAAAAAAAAATGGTGATATGACATGTGACATGTCACCACCCTACTCTCCTCATTCTTATCTATAAGGGTTTTCCTCACCGAAGCATGACCCTCTATATATATATATTCATTCCGGGTTTTGGGTAGGAAATGTTTTGCAAAGTTTTTAAGTAAACAATTGTTTATAACAAAACCAAATTTGAAATCAATGACTTTGGTGCTTAATGACGCATTCTAAGATTGATTTGTTTAAAATATAATTTGTGGTAATCGGATGAGATATTTTTTAATGAAATTTTGGTATAGTGTAAAGTGTAAACTATACAAAGGAAGAAAGTATGTTCATTATAATATACGAGATTAACGTGACAAGGATTAAAAGAATATGACGTACGTCGCATTAATTGAGCAAACCCCAATTCACGCAGTTGACCTAAGAATGCAAACGATGACTGCAATTAATGATTTTCAAATCAAGTTGAAAGGAGATATCGACGTGCAAATTATCAGTTGAAAATTATAAAAAAAATGTAAAATAATAGTGCAGGCTTGTTAGGGCTGTAATGTGCTAAAAGCTACTCGGACTCGGCTCGTTAAAAGTTCGGTTCGAGTTCGTTTACTTTCTAAACGAGTCAAGTTTGAGCACATTTTAAAGCTTGTATAAATTTTAGGCTCGGCTCGTTCGGGTAAGCTCGGCTCGTGTGGATAAAATAACATTATAGGAGCATTATTTTAGCCGAGCTACTCGGGCTTGGCTCGTCAAAAACTCGGTTCGAGCTCGTTCACTTTCTAAACGAGCCAAGCTTGAGTACATTTTTAAGCTCGTATAAATTTTAGGCTCGGGTCATTTCTAAACGAGCCGAGTTTGAGCATGCCGATGCACGGCTCGTTCGGCTCGTATTCCACCACTAATGCTTGTACCGTTTTTACATTTTATTGAGAAAAAAAACAAGTCGATCTAATCGTTTCAAGTTACTAACAAACCAAAATTTCACGCTCTTTTGTCCTATTAATTGAGCTACCCCCAATACATAAGTTTAAGAAAATAAAATAATTTTATACAATCAATCATTCATAATGAATGAACGACGAAAAGGCACACTAATACACTATGAGTGGTCTTCAATAATTTTGAGAAGATGTGACGTAACCGATTGCTTGAATTAATTAGTTATCTTACTAAATGGGGTTAGTAAACATATTTTAATACTTTATTTTATATTATTTTTTAGGAAATATATATTTGATTTTATCTATAATTTAGATAAAAGATATTACCTCGGATTTATTATATATTTAAAAACATTAAAAAAAAAAGTAAATTTTGGTAAAAAAAAATAACAACAACAAATTTAATTTTGCAAAGATATAAAAACTATCCGGTAATGATTAAACTAAAAAAACCTAATTAAAGATATTATTAGTATTAGATAAAATTTAATAATAGATTGTCGTACGATATGATAGAATCACATGTAAAATATCAACAACAAAAAAATTGTTAATAAATAAAATATTGTATATATTTTAGAAACAATTTGGTTTACTAGGTTTTTTTTAGTTTTGTGTTTAGTAAATATACTCTTTGAGAGAAGAGTGTGTAAAGTTTGAGAATAAATATAAAAGATTTGGTATATTTACTTAATTGAAACATTAAAAAGCCTAGTTAATGCTATAGTTTTTCAAAACGAAAAAGCTATTTACACGAGCTTACTATTTACTATTGTCAAATATAATCACGGTCCGAAGGCGTCCAGCGGACGCTAGCGCAAGGAGAATGCGCTCAGAATTTTTTTTTTTTTTTTTTTCTGAAAATTGTTACGTTAGAAAAATCCTCAAAAAAAAGATTTGGCATCCCTTTACCTTTCAATTTCCACTTCTTCCCCACGATCTCAACTTGTAACAGTCAAAAATCGAAGATGACCTAATCGAGAATTTTAAGGAATTAAATCCGTTTTAATACGAGATACCTCTCGAGGTAACTTGCTCCTAGATGATATTACAACCCGGTGTTATTTGGAGCATTTGAGAGCTTCAATTAATAAAAATGCAGTTGAGAAAAATGATCAGGACATCAGACATGTCCTAGATATGAAAAAACATGGAAAGGCAAAACGGCCAAAAGAGTCGCTATTTCGTTTCTTAGCGGCTAAGAAAGACGGCTTAGGAATACGCGTTTTTCGAGACAATTGCGGAATAATTATCCATACAATATTCCAGATTTATTATTCCAATTTCGAGAAGTTTGGAGAAGGGGGCTTAAACCGCTTTCGGATTGGTAAAAGGATAATTATCGACTCCGCTAAAGGATAATTATCGTCTTCGCTATAAATAGCTGAAATATCGTTTATTAATTCATTTTCTTTCACGTTTCCTCGTAAAAGCTCTGATTTCTCTCAACCTTCAAACTCAGATCTACTCTTCGTTTCTAATCCGATTTCAATTCCGTTTGAGTTTTTGGATTCCTCTCTTCATTCTCTTCAATTTGGTACCGAGTTTCTGCATTTCCGAGCAAGGTAAGGTCTGGTCGAGCATATATGATACTAGGGAGGTTCCGTCGCTCAGATTCCGGTGAATTTGATGGTGTCCGAGCGTAGCCTGCGTCGTTGTGATTCCGAATCTTCTTTCGGATCGTCAATCGGGTTAGTAACGAATAAGTTATGAATTTATTCGTTTTTCGTATTGCGATTTTGCCTAAATTGACCTTAGGCTTGCCAAAATGGATAATTGGAAATTCCATTATGCTCGTTACATTATTCTGGTGATTATGGGTTGTTTGTTTGATGAGATTTGATGACAGGTGGGTTCAGAAATTGCCTGCGGGCAAAACGTTGTTCTGGCGAAATTTAATTAATTAATTAAAGGTTAATTAATTAAATTGGGATTCTAGAAAATGCTATAAGCTAATTAAATTCAAAGGAATGAATTTAACTGGTGTTTGAAGCGAGAAGTTTAATACGAGGAATATGATATTCTCCGCATGTGTTGTTGAAGGTTTTGGTTAACTATAACTTAGTTCTCTGTGAGCGTATCCAAGCACGATAAAGGAGGATAGTCCGAGTGGGAAACGGACTCAATAGTTGGTTTGCGAGGTTTTATTGTTCTTACCTGCGAGGTAAGTGTATATGAATTACACTTGCTTAATATATGTTATGTATTTAATATGCTATGATTTTATGCATGCTTGAGTGTATATATATGTTTGTTATGATTGTATGCATGCTTATATGTATATGAGTGAGACGATGATGATGACTTGATATTCCTTATGAAAGCATGCATGAGGTACATGAGATGATAGTGGAAAGAATATGATGAAAGAATATGATGAAAGCATGAAATTGAGTTATGATATGAAAGTGATAATATAGGATGGTAATTGATTAATTAGCCCAACTGGGTCCCGCACGGGTTTCCGGGGGACGAGGTCGCTACCTGATCTACAGGGGGCCTCAGAGGTCGCTACCTGATCTACAGGGGGCCTCAGAGGTCGCTACCTGATCTACAGGGGGCCTCGAGATAAGAAAAACAGCCAGGGGTCGCTACCTGATCTACAGGGGGCCTCAAGATAAGAAAAATAGTCCAAGATCGCGACCTGATCTACAGGGGGTCTTAGGACAAGATGGCCGAGGTCGCTACCTGATCTACAGGGGGCCTATGACGCTATCGGGTTGGCCAACCGAAAGAAAAAAAAAAGAAAGAAAGAAAAGAAATACGAAAGCAATGAGAAAATATATCGTACGATCAGTTGGAGCTAGTTAGTTAATTATCACCTATGCATCGATGCGATCGAGTCTAGCATGCTATATGTTATGTTATGATTATTATTATGTGATGGTATGATATGAGATGCTTATATGAGATGATAAGTTTATATGTGATGTGTGATAACATGCTTGAATGTTTATGTGAAATGTGATATGAATGGTTGTGGAATTATATGTGATGTGTGATAACATGCTTGAATGTTTATGTGAAATGTGATATGAATGGTTGTGGAATGATATGTGAATGTGGATATGTGTGTGTGCTTGGAAATGTGAGGAAGGGTATGGAGTGTCCTTTGGGGACGGAATATTAGATACTTATATATATTGGGAGAGTGCGATTTGTATACCCTTACTGAGCGTGTGGCTCATTGTTGTTATATCCACATATTTTTCAGCTACTCAGACTCGGCCTGATCAAGGCAAGGACATTGGACCCAACACCTGGATTTGAGATCATATCAGGTGGGCTGTTATGGGATGCTACCGCCTAGGATGTTTTGCATGGTTTTAAAACAGTTGTGTTTTGGTTAAACGGAGTTTATGACGTATGTTAGTATGTATATATATATTGTGAATATTGTTGTAAGATAAAGTTTTAAAAATTTACGTTTTCCGCTTTTCCGCTTATTGTTTTAAACAGGGTTAATTAATTGGTAATCAACTAGAAATGAAATAGGTGTCACACAACTCCTTCTTCCTCACACCTTTCTCTATCTTTCACTTCTTCTCCAATTTGTATCGATTCTCAACTTCTTCAATTTATAACCTCTATAGAACTCAATTTTTGGGTATCGATTTCAAAGTCTCAAACTATGTGGGCAACCATCGGTAAGGACCGTAACACCTCATCACGTAATCCTTCCGGCCTCATGTGAAACTGAAGCGTTGCCATTATCACTCCTTCGCCTTCTTCTCCGTCAACGCTTCCGTCTCCATCTCGGTCCTTCGACTTTTTCCGGCCCCTTTATCCGCCGTTTAACAACTCTCATCGTTTACTGTGCTTCGCTTCCATTCCCCCAATTTGATTTCAACAACGACAATGAAAATTAGGTCTAAAATCGGCCCCTATATGTTTTTTTTTCTTTTATTTTTTTTTAAAAAAATTATAATTTGTTTTTAAAAAAAAAATCCTGGGCGCCTGCTGTTGGCGCCGGCGCCCGGTAGGCGCTGTCGGATGGCAAGTAATTTTGACGTTAGTAAATCAAGATCCGTGTATATAACATGCCCCTTTTCAAAAAAACCTAGTTACCAAAATTGCCCTATATTTTATGACTTATCTCTAAATATTTAGAAATGTATCCTAGGCAGCATGCCATATATACTGAGCGCCCGTTTGGTTTTAACTCCGGAATCGAAAACGGAATGGAAACGAATATAGTCCATCATTGTTCATGAAAGTTTGTGGAATTATTCCTCGTTATTTGAAGGAATTGGAGTAGAATTTGATTACTTTTTATACCTTATAGGGTAACAAATGTGAGGGAGTAAGTGCATTTTGCATTAATCCCCAATGAATGATTCCAGAAAACTTCATGAATAAGGATATATATATATATATATATATATATATGGACTAAATTCGTTTCCAATCCGTTTTCGTTTCCGGTGTTGGAACCAAACGGGCCCTGAGTGTACTCTATTTTAAAATATAATCGATAATAGATATTTGTTTAAAAATATTTTACATGTAAAACAAATGCTAATCAAGGTATAATTTAAAAATAAATATAATACTAAATAAGTAAATATAAAACGAGACCTGGGAAATGGACAATATATATGAACGCTAGTGATCAAAGTATTAATGACGGCTACTTTATTGCTTTTGTTCGGTCAGGTCAAGACTGGAGCGACGGCCACTTGATCATATTTGCTCGTAATCATTTCGTCATATTTATACAATAATAACCTGTTTCGTATTATTTATCTATTTATGATTTTTTTACACATATTAAATTAAAAAAAAAGATTATTATCATCCTTCACCCATATTAAATTTAACTAAAAAAAACAAAAGAAAATAAGTTTAATTTTCAAGAATAGTAAAAGTATAAATCTTATATTTTTAAGTTTTGACGTTAAATTAATTTTGATAAACAAACATTGTCAAATTTGGCTTTGAGACTTGGACTCCATTTGGTGAAGTTATAAATTAAGGAGGTTAAGCAAATTAGATTATGAGAATTGTGTTACCCTGTAAAACTTTGATTATAAAAATTATGAAAATTATTAAGGATAAAATCTCACTTTTACCTCTCTTTTTTCTTATCTTTCATATATATATATATATATATATATATATATATATATATATATATATATATATATATATATATATCCTGACTCATATGTAAACAGCTATTATCGTGTGAACGTGTAAACACCGAATATACGTAACTATACCGCCGAATATATGTGACTGTACCGCTGAATATATAGAATCAGATCCGGCGAATATTTCTGCCATTAATAACACGATTTTCCCCCCTTTAATATCGCCTAATCTCAGTCATCTATTTAACTATCTAACGGATACAATTTGTTCTCATTGTACATGTTAAGAGCTGTTTACATGGGAGTCAACTATATATATATATATATATATATATATATATATATATATATATATATATATATATATATATATATATATATATATATATATATTATTCGTAGTTATTATTATTTTTGATATCTACTCTAAGGGCCCGTTTGGTTTGAACTCCAGAATCGGAAACGGAATGGAAACGAACCTAGTCCATATATATACCCTTATTCATGAAAGTTGTTGGAATCATTCCTTGCGATTTGAAGTAATTGAAGTTGAATTTGATTACTTTTGATACCCTATAGGGTAACAAAATATGGGGAGGCAAGTGCATTTTGCATGTAAACACAAGGAATGATTCCATAGAATTTCATGAATATGGATATACATATGGCTAAATTCGTTTCCATTCCGATTCCGTTTCCGGAGTTGGAACCAAACGGGCCCTAAATCTCAACCCTTAATACTCACATCCAACGGTGTACGATTGTTCTCATGTTCTCACGTTAGGGGTGTTCTCATGGGAACCACACCCTATATATATATAACACGTATTTTTTCGTAATTTTACCCACAATTATATTAATTTTACTAAACACTCATTTCACTTATATCCACATTCTCGTAAACAATTTCACCCCTTAATTCTTAATCTAAAATTTTTTTCATCCTAATCTTCATCTACGTAATCTTCCATTACCAAACTGGCTCTTGATGGATATTTATATGAAACGGATTTAGTATATTAAATTCTTTTCTAATTTATGGGACCTATTACGATCCAAATGTCTAGGTTAGATATTACTATCAAGATTAATTATTTTAAACTCGTCTTTATAATTTATTTATTTGCATAAAATCACCCTGAACTTACAATATTATATAACAATACCCTTAAAAAGTTAACATCATTTACAAGTTGGCATTAAAATTGAGTGGTGGCTAATACAAGTTTAGCTTTGTGCTTGTTTTTTCTTCGATCTTATCTTTGATGTTTACTGTAAGATTATACCGTTAATTGGGTCAAAGTCTTATTTGAATCATTAAGGTTTTTTCTCCTAACTAATTATAATAGTCATGCATTTTATCAAACGTGGTTTAAACACTAAGGCATGTTCATTTTCCATATCCTGATACCAGATATCAGATATGGATATCAATATCGATATCAGATACGTGATATCCATACCGATATCTGATATCAAGATATGAAATGAACAGACCCTAAAGAGTATAATAATATTTTTATCGTACTTTTTTTTTTTTATGATATGCATGAGAATTTACTAAAGGCGAAGTCGGATAAATCATTCTATACATACAAGATTATAAAAAAGAAGTTTATCTACATTTTAAAATACAAATAGTTATATATAGTCATGAGAACTAAAGGTTTTACAATAAAATTCTAATTTAAATCGATTTGATTTAGTTAAGTAATACTCCATAGTTTACAAAATTACAAATAATATTTGTATAGTTTGTGATTATCTTGTATATTTATTCATTTATAAGATTTTATATTAATATGATGTAAAATCTGTATAATTTTATTTCAGTAAAATATGAATTATTTACTAAAAAAAAGGTGAACCATATATTATATTGCTATTATACCTAAATCAACTAACAACTTTACCGTATAGATAATGATAAAGTAAATTAACGTTGATACTCGTTCTGGTTACGTAATTGTGTTATTGATAAGTTAAGATTTCGTTAGTAGAGATAGGATGGAACATGACGATGGACTATTCGGGATACTCGTACGTTGTTGAAAAGAAGAATCCGGAAAATTTGTTGTTTGACAATGGTCGGAGGGATGCAAGTAGTAGACGAACGCCGGTGTTAAAAAAAATCGTGGTGGTAGGGTTAAATCACGGTAGAGGTTATTGAGGGTTGTGTGAGCAGCTCCGGGGATTTGTCAAAGTCCGATACAGACGGACCGGTAGAGCGGGGGTCGTGTGTGCATACGAGCGCACATGCGCATTAGGCTCAAGCCCAGTACATAAACCCGGCGAGTTCCATCCTAAAACCAATTGGCAATAGGAGGAGTAACCCACCGACCTTATATACTAAACTCGGAATGTCCTCATTTTTCAATGTGAGATCTTGTTATCTCCAATAGATTTAGACGAACGGGTTTTTGATATATTGCTTTAACTAGACGATATGACATAATAACATAAATTAATCGATCTAAATCTAACAAGTTTATCCTAACTATCATGGGTAATCATTTATTAGCAAGAAAAGTTGTATGTTATGCCATTGTCGTTATCATTTTTATTCTTTATCAAAGGATAAATCTTTCCAATTTTTAGGGTTGCACACTCAGATTAAAGCGACCTTCTGCACTTTTTTCTTCGTCTGCCAAATAAAAATATACATAATGAATTCATGGTGCATGCGTGAAGGTGATTTGCATAGGCAAGATATCCATTTGATAATTTTTTTAAATAAAATTTCTTCTACTTTTCTTTTTGACTTTTCTGTTAAAATATTAGCGACCTACGAGAAATTAGGCTGAGCATCGGTTCAAAACCGCAAACTGACGGTTTGAACCGCACTTTGCGATTTTACGGTTTTTTGCGGGTTTTTTGTGCTTTGCGGCTTTTTTACGGTTTGAACCGCAAAACAAAAACTTGAGAACCGGAAACTGAACCGATTAACTGCGGTTCGGTTACGGTTTGGACCGCAACGCAATCTGCTAAGCCATACAATAAATTAGTCAATTATGTATCGTCTCTCTGGACTTGGAGATTGGTGAGTGAATGAGGAATGTGTAGTTTTGGTTGCGGAATTTGACGTGCTCATAATCAGCGTATGTGTAAAGATGCGGCGTTAATTTGTGTAATAGAAAAAATGATGTTATTCGGAAGCGAAAACAACACGGCGAAGTCGGAGTCCGACACCGTTCGGGCTGGGGCGCATTGCAAATACGCTCGGGTCGGGGCACAGGCGGACTCCGCCTGGGCGCCAAATGTTTGCAATTTCTCTATGTGCTTTCAGTTATGCACTGTCTTCAGCTACCAATTGAGGTCAAAAAAACAACAGTTTTTGGGGCGGAGGCAAAGTCCGAGTCCGCCCGCCTTGGGGCGCATCCGGACTGCACATTTTTCAAAATTAGTCAATGTTTGCAATTATCCGATTATTTTCATTTTGTTTCTGTTTTCGGAATTATAACCAGACGGAACTAAATATAATTAATATAATTATATGATATTATTTAAAAGTCTCCGGAACAAAGGCAATTTTTTTTCTAGTCTTCCCTTAACTGACCCATGTTAATAATAATGATATCACATGTCCCTTGTACATTTTCCCCATCGAAATAAATACAAGTTTTGAAAATTATTTTCCTCCATCTTCAAAAATTTTAAAACTATTTTTCAAATGAAAGTGACCTTCGGCGTTGATACCAAACATATTTTAATCTATAGTTTTCTCACTATGAAGTGAGCCATGTTAAGTTTAAGATAAGGTGATTATAAGTTGAGGCTGCTTTTTTTTTTTTTTTTTTTTTTTTTTTAAATGTTACGTTTCTGGTTCGGCTTCGCCTACGTCCGGATAGCCGGACGTAAGAGACACGTTACTTTACAATCCGTTTGTGTCGAACTTTATTTTGGTGACCCATGTTATGTTTATAGATAATAAGTTTTCACGTCGAAAGAAGGGAGAATTCGAGTCTAGTATATAAGGTGGGTGAGCTATCCTTTCCATTGTCAACCAATTGGTTATAAGGATGAACTCCACTGTACTTATGTGTTGGTCTTTAGTTTAACGTGTATGTTCGCTCGTATGCACATGTTACTGTACAATCCGTTTGTGTCGAATTTTATCTTGGTGTCATCACTATTAGTCTTTGATCGGTCCACGATCCTAACTCGTGGGCAATTGTTAACTAGGTTTATACTCTAGTTGTGACCAACTCGTATATGGGTCGTTGCCCTACTCGCATATGGGTCGTTGACCTACTGTATTTGTATGTTATATTTAAGGACATATACAATGATAAAAGTGGTATATGTCGTCCATACCAAAATTTCTCACACCCAAAGTTCGCGCCTAACCCATTAACAAACTTCAAGAGCATCCCTAAAACAACATTTGAACAGAGTATTAGATTTTATAAGCCTGAGTCTGCCCCAAACTCAGTGGTTAGGAAATCCTTTCCTTTCGTTTCATGGCTATAGAATTGTAGTTTTTTCCAGCATGATTTAGGGTTTATTCCGTCTTCTATTTTGTTTCATAGTGTATATTGTTTTCTCATTTCAAATTTGAATCAAGTCGAGCTTCATTTTACTCCTTGGTGATTTCCTACTATAATGCAGGAACACCTCTAAAAAGTGGTGTCGCGTGTCCGACACGGAGAAACACAAGAACGAAAACGGCCATTTTAAACTGGACACGGTTAAATAGTTGGACACGACTAAACATGTTCAAATCCGGGCAGCCCGCCCGGAAAAGCGGGCGGGTATGAACATGAGAACAAGCCGACCGGGTCGAAAAGCCCGGCCCGTCAGCCAGACAAATAAATAAATATAAATATATTATATTATAGTATAATTATTAAAAATATTAAGTATTAAAATAAAATATGTAGTATAATTGTAATAATTTAATAAATTTTATATAAAATATCTTAAATATAATTTATTTAAAAAAAAAAACTAAAAACATTTTCTAATAATATTTTTTTGAAAGAAATTAAAAAACGGGAACCCGCGAGCCCACTAACCAGCCCGGCCGGACCGGATACGGCTAAATGAGCTCAATATTTTATAAAGCCCGGTCCGAACTCGGATATGAACAGGTCTAGACACGACTGAGACATGAGCCATTTGTGTCCGACCAATACATGTCAACGCATTTCGTAAGGCAAAAAAAAAAAAGAAATTAAAAAAAATCCTGAAAATTGAAAACTAAAAACACGATCTTTAACCCTACCATCTTCGGCTCTTCGCGGCTGCCGGAAGCAGAAGTTCGCTGTGCACTAGTCTTCGCCTCTTCGGTTCGTCTTCTCCTCTCCAATCTTCATCAAGCAAGGTAAGATCTTCTCCTTCGAAATTTCTGTAATCTCTGTTTGTCTCCTGAATGTCGAGTGATTAATCGATTGTGTTCTTCGTTTACTTCGAAATTTCTGTTCGATTAGTCGATTGTGTTGTGTTCTGCTGAATGGAGTCAATACCGATTGTTCGATTGTCTTTCTATTTATTTATCCTGTACAAACCACAAAATTTCTGTCTTCTCCTTTTCGTTGCTAAAGAGTTACTGTAATTTAACCGTCTTTTTACTCGACTGCACTGTCATGGATATTGAATTGGAGCGGAGTTATGTTTTCTATGATGCTATCTGCAGTTTGAATGTGACGATGTATTTGGACGGTTGTTTTTTTAACCTGTGTTGTTTTATTTCTTATAGGAACGTTGAAAATGAAGCTAATTAGGGTTGCATCTCAGTCAATGATCAATGTGTTTTCATATAGACTTCAGAAGTCTCAGATGATTAGAGCTTTCTCCACTAACTGGAGTGCTGGTACATTATGGTTCTCCCTTGTCATGGTTCATCTGTGATTTTATTTTTCATGTTTTCTCTTTCCCTTAATATTTCTCTGATATGAGGAATTTGGTGTATGGATAATAATATCTCTCCATTTTTTGATGCTTCAGTAACATTAGTTGATTGGTTATGAATACTGAGTATGATCTTTCCTTGAAGGCTGCTACTATTGGGGTTGTCACATATGTTCCATGTTATGGACTTTACTGTAAAACTTACTTTGATTTCTTCTTTCTACCACAGCAATGAGAATTATAAGTGTTGGTGGCTTCTGGAGTTTCCATGTGCTGTCTTATGTGTTTCTATCTCCTAAACCTTGTTTAGACCCTCTAAGATCTTTTGATGAATTCACTCATTTTTTTTTGGGTATGTCTATCTCCACATCTCTTTATTTGTGTCTTTGTTTAATAGTTGATAGGAATAATAGCAACGACAATGCTGATTCTTCTGAGTCTGCGGATAGTTTTGAGAAGCGAATGTTTGGGATAACCGGAAATAGCTCTATTCCCTTCTACCAAAAACTTGAGAAATTTGAGAGAGCTCGTACCAAATCTGGTCTTGAGTCCAACATGAATGGAGGCTACCCATCTAGCATCCTTGATGGGCTGAATGATAGTTTTAATACATTACAAGATGGCATGGACGCGAAGTTGATGGATGCTGCTTCTTATTTTGAATGGAACCCTGAAGAAGTTGATCAAGATAATTACACCTTTAGACCGGATATGAATTTCAATTCCGGAATGACTTATGAGCCAAAGGTACGCCATGCCTAGCTTGAATCTTATAGAGTTATTTCTATGCAATATATTTTCAACACATATAAGATTACAGACGATTTATTTATCAGTTACACCATCCCATTTGCATCCGTAGTAGTTTCTATAATATAATCATGTTCAGCCTAATATCATTCAGCTTGTCTTTTCTGCTTGATTGATGTATATAGTTTTAATTCACAATTTCTTGTTTTGATAATTAGTAACATTTTGTATACCATTACCAGGACCTCGATCTCAGGAAACCAGGAGTGTGGAAACCTACCAAACGGAATGAGTTTGAAGTGACCACAAAGGAAGTTCTAAGGAAAGCTGATTTTAGGGTTAGCACTCTCTTTGCCTGTCTTTCCCCTTCAAATTTGCCTAAAATTCAAGAATACAGTTCTTTAACTTTTGGAATAAATTCCTCCAGAATGTAAGGTTCCTTGCTAACTTTTTAACGGAGGCTGGGATATTAATCAAAAGAAGCCAGGTAACCCGTCTGCCGTCTTTCTGAATCCTAACCACAAATAGGAAAATGACATTTGCAGGATGCTAATCAAAATTTTGTTTGTTTGTTTGTTAGACTGGCATTAGTGCCAAAGCACAGAGGAAGGTGGCTAGGGAGATAAAGACAGCCCGAGCTTTCGGGTTATTACCTTTCACGACAATGGGCACAAAAGCTTTTCAAGTTGGGAGAACAATGGAAGATCTTGATGAAGATTACAAACATGCCAGTTTTGATGCAGATATCATCTAGAGGCACATACATCTCATTTCTGAGTGTTTGCCTTCAACTGTCTTTTCAGTGTCACCTGTAAAAGAAGTTGGTCGTTTTGCTTGGTCAAGTATTTCAGTGAGATTGGATTGCAGGAGAATTGGATTCAGCAGCAGTTCAAAGGTTGACCCTATTCGGGGTTTGAGCCTAACACACTCACTATATAGTTAGTCTGTGTCGGAATGATTAGCCTCTAATTGGCCCACGATTTATAGTGGGCAAATGTCAACCCTAATAAAACCCATGTACCGAACTAATGTATAAGATTGGTGGGATATTTTTTACGTTTGTCAATTAGTTTTAGGATGAAATTCATTATGTTTGTGTTGGATTTGGACCTAATATGCATGTACGCTCGTATACACACTCTCGTTCTACAGTTGGTCTGCGTAGGACTTATAGTTAAGAACCTAGTATACAAATTACAAAGTTCCCAATAAGAGAGTTTAGACACAATGTATCTCTCCAAAGATTCAGGTCACATGCATGGTACCAGTGCAAATGGCAAGTGTCATATGTCTATGTTCATGTTGTTGGGAAAATTGACTTGTCTCTTGACGGGGTTGAATTCAAAGATCTCTCAGTGTAACAGGATCTAAATTAAAGAGGAGATGTTTGTTTCCATAAGTAATGGTTACTTCACCCCGTTTGGTTCCATCTCCGGAAACGGAAACGGAATGAAAACGAATTCAGTTCATATGTATATCGTTATTTATGAAATTTTATGGAATCATTCCTTGTATTTACATGCAAAATACACCGTCTCCCCATATTTTGTTACCCTATAGGGATTCCAAAAACTTTCATGAACAAGGATATACATATGGGCTAGATTTGTTTCCATTCCGTTTTCGATTCCGGAGTTTGTATGGACTAGATTTGTTTCCATTCCGTTTTCGATTCCGGAGTTCAAACCAAACGGACCCCTAATATATAATAACTCAAAAATAAAATATATATAAAAGTTGTTTTAGGTTCAGCACCCTTATTAAAAAATCATTAAATATACCATTTTATTTAATCATTCTTTTACTTTTAATTTTTTTTGATGGTTTCGAGAAATATAAAACTCAACAAATTTACTACATCTAGTGTTTAACGCGTGAAAATGTCATTATTTTGTTAGATATTTTATCATATATAAAAAATCCTTACAATTTTAATTTGGTTAACCGGAAAATCAGTGAACTGCTGAAATCACATCAATTATACCTTGCTAAAAATCACACAAAGATCTAGCAGATCAACAGTTGACACCATTTAGTTAAGCAATTCCAAGATACTAACAGAGAGATGACTAACCTAAGACAAAATGTATGGAGTATATATGATCCTAGACTTCAGATCATGTGACCAAAATATGGACAATTTACTCGGCCTTGGGCGGTTGCTCATCACCACCAGGCGAACCACCAGAAGCCGCACCACCAGAACTGCCACCCGACATGTGCTGTCCAATCTTCGAGACAGCCTTGTTAGCGACGTCAATCTTTGCCTTAATCTCATCCACATTATCTTTCTGCATGACGCTCCTCAAATCTGAGATAGAATCTTCAATTTCCTTAGCAATCTCAGCAGGGATCTTGTCCCTGTACTCTCCAAGGCTCTTTTCAATACTATAGATGGTTGTGTCCGCGGTGTTTCTCGTGTCGATCAGGGCTTTCCTTTCCTGGTCCTTTTGGGAGTGTAGCTCGGCTTCTTTTACCATTCTCTCGATTTCGGTTTCTGAAAGCCCACCTGAGGAACGAATGGTGATTTGTTGTTCTTTGTTGGTGGATTTGTCCTTGGCTGACACGGTCACAATACCGTTGGCGTCTATGTCAAATGCCACCTCGATTTGGGGTAAGCCACGTGGGGCGGGTGGGATGTCCATTAGGTCAAACTCCCCGAGAAGCTTGTTATCCGATGCCATTTCACGCTCTCCTTGTAAAACCTTGATGCCTACTTGAGTTTGGTTGTCAGCTGCTGTTGAGAATACCTGACAGCCCAAAACAAAGTTATGTAACCAGTGAGAAGTTAAAATCAATCTAAACACATATTTATCCTTCATTTGGATTGTGGTGCAATTTCCTATGAAAGTAGAGAGCTTCAATTACTGTGTTTGGTTAATTTTTAGGTAATAAAAAAAACTAATATCCCAAACTTCCCATGAAACTTTTATTAATTAATTTACTACTTATCATCATTTTTGTGACGAAATAGAAGCAATATTTTCATAGGAACTTAATTTAAACCAAACAAGTTTTTCTAGCTCCCGTGAATTTTGATTACAAATTACTTAACTCTCGGAATTCAACTTCCTATGCTTTAACTAAAATGAGGACTTAATAGTTAAAGCCTGAGGACTTGTTGATCAAAGCCTAGCAGCAAAAAAAAGCTACAGAACTGAGTAACCTCATGTTTTTCACTCCCAGAATCAAAAGTAGATAACGTGGATGCCTATCATTCATATAGAGGTGAAATAAGCAACTCCAGTGTAACACAATCAAAATTGCAGCTTGCACATCTAAGTGCCCAGTAACTAAACAAGGCAATTGGCCTAGGATGGGTTCAAATCATATACAATACGGGTTATTTTCTGGAAAAATGCATCAAAAAGTCCAAGTCTAGATCATAAAATTCTTGTATAAAGCCGGTCAGGTTTGTATCATTTCAGGTTCAATTGGATTGTGTAGTTCTAATTTTTATGTTAGGTTAAGAGTTATTTCCTTACAGTTTATCTATACCCTGATCCTATTGGCTATACAGGATAGAACATTGGACACAACAGCATAGACAACAAATATACAGAGCCCTATTCCAAAAGCATTCCAACTGCCACAACAAAGGTATTTAGCATTTACTGTAAATAAAGGAGAAAATACGACTTAGTGGGTCTTACCTGGCTCTTCTTTGTAGGAATGGTTGTGTTCCTATTAATAAGCCTAGTGAAGACACCACCCAAAGTTTCAATACCAAGAGAGAGAGGAGTAACATCCAAAAGAAGCAACTCCTTGACATCACCACGCAAGATACCACCCTGAATTGCAGCACCCATAGCAACAGCCTCGTCTGGGTTCACTCCTTTACTAGGGCTCTTTCCAAATATCTCAGTAACTACTTCTTGCACCTTAGGTACACGAGTCATGCCTCCAACTAGAAGGACCTCATTAACCTCCGTCAATGACACTCCAGCATCCTTCAAACAGCTTTTACACGGATTCTTTGTCCTCTCTATCAAGTGATTCACTAATGCCTCAAATTTTGACCTTGTCAGTGTTATGTTCAAATGCTTTGCGCCAGATGCATCTGCCGTAATGAATGGGAGATTAATATCTGTCTGGGATGTTGATGACAGTTCTATCTTGGCCTTTTCAGCTGCCTCTCTCAGTCTTTGTAAAGCCAGACGGTCCTTTGAAAGATCAATGCTCTCTGTTCTTTTAAACTCGCTGACTAAGAACTCTAACAACGCATTGTCAAAGTCCTCTCCCCCCAAAAATGTGTCACCGTTCGTAGCTTTTACCTGCATAAGAAATCATCACGTATCAGCAATTTTTCATAATGTACACACTAAAAGTAAAAAAGGAATCCTAATAATTTGGCATGTTTACAAACTTTAAAAGGTTAAAAATCATAGTTTAATGATGATTACAAATTTACAATTGATGCCTTATATCAATCATTCTTTTACTTATAAATTTTCTAAGAGATATTTTTCAAATTAAAAGTGCAAAGAATATAAAAATAGTCATCTACAATATAATTTTTATAATATTTTTATCATCAATTTATAGCCTAAATAATTAAGTGTAACAACGAAAGTAATATTTTAATCATTAATTTTTAAAAATATTTTAATCGTCAATTTATAGCCTAAAAATTTAAGTATAACGTCAACTGATAACGAAGAGCCTAAAACAGACATACATATGTATACCTCAAAAACACCATTGGAGATTTCCAAGATGGAAACATCAAATGTTCCTCCTCCAAGATCAAAAACTGCAATAAGACCCTCTTTGTTGCTCAATCCATAAGAAAGGGCAGCTGCAGTGGGTTCATTAATAATTCTCTGAACATCGAGTCCTGCAATTCTCCCCGCGTCCTTCGTTGCTTGCCTCTGTGCATCATTGAAGTATGCTGGAACAGTAATGACGGCTTTGGAAACAGACTTTCCAAGGTAAGCCTCGGCAGTTTCCTTCATCTTAGTCAAGATATAAGCTCCAATTTGGCTAGGTGAATATTGTTGGCCGTTTGCTTCAACCCACGCATCCCCGTTAGGAGCTTTGACTATCTTATACGGCACCATCTTCATCTCCTTCTGTGTTTGTGGATCATCAAACCGTCTTCCAATCAAACGCTTAGTTCCGAACACAGTGTTTGTTGGATTAGTCACCGCTTGACGCTTAGCTGGGGTACCGACTAGAAGCTCACCCTTCTGGCTGAAGGCAACAACAGATGGTGTAGTTCGAGCTCCTTCAGCATTCTCAATCACCTTGGCAAGCTACAGAAAAACCGAGTCTATTAAAATGCTGTGAGTTCAATCTAATGCATTTGGTATGAAATCAGAAGTGATAAAAATCCACATTTGGAAACTACCAAAAATGCCTAACCTTGCCCTCCATGACAGCAACACACGAGTTAGTGGTACCCAAATCGATACCAATAACATCGCTTCCAGCAGGCCTCGAGCTACAGAAAATAAGCATGAAGTTAACATAATAGCAAAAAAAAAAAAATCCTTAGACAAAAAACAGCAGGTTTAGTAAATTACTACTTTACCTGAATAAACGACTGCTAATGGAAGACCATCCTTTGGGTCCATACAAGGGCTTTGATTTCCCAGCAATCTACAAATACAAAACAAACTTGAGCACCAGCCGGTGAATTTGTAGATACCAATACGGATATGGTAGCAATAAATCACCCAAAGAAGCAAAATGTACGCAGTTGAATGAATGGAGCTCATCGTATCAATGGGCGAAAACAGCAAAATGTTTCCTTATAAAGAAAAGACATTCAAAATACATTACCAATACCATAAACACGGACACATCCTCAATCGCCAAACGAACTAAAGCTCTATTAGCACAGAACACGAGGTACGCTAACCAGAATAGAAAAGCTAAACATCGGAAGACATGCCAGCACGGATATAATATCAGTTAGCCATTTCACAGTAACTGAGTTCAACACATCGACCGCAAAACATACGAAACCAAAAAAAACACATACAAACACGCTACCGACATTATAACTCAAACACAAATGCAAAGCAAACCGAAGTATTTATCTATAGTTTGGTGTAGAATTACACAGATATGAAGGATAAGAGAAACGTACATATGGGAAGGATGAAAGTGTAGAGAGGTTGCGGAGCTGCAAGGAGCGGCGGAGGAGGTTGGTCGCCATTTGATTCAGTATATGCGAGAGAAATCGATCTCCTGCGACTGGAAAAGGGGAATTGGGGAAGCAGAGAGTGCCGGTGTTTAGGGTTTAAAGAAACTAAAAAATGCCTATTTTTCATTGATGCTCTTCTCTGTTTTCGTGAAGTTTCTACTTGTTTCTTTTCTTTTTTTTTCTTTTTTTTTTATATTTAAACTAAAAAATGCCTATTTTTCATTGATGCTCTTTTCTTTTTCGTGAAGTTTCGACTTGTTTCTTTTCTTCTTCTTTTTTTTTAATATATTTTTATTTTGATAATGGAATGCGGTTCGATCCCATATCCGGCGACTATGAGATCGAATAGCCAAAAAATCGGCAGACGGACTAACCGTCATAAAGGACTACAATAAAGGAGAAAAAGAAAACACAAAAATACATCATAAAAACCCGAAAGCATAGACGTCTTCAGGGGAAAGCAGCTTAATCCAGTCAGCCGGAAGCGACGAGCATGAAAGTTTAACTTCAAAGGGAGTGCACAGGTAGGAAGTCTGAGGAATAGTTGTGTACACCTCATATTTGGACTACAACAAAGCCGTCAGAGTCGATCACACAACCACGCCCCCTTCTCGACAAACACTCAAACCGCTACCAAGACAACATCAAAACAGATAAGACGAAGTTGCAACACACGAGTATCGTGGTATAGAAATGTGTACAACTTTGATGGTTTAAAGAGTAATGATTTAGCTACTTGTTTCATTTTGTTTATGGATATTGATGCTCTTTTCCTTTTCATCAAATTATAAAATTAGAAATTTAAGCCTTAATTTTTCATTTTTGAATTTTATTTTGACATTGATAAAAAAAATATGTAGTTTATTTATGTTGAAAGAATTTAGCATATTAGGCCTTTTTAAGTTTTGTGTTTAGTAGATGTACCCCATAATTTTTACCATTTTTATTTAATGGTAGATAAAAGTAACTAACAATTAATTAACATTTTCATTTACCTAATTTTTTATTTGCTTTTGTTTTTACCCTTTTTATTTATTTTTATTTTTTTTATATTCTGTTTTCATACTGGATTTTCATACCGGACATTTACATACCGGACATTTACATACCGAACATTTACATACCGAACATTTTACATACCGGACATTTACATACCGGACAAATACATGCCGGACATTTACATACCGAACATTTACATACCGGACATTTTACCTACCAGACATTTTACATACCGAACATTTACATACCGGAAATTTACATACCAGATATGTCACATACCCAACATTTTACATACCGGACATTTTACATACCGAACATTTTACATATACCAGAAATCTGACAAGTATAAATCAAGTTTGCCCTTCTGAAAGAATCTACTCGCAACTCACATAACCTTACAGCACAATATAAACTGAAACAATTGTATTTGTTAACGTAGGAAAGAGTGTTTATATACAAGATAATCTAATAGATATAGCACAATACAAGATTGAATAATAACAACCTAACTTGGATATAAACCAGGGTTTTCAAAGATGAAATAGTTGTTCAACAACAATAGATAGAAATTGTTGATACTAGTAAAACACAATCGGATTTCCCACAAATAAGCCTAGATCTCCTCAAAGTAAGCTTGTATCTTCTCAAAATCAACCTGGATATCTTCAACATAAGTATGGTTCTCAAAGTCAATATATATATTCCCACAAGCACAACTTATGCCTTGGCAAACAAATTCCATTATTCTCATTTTTCTTCCGTTACTTTCACAAGTTGATCCAATGATTAGCAATTCACATCCTTTACCTTCACTAGATGATCTCACTATTTATATTTCACATCCTTTACCAGCACAAGTCGATCCCAAACTCTCTACGCACTCTACGTCCTCTTTGTATGATTCCTAGACGGATTTATAGCTTACTATCCCCCTTGAGATTACCATGAGAGATGCTCCACAAAGACATTTTAAAGGAACCTCCACATGTGCAGATTAACAAATCTCCAACTAATATAGCATGTTAAATTACAGGATGAGCTGAGATCGGATCTAATACAATTATTTAACTACACTACTAGTCTAAATTATATTTGAATTGCACATCATGTACACACAACAAATTAGCGGTTGGGACCCATGGTGACTTTAACAACATCAACAAGGCTCTCAACACCTCTAAGCAGCAAAGCGCGACCTTCGGAGCCAAATTTAATTAAGAAGGAATTATAAACAACACTCACCATTTTTGCTCGTAGCTGAGGAAATGTAAAGCAAATTTGGCTCCGGAGCCAAATTCCTTTTAATCAAATTTGGTCACGCTTCGGAGCCAATCAACACTCACCACTTTAACAGCATCAACAAGATCTTACCATGGTGACCTTCGGAGCCAAACAACACTCACCACTTTAACAACATCAACAACGTTGAGGAATTGTAAAGCAAAGCGCGATCTAATCAAATTGTATCAGGATCTTACCATTTTTGCATCTCAGTTGCTCAAAAAGCTATAGTCCAATTCCTCATCGTTGTGTAGCCGAAGCCAAGGCAGGGTGCTTTCCTCATTCTAGATGTAGATTCAAAGAAAGGACTAATTTGTTAGATTGACTAGAAGGCAATGCCTCCCATGGTGGCGGAGAGGGCGGTTGTGAGTGCGTAGTATGGAGAGAAAGAAAAGGGGCAAAATCAGAAATCCTATATTGTCGGCGAAACTAAAAAAGGGGCAAAATCATATCTGAGTGAGGGATGACAAGGCTAGCAATGGTGAGGCCGGAGATGACAGATGACATAGAAGTGAGAGAAGCGGAAGGTTGAGATGAGTAAGGGTTTTCATTGAGGCGTGCTGCTCAATAGAGGAGAGGAGAGGAAGGTAAATGATTTTGAACGGTAAATATAATTAGGGGTACATTTACTAATAAAAAAATTACAAAAATGCTAGTTACTAAACAAAAACTTCAAAATAGCCTACTTACTTAATTTGCCCATTTATGTTACATCATTTTTAAAATGAAATTGTATTGTCGTCAACGAAATTGTCATTAATGATAGTGTTACCATCAAATTGTTAGTGACTCGCTGTTATAAATTATGTTATTGTTGATTTGATGTCATCACAAACGTATCATCAAACATACTATCGTTTTTTTAAAGGCAAACTAGAATTCATCCATTCAACTAAGTCTAGAGCAACAAACTATATGATTGAGGCTCAAAAGTGGCCATTAAATACTTGATTGTTTTCATCTTCAAGGTGATCCCTCGCGAGGGGATGAAGAAGCACATTACAATTGCGATTAAATTGAAAAAAGGCGCAACTACAAAATAAATATGATAGAGGGAAAATATCATTCAGAATTAACCCATATGCTTCAATTTCCCCCCTATGTTTGTGTATTTTTTCGTGGGGAAACCTAGGAATCCCACCGTAGTTGAGTGTCAAGAAAGGTATGCGGAAGTTGATGATGAAAGATATTGAGTGAGTGGAGTGGAATTCTCAAATGATTGTTTGGCCGGAAAGTGGCCATTAAATACTTGATGTTTCCATCTTCAGGGTGATCCCTCGCAAGGGGATAGACAAGCACATTACAATTGCGATTAAATTGAAAAAATATGCAACTACGAAATAAATATGATAGGGCGAAAATAACATTCAGAATTAACCCATAAGCTTCAATTTTCCCCAATGTTTGTGTATTTTTTACACGGGAAAACCTAGGAATCCCACCGTAGTTGAGTGTGAGGAAAGGTATGCGAAAGTTGATGATGAAATATATTGAGTGAGTGGGGTGGAATTCTCAAATGATTGTGTGGATTTGATTGAATGAGCAATGAAATAGAGGAATCTGACATATGTCATACCGAAAAAATTTTAGCAACTGCTAGAGGTTATTTTTCTCTTTCGGTCTTTGAAGTTGGGTTTCTCAAACCTAATCTCAACAATTGTATTGACATCATTTGGTATAACCAACTACATTATCACAAAAACCTTGTTGTAGACTCGACTAACACCAATTGTATTACCACCAATTGTGTTGTCACGACGATATCATCGTCAAATGTGTTATCATTAAACGTATTGTCATCAATTGAATTTTCATCAATCATATTATCATCAACTGAGTTGATGTTTCGTCAATTATACAATCATAAACGACATTGCAACCAAATATTTTTGAGAACATTGGTGTATAGAGCCATTTTTTGGATCGTTAATACAAATTAGGCCCCTCTATTTTTTGCCTAAAAGGTAGTGAGTGTTTCTCGCAGTTGTTCAAGATCTGAACTCGGTGATCTTCTTCAACATTCGTCCCCCGGGCGGTTTGTTGGGTCCTCTCCGGCGGTTTGTTGCGTCTTCACCGGAGATTGGCTACGTTTTCTGGGCTCGGCCATGGCCGGCGGTTTTCTAAGTCGGAAGCTTCAAACGACTCAATCAAATAAAACTAGATTCATTTGAGATTTAGAAGTCGAAGTTACTTTTGGAACTCGTACATGATCTGAATAAAACCAGATTCACCAATTCGGTAGATGGAGCATAGAAACACACAGTCTGTAAGAAAAAATTATTTTGTCATGTCTTTCGGTGTTAGTTTTGTGTTAAGAATTTTTTTAATTTGATTGTTATTGTTAGGGAGTTGCCAAAGTTTCAATATTGATGACCGGTCAACAGACTATCATGGATGCTTATCTTTGCCTTCTTCATTTGACCGTTGGGGTACTTGTCGGTAAGTTTATGAAATTTTGTTACAAATTTCCGTTTTTCTTTATCTGCCTAGTTGTTGTCATCTCGGATTTCATCATTATGGTATACACTCACATGTTGTTGATACCTAATCATTTACAACTGTAAAAGATAGAGAATGAATATAAACTTTAGATTGATTATCAACAATGACATATATACAATATATAGTTGACACGAGAATATCATATTCCATGAATGTAGGGATATGAATATAAACTTGCTTCTATATGCATAGGTAAGTAATAAAACATAATTTACTCCTAACCATGTATGATATGCATGCTTGTAGGTCTAACTTCCCCCTCAAGATGGGTGGCCCATCAGAGAGTCCTATCTTGGAGCACAACATGGAAAACTTGTGTCGGGTAATGGGCTTGGTGAGTGCATCTGCAACTTGGTCGTCGTTGGACACATGAATGACACGAAGCTTGCTTTGTTGAACTTGTTGCTTGATGAAATGATAGTCCAATGCCACATGTTTCACGCGAGAGTGAAAAAGTGGGTTAGCACACAAGTGAGGAGCACCAACATTGTCACAATATATGGTAGGTGTACTTTGAAGTGGTTGCCCAATTTCTTGTAGGAGAGAGTGAAGCCAAGATAACCCAGTAGCAAAGTTAGCGACAATGCGGTATTCAGCTTCAGTTGACGACCTAGCGATAGTACGTAACTTCCTAGAGCTACAGGAGAAAGGATTTTTGCCAACGTTGACAATATAAGCACCGGTGGAGAGGTAGTCCGTCTTGTCTCCAACCTAGTCGGCGTCTAAGAATGCATGTAACGAAGAAGGTGAGTGTTTGCTGAGTTGTAACCCTAGAGTAGAGGTGCCTGGGAGATAGCAAAGGATTCTCTTGGTGGGTGAACAATGTAACTCAGTTGGAGAGTGCATGTATTGTGACAATTTGTTGATGTCAAAAGCAACATCCAGTCTGGTGAGGTTGAGGTATTGAAGGCTGCCAGTAAGTTGTTGGTATGGGAGAGGATTAACTAGTGGTTGTGGATGATCTTTGTGAAACTCGCAGTCGGTAGACATTTGTGTTGCTATGGGTTTTGTTGAGGACATTTTGAATCGATCCAATACATCCATGAAATATTTATGTTGGTTGAGGAAAAGTCCGGTCTTGCATGAGAATACTTCCACGCCAAGAATCTATTGTAGCATGCCTAAATCCTTGAGAGAGAATTTGATGGTGAGCTGATCAATGACTTGCTGGACATCTATATTTGATGAGGACATGTGATAATGATTTCGTCAACATAGACTGAGAGATAAAGAACACCCATGGTTAGTTTTAAATAAAAGAGAGAAGTGTCAGAGACGGAATTGGTGAAACCAAGTAGTAGGAGATGTGATCGAAGCTCATGATACCAAGCCCTCGAGGCTTGTTTTAGGCCATAAATGGCTTTGCTAAGTTGGCACACATGTGTAGGTTTTTCTAGATCGACGAACCCATGAGGTTGCTTCATGAAGACAATTAATAGTCGGGCTTTGAGCCTCGCAATTGAGCCATTAGAGTTGTATTTTCACCTGAAGATCCACTTGCATCCAATAACGTTTGAAGCTATATCTACATGAACAAGAGTTCAAGTGCCATTAGAAATAAGAGTCTTGTATTGTGTTAGCATGACAACTATCTATTTAGGATAAAGAAGGGCTTACTTCGTAGTGGTAGGCTTAAAAGAGGGAGATGAGGTACAAGAGATAGAGATTTAATTTGGTGATAGGTTTGTGGATGTTGTTTTGAGATCGAGTGACAATAATTCTAGGTAAATGAGGAGGAGATGGATTGGTGTTTGTGTTAGATGAATGTGATAAGGAGGGAGTGGCAGTTGGAGAAGATGATGAGGTGGAGGGACTTGATGGTGTGTTCAGAATGGGAGGGGAAGATGATGTGGAAGGTGAATTAGGGGCTAGATTAGGGTTATTCAAAGGAGCAACAAGAAGCGTGATATCACACCAAGAGGTTGATAGGTCATCAGAAGATGCAATAGTCGATGACATTGGTTTGGTATATGGAAAACCATTTTTAAAAAATTGACATGTTTAGAGGAGTATACCCGTCCTGTGAGGGGATTGAGGCAGTAATACACATGTTGAATGGGAGAGTAGCCAACGAATATGCACGGGGTAGATTTTGGATTAAGTTTATGCTTGGTATACGACTTTAGCTAAGAGAAGCATAAACATCCAAAGCTACGTAGGTGTGTGTAGTTATGAGTTTAATTGAACAAAGTTTCAAAAGGAGATTTGCTCGATAGGGTAGAAGTGGGTAGACGGTTGATTAAGTAAGCAACAATGGAGGTAGCATAAGTCCATATGTGAGAAGGAAGAGTGGCATGACTAAGGAGGGACCAAATTGTTTCTACAACGTGCCTATGACAACGTTCGGCAAGGCCATTGTATTCCGGTGTATGAGGTGGGGAGGTTAAGTGTGATATCCCATGCGTGGCCAAGTATGTACTCAGCCTTAAATACTCACCACTATTATCATTGTACAAGATTTTAATTTTTGTGTTAAAAAAAGTTTTCAACTAAATTTTTTAACCTTGTAAAAACAGTGGAAGTGTCAGGATTTACGAGCAAGCTAGAGGACAAAACCAAGTGTATTTTGAAAAATGATCAATGAAAATGATGTAGTACTTGAGATTATCATGAGACATGACTGGAGAAGTCCAGACATCACTATAGATGATGTCAAGTGGTTGAGTAGATTATAGAGAATATTTAAAAAAAGGCAACTTATGACTTTTATTAGTGTTGCAAGCATGACAAGATTCATCATTAAACCTAGAAAGGAAAGGCAAATAAGAAGCTAATTGACGAAGAACTTTGATTGAAGGATGACCCAAGCGGTGATGCCAAGAAGTGGAATTGAGAATGGATTGAAGTATGGTTGAAGTTCTTGTGATACTAGTTGGTAGTTCATAGATGCCATCTTTAGTTGGTCCCTTCATGAGACATTGTTGACTGTCGAGATCCTTTATGCAATAAGATAAGGGTGTTAGTTCCAAGCACACACTATTATTATTACATAATTGAAAAGCAAATGATATTTCTTTTTATATGAGGAACATGTAAAATATTATTGAGTTTTAAGGAGTGAGAGTTTGAGTGTAGGGAAATAGAACTAGTGTGATGAATAGGTAAGCTAGTACCATCACCAATAATGATCTCAGATGTGCCATTGTAGGGGTAATGAATTGCAAGATTGTTGATATCGGATGTCACACGATAAGAATCTTCAAAGTCTAGTAACCACCGAGTTGATGATGTATTGTCATGGTCAGTGTTGGTAGAGTTATTTATCATTGCTTTATGTGTGGCTACATGAGCCTAAGGAGTGGTTGTATTTGTACGTCTTGGTTGGTCTTGGTGGAAATAGGACTGACGGATGTTGTCGTTGAAAGTTATAACATTGGGATCGGGTATGTCCTTGAATGACATCAATGACATTTACCCAAAAAAGGCTTTGGTGATGGTTTGTTGGAGTCAAAGGAGGAAGGTACTGGAGGTATTGTTTTTGTGATATGTCGCATTCACATTGCCTGGGAATGTGATTGGATTAGGTTTGTGTTTGAGCATGAGTTCTTTGTTGATCAACTTCTCCAAGAGTTCTTCGTAGGAGATTGGTGAGTCTCTAGCATGCACCGAGTCTATGATAGACTGATAGTCAGAGTCTAGGCCTTTGAGTATCCGATCAGTGAGATCTTCTAGATTCAAAGGTTTGCCTAGTAAGGTGAGTTGATTTGCCAGTCGTTTGAGTGATTGCATATACTCACTGATAGAGGATGTGCCTTTTGTAAGATTCTTTAACCTATCCTGATCTGTTTGATATGCCCTCTTGTAGGATTGGCATATATGCGAGCCAAGTGATCCCACAAGGCTTTGGATGAATGAATCGTTGCAAGGAGAGTGCCAACAAAAGGAGTGAGAGTTCCTATGAGAGCATCAAAGAGGAGTTTATCTTGACGAATCCAATATAGGAATTTGGGGTTTGGTGTTTCAGTAGGTGGATCGGCATTGTCCATGACAATAGTCGATGGTGAAATACATGAAACGTCGATGAATTTGACCAACCCATAACCAACCAATACTGCGTGAACCTTTAGTTTTCAGGCTAAGTAGTGTGTGCAGTTTAGTTTGAAAATGTTTGGGAATGAGACCACTATTAGTGGTGAGGATGGTTCGTGCTCGTTGGGTATTGTGTTGGAAGAGTGAGGTGCGGCAACTATGAGTGCAACGAATTTTTTTTAGGGTTTTGGAGTGTTTGAGAATCAAACCTCTGATACCATGTAGAAGATAGAGAATGAATATAAACTTTAGATTGATTATCAACAATGATATAGATACAAATATACAGTTGAGAGGAGAGTATCATATCCCATGAATGTAGGGATAAGAATATAAACTTGCTTCTATATGCATAGGTAAGTAAGGAAACATAATATATTCCTAGCCATGTATGGTATGCATGCTTTTGTAGGTCTAAAAATAGCATCGTTGTTTAATGTATTTGTAACCGCTGCCGACTTCGATATTTGAAATGCGATATCTTTTGGCTATATGGAAGACTAATAGGCCTGTTTGTAGTGGTGATGGTTGGGAGGCCATGAGACGGGACCTTTCACTTCTTTACAACTGCTTTTTTGAGTATTCTTCCAACAAAACTCTTCCCTTTGTATCCGGGTAGTTGCTTAATAAGTGACTTACAAGGCATGTTGAGAACCATTAAAGGTTTATTTGGTAGACAATTCATAAATACAATTTTTCATTTACCAACTATTTATAATTTGTATGCAGAACAAAGCCCAAAAGTCACTTCGACTTCTAAGTCTTGTAATAAAATATTATGCAGATAATATCTTCTTGGGAGGTATTCTGATCATGTACGAGTACCATAATTTCCTACGAGATATGACCTAAAGTTTGACATAAAATCACCGAGATCTAGCTAGCAAAAATATGTAAGTGACAAATTTTATCATAAAATCAACATATGGGAGGTATTTTGATCAAATAAAACGACAAACCAGATTCACCAATTGCCCTAGTTTGTTTAAATACAGAATTTGACCCAACTTTATAAACGGGATATACCTACATTTTGTATAGTTATATTTGGGCTTGTCTAACTCGATGAAGCTTGAACTTGTGTAACCAAACCTTATGTAATTAGACCTTGAGTAAATGACGGACTTGTATAAATGACGGACTTGTATAAATGTGCAACTCACTTGAGATTGTGTGAACTTGAAATTATGTATTGAACTTGTGTTTTAATATTGTATATTAATAGAAAAATACACGAAATTTAATTAGTTGAGCTGATATAAGAGGGAAAAGAATACCGTTTTAAATTCACTTAAATTTTGTAGTGGGCCCGAGAAATTTTGTAGTGGGCCTGATCGAAAGTTTGTCTATTAAATGTAATTAATAATAATAATTCAACCGTTTTCCACTTTAAAAAAAATAAAAAAAATAAATATTCAACTGTCACGAATATAATGATATCCTATAACTCACATGCTACAAAAATCCGAGAACTGTAACGCCCTGTAAATAACATTTTTTATTTGACCTTAATTATAAAAAAGCCGTAGATATTGTGGTGTGGGCCATGGCTCAATTAAGAGACGCCAACGACCTGTAAACACTCGCGGAAAATGCACCTACAATTCTCTACTTCCATGGCGTCAGACTCATTCAATGTCTGCTTCTCTGTTCATCGATCTACATTTAAATAATCCCCCCATTGCTGCTGACCCATATCTTCTCTTTGACAATCCCTAAAACTATGTTGAATTATTAAAGTCCACAGCCTTCAACTGCTCCATACAATTTCCCCATCTAACCTCTTCGATTTTCATTTAATTGCTCACGAGAAAGTCCGAACAATCACGCTTCTCAGTCTACTAGTAGTTTTCTCCTCCTTTTCGTCTCGATTTTGAGCTCCGAACTGTTTTTCTTACTTGGGGATTTGGCAGTTTCAGCAATGGGGAAGAAGATATTGAAGATGATACCGGCAGATGAGTTGGACTTGGATGCTGTCAAGTACAAAGATGAGCCAATTCAATGTCATATTTCTCTTTAGCAGTTTTTTTGCTTTTGTTTTGTTCTAGGAATCTAGGGCTTCTAGGTCTGATTGAATTTGTTTTGACTGAAATTTGTTTGTTGACAAGATAAATTGTTGATGTATATGCTGGGGTTTGGAGTATAGGGCTTCTAGGTCTGATTATTTACCATTATGTGTTAGGTAGATCCTTTAGCATACTTGGGAGTTCTTTGGTAGATATTCTTAATTCAAGTAGTCTATTATTACTACGGTATGTCAATCATGTTATCCTTGACTGTAGTTTATTAAAACGAGGCTTAGCAAATATGTCCTGTATAATGCCATGTAAGAATGAAAAATACAAGACCTTGATATTGCAGTACAAAAGTAACATGATATTCTTGTAAAAACAAGCTTCAAACGTGGTATAATTACTCATAAATCAGTTTTCATGCTTTGCTGGTTATATCTTGTACAGAAAGTTTGATGATTTAAAATGAAATTAGTAGCTTTGTGCTCATACATACCGTATTATTTTGCTCTTTGCAGCTCCCCATATCACAGGGCTGACTCTCAAGTGTTTCATCTATGTCCTGGAAGCTCCAGCTATAGGACCTTCAATTACACACTACCTGAAAAAGCAGAACAAAATGATTGAGGTCTCTATTTTGGATTTTGACTATAATTCATATTTCTCTTCAACAGTTAACACTAAAGGGCAATCATGCTGTCATAGTTTGTTTACCTGTTTGTCGTGTTTTGACAGCTATTGAGGAAAACTGTCATTCCTGAGCTACCAATGTATAAACCCGAGTATCCTCCTCAAGGTTTTCCTTTCTTGCTCTTTCACTTGTCCTCTTATCTTATTGTCTGATAAGAAATTGAGGGCAGATAAGTAAATATAGAGCACTTCATCTACTAAAGTGAAAGTGCCTGAGAAATGAAGAATATACAAATAGTGGGATACATACCATCTAATAGACTATGCACGCAGCATGGGATTTGATATGCTAGTTTTATAATGTGGATTTAGAACCCGAAGAAGCTGTAGTTTTCGTTGAAGAAGATGGTAAACCTGAAGAACGCGTGGCAGCTGCGTTAGAATGCCTTGCAGAATATGATCCTGCTAAGTGCTGGAATAACAATTTGGAGACATCATTTAGGTATTGGAAGATCCGTGATTATGCGTATGCTTATCGGGCAAAGCTTGCTACCCCATTGATGGTCTGTTTTTTGAATCACTGTATTTGTAATTTAGATGCATTGTTGGATAAACCTCACGTCCTTTCAACTATAGGTTGCTCAACATTTAATCTCTGCTTTGGAGGAGTTCGATAAAAACAATCCGTCAGCTCCCTTTCTCATTGCATATGACCCCGAGGATATCAAAAAGCAAGCTGCTGCTTCTACCCAAAGGCACGAAGAAGGTAATACTCTATCTGTTTGCAAAATTGATTATGCTCTACTGAGATCAGTTAAAATTATCTGTTTTTTCCTCGAGTATTAAAAAAGGAAGCAGTGGAGGACTGAAGCCTCAACTAACTCGTTGTTTTGCAGGGACTCCTATATCAATTTTAGATGGAATTTTCATAGCAGTCAAGGATGATATTGACTGCTATCCCTATCCATCTAAGGGTAAGACTTTGTTATTAATTGCTTCTGTCTCTTGTCAAGTATTAGCTCCCCACTCTTTTAAACAGGTGGAACAACATGGTTTCATGAGTATCGGAGTGTAAAGAAGGATGGAGTCAGTGTATCAAAGTTGCGGAGCTGTGGTGCAATCTTAATTGGGAAGGCTAATATGCATGAATTAGGGATGGGAACTACTGGGAGCAATGCCAATTATGGGTGAGTTTTTTGGATGCATTTTGAGTTTAAGGTTTAAAAATTGTATTCCTTGATGATTCTGCTCATTCTACGGTTGGACCCTTTTTTCCCTGCATATGCACAGACTGATTGCTTAGCATAACATTAATGAATTTTCCACAAATGTGTGAAACTTACATCTCTGTGAACAAATTTAGGTTGATGTATGAGATATCAATTTATTGTAGTCTTGTCTATTGAATGTCTTTTACAAGCATGAAAGGCATACAGAATTGTGAATAATTAGTATTTTTTCTTCTTTGGATAAATATATCTGATGCTTGCTAATCACAGCACAACAAGGAATCCACATGCATTTAATCGCTACACGGGTGGATCTTCATCCGGACCAGCAGCACTTGTAGCTTCTGGACTCTGCTCTGCTGCAATTGGAACAGACGGTGGAGGTTGTTCAAATGTAGCTTGCAGCATGATTGATACATGCTATGATTTTTTATTGCATTTCAATCTGATTCTTGTATGCACTGGTTATGAAAATATTCAGGTTCAATTCGTATTCCTTCATCACTCTGTGGTATTGTGGGCTTAAAGTCAACATACTGTCGCACGGATATGAGAGGGTATGCTTGTCTTTCTATGTTTTCTCATCATGCCTTTTGGAATTTCCCATTAATATAACATGCATGTCAAAATAATTAAGTTTGCTTGTTCTGAAAGAAAACATATTCAACATCTTTTTGGCTTCAGTAAATTACAGTAATCAAAGAGCAATGAAGGCCATGATTGTTAAAATAATAAAGGATCAAGTTAAAACAAGGCTACAGAAAACGACCAATAATGCCCTTGTTTCACTTCAAAATAAACGAAAAATAAAGATTAAGTTTGAGTTCTATGGCCCTGCTATAACATCCTCTAGCTTATTTGTTGGCACATACTAGTGTTTGAACTTCTTTCTGTTGTGCAGCGGTGATCAAGGAATATGAAATGTTCAAGACATGTACTTTTTCTGATTTTGTCACTGAAATATTTTGTTACATTCCATCAGGTCACTCTGCGATCTAGGAACTGTTGCAATCATTGGCCCATTAGCATCATGTGTTGAGGATGCTATGCTAGTGTGAGTATTTAAAAGTCTTAATGGTCATGCTGTCATTAGTATATTAAGCTCATGGTGATTTGCCATTCTGTGATCTTGGAACTATCTACTGTAGCATCAGTCTATTACCATGAGCAGGATTTGCTTTATGATGAAAACTTGCAATGGTGCTGACCATCCATATTCGTTATAAGCCACAATGGTAAAGAAAGTACAGAAGACGAAAATAATAATAATTGTTTAATTCACCTTCTTACTGAAGTGTAGCTTAGAAAAAGAAGCATCGTCTTCCGGTGAGGTTTTGGGCTAAGAAATTAATAAGATATTGCATAGTTGGCACTTTCATAATAGGAATCTATTTTGGCTTTGCTTTGGGCTCTAGTTATGGATTCTCTTAAGCAGACGTGCCTTACAATCGTACCCAATCTGTCGCTAGTCGATTTGCTTTGTATTATTGTTTTAGAGGACAGTTCGTCCTCTCTGTCATTCATTTGGTTGTATCTGAATAAAATCATGCTCCATAGCCAGTTTTTTTTCTACCTTTCCTTTTTTATTTTTTTTTCCCTCTAGTTACTTTGTACTTCTTTCCATAAAGGTTTCCCTCATAGTAAAAATTTGTGATTCCCTAAAATCATTTATCCTGGCCAGACTGTGTTTCCCTCTATCCATGGATGTACCACTTAATTTCTTTCAGATTAACTGAAAAGATATCCAATATGAAGAATACACGACAATTGAGAACCCCTCTCCTTTTGTTCAGTCTCCAAGTTGTGAATGGCGTTTTATTTCTCGATGAGGCATAAAAACTGAACCTTATTGGATGATTTTACATATGAATTCATATTTGAAGGTATGCTGCAATACTGGGATCATCCCCTCAAGAGAGAATTAGTATGAAGCCAGTAAGAGCACTTTGCCTTTTCTGCATGTAAACTCAAGCTTGTTCTCAATATAATAGCTAGATGCTTCAACAAATATGCTGCAGATGCCACCGTGTTTACCAACTTTGTCATCAAATGACAGCTTGGATGTTCTAAAATCTCTACGACTGGGAAAATATACCGAGGTAGGAAACCTTCTTGTTGTTCCTCAGCTCAAGAAGTGAGATGAAAAATAGAAATGATTGACGTATATTCAGAAATATAAGGGCTTTTTTTTTCTTCCCCACCCTGCAGTGGTTTAATGATGTCCACACCAGTGAAATTGCTGAGAAATGCGACGATGCTCTTAAATTGGTATCAAAGAGTTATGGGTGTGAAGTAAGAACATATCTCAAAATATACTAGTTCATTTTTTTCTTCTGTGAACCTGTTTCTCTTTTCCGCTACTATTGTTTTTGAACTCAGATAAAATTCATTCAGTTATAAAATAATTTAATTCCAAGATGCCTAAAACGTATCTTCTTGTTGCAAGACTGTGGAAATTGTACTTCCAGAGATGTTTGAAATGCGGACTGCGCATGTTGTTTCAATTGGATCTGAAGCGCTGACTGGTTTAACCCCTTATTGTGAAGAGGGGTAAGATTCTCTCCTTCATGTATTTAAGTCACGGGCCGTAGCCTTTTCAGTGAAGGGGTTTATTTACCTACATATTGCTTGCATTCTTTACATGCTGTAGGGAAGGATCAAAGTTAACATGCGATACTCGTTGTAATCTAGCACTATTCCGGTCATTCACTGCTGCTGATTATGTTGCAGCCCAATGTTTGAGGTGAGACATATAAGTGAACTGAATCTATAGAAACATTGTGATCTTTCAATGCGTTATTTAGGATTGACATACAAATCAAAGTCCACTTTAAGGAAGAACATGGTTGCTTTCAGTTTGCCATTTCATTCAATTTTGTTTTCTGATGGACATTTTTCCATTTTTTTAGTGTTTAGAGACTTAGTTTATCCACTGTATACATATATATGCTTTATGACTTCAACCGATTTGCAGGAGGAGGATTATGCACTATTTCATGCAGGCTTTTGAGAAGGTTGATGTCATAGCCACCCCAACAACCGGGTATGATTGGTGCCTCTTAACTCTATTCTTATCTTTTTATATTGTCAATGACTTGTCTTCAAATGCCTATCTTATACACCAAATGATCACCAATGGACGGTGTGTTTCCTTTTGGAACCTAAAGCTTGAGGTTCGATCAAGATCGGGCTTGCTGAGACCCATCATCAATATCTGTCAGTCATGAACAATTAAGAGATGTCCTTCACACTGCAAAGATCTGTATGCTATTGAAATTTAACCATGTTCCGGTTCAGAAAAAAATTGAAAAGATGTTATTTGGCTCAGAAGCTTGACGTTGAACTTGGTTCAGCACTTTTTAAACTACCGAGTTTCATCATGGAAAATATTTATTTCTCTCGAATCACTTGGTGGTAGACAAAACTAATTCTTGTTACTTTGTTTTGTTTTGTTTTGGCAAACAGCATGACTGCTCCGGTGATAGCTTCAAGTGCTCTCAAATATGGAGAGTCGAATTTAGAAGTTTCTGGTCAGTTAAATCTTATTTTTAATTTTTTTGCAACTCAACTTTCTGAAACTTTTGCTTCCAATCTGGATAATATGTACTTATTTAAGAAATAATTTTCTTGCTTAGTCTTGGTGCACCTTGCTGATAGCATCACCGTGCTTCCCGTAGCTTTATACAACCGAGACAACTAACTATTCTCCCCTTAGTAGCTGATGATTTTCCACGTATCATTTTTCTACCTGCATAAATTTCTTGGAAGCCGAAATTTAATTGATATCTCATATCAATGAACACTGTTAACTTTGTTTATTGATATAGCAATGCCAGCTTTGTTTATGCTGCATAATAAGATTGAACTTGGTTGCTAGTTCCCTATGTTTATGGTGCATGAATAGACTGAACTTGATTTTCGGCCTCATAAAAACAGCACTTATCAGCATGTTTTAATCACATCAGTCATTTTTATGTTCATTATGCCTTATTTGCTGAAGTTACCGTATCAACATGGCATGTCAAAATCATTGAACCTCGGTGTGTTTGTTATTTTGCTGATCTTTTAAAATTCTTCTGAATTGAATCAACTTGATAATATTTGAGCTACTCATATCTGTAGGGTACCTTATGCGCTTTGTCGTAGCTGCGAATCTCCTTGGGCTCCCTGCAATCACGGTTCCTGTAAGTGAAGAGCTATACATTAATGGCCCTAGAGATGGACTTCATCTTCTTTTGCTTCTTATTGTAATGTGAAATTTCACCCCTTTTTTCAGGTTGGGTATGATAAGGATGGACTTCCAATAGGCTTACAACTAATAGGGCGACCTTGGGCGGAAGCTTCCCTTTTGCGATTGGCTTCTGCTGTTGAGGTATCATATAAACACTTGGACTGTAGCTTCTTCAATTCCTAATACTTTCTTACCATAGTGTTGTTAACTTCTCCTGAAAAAACCGATTTGAACCACACCCAAAACCCAATCAATCTGAGAAAGCTAGTACAAGCCAAACCTGAGATCTACCCGGAAAATTTAAAAAAAAAATTAATGATCATTTAAAACCCAAAAAATCATGCATTATTTCCCAACTTTAAATAATGTTTTCTTGTCACTTTTTGCCACATGACTTGGGGCTCATTTGGTTGAATTTGGGAAGTGCAAATCCTAGAAAGTTATTTACCAAAAAGTAAAATTCACATGAATTACACTTGGAAATCTATCCATTATACATACTAAGGGCTCGTTTGGTTCCGACCCCGGAAACAAAAACGAATGGAAACGAATTTAGTCCATATGTATATCCTTATTCATGAAATTTTATGGAATTATTCCTTGTGGTTTTAATGCAAAATGCACTTCCCCACATTTTGTTTCTCTATAGGGTATCAAAAGTAATCAAACTCTACCCCAATTACTTCAAATCACAAGGAATGATTCCAAAAACTTTCATGAACAAGGGTATATGTATGAACTAGATTCGTTTCCATTCCGTTTTCGATTCCGGAGTTAAAACCAAACGGGCCTTAAAGCTGAAGTAATTTATGATAAGTTATCTAAATTCCTGAGAAGTTATCTTCCTTTGCGTTTTTGAGTGCTAACCAGACGTCTCCTTATATGCATTTGAATGACCTTATACAATACAATAGACCAAACGTCTCAGTCTTAACTCCAGGTTTGAGCTATTCCACTTGATAATTAATCTTTGTAACAAGTTACCCTAAACCAGAAATATCCAAAGGCCAAACTGAAACAACAGACCTGAGTTTTAGCTCTACAACCTTATATACATTTTAATGCAATTTGCTATAATGTTTATCTTCCTTTTGGTAGGAACTTTGCTGGAAGTCTAAGAAGAGGCCTGCAACATATTATGACATTTTGAAGGGCATATAGAACTTACAAAGGCAAGCTCTTCAATATTTATATAAATAACATTGTATATTTGGGTGATTATGTTGAGTTCCCAACACATTAATAATGTTATTAATATTGAAACCTTGGTAAGGCCTTAAGATTGTTAGATGTGTTTGAAAGGTTTGCATTGAACTTTTCTGTTGAGTTGGATAGCTTATAAATCATGTAATGTTTATTTTGGGGTTTGGACATGATATTTTATTGAGTATTTTATTTATTTTTGCATTATGAATACAATTTTAAGAAATTCAGGCATGATTCCGTCTTATTTTTTTTGTTAACGAGATAAATTTAGACATTAATACATATTATTGATCGGATTTTAAAGGATAAGCGTGATCACATGCGTCGGAGATCATTGACTATCCTTCCAAACAACCACGTAAAGTTACGAAATTGAGATCTATTCTCAACTTTTCATCTTTTGGTTTTTGACCATTTAACTAAAAAAATCTAAAAAAGTTGTTGAATATTTTTCTCAATTTTTTCTTGACAACAGGTTGATAGTGCAATTTTCGAATAAATATCTGATTTTTTTTTATTTTTTAAAAATAAGTGATAAAAAACCAAAAAAAAAAAAAATTGGGTTTAGAATTTTGATTTTAAAACTCAAGTAGGTTAGTCTAAAAATTCAGATTTTTAATTTTTCCATAAGCACACTCAAAATTCTCCTTAAATGATCACAAAATCGAAGAGTTAAAATCATAATAAAATAATTAAGTTTTTTTTAAATATTTTTGTTATATTATGACTTCAAATCTATTAAAAATAGTGAAAATCATAATAAAATAATTAATTTTTTTTTTCAAATTTTAGTTATCAATTTTATAAATTATGATATCATATTTTTGAGTCAATCTAATTATTACTGGAGTGGTTTTATTTGCACCAACAATTTATTACGAAACAATCACATTGAACGCACTAAAGGACGGATCCCAGACGCACCGCGAGCCCGCCTCGCAGTGGACGTGTTTCCGGGGACCTGTAACCATAGGTCACTATCTCATTGAGCTTGAAAGGCGCGTTTTCATTGAGTCGGAGGGGCGCATATGTGGTATGCTCGAGGCCAAATCTAACGTTCAAATAAAACATTTAGAATTATAAATGTTGGAGCAATGTTCGAATTTTGTATGAAACAAGATTGGGGCGGTGCCGGTAGGGGTAGAGTGTGTCAGGAGACTCACTCATAGTGAATGTGAGAGTCTGATTCAAATCGGGACGTAAATAAAAAAAACTATTTGTATAAATAACAATCCCGTTATAAAAAATATAAAAATAAACTTTAAACCAAAAGCCAAAATCAAAAAAAATGTATGATATTGGCATTTATAATATTTTGACATTTTCAAGGACTCAAAATTACAAACCTTATCTTTCTCCTTCGGGCAAAAAGAAAAAGAAAAAAGCAATTTGTAAAAATGACACGTGTAATTAGCAAATATGATCTCAAAAGTCAAATCTCCTGTAACGATTGAAAAGCAAGCAAAGCAGCAAACTAACCCCCAAATTAGAAGACGCGAAGGAGCCCTAAAATCCCCCAAAAAATGTCAGTGCGACTGATCCACCATCAAGTCCCTCCTCTTCTCAATTCTCGCAACTGCTTCCCGACCAGTCTCCGGCCAATCTCATGCCTCATCAACAACAAATCCAACAACGATGACAAGCGGAAGCCGATCAAGAACCCTAAGAAGAGGAGACCGCCGGTGATATCAACCGCAACAACGATGACCGATGCGCAGCTCGCGCTAGAACTGGCAGTAGAGGCTGAGAGAGCGAAGGCAAGAGCGGAGGAGAGAGAAAACGCGATGAAGAAGAGCACGGAGATGCTTTTCGATGAGCTCTGCGAGTACTTGAAGATGAGATCAGATAGGGAGGAAGTCAAGCGGCGATGGCGACGGATGCCGGAGGATGAGCGGCGAGGATTGGTTGCGGCGTTTGTTTCAGATTGGGGAGTTGATTTCCATCCACTGTCGAGGAGAGGTGTGATGCAGTTGCTTGATGAATTCGTTGGGGTTGATGGTGGTGATGGGATTTCCATGCCGGATTTCGATTCTGTTGCTGCTTTTGGGATGTCCGGATTGAAGAGATTGATTGGATTCGTTTCCGGTTAGGTTTGTTGTTCATTGAATTTGTGTTTTAGTTGATTAGTATACATTGTGATAATCGACATTGAGAAGATCGATTTGTAGTTCGTGTATATTGAAATTATTTTCATAATCAAGTTAACTCAAATCAACTCATTTATCTGCTATAGTTTTTTCTTCTTCTTATAACTTCTTTTATAGGCTGTTAATTTGCATTCTTTGTCAATTTTACGAATTTTCTTGTCATCAATGATCTAATTAGGGTAAATTGCATCCACAGTACCTCAGCTTTTCAAGAAGTTTCAAACTGGCCCTAAAACTTTTTTCTAGTACATTATGGCCCCTAAACTATCCGTTTTGTCACAATTAGAACAATATAACTTGCCCAATAGTAATACAACAACAATGATAGAAAGAAGATAGCATCAATTACCTAATTATTTAGTATTCTGTCTCAAAAAGGCCACAGATAACCTATTTCAATACCTGAGGGGCAAAATATAAAATTTTCAGAAGACACAGAGAAAGAAAAAAGCTAAACTATTTTCACTCTCTTCATTGAACTTGTCAGTGCTCTTTAAGAAGATACCCTTCAAGCCAGAACACAAACAAAGGGTATGAACAAAATTGATGTTTTGATGAGATTATAGTGTAGTTTGCAGGAATGGAACTTACCAATTGACCACAAATATGGTTGATGTTAGAATCAATAGCTGACTTCCTCCAGTTGTTAATATGATCCTGCATGATACATTTGATATCTATAAGCAAATACAAAATCACAAATAAGGTGATAGTATTTGGTTGTCTGTTTATCCACTGATCAAATGTTGAAAGTAAGAAAAACCATGGTGCTTGCAAAGACTAACGTACAAGAACGGGAAACAAAGTTACAAAGACATTGTTGAGATGTGTGGAATGTGCCACATTAACATATACGTCCTAGACTACTCCTATTGCCAATTGGTTTTAAGATGAAACCCTGAAAGTTTGTGTGTAGGTTTACTTTGACGTGCATTCCCCACGTCTTAGACCCGGGATATAGAAGCTAAATTAGCATGTACCTGAAGAACTCCGACTAGTTTACAGGGGCCTAGAAACGAAAAGTCAAAAATAGAATCTTCTCAGCACGCTGATGCTGAATGATTTGGTCTGCACAGTTTCTCATCTCTAGCCAGAGCCATATGAGCTACTAAAAATATTCAGCAGCTACACAACAGCAAAGTTGGCAATGTGCCAATGATGACAATGATTGAAGTTCTTGATCTATATTTGACCTAGGCTTCTATAAATTTCAGGGAGACATACCTGAGTAGCAAACACAAGTAGTTCATCAATGGTGAAAAAAACAAGGAAAGCTGTTAAACTCTTGAAACAGAAGGCACTGAAGCAAAATATCAGACCAAGAAACCTCGATACAGAGAGAAGCTGCATAATTTTCTGTCTGACTGAATAACATCGCTCTATTTTATGCATTGCATCAAATACAGTAGATAAGTGTAAGTGCTCGGGAATACTTACATGTCAGCAGTCGTCGGAATTTCATGTTTTATCTTTTCATTACGTGAATAGAGCAACTGAACCACACGATTACAAACCTCTTTTCCGTTCAAATTGGTGCTCGTCTTCCTTCTTCATTGATGTCTGGCCCTTGTCTTGTTGCTAAGTTTCTTTTACTCTAAGTTTGTGGTGACACTGTCATATGTGGACTTTAGGGCCTTTTTGGTATTAGATTATAGGGGATTAATTGGTTTAGGTGGGAAATGTTAGGATTATGTTTGGGTAGTTGTTTGGTATTTGTGATTGTATTATATTGGGAAAAAATCTCCTAAAAACAAATAAGATTGTAGAAAAAATCATCATCAATCTCCATCTACCACAATAAAAAAAAATCTGATACCAAACACGCCCTTAATCAGTAATAATCGGGTGACTGCGTCTCCATAATTACTGTGTGTGTATGTGCGACTGCGTCTCCTCCCGGCTCCCTCTCCTCAACCAGAATTCCGGATCTCTCCTCTCCTTCTTCCAGTTCGGTTCCATGCCGGTGACTACCGATTCTACTTCTACAGCAATTCTACAGTCTCCATGACTCCACTTTTCTAGCCTCCAAGTCGCGAACCCTCCCGTGACAGTTTTTTACCGCCACCCAGCATAAGCCAATCCGGGCCACTGCTACGAGAAACATCTGGAAGGTTTTTGACCGCCGGGAACCGGAAATGGGTGCAGCCAGTGCCGTTACCGTCCTGATTCTTATCATTCCGATGATTTTCCTGACAATTTCGAATGCGGTCCAATCCGAATCGGAATCCAGAAGAGTGATTGATGTGAATAGTGGCCTGAATTCGGTGGTTTGGGTGGTTCAGCTGTCGGATCTTCATTTCAGTGTTCATCATCCGGACAGAGCTTCTGATTTCAAACGCCTTATTGGCCCCGCTCTCTCCATGATCAACCCTTCTCTCGTTCTTCTCACTGGAGATCTTACAGGTTTTTCTTCGATTTTCTGTTGTTTTTTATAAGAGGGCGTTTGCAGGGACATATTTAGGTGGTTTTATCCAATTTATTCTTCAATCATCACATTTATTGCAACTTCAAGATATAATTTTTACAGTCAATTTGTGGGGTTATTGAAATTTAATTACAGTCTGAATGTGATTCTTAATTGGTCATTATCTTCTATCTTGATCGCAAATCACAATCCGGCTTTAAAACGCAGCTGAATTTCTGGCTGTAGTTCACAGAAAAATGATCAGTAGTGTAATGCTTTGCAAATTGGAATTGTGGACTTCTTCGGGGACATATTTAAGGGCTGTATAGTGGTTTAGGCCATGAACGTTATAGTGATTTATCAAGAACACGTCTGATATTTTGTGGAGTTGTGGAGGAGCTTTTGTGAGAATCATCGATAAATAATAGTTATTATCTTTTGTGATTATGATTATATTCTGCATTAATGGATTTATAATGGTTTTGGGTGTTGCTCAATGCTTATCCCTGCAGTGTTTGGGGTAATCTGAACAGCCTGGTTGTTTTAATTTATCCCTACTGTGTTTTTTCCCCCATTTTTCTAGATGGAAAGAGCAAAGATTTGTTAACCATGAAGCAAGATAAGCAGGAGTGGCAGGAGTACCGAAATGTCATGGAGAATGTTGTGAAGAGGAGTGGACTTGACAAGAGAGTCTTTTACGATCTTAGGGGCAATCATGACAGTTTTGGGGTACCATTTGTTGGTGGCCCGTATGACTTCTTTTCTAACTACAGCCTTAGTGCTCAACTCGGAAGAGATGGGAGAGTGAACAGCGTCACTCTTCAGGTAATTTTGAATTTCTATGAGGAAATTTTGCATCATTTGCATCCAAGGTTAGATTTTTAGTTTAATCTCAACCTAGAGTGCTTAGAAGTTTGAATCTTTTCTCTTGGCTTTGTAAACTTTATCATCATATAACTAGACAGACCTTTGTTTTTGTAGTATTGTTATAATATAGGTAGTTAGGTACCGATGCTGAATTTTCGTTAATCATCCAGACAGAAGAAAGAAGGCATGTATTTGTTGGGATTGATAGCTCAATGTCTGTTGGCCTACGAGGGCCAACCAATCTCTTTGGGCATCCCACTGACAGTTTACTAGCTGATGTGGATTCTGAGCTCTCACAATGGAATTCTGAACCAATCACTAAACCTCTGACCAAAATAGCATTTGGGCATTTTCCTATTTCATTCTCAGCAGCATCAGAATCTGGGAATACATTGAAAGATGTTTTTGTTAAGCATTCTGTATCAGCTTACTTATGTGGTCATCTCCATGCAAGCTTTGGGAAGAATTTGAAACGGCTTCACCGGTCAGGCAAGAACCTACTCCAAATAAACATGCATGGATCCCCTTCTGGAAGGCAGAATTGCACAACTGATGCTTCACCCCTCCAGGAATTTTGGGAGTGGGAGATGGGAGATTGGAGGAAGAACAGAGCTATGCGCATTGTGGCTATTGACAAGGGTCATGTTTCATTTTTTGATACAGACTTCAAGTCGGGTGCTAAGAAAACTATTGTAGTGCCCACTTTTCCGGTAGATTCCAGGACTATGTGGACAACATCCTCTCTCCATGATTATGAATGTCGGAATACCGAAGCCTTACCGCTCTCAAGCATAAGGGCTCTAGTATTTTCTGTTTCACCAATTGCCTCAGTGGTTGCTAGAATTTATGATTCTTCACCAGGGGAGCTTGTCATTGTCATGGAACAATTAATGAGTAAACATAATGGTGATGATAGAGGAGTTGTCTATACGACTGTTTGGAACTATAAAGCCTATGAGGACCCATCTTCTGTGAGATACTGGCTACAGATAGAAGCAATAGACAGAATGGGCAGATCCACCTTAAGTGAGTTAAGGCCGTTTTCTGTAAATGGCCGTACGAGAGAGCTCTCGTGGACATGGAAAGAAGTTATGGTCATGGGTTGTCAATGGGATGCACTTTACAACCTAATGCTCTGGATTTCTCTCGGGTTTTCGGTTTTATTACTTCTAATGATCATATATCTCCCTATGATCGTGAAGAAATGCCCTTCCTTTCTTGCAGACAGAGGATTCGGAAAGGCTGGGCGCATCATTTCAGAGCTCCACAGGTTGAATGTGGTGTGGTTTGGGATGCTGGTTTATGTTTTCTACCTTGTGAATTTCCCGTGGTTTTATGGACAAGTTTTCACCGATGGCGGCCAACGTTTATACATGACTTACAAAGGCTGGAGCGTGAAGTCCCACGAGATGAACGGGAAGGCTGAATTCGCCGGCTTTCCAGATGTAATGGTGGTTATTCTGCCCCACATATTCTTTGTGGTATTGCCCTCAATTCTTGTTGCTTTGGCTTTGGCTGTGGAAAGGGAATTGTATAGACTATGCATCCTATCCTTTTCGGGAAAGAAAGAAGATGATAAAAAAGGCAAGAAGAAGGTAAAGAACATTCGATCTGGGTTTCATGTGGTTAGCCGCCGATGGAGCAGAAAGCTGCTCATGCTTATTAGCTTAGCCATCTTCTTTAAGCATTTTAAGGTAAATAAGTTATCCACTCTTTGCATTGAGCAGCTAGAAACTGATTTGTTTTTGACATAGATGGATTCCAAATACAGTAAAGTACTCAGTTCAATTGCTTCTTATTTGTTCACATTTTCTTGTACAGAGTTGTAGAGCTATGTCAAGAGCCTACGAGATGAACCCACTATTACACTTCCCAGGTTACAGTCTTGCCATGCCACTTTTGTTGGCATATGCATTTTATGAAACAAGGAGGATCTGACATTCTGCCATGCCAGAAGACCTTTCACTTAATTTTTGTATCTCTAACAATCGAATTCCATATCCAATCGAAGAGAAGAAGTACACGCAGTATTGATTTATTGAGATATGGGATCGACTCGTGTGGTCCTATGTGTTTGATTAATTTATCCAAAGTGAAAAGTAAGCTTACTTATATCTTAAATATAGGTATTGAATGTTTCGGATGTGTACTTGTATCTTGTTTTTAGTGTTCAGCTTCACCTGTAAACAACAAGGAATCAGTTTGAAGTTCCAGCAGTTTAAGAACAAATCTCGCAATTCAGAGAAAGAAAAAAGGATGCAGCAGAACAACAATTTTCCATCTTGAAGATCATTTATAGGCTCGTGTTGTCAAAACACTCAGATCTAGGGTTTTTGTGAAGACAAATACAGATTCGAGAAACAGATATGAACTATTAGCTTTTGATGTTTTTAAATCGGCAATTTTGAATGTGGTCATCAGATATGCTGTTTACAAGCTCTTTAACATAATCACAAAAGTCAAGTGACAGATGGAGACTATGTAGTGTCATCTTGTTCTTTAAACTATTGGATTGGCCTCAATCTGTGGGTCTAGCTTCTATTTACAATTTCTTGATCTTTGTCCCTGTTGTTATTGAATCAATTTAGGCTATAGGCCTATAGCTATGGCTGGTGATGACAGATGGAGACTATGTAGTGTACTATAAAGGTAATTTATCTTCGCAGCACATTTTCTTGACTTGGTATCTTTTAGGCATTCAGCTGTCAATAGGTTCCATTTACACCCGATACTTCCTGTTAGTCCCTGCAATAGTTTATGTGCTGCAAGGTTTCCTATGAGATTTTACAAGCACGAAAGGCATACAGAATTGAGAATAATTAGTATTTTTGCTTCTTCTCATAAATATATCTGCATTAGAACAACAAGGAATCCACATGTATTTAATCGCTACACCGGTGGATCTTCATCCGGACCAGACGGTGGAGGTTGTTCAAATGTCGCTTGCAGCATGAGTGGGGCTGCTGTAACATCATCTAGCTTATTTGTTGGCACATACAGTGTTTGAACTTCTGTGTTGAGTAGGGACTGTTGCAATCATTGTCCCATTAACATCATGTGTTGAGGATGCTATGCTAGTGTAAGTATTTAAAGTCTTAATGGTCGTGCTGTCATTAGTATATTAAGCTCTTGGTGATTTGTCACTCTGTGATCTTGGTACTATCTCTACTGAGATGATTTATGAAGCTGATAGAAATCTATCTGAAACAAAAAATAAAAATAAAATTAATGATCATTTAAAACCCAAAAGATCATGCATTATTTCTTCATTTTAAAATAATGCTTTCTTGAGAAGTTAAGCCATATGACTTAGGGCTCGTTTGGTTGAATTTGGGAAGTGCAATTCTCAGAAAGTTACTTCCCTAAAAGCAAAATTCACATGAATCACACTTCCTAGAAATTAAGAAAATGGGTCTAGTCAAGTTCATCTAGGTGATTGCAAAATTTGTGTATTGCAGTAGTCTAAATTCCTGAGAAGTGATCTTCCTTGGTGAGCAATTGAATATTTTTCAAGCAAGCATACATATTTAACTATATTTATTTGGGTTTTTTAGTGCTAACCAAACATCCCCTTATATGCATTTGAAGACCTTATACGAATGCTATAGACCAAATGTCTCAGACTGACAGTCTTAACTCCAGATTTGAGCTATTCCACTTGATAATCAATCTTTGTAACAAGTTACCCTGAATCAGATATATCCAAAGGCCAAACTGAAACAACAGACCTGAGTTTTAGCCGTACGAACTTATAGATAGTACAAAGGGAGCATTACATTTACAGTACCTCAACTTTCAAGAAATTTCAAACAGGTCCCAAACTTTTTTCTAGTACATTATTGTCCCTAAACTATCCGTTTTGTTACAATAGTAATACAACAACCACAATGATAGAAAGAAGATAGCACCAATAACCTAATTCTTTAGCATTGTGGCTCAAAAAGTGCCACACACAACCTATTTCAATACCTGAGGGGCAAAAAATATAAATTTTCAGAAGAAACAGAAAGAAAAAAGCTAAACTATTTACAATTCAAACCAAGAGAGCAACATATTGTCATCTTCACAAGAAGAATTATACCCTAATAACTCAAACCCTGAAAAAGGTAAGAGAGCCTATATATAACATCAATATCCTATTCAAAATCGAGGTTGCTACGGAGATTTATAGTCTATATCCATGAAGCTCCATTTCTCGTTTCCTCGACGTTTTGAGTTTCGATTTGGGATGCGGGTGTGTCACTATTTTCACTCTCTTCATGGAATTTGTCAGTGCTCCTTAAGAAGATACCTTCAAACCAGAACACAAACAAGAAGAAAATTGATGTCTTGATGAGATTATAGAGTAGTTTGCAGAAATGGAACTTACCAATTGACCATATTATAGAGGCTATGAACAAAATTGATGTTAGAATCAAAGCTGTCTTCCTCCAGTTATTAATACGATCCTGCATGATACATTTGATTTTGATTAGTCGAAAATAATATGGGAAGAGTAAAGAACAAAACCTTGATTGCTATGTTGGAATAAGGTTGGGGGATCAATTAAAGATCTCTATAAAATACAAAAACACATGGGGTAATAAGACTTGGTTGTCTATTTATACACTGATGACTGATCAAATGCTAACAGTAAGAAAATCCATGGTGCTTGCCAAGAATGATGTACGAGAACAGGAACCAAAGACATGTACCTGAAGAACTCCGACGAGTGGGGATGAAGGAACATCACCAAAGATGTGGATGGCCACTGTAGACATGGCCATAGATAACGGTCTTAAGCTTGGTTTAACGCAGTGAAGGCAGACATAGTTTACAGGGGCCTAGAAACGAAAACAGAATTTCTCAGCATGCTGATTCTGAAGGGTGGTCTGCACAGTTACTCATTCCTAGCTAGAGCCATATGAGCTATTTAAAATATTCAGCAGCTACACAACAAAAACAAAGCTGGCAATGTGCAGAAGATGACAAATAAAAAGATTGCTTGAGTAAATTATTTGCCTATCCCTATCTCGGTTTAACGCAGTGATTGAAGTTCTTGATCTACATTTGAAGGGTCTTTACTTAAGCCGAAGCCTTACTATGATCACAATTGATTCTGATCACTCTCTAATTATGCTCAAATTTATGATCTATATAAATAGACCAAATACATCTAGCTGGTGTTAGTAAGATTGATAGTGTCAGATGCAACTGATATAACTTGAGCAAAATTAAGCAATAATCAGACATTGTGTTTCACATCTATAAATTGATCTGAAGCTGCTTGTCACAGCAATGTCCGACATGTTAGGTATAGGTTTAGATTGCATGGTGACATACCTGAGTAGCAAACACAAGTAGTTCACCAATGGCGAAAAACACAAGGAAAGCTGTCATACTCTTAAAACAGAAGGCACTAAAGCAAAATATCAGACCAAGAAACGTCGATACAGAGAGAAGCTGCATAAAAGACAAAACAACGTAGTTAAAGTGCATGGACAGTTCTATAGGTAACATCAACGAAAATTAAAAGAGGAAATAATCTTTGAGTACTGGTCATAGAAGTTGAAAAAGAGTGCAAACAAATTTGTTGCTTTTCATTTTTCCGAAACATTTGCTGGATTAATGTTTTGGATGGACTGACCTAGTAACACCAATTATGTTTCAAAAGAGATATGATTGAGGTGTCGTACTTGTAACACTTACTTTGAAAGCATTGGAAATTGTGGAAGTCATGTAATCAAGAATCAATCCCCCTGCAACAGATCCCAAAATTCCGCATACAACAGTGATACCTCCAAAAATCATATCTGCATTGGTCTACCAAAGCACAAACATACAAGTTATTGCAGATGCATATAAACCTCATCAAAAGTAGGAAGTTGTTTAATGGCACTATAAGTAATCTGAAATCAAGAAGCAAATTACCAAAGAACTACAGACTTACCATATTATATATGTAATAGCCAGCTTTTGGTCCCCAATATGAATATGCACCAATAACAAAGTTGTATGCTATGTAACCTGTAATAAATTAAATAAAAAATCACTTATAAATGGTTCCTGCGACTTATCTCAATTAACTCCACTTAGCATAATCTTGACAGTTCAAACATGTTTTAGTACATAGCATTCAAAAAATTCTCTTAATTTAGGCTTCTGCATTCAGCTGAAAGATGCTTAGCTACATTTCATACAAGTGAAAAGGAAGTACCTAGGACATTCACCACATAAACCTTATCACACAGAAGCACTTTCATATCCTTCAAAAATCTCATGAATTGATTTCCACTGTTTGCCTTGTTTGACCTGCCATGGGTTGGAAATCAAATGAAAGATTGAGACTGAACATGAAACATATATGTAACAGGTTGACTAGATTGGTAGAGTCAAATTATTAATCCACAACCTAATACTTCATGCATTGTATCTAATACAGTAGTAAAGTGCAAGTGCGGGAATACTTACATGTCAGCAGTCGCCGGAGTTTCATGTTTTATCTTTCCCTTACCTGAATGGTCTCCACCGTCACTGATTGGAATTTCTGAAAAAGAACCAAATCATAATTGAAGTCCTAGTAAAGTGAGTCCAGAAAAATACGAACCCCTCAATTCCCATACTGCATATTGCTTACACTTAACTACACTAAACGTCTAAACCTAATAATCCTTTCAAGTTTAAGTAGTATACTACATCAGCAAACAATTTCTCAAGCAGGATGGTTCATGTAAGTCTTTTTGAGCATCCTAGAAAAGGAGTGAGATGGAGGAAGCTCAAACCTATCTGAAACGCGTATTTGCATGAAATGCTCATTCTTTGTTCTTAAAAGCATAGCTATTTGTTCTCTATAATTCAGTTCTAGCCTAGATTTGCTTATTCCATTCTTTACATTAGAAACAAATAACAAAGAAATTTTTTTTAAAAAAACCTTGCATATCAGGCGCGACGGTCTCAACAGGTGTTAATACCCTTCTAGATCCAGCTGAAGAAAATCCTGTGAAATTAGACTAGTCAACAAAAGATACAGCAAAAGTAGAGGATAATGCAGAGGATAAACCAAGATTCAAAACGCTGATGGTGTACCTTTTAATTGCAGTGGTTTCATAACGAAGCCCAATATAGCAAATGGAAGCATCAAGATTGCCTCCAGCCAAAATGCCCAACGCCATCTAAGATGAGTGCCAACCTGAAAACCAAAGGAAAATCTTTATAAACTGCATAAGCTAGAGAGAAAAAACGAATTTAAAAAGCAACAACCAGGAGTTTAGCAACAGATAAAAAGGTGAAGCTTCTATTCCGTATTCGACGGAATCAACACAAGCTTAGAATCAATGTAAAATTGTAAGAATAACACAAATCTGAATTTGAAACACATGAATGTAACTTACAACTCCACCATATATGTAGCCGACTGCATATCCAGTTGGTATGCACATGTAGAAGGTTCCTAGCCATGCTGTTTTCTGTATAATGGCGAGGGAAAAGTGAAAATGTAGAGCAATAATAATAATAATTTGGACAGTCTGTTAAAAGCAACACCTAGACTCCTGGAGTATATCAATAAGTTTATCTTCAATATACAGTTGCATCAACTTACTTCACTCTAAAAAGTTCACCAATATATGACAACTCCTAAGGGTATGCAGAATGGACAGATTTGAAAGGGTTCCTTATGTTAATTAAAAAAGGAAGAAAGGGTTTTTTCAAAACTAGATAATGTTTGAGTAATCGTATATGGCACAATGGGGATTTGTAGTGTATCAGGGGTGCTGCTTAAAGTATTTTGGGGTTTAATCTTATAAATAATCTCTAGATGTTTTCTCTGAATGACACCAAAGAATTTAGGCCTGATACTTTCCGGGGTCGGGCCGGATCCGGCCTCCGGGCTTTCAGAAATTTTTTGCAGTTTGTCTAGGCCAGATCCGGGGCAAGCCCGGCAGCCCGGGCGGGCAACCTGTGTTTTTTTTAAAAAAAGTTTTTGCTTAAATGTATAAGTATAAAAATTATACATAATATTATATATTATTTAATATTATTAAATATATTTTATAATATTAATTCGGGCTGGGTTTTTCTCCTTGTCCGAACCTGCCCGTTCTCCGGGTGGGCCGGACGGCCCGGGTTTGATCAGCTCTACCGAACATGCGGTAATAATTCTGCCAAATTAAACCAGGGAATCCATTTTGTGCATGAAACTAAGCTAGTTTCCTACACACACCATGCTCACAACATTTGAATGCAACTGAAATCAGAACACTCATAGATGTACAGTACAGTGACATTTTTCTGTTAGTTAAAACAGAAACGTTAATGTACATATGTAAGATTAATTAATATTTTAAAAAGAGAAAATTGTCTAACTAAACTTTAGTACCCTGTCGTTTAAACTATCAGATGGTACTTCACTTATTGAGCCCAACTAAAGATTAGTACATGGATTACTGTTCACACAATTTAACAGATCGGGGTACTAAAGTTTAGTCAGCCTAAAAGATGGGGTACTGATGAGACAATTTTCTCTTTTAAAAAACATTGTGAGAGAATGACAGATGGTATGGGAACTCAAGCATAAGTAAATCACAACCTGTGCGGGAGGTGCACTATCATCGATGAATGGGGCTGCAAGACTGATAAACGAGGCCTCACCTACACCAACCAGCCTATGGATATAAAAGTGCAGATTAAGAAGCACGCCACTGTGAAAATCCAAATTTAAAGAACTCCTTTTCACATACTTACATACGGCATGCTGAAATTACCCAAAAATTATACGAGAAACCACAGCCAGCAACAGCAACAGTCCAAACTGACAGTCCGACTCCAACAAGCCTAAATGGATTAACGCTGCACACAGAAGAAAAAATAATTCATCCCAAATTCTACATTACATGGTATATTATAAAAAACTAGAATTCCCAAGACCTACAAACAGTATGGTTACATATTATTACTCAAAAAGTTTCTGGCACCAATCCATCCAATTTTGAAGAGCTGGTAGGGAAAAAGAGAGTAATGACATCTGTATCCAGGAACTTATACTGTGAGAGCTGAATGACACAATAGCTTCCTTCAAAACTCATCATTAACAGCTACTCTTTTCTAGCCTGTCTTTGTCATTGACCAAATTAAGAGGTCTATTTCAATGTCTTGCCTCTTTCTCCTTACTTTTAGACTCTTTCGTAAAGAGAGATTTTTCATTGTAGTTCTAGATGATAATGATACTTCTGTAATCTGATACTTTTACCTTAGGAACTCTCCAGTCTCAGTAGAGTTGCGCATGATTTAGAAGTTGAGGTTTGCCAGAAGTTGGAAGTGTTCGTCTTGAATCTAGCTTTAAACCTAAACTAGCTGCTACATAACATTACAACTCAAAAGATCCAATCCAACCATCAAATCTTTGGATCGTCCATTTATCTTTCAAAGATTACTCTTTACAAGCATAGACACAATGTCACAAAAGGGAAAAGTAATTTCCCTGAGTAAATTATTGTCCTTACTGAACCTAAGGTGTTATGCAAAGGCGAGGCATTATATACATTATACAGAAGCAGATTACCGAGAATTATAAAGGAAAATGCAGCATAACCATATAATAATAAACTAAAGCAAGGAAACTATCAGAATAAATCCACATGAAAATAGAATTAATTACAGCTAACAGATAGCAAAAGATGATACCTCTTGGCCAGGGTAGCAAAAATTGGAGAAGCAATTAGCAGACCAACCATGAAAGCAGATGATAATACACCATCTTCAAAGTTGCTCAATTTAAATTCTCCTCTGAAAAGTGGCAACAGAATAAGGAAAAAGCCCAAAAAGAGAGAGGGCACCAAAGTTTTAAGCAAATTAGTCGAGAGAGAGTGGGCAGATTGACAAATAGAGACTTGACAAGTGACTCACTGAATTCCTGTCCCACCAGTACACTTCCCAGTCTTATCACAGGTCAAACGAGTTCCATTCACACCATTGCTGGCTATTGCTCCACGATCCAGATAATTGATCAAATTAATCACACAAAATACTATAAGTAACCTACATTTAACAACAAAACTGATGATCAGCTATAGAGACCACATTATTATAACTGCAGATTAATGAATAACAACAGAACAAGTAATGAAACCAAGCAGTCTGATATGAATCCATCACAAATCCACAAAAGGACACAAGCTTATTTCAACCAAAGCTGAGGGAGTGGGATGTGGGGACCTTAGGGCAGATAATCAAGTTAGATAGGATATGGGACAGGGGCTGTGAAGGTATTGCTAATGTCACCAGTAGGTGACTTAACAGGGAGTTGCTGTATAAAATAAGAGCATTCGCCCTTTGAATAGGCATGCTTCAAAATTTGCATAAGTTGTCAAGGCATTTGCTTGCTGATTTGGCCAGGGAGTGTCTCGCCTCTGTGATACTTGGGAGGAATTGCTAGCCGTGAATTCATTTGGCTTCCCTTAGTTTCCTAAGCTAGTGTCTTTAAGTGTGAATCTGTGGCAAACATCTACGAATTCTTACTTCATCAATCAAGAAGTAGATATAATGTGTTTTTTTGGGATTTCTTAATTTCACATTCTAAACATTCCCAAAATCAATCCAAAAGGAAGTAAAATACATTCCAACAGTACACTAAACCCAACTAACCTCAATCATTGCAATAACACTAATAAGGCACAAGCTAAACGGTACCCACTAAGCAGTACATAATCATCATTCCAATTTTGTTTCCAAATTAACCAAACACCAACAATCATCAATCAAGTTCCAACCTGATTCCTACTCAGGTCAATTCCAAATTCCAAACCCATTCCTAACCTTAAACCAAACGCCACCCAAAGAAAAGGAGAGAGAGAGAGAGAGAGAGAACCTTTTGGGAGTAAACCAGGAGGGTTTGAGAGGTTCACTGACCCCAGAAACAACAACAGCAACCATGCCCTTGTCTTCTTCTTTACTCTCAATCGCCTTTACATCAGAAGAACCATTGGATTTTTGCTCCTCGCTGGCCATTGAAACTTAGTAGGAAAAACGCTTCCTTTTTCCCGCACTACTCACTTGAAGAATTCGCCTTGTTCTTCTTCTGTTATTGCGACCTCAAGAACACTCTTTTGTTATATCTGTTGATGTACGCTTGTGGTTGTCATTGTTAACCTTGGTAATGTGTTATTGATGGCGATGTGTGCAGATCGTTTGGATCAAAATGCTTTTCGAAAATTGGTTAACTCGTGTACAGTGAGAGGATGAGGATGCAATAATTCCAGAGAGAATGATTTCAATGATGATGTAGATGTGACAATCACATTGCCAACTGCGAATCCCTACAATTTGGTAAAGTTGTTGCCCGCTATATCTAGAAAAGGAACAATTGAAGATTTTCCTATAGTCTGTATATTCATAAAAAGTATGATATCAAGAGATAATGTGGTTAATAAATTAATATAAAATTCGTTTTAAAAACTTCATATGATTTTAGGTTGATTTTCATATCCCTTTAAAACTAGTTTATCAAGTAGTTGTGACTTTTTTTAACTTGTAAGTTATAACTATAAAAGTGTATTTTTCTATAAAAAAAATTTATAAAGAAAATTTTCGGATATTGCCCATGTGGTTTCAGGTTTTCCGAATTTTTCCCAGAGATTTTTTTTAGTTTGGATGGTATCCTTATATTTTAATGTTTTTCGGAAAATGCCCAATTTCGTTTAAATTGTAAGAGCATCTCCAATAGTTCTCCATTTTAGAAAATTTGGAGAATTTTAAAGATTTTTTGGTCCAACAGATTCTACATTTCATTCTCCAAAATGGAGAATAATGAGAAAAAGTGGGGAGTCTTCCTTAAATTTGAAGGCATTCTCCAAACTCTTCTTCATTTTGAAGAAGAGTTTGGAGAAACTGTTGGATGCTCTAAGAGGTCAACTTAAAATAATTTTTTTTAAAAAAAGATATATGTACAAAATGTTTATCCTCTTTTATCATTTTTTTAAAAAGAAGTTTTTCTCATTTAAAAAAAAAACATTTTAGTTGACATCCCTTTATAATTTAAATGGAATTGGGCATTTTTCGGAAAACACAAGGGCACCATCTGAACTAAAAAAAACTATGAGCAAAATCCAAAAAACCCCGAACTATTAGGACACTATCCGGAATTTTCCTTTCAAAAATTAGCAAATAATGATCATAAAGTAATATCTAGTTTATTAAAAGGTAAATATGGACAATCAAGTAAGAGACATGTACCTTAAACAATCATCATCACATTAACTTAAGGATATCCGATTTATTAATAAAGATAGGATACCCATTTCATTATCTTAAAGGTAAGATATCCTTTTCATTAATAAAGATAATAGGTTGTAGTAACATGTATATTTCATTTGGATTATATTGCAATTCAGGATAGTTTTACAAAAACAAGTATGGTAAGGGTGGTTTTGTGTAATTTATTCTAAAATGAAACGAGTCAAACTTATGTATATGACAAAAGAATCACTTTTGGCAGTTTGCCAACTAAATCGATAATTGTTGGTCAATCCTTCAACTTTTATAAGACAAACGAAAAACCACTAAATAGACAAATGATTTTATCCTCTTTAGTATCCATCAAATATGGACTTTACATTTGACCATAGAAAAAATGACAAATTCCAAATGTTCTATTTGGACCTTCTGAAAAACAACCTTGGATCGCCCCTTTCCTAAGTATACTCCATAACAGTACATGCGAGTATGCGAGGCCTGAAGGCGAGACTCGAGAGCAAGCGTTAGCTTCGAACGGGTATGATGATGTCCATAGCATATTGCACAAAATGGAGAAACTCGAGACTGCTAGCTTGTTGCGATGTGTCGTAGAGGAGGCCAAGCGATCTCGTTATCATCTGTGTATCCTTGGACGATGAAATCTGCACAGTTCTTCCTGCATCCATGGTTGTAAGGGTTCCGGAAACTTCCTTCGGGTCCACGAAGGTACATGTAACGAGAAGCATTTGCAAGTTCGTTTGTCGTGATATTTCGGGCGATCTGTGTAAGAAAATAACAAGGTCAGAGTACAATGAGTCACTAATGATCACTGACTGCTAATGCAATACCCTAGCACAGCATTTTGTGACAGATATAATGAAGATACTAAGGGCGTGTTTGGTGTGTACAAAAGTAGTTGAGGTAATATGACCGCTAGTTTTCGAAACACCAAACGCTAAACTCTACTTATGTCTCTCTTTTTTGGCATTGTCAAACACGCACTAACAAAGTAGCAGTTTGTAAATCCAGAACTCGGCAAAAAATCATATAATAGATTAATACCTGGCTTGCTTGTGCCACCATTAAAGTGGTTGAAGCAATGAATATGAAGAGATCCATCAGCAGAAAAACGACAATACCGGGATGATGGACCAGCAAATCATGCATCCAGCTTTCACTAACAGGAATCGTAGGCACAGCTGTCCTAACCCCTGTGACACAAACAAAGCTTGAGTCATAACCATAGAAGCGAGTTATGATGTTTGATTACATCAGGTAAGCAAGCAAAAGCCTGACTCATTTGATTTCACATACTTGTAACAGCAACAATGCCGCCAGTAGATGATGTCAAAAATCCAAAGCAGAGAAAGACGAAGAAGTCCCACTTGTTCCCCTGCAAAAAGAAGAACATATTATTATAAAGAGGTGAATTAGAGCATGGAAACAAAAGAGGATGGGATAAGCCGACTTAACTTCCAACGTATAGAAATAGCAAAGGTGATCACGTGTCTAACAAAAAACCAGGTTTAACAGACAATGAAGGCTCGCGTGTTCCATACATCCCACACTGATTGAAACAAGCTTGCTAAGAGCATTATCTAACATATGACTAGTTTCTAACATCAACCAATATACAGCTAGGGCAAAAGTTCGTTATGCACCCACCCAAATCTAATATTATTCTTTCTGCAGATACAGCAAAAAATGAATGGAGCAATCAGGAAGGACAAGGGAATCATATCCAAGAAACAAACTTAATACCATAAGAGTAAAAAAAATTATTTATAGAAAACCTCGGTCAATAGGAGACGAAAGTCAGAGATCAGAAACAGTAGTTACTAACCTTCCCTACACAATTGGAGATCCAAGGGCAGTGATGGTCAAACTGTTCTACACAGCGATTACATGTAGGGCAGTGCTTGGAGCGAACTGGTCTAATAATCTGGGATAAAAAAGATAGTATATTATCCAAAAGAGGGGGAATGTAGAAGTGGCTAAACTGCTTCAAGAAGATAGTCTATGACATATTGCAAGTGTACATACCTTGCATGTTGGACAAAGTTGAGTCCAATTTCCTGTCCAGATAGATGAATTACATGGATCATTATGCAATAGCGGGTCCTACAAACAGAAAGGATAGGATTTCTGTAACAAAACATGTGTGGTCATTATAGCAGCTTTTCAAAAGACGTTAGTGGCCTAGACACAGACCCCCAACCATAATTTCATAAGCACTTAATATAGCCAAAAAAAAAAACTAAGTGAGTCATATTTCCAACAAAATGAACTAACAAATGTTGCAGACTTCTAGTGAATGGAAGCAAAAGTTAAAATCGCCATGTCCAATAAGTTTGTGAAAATATGTGCTTGAGTGCATACCTCTGACTTTTTATCGATGTCAGAATTGCTAGATCTTTTTATGTACCCAGGGTCTTTGCTGCAAGGGAGAAATACCATTTTAGCTTGTTGAAGGTTGCCAGCTCATCCGAGCATATGACATGACATAACAGAATATATATAATTGTATATTACAAGAGGACACGCTACCTATGGTGGCTTCTTTAGCATAACAAATCTGCAGAAATGAGTATGAGCAAAATGGTCCACCCAAACCTATAAACTTGAAAGAAAGTTGTGCATAATGTAATTATTCATTGGTCTTGAAATGGATTAACAAACATCCTCTATGAATAAAAATAATCCATCAATCTTTTGTTCATCTTATTTGGAAATTGAGGTTTTTCCTAATGAGAGAGGACTTCTAAGTTCTGAATCGTTCCTGGTTTTATATAGAATAGAATAAGTGGTAAGCATATGCCTAACACAACTATTTCACCAAACAATCAGACAACCTTCTTATTCATCATTTGACTTCCATTAAGTAAGTTTGCCAATTTTTTTGCCAACGCCTGAAGTTCGGAGAGCAGGACAGGTTAGGCTCAGGAAACATCAATTATCTTTGTCTGTACTTATAAGCCAATAAGAAACCACAATTCATTTAAAATTTAGGCAGTATTTGCAAAACTATTAAGTATTTTCTTCAATTAGTTCATACCATATTATGCTCCACGACATTCTGAAATATGAAAAAGACCCACAAGATTTCAGTTGATTTTACTTGATGGAACAAAAAGCAGAGAATTCAAGAACAGAACACAGGAAATTCAGATAAGGACAAAACAAGAGAACTAACTAGAAAGAAGTTACCTGCTGCAACGGTAAAACATAATTAAAGCACTAATGCAGAAAGACACTGCAATCCAACCCCAAAGCCCAACAGCAGCAGTGACCCTAGTGAGATTAGGAGCTGAAAGTAGCAGAGAGTAAGTGACCCAAGCAAGAGTAACTAAGACTACTAAGGACTACTTGGTACAGGTTACCAACCTAAAAGAACAGAATTGATGAAGACAATCATTTCACCGATTATGGTGCACATTAATATAGGCGCATAACCTCTATGCAGCGCCTTCCCTGTGAAACTCGAGCCTTTCAGACGCTTGTTGTGAGCTTGGAGAGCATTAGACTAGGAAAAAAAAGTACAAATATATTAATCCTCCTTAAAGAAAATCATCCATGCATAGACTCGCAGATAAAATAGGCTCGTCTAGTTGCAGTTGCGAATCTAGTATAAATAATTTCATGGCTACCAGGATTCTTGTTCAAGTTGGAAGGAAGAAAGTGGGTTCAAGAAGCTCGTTCAATTAGCTAATAAGGTATATACTGGATACTAAGAAGTATTCAGTCAACAGGCCAGCCCAGTCAGAATCTTCCTACTACCACCAGACACCTCAGAGGAAACCCAAAATTGAAGGTGAAAATCTCGCATTTCTAGTTAGGAAAATAAGAAAGGGGAAAAACTTGTAAAAGATGAATGAGGCGGGTAATAAAATCAAGTTTTGACTGAATATGATGATGACCAGATTGTTTCCCAACATCTGATATTTGAATTCACCATAAGTTAAATCCACAACCAACCCAGCATGAACTAGCAGTACCCTGATGCAATATGAAAATGCACAAACCAAATTTGACAGTACTAAAATCCCCATGAGTCATGACCTCAACCATCCATAGCTAATACGTTTAAGCAATAATCTGGAACAAACAATCAACATGTTCAACCCAAAAAAAAATTGGATGCCGGGAATCAATATAAAGACCGACGTAGTAATTACTACATACAAGCAAAACTGCTACTTGCCGATGACCTTTATCAGATGCCAGTTTAATTGGTGTATTTCCTGCCCTATCCTTCACCAGTAACTCTTGCTTGGTCCCAGCATGTACAAGCACAGTGCAAACCTCTATATTTCCTCTTATAGCAGCCCAATGCAAAGGAGTGCAACCTAACAGAAAAAGCATCAACATACAGATGAGGCTTCAGACCATAGCCAAATCATAAAAGTTGCATCAGCTGGAATGCAGAAAAGTAGACGAATGGGTACGTTTATCGGATGAAACCTCATAAAACAAATGGAAAACAGTTTAAACTACACAAAACAGCAATAAAGGCAATCAAGTTTAGTGTTAAAAATACCTTCTTTATCCTGTCTCTCTGGGCTGGCATCTCTGAATAGAAGTAATCTAACAGTATCAGCAAATCCCTTATAAGCAGCCCTGTCCAAATATTCAGATCAAATTTATACTTTCAGATAAAGAGATTGTAAAGATAATTTAGCTACTATGAATTCATTATATAATTCTCACTGTTCGCCAAGCAATAGCGAGATAATCCGAGCAAGATGGAAACATATGACGAGTAGAGGGGGTTGGGTGATTAGCAGCAGGAAGGACACATCAGAAAACAAACAAAACCTACCAGTGTAAAGGGCTCCTTCCAGAATTATCTGGTGCATCAAAATCAGCGTGATATTTGGAAACAATGTGGTTCAAGAATGCTGTTTGCCCATATTGAGCTGCAACATGAACTGCCTGTATCGTGAAATAACCAACGCTTCAAGTAAGTTCATTTTCACCTCACAGTAAGCAGAATTCTTATCAATACAGTCCTCGCATCATCAATAACATTCCATCTCTATGACTAACTCCATCACGAGTCAGACGTAGCTATTCTTCTAAGCCAACATATTTATTCTGAAGTTTATTAACATCATTACAGAGAGAACAATGTTACGAGCAACTAACCAAAAGCTAAATCTTTACAAGTTCTTGTGGTCTATGACTTGATCAACAGTTTTATAGTAGATGTTAGTGGTAGTTTCCTACTTCATGGGTAGGATAGTATACTTTAGACGTTCAGTAGCCATATATGAAGTGATCTACTTTAGAGGGCTGATATCCTACGAAAGCTTAAACTTGCACTCAAAATATATCAGCATTAACCCAGATCATGTCAATGTGCCCAAACTCATACTAGCAAGTGAAAAGTAATTCACCTCAGCACACACGAGCAGAGGACAAACTCTAAACCCTAGTTTATAGTCAAGCCTAAAGTTGACTATACTCTAAACATGCACCTTTACTAGGAGCGTTGATATAGCTACTGTTTTCAAAATAGGTATCTAAGTTGTACCAAATTTCCTATAATACTATTATGGAAGAATTGAGTATTCAATTTGTATATATGTGTGCGTTATCTACCTTATTAATTAATTTCGACTGGTAATCGGTCATCTCCTTTTTCTCGAACCTTCTCTTGGCTATGAAGTGTTATATCACCAACCCTATGGGACATTTAAAAGACATGTTTGCGTAACATATGACACGAGATTACACAGGATCCCATTTTGCAAAGAGATCACAGCTAAAGTACAAGAAATAGTTCTAGAATTAACAACTAAATTCCTTGCCAAATTCATTCATCCGATTTAATGAATCTAATAGGAGTACTATTAAGAAAGGACAAACTTTATTATGATGTCATACATAGAAAGAGAATAAGCAATCACCCATCCATATAGAAAGTATTCATAGAAAGGAAATTGTTAAATAGCATTCCACTAACTCCAGTTACGCTTACTAATCCAAACTGAATGAGTCAACAGAGAGAGAGAAAAAGAAGGGGAAAAAAAAAAACTGAACCACTGTGAAAAAAATCATAGAAGTTTTTAAAAGAATGGGCACATCGCCCGACACTAACAACAGTTTCTAGTTTCTAAAAGCTTCCTAACTACTCTTAACTAGGAACTAAAGCATTTTAGTTAGGTGAAATGAGACAAAAAATCAAACAGAACATCTCAATGCCTTGCCACCACTTTCAAGAAAAGCCGGCACAGTAATGATGTCGTTATTACTCTGCCATCACATATTTTCAACTATAGTGGACAATGGTCTAGATAAATTGATCGATAGCAGTTTGACGTATAAACATTGGTCATACTGGAAGATATTTCCTACTCCGATCTTGTTCTGGGTTTCTTCAGGTGATTTCTTTCCCACTTCATACATATCTTGTGATTACTACATCAAGCACTCCAAATATTCACGTTCACTTACTACATCTAGACATGCCGTGAAATATATCAGTCTATAAGAAATAGTCTCAACTCAACCAGTGTGGCAACCATTCAGCAGTAGTTATGACTGTGATTTTGGTTTCAAAACTTGTTCTGGTTTAGGTTATCCCTACAATGACTATTTTAGCGATTTCCTACCCACTTCAGAAATAAGTTGTGGTTACGAATCAAGCACTCCAAATATTCACGTCCACTTACGATATCTACTAATCTAGACATGCTGAGAAACATGTCTGTCTTTATCAAACCGTCTCAACAGCTAGTTAAGGCTTTGATCTAGGTTTCGGATCCTGTTCTGGATTAGTTTTAGTTTACCCTATAATGATCATTTGAGGTGATATCCTTCCCACTTAAGACATATCTTCTGATTACTACATCAAGCAATAGAGAAATCCAAGTTCAATTATACCAGGTTATTAAAGTGCATAAACATCTCGTGATTAACCTTTGATTACATATTTAAGGCTTTTAATTGTGAAATTTTATGAATTTAAAGTTACATGAACACAGCTAACAATTAGTAGTGCAGAAACAGTTAACACGGAACCCAAAAACTGAAGCAGAACTACCAGCTATTACCCTATACCCATTCACATCCGCAGCCTCAACTCGTCCCCCGTTCTGCAACAACACATCTGCAACGGCAATTGAGCCTCTCACAGCAGCCCAATGCAACGCTGACTGCTGCTGGGAATTATCAACTTCATTGACATCTCCGCCATGCTGCGATTAGCATCAGAAGAAGAAAAATCAAATGAATTGAACAACTAGGTTAAACTGAAGAAGAAGGAGATAAGGTAATACCTCAATTATATACTGTGCGATTTCGGGGAAACTGTTGAGCGCAGCCCACTGCAAAGCGTAGTAGCCATTATTGTCAGGCAAAGAGACAGAAGCACCGTCTTGTTCAACAAATTTGCGCAATTTTTCGAAATCGCCGTAAATTGAGGCCGCGAAAACGTCGCTGATAGTCGCTGTGTTAGATTGCTTTGCTGGTTCCGTGGCTATGGAGTCTCTTTGTGCCGTGGAGTCTGAGACGATCTCGATCTCTGATGATACCATCATTGTCGTAGGTGAAAACTTACCAAATCGATTGGATTGTAGGAGATGAAGTCGAGATCAATCTTCCATCGATTTAAAAAAAAATTGCAGCAAATTCACTGGTAATTTTACTATGTACTCCGTATGACTCTTCTATATATCAGGCTGCTTCATTCATTGTTATACCTTGCGTGCTCGTCCCTTCTTTCTAGATGCGACTTCAATAGTTCAATAGTCTATAATCAACAACTAGGTGTGGGCGTAAATCCGGTTAATTTTGGTTAACCCCGTCCCGATCTCGTTCGGTCTCGACGTAATTAAAAAAAAAATGTGTATACCGTCACTTCGTTCGGTCTCGGCGTAATTTGAAAAAAAAATGTGTATACCGTCACTTGAAAATTTTGTGGACGGGACGCGAGTTGTAAAATTTTCATGCCTATTACACACTTATATACTTAATTTTATATTGATAATAATTATAAAATAATATTATCTTTCGTAAACATTAGGTGGTAATGGACCTTATGGTAATAGGAGAAAATAAGAATAAAGATGTTGTATAGCATCGTTTCTTACTTCTTTTAGACAAATGAAGATAAGAGATTAAATTTCTCTAATTAATGATCTACGGCTTAGGAAGTTTGCTTTACGCGAGTATAGCATTATCTTCTCTTCTTATTTTTTTTGCACTTGTTATATTTTCAAGAATGGATTTCATGTTCAAATAAACCTCGTAATCGTAAAAAAGTAGGTTTTTAGCTATGGGCATAGCAAAAGCAAATTTGGGATAGGATCCTATACTATAAGATATCCCCTCTAAACCCGAACATGAACGTTTCCTCTCATCCGGCTCAAATAGTTACAACAAAGGAAGGAGTTTTTGCTTTCCAACTCTATAAATTCTAGAAAATTCTCAAAGCAAAACAAAATATCTACTCCTTACTCAGTTCCAGTGCGGTAAGCTTCTACGTAATCTTTGAGACCAAATCCCTCTAATATCCATATTGAATTGAAAGTGGCATTGAAACAAAATTAGGTTAATATACGTGATTAGATTCCTAAGTTCAAACTACCAACCACATAAAAACTTTAAGAAAGAAGAGTAATGGTTACGTTACATTGTGAAGTTTATTACAATTCTTTTCTTTTGTGATAAACTGGTAATAAAAAGAACATATGCATATATGCTTATATTAGATTAAGAGTAGTAATAAAATAGCTTATCTTTACTTCATTATTACCGTAAAGATTAACGGATGGATGATAGAAGTAGTACATCCATTTATCACCCGACCCATTGTTATCCCTAGATAGAACAAAAGATTTGTACAGGTCAAACACATCATCATAGTTGGAACTAGGGGTGAACAAAAATATCCGATCCGAAAAATCCGAAGATCCGATCCGAAAAACCCGAATCCGAAGATATCCGGCAATTGGTGATCCGAGTCCAATCCAATCCGGACATATTTTTCGAAATATCGGATCGGATACGGATCGGGGTTTAGATGGAAAAGCCGGATCGGATATGTCCGATTATTCTAATAATAAATATCCGGATCAGATCGGATATTCGGATCGGATATCCGTCCGGATAAAATTGTCGGATATCCGGGTGCTCTCAGCCGGTTCCTTAAGACCTTCCCCCATGTAAATAATCTAACTTTGAAGATCCAAAATCGGAAGCAATAGTTGGACATCAATAACCGTCTAGTGGGTCGAACCGGTTTCCATTTTCAAAAACAAGAAATCCTTCAAGGGAATTTAAAACTAAATAAAACTTTACTTATCTACGAATCAATATATTTAAGCTTTGTCATTAATTATTTATAACTTTTTATTAGGATTAGTAAAAGTTCCTATTTTGTTAAAATAAATAAAATAAAATAAAACAAATATACATATTTACCTATCAATATTAACAAACTGGTATACAATAATTCAATTTTGTTGAGAAAATCTCATGCAAATCTTCTAACAAGATTTTATATATAAAGTAAAAGTGATATATATATATATATATATATATCTCTTATACATTAAAAGGAAGACCACCTACTTGCTACAGTGGTGGGCTTTCTTATTTTTGGGCCCACTTGCGCTACTACTGAGGTTAACAGATTGACAAAATTGAGTGACTTTCACTGGGCTGCTAAACGGCTTTTTGGCTGAGGAAGAGACAAGACCCGCTACTTCATGGATGCCAAGTCGCTCAAATATTAGGGTTAGCTGTCTCTCCTGTGTTACTTACCGCGTCCTCTTCTGATGAACTCTCACTGCACCTTCGACGCTATTACGCCCAGTGTTGGAAACGTGTGACTCCCTTGATGTGCCACGCCAAGGCTTTGATGGTCAACGTGGTTGAGTTTCCAAGGTACTGGCTTTAAATCCGCCCACATGCTCCTCCCAATGGTCATCTCTTCTTCACCTGGGAACATGTGTTTCTTTGGCCCTCCGCAGCTTCCCCTGGTTCTCACTCTCCTCATCGGCGACGATGGCGACTCCTCTATGCGTGTGCGGTCGCCACCAAAATCCACCTTCGGCTCTGTCTTGTAGATGGGTTTCGCTCTCCTTTGTTTTTGCTTCTCTTTGTGACGGTAAATCTTAATTTCGATGCCAATAATGCTATTGAAATTGTTCAACCCACTGATTACGATCCTAATTTCACATGCAGACCTCAATTCCGTGTTTGGTATCGTCAAAAAGGCTAATTGAGCTTTCTTCTACATTTCGTTTTACTTTATAAATTATTAGCTTCTTCTATGGGATGGAATTCACGCTTCACAATCACAACTACAATGGAGCCGAAAAGGTATGTTCTTCCGTTAAGTTTTCGGATCCTATTTAGATTTATGCATACATTTTGGCTCATGTACCTTCGGCTCTATTGATGTTAATTTGGCTTTCAAATAATCAGGATTGAAAAGGAAATCAGGAAGAAAGTAGATGCAATTGTTGCTCAGGTGAAGGTAAAGGAAAAAGATGCATTACCAGTCTATTTCAAGTCGTATAACAGTTTCTACTCATATTTAGAATTCCTAGAGTATTCATCATCTTTGAAATCCTTGCTCTTACTTTCCTTTGCATCACTATTGTCACATTGTGCATTAGCATCCTTAGTTTCTGACGCATTAAGTGATTCATATTGATTTGAACAGCGAAGATGAAGTAGAATGGGTAATGTATATGTTGTATGTGTGTTTGCGTAAGTTGGGATTTCACTGTCATAGAGAATGGATGTTAAGCTTATGTAGCTCGAATCTGACTTGACTACCCCAATCAGTTATCCATTCAAGGATTGAAACCCAGGTTGATTTCATCTTAGCAACATAAGCTATATTTCTCAAATCCTAAAGATCTATGATAGTACTACTATTAATCTCTCACAATATAACCTTTTCGATTGGACATAATTTGCAGGAATGTCTGTTCTTGCACAATTGGGTTGGTCCAACATGCGTCTGCCTGTTCTCTACACAATGTCATGGCCTGATCGAGCATCTTGTTTCTATTGCTTTGGCTAATATAGGAGACTGCGTGTATAACATATATGTCCCTTAATACTAGGTTTTTTTGTGTGTTCGAGGAAATTAGTGTTTGTGTTGCTTTTTATAGTATACATTGTGAAGTTTGATAATATAGGTGACTGCGTGTAGAACATATATGTTGTTCAATTACCGCCCCCACAAAATTTCGGAAACATGCACTGTCTCAATGTACACAGGCTCGATAATTAAATCTCATGTACCCAGGCTTGAAAATTATTTAAATAACATACGGCTTACAAATCAAGCTGCGCGCGTGCGAAGCACGCGCTGGCCTTCCTAGTATATATATATATATATATATATATTCCTAGTATATATATATATATATATATATATATATATATATATATATATATATATATATATATATATATATATATTGAGGTATAAATATAATATTCTAACAATATTTTTTTATAAAATTTTAATATCATACGTAATACATAAAAGTAAAAATATTATAATATTTTTATTTAGACAATTTTTGTGCAAGCACAAAACTAATAAAATTGAAGTTCTGAGTAACCATAATAATCTCGCCCCATTTGTCGTCAATTTGGGCCAATTGAATAGCCCAACTAACGGCCCACATACACCCAACAATTTGTAGCAGTTTCCATTTATACCCTCAGATCCGCTTTTCTCCCTTCCGCGTCCCAAAAAGACAATTCCGTTCACCCTAACGGCTAGTTTTTATCCCACAAGTTTACAAAAATCCCGAAGATCTCTTATTTTCTCTCTCCATTTCAAAATCTCCTTTCCTCACACAGCTGTATACTTTCCTCGAAATAAGCTAATTGAATGGAGAAGCTGAAGATGAAGCTAATTGCTGAAGATTTCGAAGAGGAACCGTTCTACGAGGAGATTGAAGCTCCTAGATTTGTAGATTTAACTCGCTCAGATCCACTCCTACCCGATGATCGCTATTGGTTCTGTTCTCGAGTTGGTCAGTGTTGTCCTTATTTAGATATAAAATTTCCTTATGCAGATTGGATTAATTTTGTGTTGAATTCAGCTACCGAGCTCTATTTCCAGCATATATTTAAAGCAAGAAGGAATGTATGTTGATAGTCGATAGATTAATGAATCTGTTACCTATTTCATTTCGATTTTAGGGCACTGTGTTCGGATCGGAGATCCTGGACAATATTTAGTTACTAAATTTGAACATTGTGTGTTGTGGTTATAGATTTCGGACATTGTTAAGCTGCTAATTTGGAAATGCCCTTTCCTTGAGCAATTTAAGATCGATATGTGCAGTTTGTGTGTGAAATAAATATATTGTGGTGGATAAATACTTGCTTATTGAATGATGTTTTCTTAACTTCTTATTGTAGTGTACTACCAGCTAGAGTGAGTCTTTTTATGGTTTGGAATGCCCTATTAAAATGTTATTTGATCTGCACAGCTGTTCTCAGTTTCTCTTTGTTTGAAATAGCGGCTGATATTTCTGCTGATGGCTATTAGGATGTGATCTAAAGCACGAAGAAGAGTTGGATCTGGAAGCTATATCCAAAAATTTTGTTCTTAGGGTAAGTTATTGGTGCCCACATTTGAGTAAAGACTAGAAAATGGAATCTATCCATCAAACATCTGTTTCAAGTTTCTGTGAAATCACTGTAGGCAATGGCAGCTAGGAGTCCAAATCTGAAGTTTCAGAAAGCTCTAAGCAAGAGACAGAGGTAAGTAAAATGCAGTTAAGATTGATCGTCTTGGAATTAGTATTTTGTAACCTTTGTATAGAAATATATATTTGATACATATTACATGTTTGTTTCAGTGAGAACAAGAAATGCCCACTTTCAGCACCTCCAAAACCTTCCAAGTCTAGGATACCGAAACTGGCATTGTTATCTTCGGTTTCTCGGAAGCTTATTGTTGATTCTAAAGATACAATACAACCACCTCTAAATTCCAATTCAACACCTAAAGCGAGAGTGAAGCATGTAGCTGCAAAGTACATGACTACTCCTAGGGTAAAAAAACCAGTTGCTGAGTCCAAACCCTTTAACAGTGTTAGAAACCTGCCAAGAACAACTTCTGGGATTTCAAAGACACAGTTGGTTGCAAAGGCTTTGTCATTCACTTCACCTAAGAAGGTTGTTAAGACAAAAGCTGTTGAAAATCCAAGCACTACCCCAATAAAGAAGTTATGCAGTGCCATGAAGAAGCTTGAGATTACTAAACAGAAGAAAGGTACCATCACCGGAGAATCGCGCAGCAAGAAACTGCTCGGCTACATAAAGCCTCAAGAAGACAATGAAAAGTCTTCTAGAAGTGGTAACAGTAAGAAAGTGCTTGGTGTCACCAAAACTCAAGAAGAGAACAAAAAGTCCTCTAGAAGTGTTAACAGTAAGATCAAAGGAGTTGCACAGAAAAAGAGTAACACCAAGCCTCCAGAAGAGGATGAAAAGTCCTCTAGAAGTGTTAACAGTAAGAACAAAGGAGTTGCACAGAAAAAGAGTAACACCAAGCCTCGAGAAGAGGATGAAAAGTCCTCTAGAAGTGGTAACAGTAAGAAAGTGCTTGGTGAGACCAAAACTCAAGAAGAGAACAAAAAGTCTTCTAGAAGTGTTAACAGTAAGACCAAAGGAGTTGCACATAAAAGGAGTAACACTAAATCTGTGCTTTGTGAAGTAGGAACTGGAGATATGTCAAATCAGCGCATGGATGTTAACAAAACGGAAATAAGCTGTTCATCTGGACCATGTTCAGAATCATCAAAGCCAGAAAATGGTGAAGTTTCATCAGAAACTACAAAGTTTGGATCAAATTCGTCACAACAATCCACCGAGGAAAGGATAGTAGATCCTCAGAATTTGGGAGTTGAAGCTCAAAGAACCAATGACAACCACAGTAATGAAGAAAGTGGGAATGAACAAAATCCAAGCAATGGTGAAAAGGAAAATGCACCATTTTGTGACCTCAATAGGTATAAAAGCAAGGAGAAATCTTTACCTGGTTGCTTGCATCTAGTTTTTGTTTTGTGAAAGAAAATTCATTTTCTCTAGCCTACTTTACAGGGCTTCCACTGTCAACCGTGGCCAGTCAGGAGGAGATCATGGTGGTGTTCAGCAGGAACCATCCAAGAAAACTAAGGTAGTGATCCTTTTCTATCTTTATTTGTCTATAAAATTTTGTTTTTTGATTTGTTTGTAAATGTCATGTATAAAAGTGTTAAGTTTAATCTTCTCTATATATACTTAAAAACGCTGACAGGTATTGAAAGAAAACCGCTCTGGTTGCGCAGAAGTCCAGGGAGTTAAGTATAAAAAACAGAAAACGACCAATCCGAAGCCTTTTAGATTAAGAACAGATGTGAGATGAAATCTTTGAACCCCATTTCTACTGATTATTAGCTTTATATGCTGTTATCTGATAACTTTCTGACTTTCCGCATGATTTGTACAGGAAAGAAGCATCCTTAAAGAAGCAACCCTTGAAAGAAAGCAACAGGAGGAAGAAAATCAAGTGAGTTACTCATACTATGAGAATGAAGCTTGTTGTGTAGGAGAAAACGAGCCAATTGTACTAATTACATGGCTTCCTTGTGTGTAGATAAACGTAAACATCATGGTTCAATCTGAGGGCGGATTGCGTAAAGACATGAACAACAAGTCCAATAAGAATCAAGAAGCTTTGATGAGGACTAAACTTCCAAATAGATCAGCTTCCACAAAACACAAGCTTGCATCATGTAAATTTCAGCAAAAAGATGCAAACAACAACAAGGTTTCCACTTCAACAAGGTTGACGACATCTCTTCGAAAACGCGAGCAAAGGACTTTGCAAAGGCAAGGAGGATTGCCTAACAACAAAGCATGTTCATCTCTTGTGAAGAGCACAAGATAAAAAAGGATTGCTGGACAAATGTCCTTTTTAACTTAATTTGTGTAAGAGTGCATTTGTTGCTAGTTTGAATGCATAACATATGCATGTTGTTTTCAAGTTTGCCTTATTGAACAAATGTGTGTGGTTTGGACAAATAAGAAGGATCTTCAGTTACACATCTCTATTAGAAATTATTTTATATATAGAAGCATTTTCCAATTTCTCTCTTATAAATTCTCAGCCGTCAGATTCAAATCTTCCTTTCCCCTACACTTTGATCCATTTCTATCGACTTCGCTTAACTCTGCCTGCGATTCCAATGGCGGCACAACCCCATCCCAATTCCCTGCCGAATTTGGAGCGAAGAGAGCTCGGGAAAACTGGTCTCAAGATTAGTAGCGTCGGATTCGGCGCCTCACCTCTCGGCAACGTCTTCGGCCCCGTCTCCGATGAGGTCGCTGTCTCCACCGTCCGCCGTGCCTTTGAACTCGGCATTAACTTCTTCGACACTTCTCCGTGAGTTTTTTAGCTTTCTAATTCATTTTTCTGCTTATTCATGAACAGACGATTCTGCGTTTCTCTTTAATTTGTGGATTAAGCTTCTGGAAATTTTCGAATGCTTATTTTATGTGCTGCGCTGAATTCCTTTGGTGATTTAGATTGAATTGATGGATGAATCGGTGCTTTTTCTTAGGTATGTTCTAGTTGGTTAGGGTGGAGAAATTGATTTGTTTCTTTCAATTGTTCGAGTGAGGCTATGTAATTATTATGGTGGAACGTCGGTAGGCTTTGATTTTCGATATGCATTATCGCTGGGTCATCTAAACAAAACAAAGGACGTGAATTGATGAGCGGTGTCTCCAATGTGCAAACAAAAATTGCCGTAGCTTGCATGTTTAGCTAGGAATGGCCATCTCCTTACTGTTGAATCCCATTTTTTTCTTGTCGATTTTGCTCCACTCTCCTTTTCTTTTTAAAATTTGATCCATAGTACCTGTACCAAATCTTATGCAGCATAGGGTGCTTAATTTCGTGGAAGTGCTATAGAACCTACCTACCTAGCAGTTCCGAAGATACTGACTCTTATGTGAACCTTTCCACATCTCATATTCTCATTATAAAGCCATACTCACCACCTCCTTCATTGGAGCTAGGCAAGTAGGCATGATATAACGTTATAACCCATTCTGTTCACTAGTTTGTTAAACCATCACCTACAAATTTGACACGACAACTGGCAGCCTTCGCCAGTTACCACCACCTGTGGCACCCAGCATCACTTACAAGTTGCAGTCATGGAAACCACTCGCAGATATATGACCATCATTGGGACTCACAACTTATTGGCAGATAAACTGGATAATATTGAAGTCAGGACATGCAAAGGTGGTTAGAAGAAATTAGTGAACTAAAACCAACACTTGATTTTCATTTTTTAAGCCCATTAAGGTCATTGTAGTATATCACGTGAAACAGGCAATACAGTAATATTCTATATTTGTTTGGTTTAATCAAGGAATGGCATTTTGCGTATGTGGATGCCACAAGCTGTGGCTGGGTAGGGTGACAGGTGTTACTGGTAGGGATTACAGTGGGATCACCCAGCTGTAAGCTCCGTGCTATACTGGTCCGAAAGTTATTCATGACTGTTTGTTTGCAAAGAAAGTTGGACGATGATCATTTTTTCTCCACTCAATTTAAAGCTGCGAGGGAACAAACAGAAAAAAAAAATGGTAGGTAACAAACTTTACTGAAAGAGGCATAGAGAATCGAAAAGAATTACAGAGAGCTGGGTAGGATGGTCAGTTTACATATACCTTACTCCCTTATGGATTTCAAGAGTTTCATCTGTCGTGTATAACTTCACCATGTAGAATTTCCCTGTTTAGTATCTAAAGTATTACTTCACTCCTTACAGAGGTGCTCTCCTAATTACAGAAGGGGTTGTATCAAGTGTTCAGGTTATTTGGCTGTTCATGGCCTCATAGCTGATTCATGTAGTTCTACTGATGAAAAGAGTTGTGTATTGTTTGTGTTAGTGCTTGATCAAGCAATCCCAAGCTCTTCACAAGGTTTGATGGTTGTTTGTAGTTAACGTCTGTAGCTCTTTTGTATGTTATTTATAAACAATTGGAAAACTGAAAGAGCTGTATACAGTGACTATTGTGCTTTTGTGTTGATCTTTTGGTGTCTTCTGATTCTAGGTACTATGGCGGTACATTGTCCGAGAAGGTTCTTGGGAAGTGTCTAAAAGCACTTGGAGTTCCAAGAAATGAGTATATTGTGGCCACAAAATGTGGCCGCTATGTTGATGGCTTTGATTTTGGTGCTGAGAGGGTTACAAGAAGTATCGATGAAAGCTTAGCTAGGCTGCAACTTAATTATGTCGATATATTACACTGTCATGATATTGAGTTTACTAAGCTTGATCAGGTGCTTAACCCTGTCTAATTCCCCATTTGTGCACACATGCTATTTTTATTCATGGTTTCACTTATGTTTTATTCTTCCATGATTTATTGAGAAATTTGTTTGCATAGTAACAACTGAACTCTTTCTTTTGTGCTTTTTTTAATAATAGATTGTGAATGAGACAATTCCTGCCCTTCAGAAAATAAAAGAATCTGGGAAGGCTAGGTTTATTGGTATAACAGGACTTCCATTGGAAGTATTTACCTATGTTCTTGATCGAGTACCACCAGGGTCAGTTGATGTAATTTTGTCATATTGCCACTATTCTTTAAATGATTCGACACTAGAAGATTTGCTTCCTTACCTGAAAAGCAAGGGCGTCGGCGTGATCAGTGCTTCACCCCTTGCAATGGGACTTCTCACAGAGAGTGGTCCTCCAGAATGGCATCCAGCTTCACCGGAACTCCAGGTGACCTGTTAATTTGCCTGTTTACCAGTAACTATTTCCCCCTTTTATTTAATGGAACATATGAGACATTTAGCCTTTGTCCAAATGAAGGTGCTATGCTCTTTCCCACATCAACGAAATGCCAATATCTAATTCATGTAATAATTACCGGAAGTGAGAGGAAATTAAATCTTTTCTGGATAAAATGGTCTTATCGTGATTTTTTTTTCTGTTTGAAGTAAGCAAGCTTTGGCAAGTTAGAGGTTTTAGTTTATACTCGAAGTTTCATGTAAGCTTCTTTTGTGAAGGAGGCATATTCAATCTTAGTTTTAATTGCAGGATGCATGCAAAGCTGCTGCCATTTACTGTAGAGAAAATGGGAAAAACATATCAAAGCTAGCTATGCAATACAGCTTGACAAACAAAGACATTTCGACTGTGCTTGTTGGTATGAACTCTGTTAGACAGGTCAGTTCTATGATCTAATTAATGTTTCATGATTTGAAGTTCAAAATTGCTTACATCCATCCAACTTTATTTCCTTTCAGGTAACCCATCTAGTTTTTTAAGTTGACATGGTGTTAAATGACCTTATGTACTGGACCCCCTAAGCACCTTTGAACTCAACTTACTTGACTTGAATGACAAGTCTAATTCCAAACATGTAAATTGATATTACCAAACCTAAACACAATACATGAATTTCAACTTACCTGACCTGAATGACAAGGAAAGAATTGAATTAACTTTTTCAAACATGTATTCTAACCATTTGATACGGAAAGATCATAACAGAATCTTGTCAGTTACAAGTATCTTAAAGGCAAATATTACAGCTTGCAGATTTGCTGTCTTCTTTTGTTATGCATATAATCACCATACTAATGATCTCTACTTATGACAGTTTAGTGCTTTTAAGTTTAATGTTTATTTGTACCTCTCTAGCTTGTGAGCATGAGCTGGAGATCTGAATGCCATATCTTGAAGATAACAATCTTTCTTTTTCTTTTTGTTTCCTTTATATTGTTCTTCCCTACTTTAATTATATAAATATATTCAAAATAGGACAGTACTGAACTCAAATTCATATATTTTATTAATGAAAAATTGATGCTGCTGATATTGTCATGCCTAACAATCCTGTGTTGATTGCATAAGGTGGATGAAAATGTAAAAGCTGCTTCGGATCTTGAATCAGAAGGGATTGATAAAAGGGCACTGACCGAGATCGAAGCTATCCTGAAACCTGTAAAGAACCAAACATGGCCTAGTGGCATTCAATACAAGTAAAATCTTTGTGGGACAATTGCATCTTAAAACTTTACATGGATCGTCCATTTGCTACAATTGAACTCTATGATTATGAACTTACCATTGTTTTTTTATGTTCATGTAATCCTATTTCGCCTCGGCTTCTCTGTTGTTTGCCCAAGCTTGTATGATGAAATGTAATTTGGTCAAAATAAGGTAGTGTATTTGATCATGGTGTAATAAGTAATAAGTAGCAAGTACAATACGCTCTTGTATCACATGAAATTTTCTGCTTTCCCAAAAAAAAAACCCCATACATTCTCTCCAAAAAATGCCCCAGGAAAATAAATCATGGAGTAGTTGATGATATGGAGAAGAAAACGAATAACCGCATCTCACTCCATCTATAATGCTATTTATGCACAGTATTTCTATAATTATTTGCGTACCGACTCCGTCTATATAGCTTTTTGATACATTCCATTCCGTCTATAATCTTATTTTAATCTTACTTTCTATTTTCCTATAAAATATTTGAGAAAAAATAAATTACTAAAAGATATTATTGGTTTATTTGTGAAGGAGTAGAACCCACTATATTTTGCACTCTTTGAAGATGACGTCTATATTTGAATACACTGAGAAAATACATGTATGTAGGAATTTGTTTTTAAAGGAGTGTAAAATTTAACCCAGTGAAAAGGATGTAGATAGTCTAATGAAATGATTTGTTTAAAATTCATTTATGTTTGATTATCGAAAATTGATACTTAAGTTAAATTTATATTTTGCATCTTTAATGTTTATATAATTTTAAACTTAATGTTCTCCTATACAACTATGTTTTAGGTTGGATAATCTAAAAAAATTGAACCGATTTAACCACTTTCGTTTTCCAAAAAAAAACTATTTTTCTCGTAACTGACTAGTCAAGGTGGAAAAAAAAGGATTATCAAGACTAAAAAATAAAATTATTAATTGATAAATAAAATGTATATAACCAATCATAAAACCAAAACACGAGTTTTGGACTTTTTTCATGTTTCAACAACTGAACGCTCTCTTTTACTGTCTTCAACAACTGCTTTCAACTGCTTCATGAACGACGGTTCTCCGGCCCAAGTGCCACCTAACATGATCCGACCACCACCACAACCACCAGAAGTGGAGATGGAGGTTCCTAGCACACCTCCTACGGGTACAAATGATATAAATATGGATGTTGAGCAGCAATGTTCTAAGTCTGCTGAGGGTTCTGCAACAGTGTGTAGTCCTGCACCTAATGGGACAGATGCTGCTACGGAGTCCATTACGTCTGAACAGCCGCCTGTGCCTACTACTGGAATAGAGGTCACTCCACCAAAACAAACCTGGAAGGAAGTAGCTACTAGTGGTGGAGGTTTAGGGCAACAACGGACTATTTTGGACAAAGATTTTATGCAAGGTAAAATTAGCCTTGTTTATCCTGAGGGAGAGGATGGTGACCCTTCTGTTCTGCTTGATGGTGAGGTTGAAGCTGCCTTGAATAAGGTTTGGGAAAGATCCATTGTATTTAAGGTTATTGGGTTCCCCATTACTTTTCCTGTTATGGAGAGAAGGGTTAGGGATATGTGGAAATATGGTAGCTCTATGCAAATTGTTGATTTATCCAATGGTTACTTCATGGCTAGATTTGATAATGAGGCAGACCTTCTCTCTATCCTTACAGGGGGTCCTTGGGCAGTCTTTGGACGATGCTTGTCTCTCAGGAGATGGACCCCGTCCTTTCGACCATCTATGGAGATTGCTTCGGCACCGGTCTGGGTCCGTATTAAAGATCTACCCATTCAATATTACGAGGAAACTGTGTTATGGCGTATGGCTTCTGGGTTAGGGGTTCCTATTGTAGTTGACCCTAAAACGCTATACTCGAATAGAGGTCGATTTGCTAGAGTTTGTGTCGAGATCGAGCTGGCAAAACCGTTAAAGAAAACGATCTCTATTAGTGGTTATAAGTGTGTACTGGAATATGAAGGGCTTCAAACGGTGTGTTTTCGATGCGGAATTTATGGGCAATTGGCTCCTAATTGTATGTTTCAATCTGGTGGTAGTAAAGCTACTCCTGTGGTCATGCCTAAGGACAATCATGAAAAGGTTACTCCGATTTTGATTTCGGATGCTACATGCTCTAAAGTAACGGATCATAATCAAGAGCCACAAGGGTATGGCCCTTGGATGCTAGTGACTAAGAAGGGAGCCCATTCCAAAGGTAAATCTAGATCCCATAACAGTGTCCTACCTGGCATCACAATTTCAAGAAGGTCATCTGGACCTACGGTAACTCCTCGCACTGGGATACAGGCTTATAGCAGTGGTTCACGAAAAGGTAAAGAAAAGATTGATGAAGTAACAGATGGTATTGCAGGCTCGACATCATCAGTTGCGAGAGTTGTTGTTATTCGAGGAAAAGATAAGATTGAAGAGTCTGTAACAGATGTTAGATTCACTGCTACAACTTCACAGAATAAGCCGAAAGCGAAAGATTTGCACAGTAATACTGTGGAGGGGTCGAGTACAGATGGGAAGAGTAAGGAAGTTCGTAATAAGAAAAGAAATAAGTTGCGTGCCCTAGCTCGTAAAAAAGTTTTTGCAGTTCAAACTACGTCCATCATGGCGCCGGATGCTTTAATTGTGGGTAAACGTCAAAGACAGGATTTGGATTTGCCTTCAGTTGCGATTGATGATCCACTTCCCGTTCCTCAAGTTATGGGTACTGATATGGAAAGCACTCCGACACAGGTTACTGATGTCCCAGAGAGTCTCACACAGCCAGCTAGTGTGGACGTGGATATGAGCGCTACTGTCGTTATCGACAGGCATGCATGATTGATTACGTGGATCTTATTTGTCCATTCCAATGAATTGCTTATTCTGGAATGTTTGCGGAGCTCGTAAGAATGGGTTCCGTAGGGCTATTAAATATCTTTGTAAGCATCATAAGATAGATATCCTTGCTGTTTTAGAACCGAAGATTTCAGGATCCGAAGCTCAACGTGTGTGTGATCGGATGTTGTTTACGGGTTGTGTTCGTGTGGAAGCTACGGGATTTCAAGGGGGAATTTGGCTATTATGGTATGATGACCTCATCCAGCTTACTATTATCCATACGGATGATAACTTTGTGCATGTTTCTATCTCTCGAGGGTTACAAAAGTTTCATTTTTTTGTGGTTTACGCTCCTCCGACGGTGAACCGGAGAAAGGACTTTTGGAATCGCTTGGATTTAGAGGTAGTAAATGTGGATGGCCCTTGTTTAATAGGTGGTGATTTCAATTGTATTCTTTCGTTGGATGAAAGGGAGGGTGGTGTCAGTGGCTTACATAAAGATTCTCATATATTCCAATCTTTTATCTATTCTCATGGTTTGATTGACGTGGGCTTCACGGGATCGGCATTTACTTGGAGTAGGGGTTCGGAACCGAATCGCGTTACTTCCAAGCGCTTGGATCGGATATTGATGAATAAGGAGGCTAGATTGGAATGGCCTGATGCTTCAGTTCGACACTTGCCACGTTACTCTTCCGATCATTCACCCTTGTTGTTTTGTTTTGAATCTCCTAAAATTTTACGATGTAAACGACGACCTTTTCGGATGGAAGCGGCATGGTTAACTCATTCCGAGTTTGTGCCGTTGGTTGAACGGGTTTGGTCTTCTCATGATGAGGTATGTCCTTCTCTTGCTAGTCTTAAATTTAAACTAATCCGTTGGAATCGCCGTGTTTTTGGTAATGTATTTCGCAGGAAACAGGAAATCATGGACCAAATTAGTAAGGTTCAAAGTGACCCTACTTTTGCTAACTCTTCACAACTCCTAGATTTAAATTCAAAATTGATTACTGAGTTGGAGGTCATGTTAGAGAGGGAGGAACTTATTTGGCTGCAAAAATCACGTGAAAGTTGGTTGATAGATGGTGACCGTAATACTTCTTTCTTTCATTTATCAACTATTATTAAAAGACGGCGGAATAGAATTGAAGGGCTCATTCTGGATGACGGTAATTGGGAAACGGATGATGAGAAATTGGAAGCACATGCGACAGAGTGGTTTCGGTTGATGTATACATCTTCAGATATAGGAGGTGTTGACTGGAGTAGTGTGGACTATACCTATCCGGTTATTGATTCTGTTGATTGGAATAGATTGCAACTGGAACCGAATGGCAATGAAGTTTGGAAGGCGGTCAAATCTATGGGAAAGTATAAAGCTCCGGGTTTAGATGGATTCCAACCTCTGTTTTATCAACGTTGTTGGAATATTGTGGGAAGTTCAGTTGTTGCTGCGGTCCGTAAATTTTTTGCAACTTCACGTCTTCCAGAGGGCCTTAATGATACTCTTCTCTGTTTAATTGCTAAAGTTGGATCTCCGGAGAGAATGGCTCAATTTCGGCCTATCGCCTTATGTAATGTCCTTTACAAAATTATTACTAAGGTTTTAGTGCAACGTATGCAAGGAGTTATGGGTGATCTTGTGGGACCTACACAGGGGAAGTTTTATTCCGGGTAGGCTTATTCAGGATAATATTATCCTTATGCAGGAGATTATTCATTCAGCTCAGCGTAAGAGAGTGGGACGAAAATGGATGATTATGAAAATTGATCTTGAAAAAGCTTATGATCGGCTAAGTTGGAGTTTTGTGATTGATTCTCTAAGATGGGCTGGTTTCCCGGAAAATTGGATTGCTATGATACATGAATGTATTTCAACTCCCCGAATGCATGTACAATGGAATGGTGAGGTTGCTACTCAGTTTATTCCTGAAAAGGGATTACGGCAAGGTGATCCGTTATCTCCTTATCTTTTTGTGCTTTGCCTAGAGCGATTAAGTCATCTTATTCAACAAGCTGTTGCTAGTGGGGATTGGCGTCCTATCCGGTTATCTAGAAATGGACCACCGTTGTCTCATATGTTCTTTGCCGATGACATATCTTTGTTTGCTGAGGCTTCATGTGCTCAAGTGAGAGTGGTTATGAACATCATTGATAGGTTTTGTAGAGCTTCTGGAGAAACTATTAATATTGCAAAATCAAGTATCCATGTATCTCCTAATGTTAACGATGATTTAAAACTTCGTATTCATCAGTTAAGTGGAGTGGCCGTTAAATCGGATTTTGGAAGATATCTTGGGATGCCTATTCTGCAGGGAAGGGCCAAGGGATCGGATTTTGAGTTTATTTTGGAAAAGATGTCAGCTAAGCTTAGTGGATGGAAGCGACGGATTCTAAGTTTTGCGGGAAGGGTTACTCTCACACGGTCTGTTCTGATGACAATACCTCAATATACTATGTCAACTATTATTATTCCGGCAAGTGTTGCTAAGCGAATTGATAAATGTTGTCGAGATTTTATTTGGGGGAGCTCTTCTGAAAAGAAACGCATGCATATGGTCAATTGGAATGAGGTGTGCAAACCAAAGGAAAATGGTGGTTTAGGGATTACTAAAGCATCGGTTTTAAACCTTGCGTTTGCTGGGAAGATTGCTTGGAGATTTTTGACAGAATCAGGACCATTGTGGATCAACGTCTTTAAAGCGTTGTATACTAACCGTTCGAGATTACTTCATACGAGACATTCCTACGGCTGGAGAGCTGTTCTTAAAGGGTTATACATGGTGATTGCTCCTCATTCGAAAATGATTATTGGTGATGGCCTTCACACGAGTTTCTGGCTGGATAGCTGGGTTATGCCTAGCCCTCTGCGGTATGTTGCTAATCGCACGATTACTGCTGGTGAAGAAGGGTTGCTTGTTCGTGAACTATGGGATGATGTTAGCGGCTGGCGTTGGGCTGATATTGAAGGGGCGTTAGCAACTGAGTATTGTCAGGCTATAGCTTCGATATGTATCGATACGTCCAAGCGTGACGAGCTTTCATGGCCGTTTTCTCAATCAGGTGCTTACACTATTGCATCTGGCTATTGGGTTTTATCCCACGCCATTGATTTCCAATCTAGCGACCGTGAAGTTTTTCGGCGTATTTGGAGGTTGAAGATTCAGGAGAGAGGCAGAATCTTTTTGTGGAAGATATTATGTGGGGGCGTTCTAACTAATAGGGAGAGATTTCGGCGGCATCTTTCGGTTGATGATTCTTGTACGATATGTGCTGGAACGCCAGAAGATCTCCTACATTTATTTAGAGATTGCCCAATGGTGAAGAAGATGTGGAACGATCTCAACGCAGCAAGGATGTATCCGGGTTTCTTTGAGCAACCATTTAATACTTGGATTAGAGGTAATGTTTTCAACAATATTGTTTATGATTCAAGTTATGTGTGGTGTGATATTTTTGCAGAAGGCCTGTGGTGTCTATGGAAATGGAGGAATCGTTTGGTGTTCGATGAGATCGTTGTACCGAATAAGCATTCTTTTGTAGTACAACAAATAAAGGATTACTATACAACTCGGAAGCGGAGATTAAATGAAGTTGGATTGAAGAGGACGGAGGCTTCATTGCCAATTTTTATTTCATGGATTCCCCCACCTCGAGATTGGATGAAAATTAATACAGATGGTGCAGTGAAGACAAGTGGAGCAGCAGCAGCTGGGTGTGTCATTCGTGATCATGAAGGTGGGTGGCATCGGGGTGGCGTCCATAATATTGGAACATGCACAGTTCCAGTTGCGGAATTGTGGGGTGTTGCCCAAGGGCTTAAATTAGCTTGGGAATCTGGGTATCGACAGGTTATTCTCGAAACAGATTCTCAGCTAGTTACTATTCTCCTTGGAAAAAATCTACCTCGGTGTCATCCTCTTTCTAGCCTGGTACATTTATGCCAAGGCTTTATTCAAAGAGCTTGGTCAATCCAAGTTCGTCACATTTACCGTCAAGGTAATAGTGTAGCTGATTTTCTAGCTTCGTTAGCTTTTTCTTTCGAACCTGGATTTCATGTATTGTGTGACCCTCCGGAGGGTGTTTTAGTTTTCTTGTTAAATGATGTGAGGGGCAAGGCTATCCCCCGTATGCTGAATAATTAGCCACTATTTTATTTATAAAAAGCGCGACTAGATGCGCGGAGACCACTGACTCTCCTTCCTACCAAAAAAAAAAAAAAAAAAAAAAAAAAAAAAAAACACGAGTTTTGGACGAGAATTGAACAAACGATTTGTACCTTATCTTTTCTTTATTTTGGTTGAACCCATAAGACCAACACAAATATTCAAAATATATTACATATGTTGTGCCGTTATAAATAAATTTTTGTTAATTTTAATTTAATTTTTTTGTTTAGTCAATCTAAAAAGATGAGATACTGTTATTTTTTTCTAAATAAATATATATAACCAATCATAAAATAAATACGTTTTATTTTATGATTTTCAAATGCCTTTAAACACACGTCTCCAAGTTTAACTAATTTATATCGGATTAATTACTCTCTTTTATTGTACGTTCAACTTAGTGATGTCATGAGTCATTACTCATACGACACGAATCTCCATTTTTGTGCTTCTGCTTTCTACATAGACAAAATGTACATCTCAAAGGTCAAACATCATCCTAAAGTAATATTTATTCTAATTTTCTAATACAAATATCCAAGCTTCTTCATATTTTAATGAACCACATTATTATGTAAAATTAACCAATAAAAACACGATGTTTCCATTTATGTGTCGTATTGTGCCATTATTGAAGTACTGTCAAACGAATTATTGTCACATATCATATGAATATTTATTAATTTCAATTTGTATATACGAGTTGCAACTTAGACTTTTATTTATGTCTAATTTATTTAACGAAAATAAAAAATAACTATAAATTAAATCAACAACTTAAAAAAACAATGCAAAAATCTTCAAATACACATTTTTTTTAAACCTGTCACGATGTTAATCTTAAAAAGTAGAGATATCCATATTTATCTATAAAATATATAATATTAGGAGGTTGTTCATGTAAGATCATTATTGTGGTAAGGCTGTGCGCTTGACATATATCCTAAATTTTTTTTTTTTTTTTATTTTTTTACAAAATATAATCCGGATACTTTTAACTATAATGAATTACCATGCTATAAGTTATGCACTATTCTCTTATAAACTTTAAACTATTTCACATATAGTTCACGAACTATTACTTTTTAATATATTATATTAAATTATTTATAAATTAATCGTTTATATGTTATGAACTATTATGTTATAATTCACGAACTATTCTTTTATAAGTTATGCACTATTCCTCTATAAGTTTTGCATTATGAACAATTTTATTATAATTCATGAACTGTATTTTTATGAGTTATACATTATTCCTTTATAAGTTTACCATCATTTTCATTCGTTAATATGTATATAAAATTTTTTTGGAACACGTTTCAGCCGCACATTCTTACCGGAAATTAAAGGTCTTACCTGAATAGTTGCCTATAATGTTGTAACATAAATATCATTCTCATATTCCACTCTTTCCATGCTCTCGTGAATTTTCTAATATTCTATATTATTTTTTCCTTTTTTTAATGATTTGTTTAAATATGGATTTTCGATTCATAATAATTCTATGTGCCGTGAATAAAATTTGAGATTTTGGATAAAACCTTTATGTGTCAAATATTTGAAAATAACCAATTTCCTTTTTAGTCGTACAAGTTTCTACCCTATTTAAGAAAATCAAAGGATGATTTGTCAAAAGTAAAGATAAAACTTGCAACTGTAAACAAAAAACAGAAAATCAATTTTAAAAAAGGAAAAAATAGAAACCAAAACAAATCTATCCTCTTCTGCGTGCCACGTGTCCTAGTCGTGATCTGCTAGCGTCTTCCACCACCGCCCCAACGCGCTGTAACACTGATGTTTTCAGTTTCCAGAGTTTGAGCCTACAAAACTTGCGCTTTTTAGGCAGACTATAAAATTAGGGTTCCTGAAAGCGAGAGCTCCGTCGTCGGCATTTCAATTAAGCTTTCGGTTGTGGAGAGAGGGAGAAGAAGGAGGAGGAAGGGAGTTGTTTATTAATGGCGGTGGAGTACTCATGTTGCGAAACGCATTTTTTCATTAATATAGCGATTATAGTGTTTCTGGTGGTGTTTGCTGGTATGATGTCGGGACTTACGCTTGGTCTTATGTCGATGAGTCTTGTCGACCTTGAGGTTCTCGCGAAGTCTGGAACCCCTAGCGATCGTAAACATGCTGGTACTGGACTTTTTTTTTTATCCTTGTGGTTCTTTTCAATTTGTTTCCGAATTTGGATTTTTGTATTGATTTGTTGATTGATGACACGTGCTATCGCTATATGTGTGCGTTTTGTTTTGATTAGATTGTATAGTGGTGGCTTTTTTTGGATGATATTTGTTTTACGAAAGAGGATGGTAATTGATATGCAAATGATGAAACAATATGTGTTGAGCTACCTTCCTGCGCAAGTTGAGTTTCTGAATTGAGAATGAAGGTGAATCACTATAGGGTAGAGACATTTTAACTTTGGTAGGCAACTCTAGGAACGATACTTTAGAATTTGCAAGTCTTCTGTTCAACTTGGCTTGGTGAAATATTTCGATTTGAACTCTGAAGGTTTATGAAATCTGACAATTATGTTGTTGCGAAGTGTAGCAATTATTGGAAGAACGGTTTCGTTACTCACAACCACCGATTCCGTGGTTATTTCTCATTGAACTTGATGCTCTCATCATCATATGGTTGTTACTCAAAATTAATTGGAGTTTCCCTTATAATTTAATCAATCATGACCACCCTAAATCACTATGAGGGGGTAGTATACTAACATTTGGACTTAGAATGAGGCAATAAGTGCTTCACTAGACCACGTTTTCTGGTTTTCTTCAATCCTTCTTGTGGATGTAAAAAAGGATGGTTGCATTACTTCATATCATATTGGATGGGGACGGATAAAAAAAGTTATATTTTGCAATGCAAAATCTCCCCTCGGTTCAGTGAAGAAAGAGGGAACCTGAATTGAAGAATAGGAAATTATTTTTATTTTTAAATTCAACCTAGGCCCCTCTAATAAATGCTAAGTGCTACATGTATCGAAGAATCTGCCTTAGTTTGAATTTTGGGAAAAGGGGACATAGGCCGTCTTCAAGTCTCTAGAAAGTTTATTGAGAATCGAATGGGCTGTCCACTGCTGTAGTTCGGTTAGTAGCACGGCTTGTAAGTCTCTAGAAAATTTATTGAGGATGAAATGGGCTGTTCACTGTTGTAGTTTGGTCAATAGCACAGCTTGTATAATTGTCTTATGTAATGCTTGTTAACAAGCGGCCATGGACACCCGTTGACAACCTCTTTTATTCCAAAAATGTTCTTGAGATTTTTTCCTCTTTTGAGTTATTGTTTTAGTCTTGGTCATTTAGTGCAATTACCTGACGGTGCACCTGCTGATGTTTACCTTTTCCCCTCAACAGATAAAATACTGCCAGTTGTCAGGAATCAACATTTATTACTTTGCACCCTTCTTATATGCAATGCAGCTGCTATGGAGGTATTTGCTATTGGAAAGGTCAAAATGTTGCTTAGTCCTTGTATCTTTATAATCATTCATTTTCTCTTGCTAAATGACAGGCACTTCCTATTTTCCTTGATAGCCTGGTTACAGCTTGGGGTGCGATTTTGATTTCAGTAACTCTGATACTTCTGTTTGGCGAGGCAAGTTGTTTTATATATATCCTACATCATCTGTTTTTTTATTGAAAGGTTTGTTAGTCAAGAAGCTGAAGCTGATTTAATCAGCTTTGGTCAAAGTTCTTAAGTGACATCTTGGATTCTGCTGTGTTATCATGAGTTTGGAAGCATTCAATTTTTAACCCACTTTCACTTCTGGTCTTTATAGAAGCTGTACTTGCAACACTTTCGGCGGATTAGCTAGGGCTAGTAGGTGTAGGTCAATCTATATTTAGATGATGTGTTGTTCTTAGAACTAGGAAGACGGTTGAGTTGATTATGGTGTTCTTAACTTCTAACCTGAATAAAATGCATCTGGTGCAGACAAGATGGTTTTTAACAAGATTTTGGTCTCCAGGCCACAATCATCAAAACAAACTGACTATCAACCTGTTTGAGGGGATGGGTTGTTGGAATGGGTGAAGTGGCAGTTGAGTTGTGGCCCTACTGGTTGTTTGAGATGAAAAGGATATACTTTAGTATCATAAAGATACACAATAAAATGTGTTTTTATACAATTTCTTAAACAACTTTAGCCATGAAGTAAGAAGTTACATTATTATAATGTTGTCGGAAATCTATGTATCATTCCATACCTGTGTTCTAAAACTATCTATCTATAATATTTGGAGTCGGTACAAACTATTCTGTATATTTATAAACCTTAAGAGAAAACTCAACAAGAAAGGCTTGGATATTAATGAGGGGGAAACAATTTGTTTTCTGGAAGAGTAAAAGCTGATGGCAATAAAGAGCCGTAGTAAATAATATATAAAAACATTCTGTTGCATACTCGTTTTGCTTTTAACTGCGAATATCTGATTAATCTACCCTATTCAATGACCTAGTTTTGGCATCACTCTGGACTTATCAGTTCAGTCTGATCAATGCCTGTGTATATCTGCTATATGATTCACATTTGATATGGCATACCAATTCATGATCTAAATAATATGTTTTGTCATCCCAGTCCCTTTAAACTGAAATGCAATATCTGTTGATGTGAGGTGAGATGTATATTCAAACATCCCTTGAATAAGTGGCATAACTCTACTACTGTTGGTAATCCTTACTACTTGGAAATTCTTAAGACTGATAACCGTTACAACTTTGCCTTACAGATCATACCTCAGTCAGTTTGTTCTCGATATGGGCTGGCGATTGGAGCAACTGTTGCTCCAGTTGTTCGCGTACTTGTTTGGATTTGCTTTCCTGTAGCTTATCCTATAAGTAAGGTGATATTTTGCTTCCTTCCTTCATATATTCTGCATCAATGACTACTACATTTGTCCATATATGACTTTGTATTTCCCCTTTTTGTCTCCTTCTCCTCTTTACTTTCTGCCTTCTGCTTGTTTAAACCTCTTAAGTACCTTCTTGACTATGTGTCTATAATCATCCAGCTGTTAGATTACTTACTAGGGGAAGGACACGTGGCCCTTTTCCGCAGAGCTGAGTTGAAGACTCTCGTCAATTTGCATGGAAATGAGGTATGCATTTCCATATCCATCTCATCTTTCCAAAGTTGCTGATCACCCCCCTCTCTTTCTGTCTGTTCTTACTTTCTGCCGCATATATGTCTGAAAAAAGATACTTTTGGTCAGAGAAGTATTGTTGCTAAATAGAACATAATTCTTCTTCCACCATAATTTTCTTAATTTTCAGCCATGTTTCTGGTAACTTCTAATTTGAGTAATTAGTTGATTCCATTCTGGTTCTGGCATTAAACGGTGTTGTATTTGCATTTTTGCTCTTCTAAATTGTTTTTTGTTTTGAAGTAAATAATTTTGTTTTTTTATCATATTGGGACCAGGCTGGAAAAGGTGGAGAATTAACACATGACGAGACAACGATCATTGCTGGTGCATTGGAGTTGACTGAGAAAACAGCTGGTGATGCAATGACTCCTATATCTGAAACTTTCGCAGTTGATATCAATGCAAAGCTTGACAGGTCAAAATGACTTAGAACTATCATATATGAACTTGGAAGGCCCCTTTTGCGTCTTCTTTTTTATATCTGAAACTTTCACAGTTGAAGCATACGTTTTGCGGTTTCTTTTTTTATTGGAAACTATAATGCTTTTTTTTTGTCACAGAGAGGTCATGAACTTGATTTTGGAAAAAGGGCACAGCAGAGTACCAGTCTACTATGAGCACCGTACAAATATCATTGGGTTAATTCTGGTAACTGTCTCTACTTGGTTTGACTATTTCAACTTCTTTGCTTTACTTGCTTATGCACTTTTTGGTTTGGTATTGAGCTTATTTGCTTGTCTTTGGTTTCTACTAGTTCACCAAGTACCAAAAATTACTGAAATTGGTTTCAAGCTGATTTCCCCTCTCCCATCTGTATGCATACAGTTTTAGAAAGATGAGGCACCATGATTTACACAGTTTCAGACAAATGAGATACCGTGATTTCGTAGAAGTAGCGTCTGATAGGTGTGCAATTTTTGGAAGCAGTGTTAGTTAATTTCCAGTTTTCCCATCTCGTGGAACACTCAAATTGATAAGAAATTCTATTATGCTTGCATGGAGCAGTGAGTATTATTGCCTTTTTGCTTGGACTATGTGGTGGTAAAATCATAATTTTTGTGCAACAAATGACTTATGAAGATAATTGAAAACCATAACTGTTGTTCTGCAAACAGGGAGTTTAGTTGTGTTAGTCGTTTTTCCCTCATTACCTTTCTGACGCTCGTAGCATTCATATCAGCTTCCTCAGTTGTGTTTTATGATTCATGATGATGTAATGGCACCCAATGTCATTGTTTTAATCATTAGCTGTCAATTTATGTGAATCAATTGTTATAATTACCAGCTGTCAATTTATGTGAACCATTGTTATAATTACCAGCTGTCAATTTATGTGAACCTAGGTCAAACCCTCGTTAGTTTTGTGCTTCAATTACACATCCATGTTTTGGATTCTATTAAATGTACTTGCTTTTGTCTCTTCTAGGTGAAGAATTTGCTGACCATTCATCCGGACGATGAAGTGCCTGTAAAGAGTGTCACAATTCGCAGAATCCCAAGGTATGCCCCTAGTTGTAGCCAATTTCCTGATAAAGTACCGTGTGCAATGGATTGCTGCTCCAAAACGAGTAATCTGAATATCTGGACATATTATTTTCAATCTCATGAATGTGTTCGTCAAGCGTGCTGTTATGATAAGATAACAGCACAATCCAAAAGGTTCAAAACCCATCCATGGAACAGTGAAAATCGAAAAACGGGAGAAGGAAATATAAGGAATGCTGACTTTTTCTTTTCTTGATAGTGGTCTACTTTATAGAGCAAATTTTCTCCATACAAGAGTGGGCACCCTTTGCCCAAAAAAAAGCTGAATGGGATAAACTCACCGCAATACGATATGATATTCCCAGTGCCAATGACACATGGCCCTTCTGTTATATATACATTAAAACCACAGTAATAGCTTTTTAATGTCGGTTATGGCTGTTTTCTGCAGTATCCTTTCCCATTTGTTGGTTTAACTCCTATTTTAATCTTGAATCCCTACTTCTGCTTATTTAACATGCGACTCAGGAACAATGAGTTATCACTCATCTGTTGTTTGTGTTCCCCGTTGATTCAGGAGCATTTCCTAGTCATATTATTCTTTTTCCAAAAAGATTGTCGCTTATCATCATGTGGCTGTAAGAATGAAACATGATTCATCCTGATGTTGGTTGATTCGTCTTGTGAACATAACTTGAAGCTACTCTAGTAAGAAAAATATATTGAACTCTTGATTTAATTTATCAGGAGCCAGTTACTCACTGAACCATGCAGTACATAATTTATTTGTTCATTTTAAAATCCCTGATTTCATGTATCCATATGCAAAAACCCTTCATACTAATTCGTATACAATTTACTTCAGGGTTCCAGAAACTCTACCATTGTATGACATATTGAATGAGTTCCAAAAGGGTCACAGTCACATGGCTATCGTAATAAGACATTGTCAAAAGCCAAATGGAGAACCTGCAGTCCAGGAATCAGCCGATAAGAGTATGTACCACTGAAAACTTGTTTGCCTATTTTCTAAGTCTTGATTCTGCAATTTTAAAGAAAATCAAAATTTTGTTTTGACAGATCCAGAGGTGAAGCTAAATATCGACGGCGAAGAAACTGACCAGGCAAAGAGTTTGCAGCGCAAGAGGTCCCTACACAAATGGAAGAGCTTTCCCAATAGCAATAAGTCGTATAGGAATAACCGAACTAAAAAATGGAACAGAGATATCTACTCTGACATCTTGGAGATAGATGGCCAACCTTTACCTAAGCTACCCGAGGAGGAGGAAGCTGTTGGAATAATAACATTGGAGGATGTCATTGAAGAGCTCTTACAGGTTTGTTACCTAAATTTACGTCTGTTCGAATACACATCATGGAAAGAAAAATTATTCACCAATGTGCTTATTATTCTCTGGTTTAATATAGGAGGAGATATATGATGAAACAGACCATCATTTTGAGGAATCATGATGTTCCTAGTTTGCTGGTAATATACAGTGTAGTCGTCATCGAGCCAGCAAGTTTTTGGGATGTGTAATTATGTAAGAGCCAAGTTCAAATATGTACAAGGACTATATAATTGTGAGAACTCGAGAAAATGACCAAATAAGGACTTTCCAGGTGTAAAAGTTTGAATAATCGAGTCCAGAAATGCGCTGAAGAGGAGCTAGCTGAGAAGTTCTTCAGGTGAAGTGTCCTACTGTCTCTTATTATTCTGAATCTACTATGTATTGGCTTCTTCTCCACTTTTTTACTAGTAAACAGGTTCACATGAATGTCGTGAAACGGATTAGACAGATGTGAAGAGTGTCGGCCGAGTACAGCCATGAACTAGTTAAAGCCAATGAACATTCAAGTACTATAAATTTTTAAAATGCTTCATTTTGGCTGTCATTTAACCTAAAAGCTTCAGGGATGGGAGTTTATGTTTGTTGTTTGGAATGCAAAATCCGAAGCCATCGCATGAAGATAACTTCGCACCCAAATGAATCTCATTTATAACACATACACAGGTATGCTGTTTACATATGATATGAGTCATATGACACAATCAACATTTTGAACCCAAATAATACAGTGAAATGTAAAGTTCTTTATACACAATTTAATGCTCTTTTTTACACAAAATAATAATAAATGTTAAGTAGTGTACATTTGGTTGCTAATCTTTGATAGACAAGTCGTTGAGGCTGTTCGTTATGTACATTGAAGCTTAAGCATCGGAAGGAGAGATCCAGTGCCTTCCATTGACAAAACTCTTAGCTAAGAACCGATGTGCAGTGTCATAGTCCAGCTCCTTCGCCCTTGACGCCCTTATCATCGACTCTGCACCCGGACCCCAACACTTGTACGTTCCGAAAAACATCGTCCTACACAAAAACCAAAGCCAACATGAATAATATTTTTTAGCATTGTCACAATGACACAACTTATATGATTGATCGATTGATGGGTCAGATGAAACCTAAGTGACGCTCATTTTCCGGTCCGGATGATAATTTGGGTTAAATTGGACCCGAACCGGATATTAGGTTCAAGTTCAGACCCGGTCCCAAAAAAAAATCCAAAAAATATGTAACCTACCGGCCAACCCTTGACCGGTGAACAACCCTACTTGAGCCGGACTCACTTATCATATTTCATATGTGACGATACATAGCGGGTAAAAACTTATGACATGATACATGTCCACTCATCGCGATACCTCATTAGGCCCGTTAGTTAGATGAGAACAAAGACGTATTTTTGGAAGCTATTTTGTTACACAAAAACAAAGTTTGGAAGCACAAGAATCCATTTTTGTACGGGTAACATCACATCACATGAACTTAGAATTCAAATTTGTAAAGCTTTGCATAGCTAAGGTAAAGAGATTTGTAATGATAGATAGCTTACTCGTTTTTTTTAGTGGAGTGGTGAGAGTCCAAGTCAATATCGTCCCAAACGCCGTGAGCAACGAGGTCATCGAAGTAGGTGTAGGAGTAGACGATGGTGGCGTAAGGACCCAAGGCCCGACCCACGTACACTGGCCCGGTTCCTGTCACCTTACACTTGAAGAACGCGAAGCCCGTTTTCTCATCTTTAGACTTTTTGCTTTGAGCTGCAATGGATCCGAATCTTGTTGCTATTGAATGTAGATGGCACTCCTAATAAACAAAAGTAGTATAATTTAATTGGTCACTAGATTTATGTTAGTATTTCATATCGAGTTATTTTCTATCTTAATCTATAATTTTTAGATATTTAGATTATGATTTTGGTGTTGCGTCATTATGTTTTTTTTTATATATTTTAAAATAAAGGCCGTTTGTGTGTAAAATTTGACAAGTTTGGGTGATTTTCTATCACTTAAAAAAGGAAAAAATGATTTGTGAAAGTAACACTTTTTTCTAGTAATAACATTTAGACAATTTGAAGTTATAAATTAATAAATTTTATTACTTTTATAATCGATAAGTTTTGGTTTATTTTTGCCCATAAGCTTTCTGTCTTAATCTTAAAAGAGTAAGGGTCGGTTTGGTAGAACAATGGGATTATTTGGAGATATGAAAATTTTCAATAATATCTTTGTATATGGGTACTTTTTTTGGTCAAAATAGTCTCCCAAATAATCAGGCAAAATAATCTACGAAATAACCTCGTTTTTTTAGCACACCGAACGCAACATAAGACTGGGTAAGAATATAATTTTTAAAGTGATAGTTTTGAAACAAGCCCCATTGTAAAGGTACTTCCTAAACTTCAAATTTTACCTGCATTTTTTTTTACTCTTTTGGAAATATACCATCAAAAAAATGGAAATAGTACAAAAATATTCCCCTACAAATGCACTATTCTGTTGATGTGAATTGACCAAACTACCCTTAAAATCTTCTTCTATGAGCAATTGAAGTAAACCCTTTAAAAAAGTCCATACAAACACACACTTAAGATTGAGAATACTTACTTTGTACATGGAACGTCCATTGCCAAAAATGAAGTCAATAGAGCCCTCAATGTAACATTCCTTGAAATAATGCCGTCCGGCGTCGTCGCATAGAGTGTCCTGCGCCCCATAGAATCCGCAACCGGAGAAGTAAGCTTTGTCCCCCGATATCCTAAACGCCGCAGCCTGCCACCCTTCCATTCCCGGCATCGGCGCAGGTGCTGTATTCTGTATACATATGTCCATTCATAATGTATATAGTTTATTAACTATTAGATATGGACAACTCCGTGCCCGGCCCAAGCCCGGATTGATCGGGTACAAGGCTCGAGCGGAACCATGCCCGTTAAAAATTATTTTATTTATTAAAAGTCCGATTTACAAGTCTATGGAAAAACACACAAGTTTGAGAGTCCAATATTAGGAGAGTTTATATCCTTTTATTGAATAATATATTATAATTATTAGCCTACAAATGAACTTTAAATAAAAAGTAAACTAGTGTATTACCCGCACTTTGTGCGGGTGCAATTTTAATAAATATTTAATAATTAGAAATTTATATGTATGTTTTTGTAAATTGAAATCCGAAAAATGAAATTATAATCAATATTATTATTTTTAATTTTCTTTTTAAGTATTTATCTCTTCTAATTAATTATATTTTTTAAATTGATTTGTTAAGATATGCTTGTTTGTAAAAAAATTCGTAAAAATTTAAAAACTAATTTTACTTAAATATTTTTTTAAAAATTTAGAAATCAATTTTTAAAATAATTTTTTAGCCTTCGAGAAACGTGGCGTTGACACGTGGCAATAGAGGCTTCTGCTTTAATAGATATATATACTAGTGTATTACCCACACTTTGTGCGGGTTAAGTTTTAATAAATATTTATTACTTAGAAATTTATATGTATATTTTTTTTAAATAAAAATCTGGAGAATGAAATTATAATTATTATTATGATTTTTAATTTTCTTTTAAGTATTTATCTCTTTTAATTAATTATATTTTTTAAATTGATTTGTTAAGATATGATTGTTGCTAAAAAAAATCCCTAAAAGTTTAAAATCTATTTTTATAAAACTATTTATTTAAATATTTTTAAAAAAATTTAGAGAACAATTTTCAATTTATATTAACATTTAGAAATCACTTTTTAAAATAATTTTCTTCGAGAAATATGGCGTTGACACGTGGCAATAGAAGTTTCTGCTTTAATAGATAATATAAGATAAGATAAGATTATTTTACTAATTTTGCACTTTAAACACCTTCAATAAATTTATTTTTCGAAAATACAATCAAGTTTATATAAAAAATATATATATTTGTTCATTCAACTACTTATTTTACATACTCAATACTCAATAAGCCTTTGGTGTTTAAAAAGTAAAGCGGTATTTGAGTGTGAATAAAATTAGGAGCGTGCATTATCGGACAGAACATAAATTACGATATGGTCTGGACGGTCATTGATAGATTTGGTCCGTCCCGGACCGTATTTTACTTTTTATTAAAGAAAATTAGATATAATTCGGTCCGGATTTGGTTTGGGTGAACCCACATATAATTTTTTGGAAAATTTAATATTCTTTTCTAAAATGTACGGACCGGACCGTATTTGACCGGACCAACCGTTATGGTATGGTCTCTGGACCGTTAGTATTAGATATACTAATAGTTCGATCCGATTCGACCCGGACCTTTTGCAAAACCCTAATAAAAACGGACTTGGTCCTAACTACGGCCTAAGATCCGGGTTTGGTCCGGGAAAAAAAGTAAAAGCCATATACTCGAGTCCAAGATGTCCATATCAATATACAAGAAAGTACCTTGAAGCTGATGTTCCTAGCGGAGAAATAGTTGGCATAGACGGTAACGGAGGCAGTCCTGTAGGTGCGGAGCTGCTGGCCGTCAGGATCACGGTCAGAAGCACGGTCGTGCCATTCGATCACCGACACGTCTCTGCCGGCGCCTTGGAAGGTTATGTATGGCTTCGACGCCGGCACCACCACCTTCTCACTGTAATCATCGATATATATACATACATATTATTTCCATGCACATAGGAGTGTGCAAAATCGGACCAGACCGGACCGGAATTTACGGTCCGGTCCATAGATCCGGTATACAGTCCAGGTTTTTTAAAATTCGGGTTACGGTCCGGTCCGGTTTTTTTACCGTATAAAACCGTAACCCGGGTTGGACCGTAAATTACGAATTTCCAGTCCGGTCCAATTCGGTCCATTCCGTTCCGGTTTTGGACCGGAAACCTCACCAAAATTGCACAATTTATGTACAAACCGAAACCGGAGCGGACCGGTTCCGGTTCGATCTATTGTCCAAGGTTTTCTCAATTTATGGTTCACCGGTCCGGTCCGGACCGTATGCATAGCCCTGCATGCACATAATTGGCTAGAAAATAATGTAGATTATTTTTTTAAAAAAACGAAAATGTTTTCATCTTCTTCATGCCCGACAAAGACCTTATCGGTGTGAGCTACAAAATGTTTGCTAGCTACGGCAATTTAGTCAAAAATTTGTGGCATTTGGAATTGTCCTTTTTAAGATGCATTATTTTGAAATCCTTGTCTTATGTACTCTACATAGAATTGACAAAACCTAGCTTGCATAAATATTTAATCTCAAAATAAGAGATGATATATTTAATTTTTACCCTTTAGTGTTTGATATTTTGATTTTTTTTTTGAAAAATCTACAATAAACTTGACCCATTTCAGAAGTATATAATCTTGTAAAAATAAATTTGTCAGAAATATAATGTTATTAATCAATAATAACTAAAAAAAAGTCTTGAAACTATGTTGAATAAATTATGTAACTAAAAGAAATAATATTTTAATTTTTCATAACTATAATTATATATACATTTTTATTTATTATTTGTGTTTTTTACAATATTTTTTATTCTCATATATCTCTCCACCTTTAAATATCAATAAATTTCACACTTTATTTTTAGTTTTACTTATTATATAAGTTTTTTTCTCTAATACCAAATATCAAAAGCCAGAGGTATGAGCATTGCAAAAAAAAATAAATTAAACCCTATAACATATAAACCCAAAAGACATATACAAATTTTAGTCATGATATAATATATATATATATATATATATATATATATATATATATAAAGCTAGTGCATAAATTCGTGAAACTGATGAAATATGAAAAATATAAGCAATGTGGATATCATTTACGTACATGTAATAACCAGGAGCAATGTGGATAATAACATTCACCGAATTATTCTCCGGCACTGCATCCACCGCAGCTTGCACCGACACAAAGTCTCCGTCGCCGCCCACATCGACACTCAGGTGGCGGTAGCTCGTCGGCGCCACCCACCTCCTATGATTCATCTTCCTTCCCACCCGTCCTGCATTAGTATCACCCGATAAGTACCCGATTATCACTAACAAATTAATCACAGTTATAAGCATAAATCCACCACTTAAATTACTCAAACCCATTTTAAAAAAATAACAACAAAATTAAAAGAATTGAATATGTAAAAGGCAGTGAGCTTCAAGGTGGTCGAAAATGGCGTTTCGCTTGATTGAGAGAGATGAAGCAGAGAGAGATGAAGGGTATGGAGGTAAATATTTATAATGTGCATGCGTTTCATCTTTCGTGAAAAGGAAATGACGTTGATGAAAGAGCAACGGTCATTTTTTTCATGGCTTGTAGTATGGTGGTACCCCCACCGTAGTTATGGTGGGGTAGCTAGCAGGCTAGTAAATAGTATTGCGTCTCCACGTGACTCCCTCTTACTGTCTCTCATCTCAAGTCTAAACAAGGAAAAGAGTAAATGATAAATTCGCATAATAAATCTTGAGGAATGATATTTTGCAATATTTACTTTTTACCCACGGTTTTTCAGAATTTGCAGATTATAACCCCATGGCTCTATTGTTTTGAATCTTCAGGATTGCTATATATTTACTCAACGGTTACCCAAAGCATGCACGGTACGTTTACGCTTGAAGTTGAGCTCATACGGAGTTCGAAGGCACGAGGAACTCGAAAGTTGCAACATCGGTTTTCAATTGCCGGAGTTTCGGGTTTCTAGCTTGCAAAATTATAATCTCGAATTTGATGGATTTTGTTGGTTTAATATCGGTTTTCAATCGTTAAAGTTTCAGGTTTATGATAGAAATCCGCATATCCGGATCCGGTGCAACAAGAGAATATTATAGGATTTTCAGCCTTTCAAGTACACGATGGCCGGAGCATGCTGCGCATGCACATAGGTTTGAGTTCGAGCTTATTCAAATTGCGTTTACAACACACATATTGAATCCGTGTACTTTAAGTAATCGGTGTAAATACAATAACATCACCCTAGTGTAAAAGTAAGGTTGTCCAAACAATTTAATTTGGACCTAATCATACCAAAATTTAAGGTTCAATACAAACCATCGTAATACCGCATAAAAAAATGGAAGTTTGTTCATAATATATATAAATAAGAATATGTCAAAGTCCGATACAGACGGATCGGTAGAGCGGAGGTCGTGTGCATACGAGCGCACATGCGCATTAGGCCCAAGCTCAACACATAAATCCGGCGAGGTTCCATCCTAAAATCAATTGACAATAGGAGGAGTAGCCCACCGACCTTATATACTAGAGCCTCAGAGTGTCCCCATCTTTCGATATGGGACCTTGTTATCTCCAACATAATCTCATTCACTCGCTTCATACCGTAATATTACAACACTGGACTGGACCATTGTAAAAACATGCTAACTTTGTGCTAAGTTTCACATGAATTTTGGAAACAAATCAAACCAACCGTACAAATAATGGAAGATTATGGGTACATTTTGAAAATTGAAAATTATTAGGGCAATATGTAGTAATTTAGCAAAATATTAACGTTTCCAAACGAATCATTCCGTTTCTACCTGGAGACAAAAGAATAGGAGAGTTTGGAATTTGATATAATAACCAACGTTATGTTTGTCGTTACTTACTTTGTTATTTTTAATTATTTGTGATATTATTAATTAAAAATGGTGATTAAAAAGTGAAGATAATATTGTTGGTGCTTATTTGGATCGACCAGTATCATGGGCCTTGTTTAATTAACGTTAATTTTGTTGATTATCCAGGCACGTTTTGTGTGGATTCATATGTGCCAGCCTAGATTTGTTATGGACTTTATGGGGTAATGAATTTCTTATTACGTTTCAAATTAAGATGTAGAGTTGTTGGAGATAATAAGGTCTCACGTCGAAAGACGGGAACGCTTTGGATCAGCATATAAGATCGGTGGGCTAATTCTTATATTGTCAATTGGTTTTATGATGGAATATTGTCGGATTTATGTGTTGGGTTTCGGCCTAATGCGCATGTGCGCTCGTATGCACACGACTCCCGCTCTACCGGTCCGTCTATATCGGACTTTGACAAAAATTCATCATTTTAGTAATGATAATTGATTCTAATGACGTGATATCTTGTAATTAGATTTGGGAAAGTCGGGTCGAGCGGATATATGAGACGGAGTTGAGGTTTGTTCAAACCTAAAGTATGAAGTCCGACTCAAATGAGTACGGACAAAGGTTTAGGCTCATCTAGACGGAGAGAACCAACATGAAATAACGGGTTTTAAGTAAATATTTTTAAGGTACGTTAAATATAGAAGCAAATGATATGATTTGAACTTGATATTAAGGGTAAAATGGGTTTTGTGGGCTGATATTATAAAGATGAGCACAATCAAAGCTCATATGTTTTTAATGGAATAAAATAGGTCACTGTTATTTTTTAATACAAACAATATTAATAAAAAACATATTATGAGAATATTAAAATTAAAGGTAAATATGTGGGTTATTGAATGTAAAATATAAAATTATTTAAGAGTAAAAACGTAAAATATGGTATTACCCTCCAAAAAAAACGGTTTTGAAATTTTTGGTAACCGAATATGAGCAAATTACTTAGAATATTTCTCTCTCCCTTAATTTGCATTTTCCTTTAATGTATTACTTTCTATCCTAGTATGTGGTTTCATTTATCAAATTATTCCATCTCTCCTTATATGTAGTTCATATTCTCTAGATCAGAACTTCATCTTCTTCGAACCGGAATTTATACTTCTTACACATCGAAACATCAAATTTCAGAAAATTCGTTACGGGTATTGGGCGAAAGTTTCGAAATTGCTTTGTGTATCTGTTGCTTTTGTAACTTAATTTCCGAAATTGATTTGTGTATATGTTGATTCTTTAACTAAATTTTCGATTTCTTTTTTGTGTGTATATGTTGCTTCTATAACTAAAATTTCGAAAATGAGTTGTGCATAATAGGTATACGTTGTTTTGTGTAATTGTTGTCTTGTATAACTATTGATTATGTAACTAAACTACTTAATAACTTGTGTAGTTATTCTGGATTTTAAACGAAATTGTTTTGTGTATATGTTGTTTATACACAAGTGTAATACAAGTTTCGCCGAAGGTTTTCCTCGCAACGCTCGCATATTTGCTTTGTGTAATTGTTTCGTGTATTTGTCCCTTATGTACTAGAGTACTACACTTTATAAACTTTTGAAAATGCTTTGTGTATCTTTTGTTTTTGTAACTAAATTTTCGAAATAACTTGTGTAATTACTATTGATTTTAAACGAATATATGCTTTGTGTGCTTTGTGTATTTGCAGATTCAACGTTGAAGAGTAAAATGTCCGATCGGTTGCTATTGATGACGTTAAAATTGTATATTTTGTTTTTGTAACTAAATTTTCGAAATAACTTGTGTAATTACTATTGATTTTAAATGAATATATGCTTTGTGTGCTTTGTGTATTTGCAGATTCAACGTCGAAGAGTAAAATGTCCGATCGGTTGCTATTGATGAGGTTAAAATAGTTATGAAAACGTAATTTATAAATGACGTCAAAGTAGTTATAAAAATAGGTCCTTATTATTTTGTGAAAAATAATAAGGACCTCTTTTTATCCCTTAAAAACATACGAGCCTTAATTGTGTTCATTTTTACGCTAACAAACCACAAGCCATTTTACCCATTAAAAGAAATTTTATGAGCACAATCAAGATTTAAATAAGACTACAAGTCTCTATAATAATTAGTCCGGGAATCAAAGCCCGACTCGACGTATATAAGCAAGGCTATAGGCTCGAACTCCGTACTCGGCCCAAGTTCCATAAGGAAAACGAGCAAAATCTGAAAAGTCCGTTTTCGGATTGGGATTTTCCCGAGTCTACCTATAATTTTAAAACATTAACATTGTGTTATCGCGAGGCTTATTCAATTTTCACTCGATCAAACTATTTTATGTTTTCTTTTCGTAAATTCTCGAACGTCGATTTTTTGCTGTCATATTTTTTTTTATTAAAAAAATCAATATAAAATTTTGAGAAAATTGCCTAAACAGTACCCATATTTTTTAGACTGACTAAACTTTAGTACCCGTAGTTTAAAATATCAGAACCGTACCTCACCTATTGAGCCCGACTAAAGATTAATGTCTAGATTACCGTTCACACGTTAAGTTAACATATCGGTGTTGAAAATCAATAGTAATGTAAGCTTTATGTCTAAGGTAGGAGGACAATTTTACCCCTGATATTTAACACCGATCTATTAACTTAATGTGTAAGCAATAATCTAGATACTAATCTTTAATCGGACTCAATTGGTAAGGTGCCGTTCTGACCGTTTAAACGACATGGTACCAAAAAAGATGATGTAATGATTACGTAATTTTCTCTTAAATTTATAATAAGTGTATTAGGCTATTAGCTATGTAGGCACATTGTTCATAGTGCTCCTACTTCTTGTCGTCAACAATGGCCCAATAAAGCCTCATATTGGGCTGAACCATTTATGGGCCGAACCATTAATGGGCCTAATATCATGAAGGCCCAACCACAATCATGATATATTTGTTAGAAGACCAAAACCCACTTAAAGCTTAAGCACAACAGAACTACAAGATCCCTAAAACAAAGGCCAAATTAAAGGTGTGTTTGGTGAGTATCAAGTGATTATTTGAAGGAAATTAAAATTGTATATTATTTTAATATCTTATTTGACCGTTAATTTTTAAACTGTTTTTGATCGGAATTTTTTTACACCGTCTCACTAATTTGCTCTAGCTTACAATTTTTTTCGACAAGATATCACTTATACATCGATAAACTGCATAAATAACACTAAAATGACGATTTAAAATAAACGAATAATTACAAATGATGACAAATAACCCAAACCATGTAATGGATTGATGATAATAATTTAATATTTTACAAGGAAAATTTCAATCAATAAAATAACAAAAAAATTATTTATAGTACAACATAACCAAATATACAAAAGGTTAATTTTAATGACAAAATTGCGAGTTTTTTTTTTCCATAAAAAAAAGTTAAAAAACTTTTTTTTTTTTTTCCAGTTTAAGAGAACTCAATACTTAAATCTTTCAAATTACGATTCAAACGAACCAAAATTTGAGATTTCCCTCTTGTTTTTTAATTTCCCTTTTTTTTTTTTCTGTCACAAAAGTTGTTTGAAGTCGATTAGTATTCTTTCCATTTTCGTTCTTGCCACACGAAGTTCACATTCCCAAACACCTGTACTGCGCTGCTCAATACAATCTCTCTCTCTTTCTCTCTCTTCATCTCTCTCTCCTGTACGGTGGTGTTGTACTTCGAATTCGCCGCCTTTGTGTATCGCGGTGGTTGGCGGAGCTTCCAGGTGAGTGAATTAGGGTTTCGAATTTTTTTAATTTTGTAAAAGGGAGTGAGGGCAAGCTGTGTGATTGTGGTCGAAGTACCGAGGCCTGAAGCTAGGGTTTCGCTTTGTGATTCGCAGGGGTGTTGCTAAGCGATGACTGTTCAATTAGGGGAGTGCTGAATCGACTGGCTGGATTTCTTTGACGGATGGAGGGAGGTAGCGTCTCTTCTGCCTTACTTACTCTGGTACTTTTCGTTTGTCCTATTTTGATCTCAAATCGTTGTTTTTGTTCATTGTTCTTGATTTTAGATAGTAAATTAAACGGATTTGTTTTAAGATGGTGGAAGCTAGGCTTTGATTTGATATCTGGAGTGGAAGGTGGGGGGTGGGTGCTAGTTTTTTACTGAATACAAGAATCTAACGTTGCATAGGGTAGCAAATTGTTTAGTTTAGCTAACTTGTTTGATAATTTGCGTGCTTTCTCTTAAATTCTGAATCTTTTATATTGTAAGTGATCTGTTGTTAGGAGTTTCAGCTCTCTCAGCTGTAAGTGCGATGATCTTGCTAGTTATTTAGGTCTGTGGGGCTGGTGATGTATTATGGAAAATGAAAATGATATCCCCGATTTTTATACACTAGCTAAATTTTTTTTATGTAATTACTTGATATTAACTTTTGTTGTTGTTACTGTTGTTGTTGTTGTTGTTGGCTCACCTTGATAGTAACTTTTTTAATTGGTTGAGAATTTGTACATGGGGCCATTACCTTTTCAGAAGTTTCTATGTAATGTACAATGATATTTAAAAATCTGTAGATATTAGCTATTGAAAAATATAGTGGTCGATTTCACTTCATAAGTATTATAGCATTCACAGATGAAATATATACAGTAATGTCGAGCTTTTTGAAGAAATTCTTGGTACAGACTCTGTAGTGTAACTCATCTTTCCGTAAAATACATTTTAGAAGCGTGTTCGATTGAACCAATTGAACTTAGGGACTTTATATTCATTGTGAAATGAGATACATGTGCGTGTTCAAGTTTGATGTAACATGGAAAATATTGGACTGTAGACTTTTTCTAAACCATATTGTTGACATGTAGACTTTTCTAAACCATATGGTTGGTATAGTCCAGCAAGTAGTAGTAAAGAAATTCAAAACCCAATAGAACCATGCAGAGTTTTTGTAAAAAAGTTTTAAAATCTTGTGGTTTTTGATATCTTATGTGTATGCAAAGATTTGTAATTGTGGTTGCATGTTATTACATGATAAGAGTGCCTTGTTCTTGTCAAAATCTTATGTTCCTCAAATATGAAGGAGATGAAGTTAATTCCTTGTGATCCAGCAAATAATATTACACGTCACCCGAAGGAAGAGTTGCTGAAATGCAATATATTTACATACATTAGCCAAGTGTGCCTTTTTAATCAAATTCTTCTTTAATTATGAAAAAGAGTTGCTTGAGGTTTTCAGTGGGAAGTTTGGACCCTCTTCGTATATTATGAATTGTATACTTCACTTCTTTTGGTAATGAGTTCTCAGTAGATATATTTTCTTCACTTTTTTAAATAATGAGTTCTCACTGCAAGAGTCTTAGTATTTTGCTTGGTTGCTGATACACTATTTATTTTACGAGTGCAACTATGTCTTGTGTAGGGATACACCAATGGATTATGATGGCAGTGATACTCAAGGTCATAATCTTCAGCTAACTAGTGACGGCAAATCCAAGTCTTCCTCAGTGCCAAGGCCATATGCTTTTCCTAGATTTGATTTTGAAGATAACCTCCAGGGGCATCTGAGATTTGATAGTCTTGTTGAAAGTGAGGCTTTCCTTGACATCCAAAGTCAAGAAGACAACCAGTGGATAGAAGATTTCTCCAGGGGAAGTAGTGCGATCGAGTTTAGTTCTAGTGCTACCGAGTGTTGCTCTATTACTCGGCAACATAATGTTTGGTCTGAGGCAACATCACTAGAATCTGTTGAACTGTTACTTAAGTCTGTTGGGCAAGAGCAGATAGTTTCTAAAGACACTGTTAGTGAAAATAGCAATACATTTAATGAATTTGGTGATTTGACAAAGAATATGGAACCCAAATTTGAGCATGATAACGTAGATAGTGGGTATACAGGAATTTCAGATGCTAGTAGGTCTCAGGATGAGCTGCTGAACAATATTTCTGCTTTGGATAATAATGCAGAAGGGAAGTTTTCACAGGTTGAGGAGATCACTTTGTCTCAAGTGCATTTAGTCCAAAACCATGAAAGTTCAAGTCAAATGTGCGTGGATACTCTTGAGGAAGTATGTAGAGCTCCTGTGACCGTAGGAGATCTACTGTTGGGCACTGAATCCAATGATAGAAGTGAACAAGGGGTTCAATCTACTGTTTATGAATCTATGAACATAACTGAATATGGTTCATCTCACACTGCTGTGCCAGATCCAGATATCAATTCTAACACTAGGTCTCTCGAATCTTCTATTTTACCAGACCAGGTAAGCAGCCATGATCATGAGGGCACAGATAGTTTGATCAGAGTCGTCGGTGAGGATAACAAACAACAAATTTCATCGCAGGAGATGCCTGATGCAGACACCCGCATAATGGAACATGACATGGTTACTCATGCTATGTGTTCTGACGATGTTCCTCGTAGCTTTAGCTTGAGTGATGAATGTGCAGACAAAGGAACTGGTGCTGAAGTTATCATTAATTCAAATGATTCCACTGTGATGTCTTGCACACAGGAATCTCAGTTTCAGTTGCTGCAGGGAGTGGACAAAGACGATTCTCTGACACCAACAGCTATGCAAGGGGAAGGTGAAGCTGGTGGTTTGTCAGCTTGTAGATTGATGACTGCTGCCTTGACAGGGAATGATAAACTGGTAGATTGTTCGACGCCAACAACTATGCTGCAGGGAGTGGACAAGGGTGATTCTTTGACACCAATGACTATGCTAGGGGAAGGTGAAGTTGGTGGTTTGTCAGCTAGTAGAGTGATGACTGCTGCCTTGACAGGGAATGATGAACTCGCAGATAATTCCGAACTGCATATTACCAAGTTGAACACTGAAAGCCACTCTAATGCAGAAAACAATTTTGGTTCTGAACCAAACTTGGATTCAGTTAACCAATTAGATAAGAAATTGTGCAACGACATAGTGGATAATGTGATTGAAATATCACATGAAGAAGGTGGACCAGGTGATGTTTCAGGGAGTCTCTCTCCTTCATCTTTGATCAAAAGAGAGGGTGGAGATTCAATAGTTAAGATAAAAAATGTTGATGTGGCTGAATCTTTGGGCTTTCCTGCATCGTCTTCTTCTGTTGAGTTGACCAAGGAGATTGGTGGAGCTCCGTGTATAAAGGATCTTCGCGATGCTTCAACAGTTATTGTGGATGGATCCAGTTTTTCTGAGGGTTCTAAGAAAGATTTTGAGGATGAAACAGAGTTTCAGCTTTCTAATGTCCACGAAAGTGGGGAATTTTCCTTAGATGCAATGAAAGAAGAGACCATAAGCTTGTGTACTGAGGTTATTGACAAAAGTTCTGAGACTTGTGTTGCTCTAACTAATGAGCAGAGAACATCAACCATTATGAAGAGTCCTAGTCATGACGAGCCTATTATTAATCAACCACAACCAGATGTTGTGGGCAAGACACTGCCAGGTACATTCATGTTTACTTGTGGGAGGAGGTCTGGCTCTACCACTGGGCCAAACCTTGTTTTTAGTCATTAATATGTCGAAAGCACAATGTCTACTTGTATTATCTGTTGGTAAGTTCTCTTCTCTATCTCTGATAGTGACTGTACAATTTAACTCGTTTTTCTGTACTCAGAAACCAACTCCATTCTTTGCAAGAAGAATAATGACCATGTTGAAAAGGAAAACAATGAGGATATGCGTGGACAATCTTTTGGAACAGAATCTTCACGTGAAGATGAGAAAGAAGATAGTGGTGGTAGAAGGTCACCTAGTACAAGTTTAGCAACTTTGAATAGGTCAGACCAAATGGTGCCCGAAGTCGGCAATTCATATGAGGCCAAATCTGAAATGCCGGATGATTCCACCGCATCCCAGCTTCCTGAAACAGAAGGAAAGCTCATTCCAGACACTGAGACTCGTAGATCCAATCAAGTGGCAACTGAAATCAACAGTTCATGCGAGGATAAATCTGACATGCTCCATGATTCTACTGCTTCTCCTCCGCTTCGTGATACAGAAGGAAGGCTCATTCCAGTGATGGAGACTTGTAGTACGCCAAGTGGGAGAAAATCTCAGATAGAGAATTTAGTCGATTGCTCAAAGGGATTGGAAGTTGTCCCTGGCTGCGATGGTACCCTGTTGAACAAAGGCAATGTCATGGAAGAGTTTTTATCAGCTCCTGGTGATAATTCTTCTCATCTTTGTCTTGTAAAATAATAATGCTTTAAGTGCTTTGCTTCTTGTCTATGGATGCAATCCTAATTATTATCTTTGACCTTGCAAAACTTCTCCCGTGAGTGAAGGCTGTTACGATTTCTTCTCTTATTCTGTCAATAGGTTAAGACAGCAAAGAGCTGTAGACTTCCATTTCTACGGTCTTCCAGCTACCTTTAGTCTTTAAATATTTATCCACAAGAAATTTAAAATTCAGCATGTTATCAATTATATCCCTTGAGAGTTGACACCAAGTAGGTTTAATGCTATATTATACCTTTACCATGCAGAAATAACCTGGTAAACAGAGGTTATAGTTTTTACTCTCTCTCTCTCTGAATCTCTCTCTCTCTCTGAATCCATGAAAAGTTGGTTGCAAGTTCCATACGTGCTATCAATTATAGTGGTTGCAAGTTTCAGACAAATCAGAATTGGCAATTTAAAAGTTTGATCTGTGTGATACTGTCGTTGATTGTACTATAAGATTGTGCTTTGTAATAATCATTTCTTTCTAGCACCATAGCTTGTCCAGGAAATAAAAAAGCTCAGCGTGCTGAATTTGACAGTTCATTCAAAACACACATGTAGATCAATTTCAGAAAAATAAGAAATGGCACTTTTAAAGTTTGATCTGTGTGGTACTGCAATTGATGGTACCATAAGATTGTGCTTTGTAATGATATTTTATTTTTAGCACCATAGCTTGTCCAGAAAATAAAAAGGCTCAGTGTGTTGACTCTGACCATCGTTGCAGATCCTCAGAGGGCTGCTTGCACTTCTCCTACAATCATTACTTCTACTGTTCAAATTCCTGATGAAAGCAAGCAAGAGGGAGTTGGAGGCTCTGAGCTTCCGAGTAGGCCATCAACTTCTGAGGATATAAAAGTAAAAGACACTTCTGGGGATGATAATAGTTTCACTTTTAAAGTCAATTCACTGCTAGATGTGGAAAAAGAAAAGGCTGACAATTGGACACCATTTCCTATTGCTGCAATACAGAAGTCCTCAGTGGTAAGTGTTTTTTTGCTACATCTTCATCTCAACTGGTCATATCATCTGTACTCATGTATAATGAAATCCTGAAGGTTTTGGAGGGAGTTACAACACCTGATGTGTACAAGATACATACTAGATTGCCACAAGAAACTTCTGGTGATAGTCCTGGAGACCATTCTCAGGGGATAACCAAAACTAGTTCTGGTCGTAGAAAACGTGCTTCTGGAAAAGGACCTGCTAAGGAAAATTCACAGACAGGGTTTAATGGGAATGACACAACACCTGATAAGCCTTCTCGCAAAAGGGGTACTTTTTCGAGTGTTTCATTAAGCCCTTGCAGTAGCCAACCTGGTCAGTTTGTAGGGTTGCAGCCCCACACAGAGCGGAAAAGGAAGAAGCTATCAACCACACCAGCCATTCCTACATCTGATCTGCCAGATTTGAACGCTTCAGCTTTGAAGAGTCATGCATCTCCACCCACATCATTTCTGCAGCCTTTTACTGACATGCAGCAAGTTCAGTTGCGAGCACAGATCTTTGTTTATGGATCTTTAATGTTGGTTTTCCTCTAATCACACTCTTTTTCTGCTACCTTTTTTACCCCTTAATAGTTTAGGCTGTATGATTCCCTTCTTCCAGAAAGAAGGAATCTGAGCCTGATATGCAGCCTGGTTTATATATTGTGAGCTTAAATTTTGTTTCATTATGCAGCCAAGGGACAGCGCCTGACGAGGCCTGCATGGTTTCAGCTTTTGGGTCATCTGGTAGCTTCCAATACAAGTGTGCTAGTTATTATTGCTTCTGTGCAACTAAGCTCTTTTCTCTGACATGTTTCCTAATGGATTGCAGATAGAGAAAGAGTTGTGTGGGAGCCATTGTGGCAAGCTGCCGTGGAAAGGGGTCGTAATAAAAAGCCCCAGTCTACGTGTGAAAGCCCTATGAACTCTCATTCCACTGGTAATGTGGTTAAATATTTATGCTTTCAGCTAATTGGTTGTGTTCAGAGTGGTTTTAATTTTGAATATCCCATTGCTTTCTGGATTCGATTTTGATCGAGTATTTTCAGGTAAAGTGCCTGAGGTAGCTGGTAAGCAATGCTCTCCTCAAACTATGGTGTTTCAGTCACCTGTAAGTCGAGCTGGCAACAAAGCTAACCCAACGGCAATTTTAAGTCCCATAACACAATTGTCGTCCCCACTATGGAGTATTTCTACACCTTACCATGATATGTCACAGTTTAATAGCCAGCAGAGAAGGCCTGTTTCGGATTACCAACCTGCAGTTTCCCCCCTGCATACCTATCAGATTCCACCAGTACGAAATATCGTTGGTCACACTACTTGGCTATCTCAGACCCCTTGTTCTCCGAGCCCATGGGCTTCACAAACCACAGCTTTAAGTGCACATGCTCCCTTTACAACTACACCAGCTAGTGAAAAGATAAAACCAAGTCCTGTAAAGAATTTGTCACTGGCTGCACCATCATCTGCTGTCAAGGATTCCCCATCCACTCCTTTGTTTCCTACTGGTGGCCCCAGCACCCTGCCTCCAGGGAGCTCCCAAGTGCCTGACCAAAACAAAGGTACTTTGCCATCAGAACGACCTTCTGCAGACCCAAAACCTAGAAGAAGAAAGAAATCTCAAGCTTCTAGTGATATTCCCCAGAGTTTCATGCTTTCCCAATCTCGATCAGAACCAATAGTCGCGTCCTCATTACCAACACCAATGGCTCCAGTTACAACCCCTACTTGTCATGTGACAACATCTATGGTAGATGTTTCCCCTGCTTGCTCTATTCCACAATTGCAAGTAGGTTGCTTGGATGCTGGAACAGGATCTTCTTGCTCAGAGGAGACCCTTGGAAAAGTCGCTGATGCTATGCTGGAGGCTGAGAAGGCTGCTGTCTTTGCTACTACCGCTTTAAGCCATTGCCAAGCTTTATGGAGTCAGTTAGCTAGGCAGGCGCCGGGTACAGCTCAAGAAGCTGAAGCGAAAATAGCTGCTTCTGCAGGAGCAGCAGCTGCTGCTGCTTGTGTTGCAAAAGCTGCTGCTGCTGCTGCTAAGGTTGCATCAAATGCTGCATTGCAAGCTAAACTGATGGCAGATGAAGTTTTAGTTCCTAGTAGAGTGCCAGGTGGAGCTCAAAGTGGGAACCTAGTCTTTAATGTGCAGAGTGTTGGAAGTGCTACACCGGCATCCATCTTAACAGGTGATGGTGGTGGCAGCAGTCAACCGGGTTCTATATTGCTTGCTGCTCGCGAAGCAGCTAAAAGAAGAATAGAAGCTGCTTCAGCTGCTGCAAAACAAGCTGAAAATTTGGATGCCATAGTAAGAGCTGCTGAGCTTGCAGCTGCAGCTGTATCTCAAGCAGGACAAATTGTTACAATGGGTGAGCCTCTACCTTTGAAAGAATTAGTAAATGCTGGCCCAGAAGGCTTCTGGAATTTGTCCCAGGGCTTATTTAAGTTGGTTCGAAAATCAGGCAACGGGAGCAAAAAACAAATCAATGTTGGTGATGCTGAAGGTGCTATGGCTTCTAGTAAGCTAAAAAGTGGTGGTCCTTCAGGTAAAGGAAGCCAAGTCACAGATCAAGGTAAGACACTTCCTGGAGAGCTGTCAAATTCCTCATTTGATGAAAAAGCTAGAAGTGCAGATGGGATATCAGAACCTGTTGGTGTTTGTGAGGAATATCTAGGTGTAGGCAAGAACCGTGAAGTTTCTGATATGGTACAAGGAGACAGTTCAGGAGCTGTAAATGTGCAAGATGAGGATGAGGAGCTAGGTGTTGTAGAAGGAAACATCATCAAGGAGGGATGTATTATCGAGGTCTGTTACCCCCCGGGTTCATCTTTGAATTTTTTCCACTTGTCTAGATTAATAGCATAATGTTTTTCCACTTGTGATCTTAAAACAAATTGGATACAGTAATGCTTCTGATTGTTTGCTTTTGCATATTTATGCTTGGCTTATCCGTCTCTTGTTTTACAGGTATACAAGGATAATGATGGCCTTAAGCCAGCCTGGTTCTCAGCCAATGTTCTTACGTTACAGGATGGGAAAGCTTTTGTACATTATACTAGTCTATTATCTAAAGAAGGTATTGAATACTGCAAATACAACTGTAAAATTCTGTTTCGTTATATACTAGATATCTTAATTCTCCCCCCCCCCCCAATGTACCTTTAATGCCTTTCTTGTTCCTGTGTGATACACTTCAAGGGTCATTACACTCCATTCAGTGTTAGCAATTTGTATTTGAGCACATATACATGCAAATAGTTTGGAGGAAAATGCAACTTTCTTCTGCTAGCAGTTTCAGTTTCCTTACACTCCATCTAATTTTTTGCGTTTGGAATCTTATGTGAGTTTACATTCTTGGTGTTTTAGTTGTGTGTGGGGTGCTCTTTGTAGGGAATATTGACATCCCAGATGACATTTTTCTAATCTGAGTATGTTATCACGTGTCGTTTTGGGTACCAAAATAGTCAATTTGTGTTGTTTACTGAATGATACTATTCTATGTGCATATTGTTTGATGCACAAGTTTTTTGGCTGATCTAGTGTAGTTCAATGGGCACTTAAGAGGGTGGGGGCACATGCTAGGTGGTGGATACCTGATTGTGCTTTCGGTTAGAATGGTTGTGCGAGGATTGCCGGAGCACTGAGTGTGAGGTAATTTTGGGGGATTTTGTGCGTGTGTATAGAGCAAGTTGGGTAGTACCCTTGCTTGCTATTATTAAATTCCCTCTAACAAATTAATTTGCTTGGAAATTGATTTTCTATGTATTTTGTGAATATTCCCTCTTTTCTCTAACAGACCAGTAGACCACTAGTGATACCAGTGTTATTGAATTGTCCTTTCCATAGACCACGGGTGCTTGGTTAGTTGGTTATATGAGTGTTTGTTTAATTGCTCCATCTTGAGCTATTGTCAATTGGTTTAAAAAGTTCGTAAGCGTAAAACCTCTTAAAAATTTTATTTGCACCTCTTTTACAGGGCGTGAGAACCTGAAGGAGTGGGTGACACTAGAAAGTGAAGGAGGAAAGGCACCGAGAATACGACCCATCCTTCCAATAATTGGTTCATACTGTCAAGGGACCAAGAAAAGACGCAGGTCAGCAATGGGAACTTATACTTGGAATGTTGGAGATAGGGTTGACGTGAGCATTCAAGATAGGTATGTTATAGTCAATCACACTCATTTTATTCTTGTTGACTACCATTTTTTAATGCAAGTAGTGCATATATTGAAATTAAGAGATAGAATAGTCTTGTTAAGTGAACTGAAATAATACAATTATGGTCATGGAAACTATAATTAGATGAGAAAAAGGGTTACATATACGGTGCAGTGGGGAAAAAAGAGATGACAGTGAGGACTGTGAGGGACTAAATTGATATATTTAAGACTAGAGTAGAAAAAAGTCCCCTTTACTTCAGGGTGGGGTCTTAAAATCCTTGATGGAAACCGAGGAGTAGATTCTTCTATTCATGTTATTTCTTCTTGCTCTTACATAGCGAGTAGCCTTGTGCAGAAGCAATTTTGACATGATAATAATGCTTGTTTGATTCCACAATAATGTTTTAGAGTTCTGAGTCTTCTGACCTCATGTAATCTTGCAAAATTGTATTCCTTCCCTTGCCCCATTCCAAATTTGTATACATCCTTGCTTTTTGGTTGTTGAGCTGCTACTGCCAGATACACCATTCAATGAAATGGTCGGGGAAATCTTAAAATTTCTGCTAAAGCTACCAATAGTCTATCATTATCAAATTGCTGACATAAAAAACTCATTCTAGTAGCTACACTCACATTTCCTTTTGGCTTACCTCTTTTTCTAGACATTTCCACGTAACTACTTTTTCCTCCCATTGAATTGTCTTTCCAGTTGGCGGGAAGGTATTGTAACTGAAAAGAACGAGAAAGATGAGACTACATTGACTGTCCATTTTCCAGGTGTGTTGATGTGTGAATTGAGGTTTAATGGTTTCATTCATAAAAAGTAAGAGCTGTGATTTGCTTGTGGTCATTTCAATGCTGCAGCTCGAGGAGAGACATCTGCTGTTAGTGTTCAACAGTTACGCCCATCACGTATTTGGACCAGTGGAAGTTGGGTGGAGTGGTCAAGATTAAAAGGACATGACCACAGTACTGAGGTATTATCTATAGGAAGTTAATATAAGTTCTGTTTTTGAAGTTCCAGTCCGGCTGCATTTATTTAAAATATCATTGGTTTTCCCAATTCCAAATCTTTCTATTTTACTAGTTCTAGTACTTAAGCAATGAGCCCGCAATATATTGCCAAACTTTACACACATATTTATATAGTAAATTTCACGCCATTTCTCATTATTGGACTGTTTTACATATTTGGAATGTAGGGTGATATGCCACTTGAAAAACGACCAAGGTTGCACAGTCCATCAAAAAGCTCAAAAGGGAAGAATCAATCCTTGGTTGAGGCTGACCCTGTTGTGGGAAAACTTGAAGAATCGAAATTGCAAACTTTATCCGCTAGTGACAAAGTATTTAATATTGGTAGGAGTACTAAAGCTGAAACTAAACCTGATGTGCGTCGACCATTGAGAACTGGGTTGCAAAAGGAAAAATCAAGAGTGGTTTTTGGTGTTCCAAAGCCCGGCAAGAAGCAAAAATTTATGGAAGTTAGCAAACACTTTCCTGCAAATCAGAATAGAAAGGGCAATGAACTTAAAGATCCAGTGAAGTTTACAAAGTACTTGATGCCTCAGGGAGCTGCATCACATGGCCGGAGAAATCCTCCTAGAGTTGATATCAAGGAGAAACAACCTCCGAAGGTTTCCAATTCTAAACCTCGTAGTTCCTCAAATAGAACAGTGCCTCATAAGGATAATTTTGTTAGCTCAACAAAAGCTGATCATCATGAAGTTCCTACACTTCCTGGAGAACATGTTGAAATATCTGAGGCCCAGGAAGAAAATGTATTAAAAACGGCAGCACTAACTGGATCTTCCTCTGGGACAGATCAGGCGTTTGAAGGATCTCTATCTTCAGTATCTACTAATTTAGATGGTACGAAAAAGAAGTCCTCATTAAGTGCCAAAACTGAGTTGCTTAACAAACGAAAGCAAGTGCCTTTTGGTGGGCAATTGACTAAAGTTGATGAGGAAAAAGCACCTGATGAAGTTAGCGAGCCTCGCAGATCTAACCGCCGGTTTCAGCCAACCCATAGGGTAAGTTTTCAACCTCAATCTCTGTTGCATTATTCTGTCACATTAAGCATGATTGGGAGCATTCTATGCTTTATGAATTGTCCTGGATGAACTTCAATTTTTTATGTGCAGCAGCACCTAGCCATTTGCATTGTTCTTTCCATATACAGTCAGTGACAACCGTATATGCAAGATTAATCAATCTTTAACATATATCTTGCAGCTTTTAGAAGGACTTCAGAGCTCAATGGCAATCCCCAAGATGTCTTCCATCCCACATGACAAAGGCCAAGGCCAAAAGAGCCGTGTTAGGACTGCGCCAACCAAAGGTAAGTTATATCCAGTATTGTACTTGACAGTTTGTGTATAGAGCTATTTGCTGGGAACAATTGAACTGATATACAATGTTCTTTCGTGTTCTAACAGGCAAATGACGGTAAATGGCATCCGTGCTTAGCAACGATTCTGGCTCTACTGAATTCATATTAGTGAACAGGGAACAGATTTATGTATATCTTATCTGTTGAGTTTGTAGCTGTAAACTCTAGTCCTAGGATGTTGATATGAACTTGGGTTTATCAGAATTGGACCCTGTTGTAGGTTTGAGCAGATTAGAAGTTGAATTTAATTTTGTATATGACTGCAACTATAGATGTTGGCTTTAAAACAATCTCTTCGTATGACATGACAGCCTTGCACCACTTTTTTTTGGGTTTGCCTTCACCAATACATAATGCTTATTGTATTTGGCTGCGAAACCTCAGTCTGATCTGATGGTAATTACATATTTTCTGTATATATGCTATACATAATTACGCTTGGATTTTCTCACTTTCGATCATAAAATCTCCTTTTTATACGATCCAAATCATATATATGTATATGTATGAAAGAATTTCATCGGAAACCGGTAAGCTGTGCATCCCCTAATCATCCAAAGCTTGCTTTTTTTTTAAAAAAAAAGTTCAAAGTGTATATACTCCACGAATTTCATCCAAAATTGTTAAAAGTAAAAAAATGTCCCAACTTTTACTCAAAAAAGTTGAAATTTTTTTTGAAAGAATTGGGTTAGATAGGTTCTTTTTTATAAGCTTACGCGTACACGTAATAACCCAACGGCTATGTGGAAAAGACTATAATTGCTTACGCGTAACATGCCCTTCCTCACATATTGCTGAGTGTACTACTACGGCTACGCATTACGTAGCCGTAGTCATTTCCAGTGTGTTTTGCGAACGAATTCATCTTCTTACTACGGCTACGTAATTAGTACGCGTGCTTGTTGTACATTTAGCATGAAAAGGTGGGTACGAATTGCACGAACCTTCTTTTTATAAGCTTTTTTTTGCATAAGTGTTATAAATAGAGTGTGTCAGTTCAAAAAAATCGATCATTTAAAATTTGCCTTTTTTGAAACCGTCAAATCCTTTGCTCCAAAAACCGTGAAGTTTTTTTGGCACAAGTGCTAGGATGAAACGAGTGTGTCGTAAAAAAAATTCAATTATAACTTGCCTTTTTTTTAAAAGTTCAAAGGATATAATATACGAAATCCATAAAGTTGTTCGCTATATTCATCCATTCACAGATTTACCTTAGAGGGAAGAACATTAAGGTGTGTGTACATTAGATATAAGACTGAAAATTCCCTTTGACATGTATTTTTTTGTATTGGTTGTCATAAGCTTATTTTCTAATGGGCTTGCTTTGGAACTACTAAACCCTGTCATGCATGGCTGAGGAATGTGGTAGGTTTAGATGTATAGATCTTTTTGGGCATTCCTCTTTTTCATGGTTGAACACCTCAGAGAATTTTTGGCTATTTCTCTAATGGCTATTTGCATTTTTTTTTTATTATTCCAGCCTTGCAGAAACCTTGATTGTCTCTACTTGCATGAGATTGGTTCACAAGAGGAAAGTTTCTCAAAGGATGAAAATGAAATTATTTATTGTCATACTTTGAAGCTTCTATCATTAATTTATTCTCTAGTCTTTTGATTTGCTGGACTTTAACTTCTAGTTCTCTTGTTGCTGTGTGTTTATCCAGTGAGTTTGCTTGCATTGTGCATCCATTCGTTTATTCAGCAGACTGTGTAGAAGTTCTCTGAAATAATTGAAGTAATGTTGCACTTTCATTAGCACATAGAAGTATGCTGCAGCTGGACAATAGTTGTTTCCACTATTATGTAGAATATTTTGTTGCTTTCTGCTTTCAAATACCTAAGCTTGGATTGTTTTGAGAACTGCAGTCGAAAAATCTGTCTTTATATAAACTTGAATTCAAAATGCAAGAACTTCTAATGCTGATCTAAAGTTCACGCAATTTCAGTTCGTATTGATATGCCGAATTCTAGCAAAATTCCAGTGTTTCAAGATCCAATGGCTTGAGTTTAGACTTCTTTTTGGATCCAAGAGATCATGCTTTAGAACAATCTAGTAATGCAAAGTTACAACAAATGACATCAACATTTAGCAAAGCTCCAACACCCATTGCTGGAGCTACTGTGTTAAGATCAGGCTCCCCATCTTCAGAACTGTTGACGTCTGAGAAAGAAGGTGATTTTGAGATTCAGAAACTATCAGATTCTATAGTTACTCAAACATCTTTGCCTAGTTCATCTCATTCATTTAATCTATTCAACCACTTAAGGAGTTCACTATACCATCACAGTGATGGCGGTGGTGCTGATAGTTATACTGCAAATCCAGTTGTAAGAAAAAAGGATGAAGAACATTTAGCTGCAGTTTCATTCAATGGCGGGGTAGATAATCAAGTGCAATCTACTGTCGGGGTTGGTCATTCCTACGTTTTTCCAAATGGGATTTGTGGGAACCAAATGGGACTGTCTGATAATGGAGAGCAGCATAATACAGAATATACTGTCATTGGATCTGGATGCTTGGGATGATTCTTTAAAGTCACCTCAACATTTGGTTAAGTTATTGGGTGAAAATGGAAGGCATCAGGGTTCATCCAATTTATCTTTTTCCTGGAGAGCACAAAACAGCAATCAGTCCAGGTTTTCCTTTGCCAGGCAGGAAGAATCCCGGAGCCATTCTTTTGATGTTGAGCCTTCAGTTAATAGCAGCACAAATCCTCATTTCTTTAGCCCGGCGTCAATACAACATAGAGAACCATATCTGGACAGACTTGGTAATGGTTATGGGATGCCACAGTGTAATACAGAACAATATAATGGTTTTGGTGATGGTTATGGATTGTCTGTTTGGGTTGATAACCCTGAGGGATGTGATTCTACATGGACACATTCATCATTTTCAACTCTATCATTCAAATTTATAATAAGCTTATATTAAATGAAGGCCATTGATGCCTTTCCCTGCTCTCATTGCAATGCTCTCTTGTAGAATACCTCCCTGTTCTTGAGCTTAATCAGCAAGTATCATAATGATTTCAAAGTAAGTGTACCAAGTTGATATACTTACTTTGAAATCATTATGATACTTGCTGATCTTCTCTAACTCTTTGCTAATCTTCTTATGCCAATAAGAACTTGGTCCAGAACTATCATAATGATTTCAAAGTAAGTGTACCAAGTTGATACACTTACTTTGAAATCATTATGATACTTGCTGATCTTCTTATTGCTGATCATTATGATACTTACTTTCAAAGAGTTCCAGATCACTTAATATAATGTTCTTATTGGTATAAGATTAGCAAGTATCATAATGAGGCCAAGGATTAAATATTAAGCTCAAAAAGGATTTGCTAATCTTCTTATTGGTACAAGAAGATTAGCAAAGAGTTAGAGAAGATCAGCAAGTATCATAATGATTTCAAAATAAGTGTACCAAGTTCTTATTGGTACACTTACTTTGAAATCATTATGATACTTGCTGAATAAGCTCAAGGATCGGGGAGGTAATCTACAAGAGAGCATTCCAATGAGAACAGGAAAAGGCATCAATGGCCTTCATTTAATATAAGCTTACTATAAATATGAATGATAGAGTTGAAAATGATGAATGTGTCCCTGTAGAATCACATCCCTCGGGGTTGTCAGCCCAAACTGACAACCCATAACCATCACCAAAACCACTATAGTGTTCCGCATTACACTGTGGCATCCCATAACCATTACCAAGTCTGTCCAGATATGGTTCTCTATTTTGTATTGATGCCGGAGTAAATGAATGAAGATTCATGCTGCTATTAACTGAAGACTCAACATCAAAAGAATGGCTCTGAGATTCTTCCTGCCTGGCAAAGGAAAACCTGAACTAATTGCTGTTTTGTGCTTTCCATGAACTAGATGAATTGTATGAACCCTGATGCCTCCAATTTTCACCCAATAACTTGACCAATTGTTGAGGTGACTTCAAAGAATCATCCCAAGCATCCAGATCCAATGACAGTATATTTGATATTATGCTGCTCTCCATTATCAGACAGTCCCATTTGGTTCCCACAAATCCCATTTGAAAAACGTAGGAATGACCAATCCCGACAGTAGATTGCACTTGATTATCTACCCCGCCGTTGGATGAAACTGCAGCTAAATGTTCTTCATCCTTTTTTCTTACAACTGGATTTACAGTATAACTATCAGCGCCACCGCCATCACTGTGATGGTATAGTGAACTCCTTAAGTGGTTGAATAGATTAAATGAATGACATGAACTAGGAAAAGATGTTTCTCAGACGTCACCAGTTCTGAAGATGGGGAGCCTGATCTTAACACAGTAGCTCCAGCAATGGGTGTTGGAGCTTTGCTAGATGGTGATGTCATTTGTTGTAAATTTGCATTACTAGTTGGAGGGATCTTACGGTTCTTCCCACCAAAAAATAGGGATCTTACGGTTGTATCCTTCATATATATATGTAGACTCATGCAATACAAGTATGCATTTCATCATCATCTTATTTCGTCTATATGGTAACACATAAAGACCGTAGATATGATGTTCCGCTTAATTATTGTGCGCAAATCCGATATTCCATTCCTGAATGAAACACGTTGCCTTGGATCATCACTTTATTCATGAGCAACTACAAACTGTATATCTCATAGCATATCCAAACACCAATGACGATAAGGTGGTTGATGCTCTCACCAAGCCCTTATTCGCCAGCAAGTACAAACCGGGAATCCGATATTTCATTGGCGAAAAAAATGGGTCCGGTCCACCCGCCTGGGCGGGTACAGGCACCCCTCCTGGTCCCCAGGTCTACTTAGCACACAACCAACTATGACCGAAAAGTTACGTTTGCTTATAAACTACTGCCGTATATGGCACTACATAACTTATATTTTGCCGGATTTTTTGACCACCAGATCGGCCAACGTCAAAATTGAAGGCCATATAACTTGTATAGGAAGAACTTGCAGAAGTTTTAGACCACTGGAACTTGTATGCACGATTTTTAGACCACCGGGTCAGCCGACCTCAAATTGAAGACCATGTAACTTGTATAGGAAGAATTTGCAGAATTTTTAGACCATCCGTACTCAAACAGAAGACTTTGGGTGAATTTCATGCCAAAGAAAGAGATTTTATGTCCTATAAAGCCACTCCTGTTTATTATTTAACCCGGTCCACACCTAATCATCATGAGGGGCACCCCCGCCCATCAACCGACTCACATCCCTCTCTAATCATGAGGGACAGATTGTATTAGCCCAATGCTAAAGCGACGAAGATTTTGATAAAAGGGCACCAACAATTCACAGCAAACTCGATATTGTTATCATTTACAAAATTTCCTGTTAGGAAAATCACTCACTGGGTCAGAATTGTCACAGGTTTTTCAGTTCTTGAAATAGCGTTATTCCACGTCGATCATCTGTGGCCAAAATGCTCTAATTATGCGTTTAAGATAACAGACACCGCCACGGCAGTCATCTGTAACTGGAGCAGCACAAACACTGCAATGTCCCAATGGCATACAACCACAGAATCTGGTATAGCTTTGTATCACAATCTCATCACGATTCACGCACAATCCATATGTTCCAATGTGTTCATGTTCACCTGAAACATATTACAAAAAATAAACTTAAGTTACAATTACCTGTGAAGATTGTAATGACCTTGTATGCCAAATAGACGTGATAAACACCATATCTAGTTTGAATTATCAACCATTCAACGAGTTCTTTCCCCCTCAGCCTATTATTGGTACATTCAATCTGAATAACCCAAACAGCTACCACTTAGGAAGTACAAATTCAAGTATCCTTCAAGAGACCAAACTCATGTTTCATCAATCATCCATACCATTCACTTTACAAGAATCTACTAGCAATACGATGAATCAACAAAAGGATATAGGTCCAATATTCATAGAGAAAGTGAAAGCACAATAAAGTAAGCAAAAATGCTAACTTATACAAGAATATGTAGGAGAAGAAGCCATTATTACCTGTTGCCTGCTTCAAGGGAAGGATTATGAACCATCTAGCCTTCCCAAAGCCAAGCGAAAATGTTAGTCCATAAATTGCACAGAGCTATCATGCTTTAGTAAAAGTCCTTGATCAACAGAGAAATCACATCCCGAATGTCCTGTGGTAGACATCACCTGAACCAGGCATCTGGAATTTGGACTCTTCATAGCCACTGTAATGTTTGTTAACACCGAGTCTATCATTTCGAAGAAGCTCAGCTATCCCCATATTGTTCCCAGCCATAACCTCAGGCCAACTATCCCAGTGGCCATTAGACATTGTATTCCTGGGCTGATGAGCAAACTGCGAGAATGAGGATAGCCCACTGATTTGTGATGGCGGCTCTACGTGTCTCGAACTAAATCCATACGCCGCATTGTTATGGGAGTAGCTTTCACCAATTTCAGCATATCTATAGTTCTGTTGTGATTGGAGAGACCTTTGCATCAACATTTGCAACCTAGAATTGTTTTCAAAAGTCGAAGTCTGCGATGAGAAATTAGGCCCCAAATCTGTGTTTGAATTGCCAAGGTTGTTAGGAGGCCTCCCTTTGCCAACAGCCAAAATCGCAGGGTCAATAAACTCCATATCTGAAATACTATTTGAGTTGGTGCTCGGTGCTGCCTGGTAAGGATTTCTCAATGACGATGAATTTTCAAGAAAATGATTGCCTGGAAGATGACAGACATCCAAAACCATTAAATTCTTTATTATCAGAGTAACAAAGGTGCTACTTAAAACTAAATACTCAACCAATGCACAGACACAGGATAACAGGTGGGGGAAAACGGACCAGAATTTACTTCGAAGGTGGGATCACTTCTCCCATGTGAAGAAAAACCTGGGGGAGGTAATCTACTAGGACCAGAAAAACCAGGCGGCGCTGAAATTTGGGATCTTGATCCTGCCAGGCAGATAAACAGAACATAAGTTTAAAATATATAAATAAATAAATTAATTAAACATTCAAAAGGGAACAAGAACTAAAGATTTCAATCAACTTACCTGAAAGTTTATTGTTAGACAAAAGAGATTGACTACTTCCAAAACCATTATATTGTTCTGTATTACACTGTGGCATCCCGTAACCATTACCAAGTCTGTCCAGATATGGTTCTCTATGTTGTATTGATGCCGGGCTAAAGAAATGAGGATTTGTGCTGCTATTAACTGAAGGCTCAACATCAAAAGAATGGCTCCGGGATTCTTCCTGCCTGGCAAAGGAAAACCTGGATTGATTGCTGTTTTGTGCTTTCCAGGAACTAGATAAATTGGATGGACCCTGATGCCTCCCATTTTCACCCAATAACTTGACCAAATTTTGAGGTGACGTTAAAGAGTCATCCCAAGCATCCAGATCCAATGACAGTATATTTGATATTATGCTGCTCTCCATCACATCCTCACCAGAATTTAATGCAATATTGGCAGCTCTAATATCAGATGTTCCTGTTTGGTTCCGATATATTCCATTCGGAAAAACATTGGAATGACCAATCCCGATAGTAGATTGCACCTGGTTATCTACCATGCCATTATCAGACAATCCCATTTGGATCCCACAAATCCCATTTGGAAAACCGTAGGAATGACCAATCCCGATAGTAGATTGCACTTGATTATCTACCACGCCATTGGATGAAACTGCAGCTAAATGTTCTTCGTCCTTTTTATTTACAACTGGATTTACAGTATTACTAACAGCACCACCACCGTCACTGTGATGGTGTAGTGAACCCCTTAAGTGATTGAATAAATTAAATGAATGAGATGAACTAGGGAAAGATGTCTGAGTAACTATAGCATCTGATAGTCTCTGAATCTCAAAATCATCTTCTTTCTCAGACGTCAACAGTGCTGAAGATTGGGAGTCTGACCTTAACACAGAAGCTCCGACAATGGATTTTGGAGCTTTGCTAGATGGTGATGTTATTTGTTGTAACTTTGCATTGCCAGACTGTTCCAAAGCATGATCTCTCGGATCTAAAAAGGAGTCTAAACTCAAGCCATTGGGTCTTGAAACCCTGGAATTTTGGCTGGAATTCGGCATATCAAGACCAACTGAAATTGCCTCATGGCAAAGTTTCTTATTCTTCTCATGAGTGGCTAAAACCCTCTTATCTGTGCCCACAATATTCGACTGTTCCTTGGCAAAATTTATCTTACTGTCTTCCATAGAGATAGGTAGCGAGGGAGGTTGCCCACTCGTTGCCATTGAAGTTGTATGTACCGCTAAAGGTGTATGGGAGTCCACCAATAACTTGGAATGGAGATCTGTAGCCAGTTGATTCTTGGTTTCTGGTGGCTTTAATTTATTTGTATGTTCCTTTGGATGGATATCATCATTCAAAATGACCTTCTTTCCCGGATCACTAGATTGTACAGAAGCATGTGCAAAGCTAGAAACTGAAGCTGAAAATGCAAGTGATCCATTGACTGCATCATGTTTCTGCTTCGCAAGTTCATTGGAACAAACCATGCCTCCCACAGATGATTGGCAATTAGATCCCCGTGAACCCCTGAGGCATTATTAGAAATATCAGTACAGCTCGCACTGCAATAATGGGAACATTGAGAAGAATATAGGTTATACCATGAAGCTGCTGCAGGAAGAGCACCGGTCCTGCCAGCACTACTAGCTGGAGGGGAAACTTTTGCGCTACTCACTAAATTCTGCAAATCAAAAGAAAACGCTTTCGATAAGCCAAAAAATTTTCATTCGGCTCAATTAGTTTTTCTTTTGGAAATATAATAACAAAAGATCCACAATGAAGCGAAAAACTACAATACGAATGACAACTTATGTAGTTTATATCTGCCCAAAAGTCCTTAATTTACCAACTCAGGAAGAGAAAGTACTAGAAAACACACATGGAAACGTCAACTGATGAATAACAACAGGGGGGAGGGTGTATGTTGAGTTATGCCAAGACCGGACATAACTAGATAACAGAATATTTCCAGTGCAGAGAAATAACTAATCATTATTCTGAAAAATAACTTTAAGAAACCTTACATTCGGAGTGCTTTTTGCAATAGGTTTCCCAGTGGTGGCAGGGCTATTAATGCAATAATCATCTGCTGGAGGTGGCAAAACACTTCCCGAGTACCTTTGTCCACTGTTAGCCAAGCCGGTAATTTGCTGGACTCTACTCATTCATTCAAAAACAATGTTTCAGTGGTTTACTAGAGGTTAAAACCATTAAACAACAATTATAATGAAGCAAATATATTAGTCAGAAAAAATCTTTTAATATGGTTGCATGAACTTTAAGGTCAACATTAAAAGTTCTTGTATTTTGAATTCAAGTTTATGTAAAAACAGATTTTCAACTGCAGTTCTCAAAACAATCCAAGCTTAGGTATTTGAAAGCAGAAGGCAACAAAATATTTTACATAATAGTGGAAACAACTATTGTCCAACATACTTCTATGTGCTAATAAAAGTGCAACATTAGTTTAATTATTTTAGAGAACTTCTACACAGCCTGCTGAATAAACGAATAGATGCACAATGCAAGCAAACTCACTGGAGAAAAACACGGGAACAAGAGAACTAGAAGTTCAAGTCCAGCAAAACAAAATGACGTATGTCATACCACCAACACAAAAGACTAGAGAATAACTGTACATATCACTATCTAAAAGCATGCCTATAAATTAATGATAGAAGCTTCAAAGCATGACTATAAATTAACATGAGAAGCGTTGGTGTCTACTCACCTTGAATACGCAGAAATAGTTTCATTTTCATCCTTTGAGAAACTTTCCTCTTGTGAGCCAATCTCATGCAAGTAGAGACAATCAGGGTTTGTGCAAGGCTGAAATAAAACAAATTCAAATAGCCATTAGAGAAATAGCCAAAAAATCTTTAAGGAGTTCAACCATGAAAAAGAGGAATGCCCAAAAAGATCTATACACCTAAACCTACCACATTCCTCAGCCATGCATGACAATATTTAGTAGTTCCAAAGCAAGCCCTGTAGAAAATAAGCATATTATAACCAAATACAAAAAAAAATACACGTCAAAGGGAATTTTCAGTCTTATATCTTAATGTATACACACCTCAAGGTTCTTCCCTCTAAGGTAAACCCATGAATGGACTGAATACAGCGAACAGCTTCCTCCTCTTTTGAGTATGTAATATATCTGCAATAACAAGCAAGGTAAGAATATAACAACTTGCATTATAGTTAATGTTATTTTGGGTTTGTTTAAGGGTGAACAATTTTTTTATTAAAAAGAGTCAAATTGTATACCATTAGGATGAAAATTTAAAAAAATAAAATAAAACAGAAATACATCTCTCACTATTAACTTTTCAACCACATAGAAAACCGACAGTGAAAAGAAATACAACTTATCTATTGTGTATCAGTAAATTACAATTGTGAAAAGTGAATCATAAACTTGACAGATAAATCATAATAAAGGATAAACAAAAATATTTGTCCGAATACTACATGATCAAATTTAAGGGGTACAAAAATCTTCAATTTGAATGTAAAGGAGCAACATATTGCAATCAAACCAGCATAAAATGGATCCAAGATAAAGAGAATGATTTATAACACTTACACACTACAAGTACTATTTGCAAACTGCTGAATAGTGCCAGCTGAAGTTCGTGAGATGGACACCTTTAAGACCTTTCCATACTGTCCAAAATATTCTTTCCGCTGCAGAAGCTGTTGGAAGAGATAGAAAATCAATTTTCAAGCAAAGGGAATTAGGAAATGAGAAAGCTGGAAGAAAAGAGAAATACACACATCTTCATCTGCCAGATTTAAAGGTAGCCCAACAATGTAGACAAGATTCCTTTGAATCACCCTAACACTGGTTAGCTGCTTCCTTCCTTCAGAAGTTTTTGACTTAGCCTTATGAGACTTCTTCTTTTCCATGCTTATCTCAGTCACTAACCTACTTATCCAGACAGTGGATACAAAAAATCAGCAAATATACTGAATAAGAAAAATCTAATAAACATAAACTACTACCACCAAATCTCATAGCATTGTCTTCATGGTGACACAAAAGCTGACAAGATCTCATAATCATGAAACAATTAGAAAGAACGATCAACCTTTCACACTTTGATGCAGTTCCTACAATCTTCTCCTTGTCATAAGGATTACGACAGGCAGGACATCGACCGTCAGTGTCGTCCTTCTCAGCCATTTCCATTATGTGGTGCCAGCACCAGACACATATCTGCGGAAAATAATGTAAATTTTCATAAGCAGATTCAACATTGATGTTATATGTAAATACAAGCCTCAATTCATGGAGAGCGTCAAACATATAGTTCAATTCAGAAAGAGAAAAATTGCATGTTTCAATCAGAACGACCAGAAGCCCAAGTCTATAGAGAAACATGATCCAAAAACATTTAAATGATTAAGCAATTACACATTCATGTTATAATATGGTGGTGGTGGTGTGTGTGTGTGTGTGTGGGGGGGGGGGGGGGGGGGGGGAAGTAATCTCTAGTATCAGATTAACTATTGGATAACCCTCAAATTAAAAGAATACAACGTTACTAGATTCACAAGAAAAAGAGCAATTTTGGATACCTCATAGGGGGGGGGGGGGGGGGGGAAGTAATCTCTAGCATCAGATTAACTATTGGATAACCCTCAAATTAAAAGAATACAACGTTACTAGATTCACAAGAAAAAGAGCAATTTTGGATACCTCATAGCCACATTTGCATGGCTTCAATTGCTGATCAGTTAAATCCATCTCCTCAGCGCAGATTGGGCACGTCTTCTCACCTTCATCACTCATGGTTGCTAAGAAATTGCTGCAGGAGGAGTAATCAGTCATAATTAGAAGTGAAAACCATAAGTGAACAATCTTTTATGGCAAAACAAATTGACACTGCTACCAAAGAAAACAAACAAAAACTATAATGTTAAACTAGTAGGTCGCAAAATCTCTCTATATTGAACCAACATCTCAACTTCAATTCCAAAAATCTATAGAGAGATAACATTTCAATTTTAATCCAGTAGAAATTAGAACAGTTTGTCAAGTCAAGCACAGTTGTTTCCATTGATTCTCAAAGCGAAAATATTAAAAATCTTGAATAAGGTTCAATTATAATTGGTGCCCAAATTTTCCCACAACCACCAATAGAAACCCTAAAATAGTTAAACAAGCGGAAACTGCAAAATCCTCCGAGCAACGTTTCGGAATAAAACACAGTAGTAAAACACAAAACCGAACCATCCAATACCGAACAGCCAAAGAGCAATGCCGAAAATTCAAGATCGTAGATCGGAGCTGATTTGTCCAAGAAAACACTACAGCGAGCGGCACAAACAAATCCTAAAATCTTTCCACTGTTAAACATGCAAGACAACCAGAAACGAATCAATTCCGTAGAAGACGAAACAGGAGAGTGAAGTCGAGAAAGAAAAATCTTTGCAAATCGAAAAAAGCGGAAAGATCCGCAAGATCGTTCATTAAGCAAAATCGAACGAAAGTAAAGCCTTGAAGATGAGACTCACAGTGTTGAGATCGAGAGAAGAGGATGAATCTTGAGAGAGAGTGGTTGGGAGAAGGCGAGAGGATGAGAAACGCGAGATGGGGAAGAAGAGAGAGAAAACAGAAGGCACAATGCGATGTGATGAGAGAGGAGAAAGGCGGCCCTTTTTAGAGAGAGAAAGCAATAGACCTGGTTACACTGCTCTCTTCTCTTTTTATTTTTCATTTAAAGAAATAATAAATTATCTTCTTCCTTTGTGCGTCGTTGTCAGTTAATATTTATTAAATAAAAGATTTACATAAAATATTAAAATGGGTTGATATAGCGCCCTCAGATTTGCATGAATCTACAAATTTGCCACGGCCGCGTAATGCTCGTCCGTCACCAACTAGATTAGCCTGATGTTATGCTTAGGTCCGCATTGCCGAAAATACCCCTCCACCGACCAACCACCATAGTGTATTTGGGTTAATTCGGAGAAAGTGTGCAACCCATACATATTCTACCCCATATATATATATATATATATATATATATATATATATATATATATATATATATATATATATATATATATATACCCTGACTCACGTATAAACCGCTCTTAGCATGTTTAAACAACGAATATATGTTAATATATATATATATATATATGATTCACATGTAACCAGCTCTTATAGTGTGAATATGTAAACACCGAATATATGTGAATATATCGCCGCCGTCGAATATATAGAGTCGGGTCCGGCCAATATTTATTCCATTAATAACACAATTTTTTTCCCTTTAATATCGTATAATGTTCTCATTTTACATGATAAGAGTTGTTTACAAGGGAGTCAAACTCTATATATAGGCCCAGTTTGGTACCGAGAGATTATATAGATGAAGATGAGGATGAAAAGAATCATTTAGATAAATTAGAAGGATTTTTTATGTCGTTATCAAACGTGAGGATGTTTTAAAAAGAGAAAAAGTATTTAGAAAAATAGAAGGATTTTTTAATGATTGGATGGATAATATTAGTTCATCATAAGTTTGTAAGTAGTATTGAATTGTTAAAAACAATTTCATCATTATAAAAATTCATAATTACACGAAAAAAGACTGAATTATTTGAATTGAAGATTTGATCTTATCCATGTAAGATCTTATCGCTAATTTGGTATGATTCTTATTGTATTAAACCTATATAATCTAAAGTAAAAGGGAGTAATTGGTAACATACCGCGTTGATAATTAACAATCGAGATAAACATTGATCTTATGGAAGAAGAGAAGAAGAGGCAATAGATTAGTATATGAAGTCAGTTAAACCCTATTAGTTTTTTTTTTTTTTTTTTTGAAGCAAGTTAAACCCTATTAGTATATATAGAGTAATGAGAAAGCTAAAAAATTGAAATCTTCTGAAACACGCTTAGTAAAAAAATATATTAAAAAAATCTGATTTAGTGATATGATTAATGTAGATAAGATTGTTAGTATCTTTTAAATTTTTTTAGAAAATTTTTCTTATAAAATCGGAAAAAAATGTATTAATCTGATTTGCTGTGATTTCGTTTGAAAATTTTATTCCTTTTAAAAAAATTTAAACGAAATAAAAAAGTTTTTTTTTAAATCAAACAAAAAAATTCTTTTAAAAAAATAGAAATTGATATATTCTGTTGAGATTACAGAAGGTCGAAACCCATAATAACGATTTGAGTTTTAAATTTTTTTATTAATCCGATTTGGTGATATCTAGATAAGATTGTTACTTTCTTTTAATTTTTTAAAAATATTTCTTTCTAGGCTTACTTTGTTTGAATTATTTTCCTTTTTTAATTTTGATTAAACGAAATCTGAACAGGCCGACCCACGTCGCTTCTCTAGATTAGTGTATAAAAGATTTCTTTTAAATTAGAACAAAAAAATTATTTAAAAAAATATAAATCGGTATATTTTGTTGAGATTGTAGAAGGTTTAATTAACGTTAGTTATTTTAAAAAAATTTGTTCTTTAGTAAAAAAATATTTGATGGCTTACTTCGTTATTTAATAAAAAATCTGAGAAAAATTGTGGGCACGCCACACAACCATAGACTTCAAATTTTCATTTTCTTGCCTAAGCTCTTTCATCTTCTCCTTGATTACACTTATCAAATCCTCCTACATACGTAAAAGCCCAATGTTAATTATGAACGTGAGATGATAAAAAAAAATGCTTTCTATATCTATTGATAGAGAAAGCAATCACCTATTCAGACATCAAATTTTGATGACAAATCAGAGATAAAAGAGGATTTATTCGATTCATTGGTCAATATATATTAGGGTTCCATCAAATATTTATCATATTACCCTAGTACATATATACTACTTGTGGGACTTTAGACTACAAATTTTGTTTAATCATATATCTAATCAACTTATTGATCAAGATCCATCCATAAAAAACCCGGTTCAGGATCTTGCATGAGCAAGCGATGATCTAGCTAGGTTAGATTAGTTTTTGCTTATGCAAGATAGATCAATATCAACTATCGATTCGTTATTAAGCTTCACGTAAGGATGATCGATCAAGATCCGGATAAATAAAAAACAAAAAATAAGAGAAAGCTGAAGCTAAATTGAGAATGAAAGCAAAAGGGAGTAATTGGTATCATACCGCGTTGATGATTAACAATCGAAATAAACATCGAGATAAACATTGATCTTATTGAAGAAGATATTGTTGATGAGCAATACAATAAAGTTGATCTGTGGAAGTTGCGGAATCAATACCTGCAAATAAGAAGAGGCAAAATATTAGTATATGAAGTCAGTTAAACCCTATTAGTATATATAGAGTAATGGGAAAGCTAAAAAATTGAAATCTTCCGAAACACGCTTAGTAGAAAAAATATATTAACAAAATCCGATTTAGTGATATGATTAATGTAGATAATATTGTTAGTATCTTTTAATTTTTTAAAAAACTTTTTCTTATAAAATCGAACAAAATAATTTATTAATCCGATTTGCTGATTTTGTTTGAAAAATTTATTACTTTTAAAAATTTTTTAACGAAATAAAAAGATTTATTTTAAAACCGAAAAAAAAATATTTAAAAAAAATAGAAATTGATATATTGTGTTGAGATTACGTAAGGTCGAAACCTATAATAACGATTTGAGTTGTAAATTTTTTATTAATCCGATTTGGTGATATCTAGATAAGATTGTTACTTTCTTTTAATTTTTTAAAAATATTTATTTCTAGGTTGACCTTATTTGAATTATTTCCCTTTTAAATTTTTTTAACGAAATATAAAAGGTTTCTTTTAAATTCGAACAAAAAAAATTATTTAAACCTCTTATTAGTACATACTGAAAAACATTTTGATTATAAAGTATTTATATAGTATCTACAAAAATTTGATTCCAAAAAGGTGATCTTTAGTAAAATATTTAATCCGAGAAAAATTATGGGGCATCAAATCAGCATTAATGTAGTTTACTTTATTAGTATATATAAATATAGAATATAGATTTGATATTTTTTTTGATATAACATACACGAGAAGTTTACAACGTGCTATACTTAACTTATTTTGGATTAATTTTTTAAAAGATTAGTTAAAAAAATATTTTTTTAGATTTTCTTTTGATAAAACGTATTGGAGAAGCCTAAAACGTGATATACTTAACTTATTTTGGATTAATTTTTTAAAAGATTAATTAAAAAATATATTTTTTTTTAGATTTTCTTTTGATAAAGCGTACGAGAGAAGTCTAGAATGTGATATACTTAACTTATTTTGGATTAATTTTTTAAGAGATGAGTTCAAAAAAAAAGATTTATTTTAGATTTTGTTTTAGTAAAAAAGATTTATTGGCTTAATTCGTGATTTAGTAAAAATACTTAATTCGTGATTTAGTAAAATATTTAATCCGAGAAAAAAAGATTTATTTTAGATTTTGTTTTAATAAAAAAGATTTATTTGAGATTTTGGATTAATTTTTTATTTAACCATATTTATAAAATCATATACTAAATGAGCTATAATTCATTTACACTAATATCTATCTATCTATCTATATGTATTAAATCATAAGCATTCGAAGCCACATGACATTTTTTTATGCATTAAATGACACGTGTCATATTCTCATAATTTATGTTTTACTATTTAATCATATTTTATCTATTATATCTATTTTAATATCCAATTATATATCGTTCATTAACTAAAATTTAGTAATTTAGCATATAAATCAAGAGGAAATGAAATCCTACTCATCTAAAAAGACAATATCAAACTAAATGATATATTTACTATCTAAATATATTTAATTATAATAAAATAAAATCTCATGTATTTCTTTCCTAATATAATCGATTTGGTAAGTTTTATTTCAAACTTGTATATAAATTACCGAAAATTCCAATATATTACCTTTATTATAAACCAAATAAAAACGTACTCTTTAATTATACTATTTAGTAAAATATAATTATAAGAACCCATATCTATATGTATACATTATATTAAAGCAAAAGCATTCGAAGTCACGTGCCATTTTCTTATGCATTGAATGACACATGTCATTTTCTCTTAATCTACATTTACTATTTAATTATATTTATTTATTATATCAATTTTAATAACTAATTATGTATATTTTATTGACTAAAATTTAGTTATTTTTACCATATAAATCAAGATGAAATAAAACCATATAATGTAAAAAGATAGTATCAAACTAATTGATATATTTACTATCTATACATAACTAATTCTAATAAAATAAATTATCATGTATTTCTTTCCGAATATAATCGATTTGGTAAATTTTAGTTCAAACTTTTATTTTAAATTACCGAAAATTCCAATATATTACCTTTATCATAAATCAAATAAAAATGTTCTCTTTAATTATATATTTAGTAAAATATAATTATAAAAATATATATCTATATACTATCTATTAGATATACTATATTACAACAAAAGCATTTGAAGCCACGTGTCATTTTCTTATGCATTGGATGACACGTGTCATTTTCTCGTAATTTACGTTTTACTATTTAATTATACTTTATCCAATATAATTATTTTATTAATTAATTATATATCTTTAATTAACTAAAATTTAGTTATTTTTACCATATAAGTCAAGATGAAATAAAATCTTATTAATCTAAAAAGACATAACTAATTGATATATTTACTTTCTAAATATATTTAAATCTAATAAAATAAAATATCATGTATTTATTTTCTAATATTTCGATTTGATAATTTGATTTCAAACCTTTATTTTAAATTACAGAAATTCTAATATATTACCTTTATCACAAACCAAATAAGAAAATTCTCTTTAATTATAATATTTAGTGAAATATAATTATAACAATATATTTATTTTATTTTTTCAAGAAAATCCGTGCAAATTACAGAAACTACGCTAGTATATATCCACTTATCACATAATTTAATGAATCTTATTTACATAACAATCACACCATTCAAAAAATATTTATCAATATAAACACTAAATTTGAAAAATGATAAGATGTCTATATTGTGTGAAGATCCATTATGGGTCAAAGATTTTAACACACAAGTCTATGATGGACTTCATTACAAAATTCGTGACATATTAGACTTACCCCCCGTTTGGTTAGAAGTGCGGAAACGGAATGGAAATGAGTGTAGTCCATATGCTTACCTTATTCATGAATGTTGTTTCCCCCATTTTATTTCATTGTAGGGTATCAACACTAATCAAATTTTACTACAATTACTTAAAACCCCAAGAAATGATTCCATAAAATTTCATGAATGATAGTATACATATGGACTAAATTCGTTTCCATTCCGTTTCCGTTTCCGGTGTTGGAACCAAACGGGCCCTTAAACTCCTCATGTTTTTTCACTAATAATACTCACATTTTAAGCCTTTTTAGTAGCAATCTTGTATATCCTCAATTTCTAAATTCTCTTTTCCTTCCACATTTTGGCCTATCATACTTTAATGAAAACTATGTACAAGAGAGTAAAAAATGTCCATTATTTAAAAGAGTAGGAGAACAAATTGAATTCCTAGATAACAAGAAGTGTCATGATTTGCATTTGAGTTACAAATCCTTAAAAAGATGATTTTGGCCCCTAGCTATTGCAATTATAGCTTGAAAGAGAATATAAAAAAAACATCAGATACCTCACAACCAACAATTTATATATATTTGTTTATAGATTAGTAACTCGTATTTGCATTGAAATAACATATACTTTATTTTTTTTTTTTTTGAAGAGTTAATTAGAACACTCGGTTCGATCGACTTTGCCGATTCGAACTCGAATCTCCAGGCTAACCACTTAAGGAGTCCAGCACCACATCCCACTAGACCAACTGAGTATTGGTAACATATACTTTATTTATATTGTCATTTAGTGTCCGTTTGGTTGAAACGGTGAAATGGAAACGGAATAAAATTGGGTAAGGAAAGAAAATAAAAATGATAGATTACTTTCATGCGTTAATATTAGGGCTGTGCAAAATCTGACCGGACTGTAAATTCAGGTCCGGTCAACGGTCCATGTTTTTATGAAAAATCCGGGTTACGGTTTTGGACCGTATAAAACCGTAACCCGGGTTGGACTATAAACTACGAATATCCGGTCCGGTCCGAGTCCAGTTTTGGATCCGAAAAGCTCACCAAAATTGCACAATTTAGGTACAAACTGATCTAACTCGGAACCGGACCGGACCGTTACGGTCCAGTCCCGGTCCGGTCTACGGTCTATGATTTTATCAATTAATGGTCCACCGGTCCGGATATGTCCGGTCCAGATATATCTGATCCTGTCCGGACCGTATGCACAACCTTAGTTAAAATACCTCTAAACAAATATAGTTTTTATTAATTCAGAATTATTATATTACCGAGAATAATTCTTAACTCGGTCTTTTAACATCAATATCTTTTCCCATCATAATGCATAGTTTAGTTTATCATTGATCTGTAAATCTATTGTCATATTTTGACCCGTAAGAATATTAGGATAGAATGAACATGCTTATGCGTAATCGTTGCCTAGAACATTGACACTTGTAAAACGACATTGTTTACCCAAAGAAATTCCAAAAACATACGCAATATTTGATGCTTAGGTGAGAGCCTCACAGAAGCACTATGATGGACCCTACCACTACGTACTGCCATCTTGTGGGCTCCTGCACACCCATGTTACTTAACGTGCAGATGCATGCAGGCCATCACTCAGAAGCAAACTGGCGGGCCGAAATTAAAACCCTAAACCAGTAACCACCACAAATGTACACATTTGTTTCCTATACAGCTCATATGCACACACACTCTTAAGAGATTTGCTGAACTACTAATCAATATGAAAATTTTCAATAATCTCCCAAATAAGCCAATAATCTCTTTTTTTGGGTCAAAATAATCCACAAAATAATCTCACACAATAATCTCCTAAATAATCCAATTTTTTTGACACGCCGAACGCAGCCAATATCCTCTGACACCATTGTGATCAAGAATTAGATCAACATCAAGCATGATGATAACAAATGCAGTTGATTTAAGTTGCTCAACAGAAGCAGTCCCAATACGGCATCAGCTCAAATCCAATAATCCCTCAAGCAACAAAAATTGGACAATTGGATACAGGAATTAAAACTCTACAGTTGACACAAACAAAATTGCTGACCTTGGAAAAGAACAGGCGGATCTAGAATGCTGAAGCAGTCTTGGGACTGCTTATGCATGAAAAGGATTTGGTCCTAAAAGGGTTGGTTAGCATGGTTGGAGCGCTTACTCTTTTCATTTTTCTTTGCTGCCCTTGTTGCAACCTCTTGAAAAGGATTTGGTCCACCGAAGGAAATCTTTGACATCCTAATCTTTTTCCTTTTGCCACGATCATATTCCTCGTCCCTGTAGATTTAGTACGGGCAGAAAGTTGATCAGTGGATGACTACGACTAGCACAAGTAGTGTGGTGAAATGCATAGGACGTTGAAAAGCTTATTAATGAGAATTTTTTTTAACAGAAATCACATTAAATAAGTGCAAATATTTATTTTCACAATTTTGGTCCACCGAAGAAAATCAATCAAGCACAAATTCATTTTGATTACAAAACTTACCACTCATCAGGTACATAGCCAATGCTTATAGTCTTAGTCTTGTTTGCATCCGCAGTGTGAGAAGATTGCAATTCTATATCATCCCAACGTGCAACTGTAAGCAAAAAGCAACATTAGAAAATGTCATATGAAGTCACCTCTTAATATAAACAACCTCAAGATTTGAGTTAGTAAATAGAAAATGATGCAAAAGAAAATATTAGAGTTGTGATTGCCTAAGATGTGATACAAACACAAGAACAGGCAACAAATCACATATAACATTCCACTCAAGAACGATGTTTAGAAAGGGGTGTAAACTTTCCCCAATGATAAGGAAACAACTTAATTTTTAATAAAAGACTCTCAATTCAGCTACTTCCATCAGTCACAAGACTCACAACAGGAGTCAGGAGAGGAAGGCAAATTGGTACAAAAATCCTCCAAAACACCACACTTTTAACGATTCAGTTCCAGCTACAAACAATATTCGCTGAAGAGCAACACTAAAATAGAAAGAAAACATGAAGCATACTAAAATAGAAAGAAAACAAAAGTTTTTTTATTTCTTCTTGCACTTAGAAAGGATATTATAGACCATTAATATCAATCACATCTATATCCATAAAATATGTTGCTGGTCCCCCTAAATGATTCACACATTTAAAAATGAAAATAAACAACATCATTGACCTACCAGGCTACCAATTAGCAACAGTCATGCAGTGGAATTTTGAGAAAACAAACATGTTATTTATGTGAAGTGACGACTAATAGTAGTTCACATTTCACAAATGCTAAGAAAGTTGACCTACATATAATGAAACATGAAGCATACCCAATATTGTGAAGTCTGCAAATATATAACATGAACATTTTCGTATGTTTTATTATTTTACAATAAGGGCTAAGGCCCATACAGTTACAAACAAGCATTAAGTTTGAACTTTCTTGAAGGGTTACCTGCAACGTCATTGCCAAAATTTATTTTGATGTTCAAATTAGAGGGACGGCTGTGTCGCTGGTGCTTTAAGGAATCAGGCATCTTGGGACTTTTAAGAAACTGGTCATCAACAGAAACCACAGTATCTCCTGCAGCTGTCCTCTGTTTTAACTCTGAAGCACTATTTTCAGTAATAGAAATTTCACTACTGATCACGTCATTCTTAGCATCCTCAGTGGATTCAGTGCCCCTCTTTCTTACACCACCTTTAGATCCCTTTGTAGGAGAACTAGATCCACGAATCGTGATTGCACTTGTTACATGAGATGTAGGTGGTCCAACAGGTTCATCCACTATGCTCATGGCCACAGGTTGTTGGCTGCTTCTTTTACCCTTTTTGGGTTTCTTTCTCTTTTGCATGTTGAAGGATGCCTCATAAAACATCCTCCTACTAAGATGTGCTGATGCAACCCTACATGTCAAAACTTTTTTCTTCAACTTTTGTCGTGAGGGAATACTAAAAGCATTACCTGACTTATTGTCAGGCCTTTTCTCTGGATCTGGTCCTTCTAGAGCCCTTCCAGCCTAACAAAAACAGATGAAAATGAGAGCATTAAAAAGTATTTGGATGAAGTCAAAATGAATAAACAACAACCTGATTATTGTAAATTCCATAATTTATTAATGATTCGATTCATGAAATTAGGTTTTAACACATATGAAGCAGATTACGGACTACTAGATACAAATTGAAAAAATACCATCAGTTTTACCATCAAGTACAAAACAACTGCACTTCTTCGGTATGAATGACAACATAAATTTAGAAAATATAACAGAAAAACTAATCTGAACGTAACATTATGAAATGAAACAGGAAAGACTACCTCCGGAAATCCCGGACTGACTGACTGAGTAGCCGAAGATCCATTTTGCATCACAGACGTCATTATTTTATCCTTCTGAGCAGAAGTTACAGGCTTGTCGGCAGATTTTTCCTGAGACCATTGACAGGTAGCAGAGGTAACACCTGTTTGATTTGTAATAGCGGATGGTATAGCCTTAAGAGCATTAGCAGGTCTATCAGTGGATTTACTCTCCAATGTCTGACTTGTGGAAGATTTTGGGGCTATCTTATCTTTCTGGATAGCATTGACGGTACTTTTAGGAGTTGAACTCTTGTCATCACGCATATAAAATAACATGTATGCCTTCTGCTCCATGACAGTTCTCTCACTAACTTGGTGAACCTATATTTCAGTTTTACAAACACATGGTCAAAAATGTTGATGAACCAGAGTGTTCCGGATTTTCGCCAGGTTATCATGTGTTATTTTTGAACAACTTTAATCAAGTGGCTCTATTTTTGCCTTGCACGTGGTGAGCATGGTCACTTCGAAACATCATATCATAGTTAAAAAGAGAAAGCAAAGTGAAAAGATAAATGACATACCCGACTGTCGTCGAGGGTGTACCACATCCCACTTGATGTGCGAACAAAACAATAGTAATGACCTGAATGTGTACTCCAACCCGCATGAACAGGGACTCCATATAGTGTATAATTCAAATCACCATCCTGAAGCAGCATAAAATTATTCAGGGAAATGTCATAATGCAAAAAGTAATGTTGATTAAACAAGAGGGAATACGTACATAGGACCCAGAGACAAAAGGTTTTATATTTAAAGTTGGACCAAATTGAACTTTCTTGTCAATCTTTTGCCCAGACTTATGTGAACCAAATCGCTTAAGATGGATGGTAAGGACATAAGGTGCTTTGTCAATTGTAAGTTGTTTGAGAGCTCGGACTTTTTGTTTGCACTGCTGGCACTGATACCGTTTTTCACCAGCATCCAACTGCTCCTGAGCAGTAAAATGCATGAGGGCCTTCTGCAGAGAATCGGCATTCACTATTTCAAGGCTCAAATCTACAAAAGGATCAAACTTGTCTGAGCACTAGGAGCATTGCATGCATTTGACCTGAAAATTTACAAGATGAATTAGATATATATATATATATATATATATATATATATATATATATATATATATATATATATATTTATTTCTCCATACTAGAAAATTCGTGAAAAAAGAAGAGCAAATAGCTAACAAAGTTTCACAAATTGTTCTCCAAAACAAATAAACACCCCTATCAACTCCAAGATGCCCCTGAAGAACAAACCAATGCAAGACAATCTCTTACTTGACTCCTGAGGCAACCTCCAAAGATTTTGTGGACAAAACTCCTCTCATAGGCACCAGAAGATTCACTGGGACCTCCTGAAGGCAAGCAGCACTTATGCATCGACACAAGTAGATGTACCATGTATTCATGAGCATCCTCTTGTCGGCCATTTCAAAAATTCCGAGATATACCTAATAAGGTTGTCAAAGAATAACAATCTCATTTATAGCATATCCAATCATCTAAGAGAATCCACAGGGTACAAGTACAACCATGCCTAGGCACGAGATAAGTAAGAATAACTTCAGCATGCCAACACAATGAACAAACCAAAATTTCTTGACTAAACATATACATACACGAAAATCATCAGACATTAAGCAATGAGTATTTGCCTTACAACACAGTTCATAGTAAAAACGTAAATTTTTCATCAGTGAACACTGAAACTAGTATTCCTTAACTAGCTAATTACAGTGAAGAAACAAGAAGGGGGAAACCCCATCCCCTAACCTCAACCAAATACATTATATTTTCCTAACTAGCTAATTACTTCCAATTTAGGCCTGAAGCACAGCTTTGAATCTGGTTGCAAATGTGAATATCACTAGACAACAAGAATAGATTTCAGAACAATTCACCGATATTTGATTTCAGAAGAGCCACACACGAAGAGGAACAGAGATAAGCAAGGCAGACATGCTACCCAAATTCTCCTAACAAAAGAGGCGGTGCTGATAGATAGTACCAGTTTCAAATGAGTAATAAGCAATGGGAAATACTTTTTCTTGGCCCTTTTTTATCTTCCTGTTGAGCAATCAGAGGACAGCATTTTCTCTTTTTTTTTAAACTTCATGTTACCTTCCAAAATTTACTTTGCAATAAATAAGTTATGTAAATGAATATTTTTCAGTAACCAAAACATGAGCAAGATTGAGATCAATTGCAAATTTCCCACCAACGTTCCAAAGAAAAATAAAAATTATAAGTTGGATACCCCGCAAGTTTGAGACGAGATCTTTTGGAGCCAATACTTTCCCCGTAGCTTGCAAGGTACGAGTGATATGCTTCTGCATAGCACATAATGAACAAAACCCAACAACACGACCTTGAAAAATGAGCAAATAGACAATATTAGAATTAAACAAGAATAACTAATAGAAAGATCATGAAGAAAATAGACACACGGCCTTAAAAGTAACAAAAGTCTTGCAAAGTTCTTTGTAACACTAGGCTTCAATCTCAAATAAAGGAACAATATGTACCCTTGAAGTGCAGTTGCAGCATACAACCCATTTTTTTTAAATAAACTTTTTTCATGATTACAAGGTAATTCATTCATAAGAGGGTAGTGATTACAAAAGAAATCTACGCACGCATTCCCACAAGATACATCCATATCTCCCATCCGATCAATTTAAGCCATTTTCTGGCTTCTCGGGTCATTTTGATCTAATACATAGCTTAACATTGTTCTTGATGGCACATTGTAATGGCTTATTAGCTACCCCACTGAACAAATATATCAATCCACAAACCAATTGACTTTATAACATGAATATGATTAGATCAGCATCTTACAAACAAAACCTATTATGGTATGGACTGTGACTAAGTATGCATTGCCTATCCATTCGAATTGATTCATTAGAGAGCAAAACCAACTGATGAATTCGCTTTTGGAACCTCTCCACATCTAATACATTAAGTGTTTGTTTAGTTAAAAATTTTGGAAACCACCAATACTCAGTTGGTCTAGTGGGATGTGGAAAAACTGATATTGGGAGGGTATCCCCTAGCAATGGGCCACGAATTATTCCCGTCCCGGATGTAGAGCGGCGAAGCCAATCGAACCGGGAGTTACTTACCAACCTTTCAAAAAAAAAAAAAAAAAAAATTTTGGAAACCCAAAAGGGAAAGGAAAGTGAGACAATATAATTTGAATAGTTTATTATAAACATGTTTCTGTACTGACTCTATGCTAACAGAACAATGTTCGATTATGTAGTCAAGCATAGATGATAGGAGAGGGGCAACCAAAACTCACATGAACTGTGATGCTTTCCACTTTGCAAATAGGCTACTAAGGGCTTTGTATATGTCAAACACTGAAGGACTGAGTTAAGAAAACAAGTATTTCCAAGATTCTCCAAACCAGCTCCCTGCAATGATAACAAAAACTTTGATCTGAGAGCAACTAACTTCCAACATTATCAGGATCTACAACATTGGACATCCAATATATCTCTAAATTTCAAAACAAAAAATTCCATTGAGAGTAGGAAGTTGGGTACGCATGCCTGAACAAAAATTACAAATTTACCGAAACATGCACAACAAGACATTGCAATATTTCTTATGAGATCTTTACCGGCATTGAACATAGTTTGAGATCTTTACGGAACAACATTTGGTATCAAGCAATATATCAGAATTACAATACTCCTAACGGGATTATATTAATAATTTATAGGATATGTAATCATAGTTTCAGAAGGACAGTGAAAACTTCAAATTAATAATGATAAATGTTGAGGGGAAATGAAGAAGAAGGTTCAACATGACATTGGAACAAATAGGGAAAGACAACATTTAAAAAATTTCCAAAACAACAACTTACAATCCTTCGGACAACCATGTGGGATTTGAAATCAGAATCCATGTCATCCTCAAAATTGGAATGCAAGGGTCCAGAAGACTCAGACACAAAGGCGTTTTGATGTTTCAAACTTGAGCCACTGAAAGACAATGAAGATTTTCTGCTCAAGTGGAATTCAGTTCTCTGTGGTAAAAGAGATAAACTGATAGTTGATGTTCTTTCAACTTGACCATCCTCCATTTGGCTCATCACAAAACCTGACTGCGGTATCAAAATCATGGATCAGTAATACACATGCAACAATCAAGTTGTGATAATATAACCATACCACGGGGTCCACAACCAGTGCATGAATTGAAATTAACTAGCATCATAAAACAAGCAAAAACAAATGATCGGAATTTCAATAAACCATATTAAAAGGAGAATGTTAACCTCTATATCATAATCCCTATCCATCTTAACCTCTATATCATAACCTCTATATCATAATCAGAGACATCATAAATCCAGAGTTCAAACTAAACATATCAAATTAATTATTACAGTTCAAGCTTCAGCTATAACAGGGGCATCCAATAGAGTTCAAGGGTTCGTTGAAGTCAAGAACTTAGATTATCATAAAGTCATGGTCTAAAAATATCCAAATTGAAAACCTTCTCTTGAGTAGATCCCATTTCCAGTTTAATGACTCCTATCATGCAAGTTCATTTTTTTTAATGAAATATCACGCAATAGCTAATATATCAAACTAGTCGCCCAATTAGGGCTGAACCTCAGCCTAAAACCGAACCGCCGTAAAACCAACCGAAAAACAGAAACCAAAAAACACGAATCTGGATGAAAATCGAATTATTCGAATCAATTCATCAACAACAGCCTAGAAAACACCAAAAAAATCTGACGTCAATTGAAAATGATACAAACAATGAAACAATATAGCAGATGAGAAACAAAAACCTCCTGATTCAACCTCATTCGAAACAAAATTACAGAAGAATCAGGGAAAATAAGTTATGCAAGTTACGAATTTGGTCACCGGAAATCACCCAGAAAACGCCAAACTATTTATGTTCAGCCCTACGCCGAACTATTCATGTTCATAATTAAGTACTCAACCATCCTTTACAAAAAAATTATTAAGTACTCAACCATCTCCGTGAACTTCAAGACCTTATGTGGCCAAAAACTTCCCCTAAAAAACTCAGCTCAAGCTTAAAGTACACAATGCCAATCAACCAACTTAAGATTCAACAGATATCGAAAAGAAAGCTTACGGAATTGAAGATCTACGAATCGAATTGACGATCAATACAAATCCATGCAAACCCGGGATGCGAGACAATTGACCGCAACCAAGAGAACAAGCTGGCTGTGCGTTGTTGTATGAGAAGACCTTGGCTATGTGCGGCCGCGCGTTAACCGCTATATATCATACTCCCTATCGAGAGTGTGATTTCCTAAAGTCCGGCTTATTAACTTTCTCAAAGGGGATATATAATTATTGATATGACGGTAACAAGTTGAGCTTGCACTTTTTTTTTTTTAATGGTAAACGTAATCTTAGTTAAAATAAAGTAAGTACTCATACTATATCTAATAAAGAATTAGCAATCAAGCCTAATCTTTTAAGTAGTTACACAACGTCATCACCCAAATCGTCAAATGTTAAAAAGAAAAAGGAATAAAATGATATCCTTTTAGTTACAATTGTCCGCATACTTCTTTCTCTTATTATCTGCAGCGGCCCTCGCCCCTTTTGCATGAGATTAGGAAATATAGGGCATAAGAGTGTAATTTCTTAAAGACAATCGCATGGAACTGAGAAACAAACACCTTTGCACCTGGATGAAAATCAAATTAAGCCTCATTCGAAACAAAATAATAAATAAGAAAAAAAAAAAGAATCGGTGAAAATAAGTTAGGTAAGTTATGAACTTGGGTCACCGGAAATCACTTATAGAACTCTAGGAATCACCGAGAGAACGCCGGAAAGGAGAGGTCACGACTCACTTAGCGCCGGAAGGATAAGTTGTTTGTCAATGCCGGTGAAGAAAGCTTATCGGGCCTTAGTGATTGTCTTTAGTCGGGAGTCACCTTTGCTCGATTTGTGGAAACTGAAAAAAAAACAGTAAAAGAAAGAGCTTGCACGAAAAACGAAGAGTCTTGAACGGTTGATCCTTACAAGTCACAAAGTACAAATCCTTTTTTTTTGAAGTTTTTTTTGCCGAACACGGTTTGAACCGTAACCTCAGTTTCGTACATTAACTGAACCGAAGTTCATATATCGCTCAGCCGATAATCGAGCATAAGATTGCGACTTGCGCTTCGACTGTAGCCGAACTATTTGTGCTCAACCCTACACCCCAATATCCAAATATCATGACTTATTTTACTAACCGCCCACGTGAACTTCAATACCTTATTTGGCTAAAAACTTCCCCTAATTGACTCGTCTCAATTTCAATCAACCAACTTAAGATTCAAGAGAAATAAAAAGAAAGCTTATGCACTAAAAACTTCCCCTAATTAACTCATCTCAATTTCGATCAACGAATTTAAGATTCAACATATATCAAAAAGAAAGCTTACGGAATTGTAGATTTACGGATCGAACTAACGATCCATACAAATCCGTGCACATACAGGATGCGAGACAATTGATTGCAGATAACTCAAAATATACCTACTCGTTTGCTCGATTTGTGGAAAATGGAAAAACACTAATTGAAAGAGCATGCGCGAAGAACAAAGAAGTAAAGTTACAAAGTACAAATCCTTCTTCTTTTTTGCGTTTTTTTGCCGAACTTGGTTTGAACCGTAAACCTCGGTTCGGTTCATCAACCAAACTGAAATTCAGTGTAAGAAACCGGTCACATTATCACCGAGTAGATATTGTTTTGAGTTATTTTTCCTTTAACATGTAAAATAAATTTTTTGAAACTTGGCTAGAATTACTCTAGGTGAATGTAAAAAAAAAAAAAACTATGTAAGAAATTAAAGTAAAAAAAGATAATTCATGTGATCTCTTGACATTGTAATTGGCCTTTTGGGCCTCCTGGAGATTTGCTGATGCTACAAGCCTGTGTTTCCTTGTGCACAACGCACATTATCCTTTCATAGACAACACTTCATTTCAGCTATCTTGTCTGCAAGATACAATTTGTTCCTATCACCCTCTGATTATATACAATTAAGTAAGCCATATATAGCATTGGTAACAACTAACAAGCATATGATCTACCCAGAAGACTAACCAACAAAATCAAAGTGAATGGAAGTAAGTGAACCCACCTGATATAAGAAATCCAAAATCAGACAGTTTATCAGACCATCAGATATGCTTAGTGCCAGATTCTCCTTGCATTGCAAGAGTGCATCATTCATGTCATGACATATCAAATTCAGTCAACAACAGGTCTGGCGTCCATTGCCTCTCTAATTTGTGCCAAATCTGGACAGTATCTCTTTGACAGAACATCAACTTGCTCTGAAAATGATTTATTTCCATGCTCACCAAGGTGCCGCACCATCTGCAGCCAACGCTTTCGACACAGATCCCCTGGCGTGTGTTCAAGCAAGTCATCCCAATCCACTTCGTCTTCACAACTAGCATCAAGGTCTACTAGAACCATCAGAAGCCTATAATCATCAACATCAGCCCATTTACCTTCAGCAACCATAGACGAAGTTAGTTGCCTGTACCACTTAGCGCAACAACGTACACTACTCCGGGTACCTATTTTCAGGCTAATTGCTTCCCAACTTATGTTATCCTTCAACATACCATACTTGGATCTTTTCTCCTCATAAACCTTCTCTTGCAGATCTTTATTCACCTGCTCAAATAAGGCCTGGTATTCATCTTGGGACCATTTCCCTTTGTTAAGATTACCAAACTTGTATCTCTGAAATGCACTCCTCACGTGATCTTTGCACTTGCCGAGTTTATTTGCCATCATTGTCCACTGCGGACCATATTTCTTATAGGTGTTCCCAATATACTCCAGCTCCTCCAGAGTATACTTTCTCTCACCTTGTGCATACAACCGGTGAGCTCGAAAATATATACTAAAGCATGGCCTCCAAGGCAAGGCAGTCCCAATCGCTTGCCAACAACCCTTTACTTGAGGACAAGATTTACAGTTAAGAATCATTTTCAGACCATCGTCACCCAGCTGCTTTGCTTCTATATAATCTGAAACAGCCTTTTTAATCAATTCATCTTCTTCTTCTGAATACCGCTTGCCTCGCACTAAACCATCCAAACTATTCACTTCAACCTTCTTATCCTGTTTTGTAACCTTCAACCTGTTCTGCTCCTCATTATCAGCACCCTGAACATCCTTAGGTTCCTTCCTCTTCCTTTTTTTGCCCTTGTTATGAGCTTTTATACCGTTACTTTTTTCCTTAACTTTTGCTATTTTCTTCAGTTCCATCTCCTTATCATCTGGTAACATCATATGATTCCTCTTGTCCTTCTTTCTTTTCTTGACTTTTCCCACATTCTCACAACCAACTACCAAATCATCCTTCTCCTTATTCTTCTTTTTCCTCTTCGCCTTCTTTTTCTCACCATCAAACATCATTCTATCAGTCGTCTTTTTCTTCCTTCTCACATTCTCATCAGCTATGCCACAATTAATATCTTCTTCCCTCTCCTCACTATCAGATGCAGTATCATCTGCCTTTTCTTCTTCCTCAACCTCTGCACTACTATCTATCTCCTTATTCTTCTTTTTCCTCTTCGCCTTCTTTTTCTCACCATCAAACATCATTCTATCAGTTGTCTTTTTCTTCCTTCTCACATTCTCATCAGCTATGCCACAATTAATTTCTTCTTCCCTCTCCTCATTATCAGATGTAGTATCATCTTCCTTTTCGTCTTCCTCAACATCTGCACTACTATCCATCATGGTATCCTTGTCAACAACAGACCCATTTGAGACTAGCTTGTTCTTGTTCTTCTTCTTCTTTTTTCTGCCACTATTTTCAACTTCCACGTCCACCAGCATGCACTGATCATCTTCGACATGTTCCAATTTTGTTTTCATAAGAGTCTTCATAATCTGAGAGCACGTAATATATTACATGTATGCTGAATCACAGTAGAAAAACAACAATCGTAGAAACGCAGAGAGACCGTAGATGTGGCAGTGCATAAGAAGTAAGAACATCAAGCAGTCAAGTAGATCAAGTCAATCACAAAAGATTTGATGACAAAACTAAAAACTACTCCAATAAGCAATGCACACGAACCAATTATCATGAAAGTCTTGAGTTGCCACTTGCCAGAAACAGAAGCAAATTTGGAAGCCATTAAATAAGGAATCGAAGGACTCCCTAACACGGAATCAAACACACAACGATCGTGTACAAAAATTAGAGGCCGTCAATCATCAAGCACATCTCAAACAAATCAAGCTCCAAGCCTCTAAGCACTTCATAATCCCTTATTCAGTAAGAATTAACACTCAGTAAGAATTAACACCTCAAGAATCTTGCGAATACCTGAGACTTGAAGAAGCAGTGACTTTACACGGTAAGATGCTTTCGTTGAAAGTGGGGGTCGGAGTGAGTGACGCTGAATTTGGGTGCTAGGGTTAACCAGTTGGGGGCTTCGGGAGTTCGGGGGATTGAAACTCCGGGAAGGGATATACGCAATTACTCCGTACTATTTACCAAAAAGATGGCCAGGTCTTACTTACTTGAAAACAAAAAAGTGAAATTGCGTATAGAAACCTCAAATTTTGAAAAATTTGATTGTTGTCCGCAAACTTTTCAAATTCTAAATTTTAACCTTGATGTCACGCGCTGTTCACTTTCTAAACGAGCGGAATATTAACACGTCTTAAGCTCGTATAAAATTTAAGTTTGACTTGTTTTCGTTGTTTATAAACGAGTTGAGCTTGAGCAAGTCAATGTTCGGCTCGTTCGGCTCGTTCGGCTAAAATAACACTATAGGAACATTACTTTCTAATCCAATAAGCTAAATATGAACACATGTTGAAACTATTGAACCAAGCTTGAGCATGACAATCGTATAACCGCTCTGTTGGTATAAACAAAAGAGCATACTGATGTTCATCCATTTCTATTCAACATTTTGTGAGCCTTCATGATCATCTTCTTTAGTGACAGAAATACAATCGAACTCTTTATTGACTACATCTGGTTGATCGTTGAAATTATCAGCCTTAACATATCCCAGATGATACAACCTATCAAATGTGGCCTTTCTAGTCAGCACCAAGTGTCCAAGTCAGCATTCCCAGCCAATTGTACAATATTCCACATGTCAAATGGATGAGTTGTCTTGGGGTGATGTGGACCTTGCTTGCTGCCTTGAAGAATCCTCTCACTATCTCTTGGTAACGTCTATGTTCATCAAACATCATTCAAGAACAATTGTAATTCAAACAACAGTAGTAAAAAAAAGTTAACTACATACTGAATATGTACATCACTAATGCAACTAACCTGGAAATTAGTCAGCCAAAATCCGATTTAAACATAGTGTAGAAGTTTCGGTACCGTCCACAAGTAATCTCAGACCGGTCTTGAGCTCTGGTACACCTTCTTCCAAGATTGCACAAACTGGAAAAATAGGAACACCCTTTACCCTTCTCTGCAGCTCCTTGCAGATGTCTTCAGCTCCAGCCTCGTCAATTTTGTTCGCCACAACTAAAGAAGGACGGCTAGATAAACCTTCTTTATAATGTTCCAATTCCGAAATCAGATCTATCAATTGCTCCCAAGGAGGGATTCCTTTATTTCCATTAAGAGCAGCAGATAAATCAACCACATACGCCAACACTTTTGTTCGTTCTATATGTCTTAGGAATGAAAGTCCAAGCCCTCGGTTTGTATGGGCTCCTTTGATGAGCCCCGGAATATCAGCCACTGACATTGATAGATCGTCGTAGTTTAGTTTTCCTATGTTTGGCCTCAAGGTTGTGAATGCATAGTCACCAACTGCAGGTTTTGCTCTAGATATTGCCCCTAAAAGTGTGCTTTTACCAGCATTTGGCATACCCACAAGCCCAACATCAGCAATCGTCTTGAGCTCTAATATCATAAATGCCTCGGAACCTGGCAAGCCCGCACTTGAGTGGTTTTCCTCACCAACCCCATCTGCATGATTCTTTCTAGATGATCTTCCAGAAGCAACACTACCTAAACCACCGTCTCCGCCACGACCCACAACGACTTGCTCACCCTCTTGGGTTAATTCTGCAATGTTATATTGAATTTCCTCCTCTTCTTCCCAATCTCCTTCAGATAAATCATCATCCATCTCCACAGAATCATCAAAATCATTGTGATCATCTTTAGTTGCGGGTTGGGAATAAGATTGAACTGACAACAATTGACAAGATCGGCTCTCATTGTGTCTCCTAAAGCCCTGCCTTCTATGCTGCTTTGATTCCACAACCCTGATAGCCTTTGCCTCATCAACCTTACTAGAGCACTTGATATCCTGATCTGACTCACATACATCTGAAGAAAGTGTACCAGGAACTTCCCATGGATCAGAATATTCAGATATTTGATGGTTTATGCTAGATGGAATTTCACCATCAACAAGATGAATTACAGTTCCCACAGGCACTTGAACAACCTTTAACATCAAAGCATTACACTGAAATCAATTGAAGAACTTAGAGATAAACCGAGAAAGGATAATCAAAGGCATACAATACTAAATTAAACCTTATCTTCCCCTCTGGAACCTATCTTATTCTTTGATGTCCCAGGGCCTCCTCTACATCCATTCTGAAAACCAAAATAAAAACAATCATTCGTGAATGAGATTTTTCCAGACATTTGCATCTCTTTCTTAGATTTTAGAAGACAACAAAAACAAACAAACAAACGGCATTAGAAGTCACATACAACATGATGTTGCAAGCCTTTGAAGTCCCAGACTGCAGATGTACATTGTAGAATCACATCCCCTCCTCTTCCACCATTTCCACCTACATATTCGTTCACAAAAGGAAGTATCACAGATACATTTCACTAGGAAGAAAACGATATGGAAAGCTCCACTATTTGATTGAAAAGGTAAGCAACTTTCAGATACTAGCTAACAATAAGGGTATTTGTTCAAATACGAAGTTACGAGCACCCACCATCAGGTGTGCCATAGCGATCAGTCCTGCTACGCCGTACACTAGAGCAACCACTTCCACCGTCACCACCTTTAACGTGGAACCTAAACCTGTCTATCATTCTTCTTTCCTACAAGGTTTATAATGGAGAAGATGAATAAGACTCGGTTTTTGAACTCAAAATAGTATTCAGTCAAACAATGTCAGGCCTCTAAAATCTACCTGTAAAGGTGTAGCTTTCGATTTCATGTTTGGCAAACCAGAATCAGAGCAATAGAATAGAGGAATCCAATATGAGCTAGAGGTTTTCCTCAAGACCCATGTAGAATTAAGAGATATTGTTCTATGCGGCCACATCTTGGTTTTTTGTAGGATCTGTCAGAATCAACAAAGAAAGACTAGTGAAGCGCTTAGCTTTGTAAATAACGATGCTGCAAAAACCGAGATAATGAATGACTGAATTGGGAAATCGAATAAAATATAAGCTAAAAATAACACCCGTTTAAGACCACTCACATTCAGAATATACATTTTTATACAGGCAAAACATCGAACACTTGGTGTACATATAACAACTCAATCTTCTAACGACACTCTGATTGGTTTTCCTCTATAAAAATCAATCAAGGACCAGGCCTTACTAGCAAGGAGACGCAAACCTGAAATCCGGGTGTGACAGGAAAGTTCAGTTTCCGGTGCCTGCCGACAAGCACCTATAATAAGTCTTTGAAATCTTCCAATTCTGCTTTCAAAAGAGTCTTCATAACCTGAGACATCTCAAAGTCAAGATATAGAAGCGAAAATCAACCACAAAAAAGGGTTGACAAGCAAATTTATAGAGCACATAATGTATGACATGTATGCTGAATCACAGTTGAAAAACAACAAGCATGGACATCCAGAGAGACTGTAGGTGTGGCAGTGCATAAGAACATATGCACACAAACCAATTATCATGAAAGTCTCGAGTTGCCACTTAACAGAAACAGAAGCAGCCATTAAATAGGGAATCAATTAACACGGAATCAAACATACACAGCAATCCTTTTTCAATATATATCCATTTATCAAAATTTGAGGTCGTCATAGCAATTGCATACCTGCGACAGTGGCAGGGCAGAGCTCCGGTGACGGAGTATGTGACGCCGGATTTGGGTACTAGGTAGGTAGGGTTAATCAGTTGGGGCTTCGGGGAAATGAAGTTCTGGGAAGGGATTTACCAAAAGATGGCCATATTTTACTTTAAGCAAAAAAAATGAAATTGCAGATAGAAACCTCAAACTTTGAAAATTTTGATTATTTACCGCAAGCTTTTCAAATTCTAAATATTAGCCCTGGTGTCATGAGATGTTATCAGATTCTGCGTGACAGCTCCCAAGTATTAAAAACTCCCTATTGGCAATTTTTTCCATTTTTTGTAAAACTATATATCTTATACATATTTCCTAATCCATAAAACAATTTCAAAAATTGGTGTAATATTTGATTCTTTTTCCCAAAAATTAATCAATACAAAAAAAAGATTTAAATTAAAATATGACTTTAATGTGAAAACTAGGGTTTGTTCTGCTATAATAATAATAATCACATTTTAAAGATCAACTAAAACTTAGCTCGTTCATAAACAAAGTTATCCTAGCTCGTTCATAAACAAAGTTATCCGAGCTTGAGCATGACAACGCTCCGCTCGTACAACAACCCTAATGAAAAAAATATAAGATAAATATTTACACACTTGCTGAGCTATTTCTCTTAGTACTGTAGTTTCTAAGTTTCTGGGCTTTAAGGGTATGAATCAAAATACATGATCCCTATTAATCCCAATCTCCAAAATCAGATCAAAATGCTACAAATCCCTATCAAACTCAGTCAACAATTGGTCTGGCGTCAATTGCCTCTCTAACTTGTGCTAAATCTGGACAATATCTCTTTGAAAGAACTTCGACTTGCTCGGAAAATGTTTTATTTCCATGCACACCAAGGTGACGAACCATCTGCAGCCAACGCTTCCAACACAGATCGCCTGACCGAAGTTCAAGCAGATCATCCCAATCCACTTCATCTACACAGCTAGCATCAAGCTCAACAAGCACCATTAGAAGCCTATAATCATCGGAATCAGCCCATTTTTCTTCAGTAACCATAGGCGAAGTTAACTGATTGTACCACTTTGCGCAACAATGTGCATTATATCGGGTCCCTAACTCCCAGCTAATCGTCTCCCATTTTATGTTATCCTTCAACATACCACACGCGGATTTTTTCTCCTCAAAAACCTTCTCCTGCAAATCTCTATTCACCAGTTCAAATAAAGTCTGGTATTCATCTTGAGACCATTTCCCTTTTTTCAGATTGCCAAACTGGTATCTCTGAAATGCACTCCTCACATGAGCCTGGCACTTGCCTAGTTTATCTGCCATCATTTTCCATTTTGGACCATATTGCTTATAGGACTTCCTGATATATTCTATCTCCTCTGGAGTCCACTTTCTCACACCATGCTCATACAGCCTGTGAGCTCGAAAATAAATGCTAGTGTTTGGCCTCCATGGCAAGGCAGCCCCAATCTCTTGCCAACATCCTTTTACTTCTGGGCAAGATTTACAACGAAGAATCATTTTCAGACCGTCGTCACCAAGCTGCTTTGCTTCTATATAATCTGAAACAGCCTTTTTAATCAATTCATCTTCTTCTTCAGAAAACCGCTTGCCTTGCACTAATAAACCATCCTTGTTTCCAGAGTGGATATCAACGATAACTTCACCAACATCCTTAGCTTCTTTCTCCTTCCTGTTCCAATTTTTGTCCTTGTAATGAGCTTTCCTACCATTCCTTTTTTCCTTTACTTTTTCTATTTTCTCCAGTTCTGTCTCCCTATCATCAAGTAACACCATATGATCCCTTTTCTCCTTCTTCTTTCTCTTGACTTCTCTCTCTTTGTCATCTTTGTCGTGACCAACTAACTCATCATCCTTCTCCCTATTCTTCTTCTTCTTCACCTTCCTTTCATGTCCATCAAACATCATTAAATCAGCCGTCTCTTTCTTCCATTTGACCTTCTTATCTTTACTAGCTATGATGCCCTTACTTTCTTTCTCCCTCTCCCTCTTCTCATTATCAGACATAGTTTCAACTGCCTTTGTGTCTTCCTCAACCTCCACACTATTATCCATCACACTATCACAGTGTCCTTGTCAACAACAGACTTTTGGGACAACCTTTCTCTTCTTCTTTCTGCCACTAGTTTTGATCAGTTTTCATAAACCGAGACAAGTCAAAACACAAAAAATACAAGTGAAAAAAAATCGACAACAAAATAATATGTTCAGAAAGAAATGGAAAGAGCACTATATCTATTACATATTTACATGTATGCTGATTGCTGAAGCATAGTTTACACCCAAACATGGAGATAGAAAGACAAAACTAGAAAGGGAAAAAAAACATGTAGAGGAAAATGCAGAGAGAACGTAGAGATAGCAGTGCATAAAACATACGAAGCAGCCAAGTAGAGTTGACTTTGGAAGCCAAAAAATAAGGAAACAGAGGATTTCACTGCATTTTATCTTTTGCATGAAAACATTGCACATTGCAGTAGAACCACGGAATTAATCGTGAAAATATAAATATACTGTAATACACGTTGCAGTAGAACCAATTCTGCTGTGAAATTAGAGTTGTCAGCAACGGAAGCAAATTTGGAAGAGATTAGCTAAGGGATCAAAGGATTTCCTAACACGGACACCAAACACACAACACAATTCGTTTCACTCGATTTTCCTTGCATACGAATTCGAGGTCATCAAGCACGCATTTCAGGGACACAAGAATCAAACGAATCATGCTCCAAGTCTCTTAACCCTTCCTAATTGCTATTTCAGAAAATTATTCATACCTCGAGAACTGATTTCACAGGTCAATTTCAAGCAACTGCAAACTGCGACTTGAATTGGTGATGGAAGGAGGGAGGAGCGACCTGCTGCTCGTAGGAATCCGGCAATGGTAAGGCCAGAAGCTAGTGGAAGGTGGCTGGTTGAGCGACGGAGATGTGAGTGGCGTCGGCTTTGGGTTAGCCGTTTAGGGTTTCGGGAGATATAGCCGGTTGAGCACGAACCATTTAAGAAAATGGTCAATTTTTATTAATGGTTTAAAGTTTTAAAATAATTAAAAATATTTATAAATTCATAAACATGAAATAATATATTATTATATTTCAGTAAAAAATTACAATTAATTATAAAATTCAAAATTTTGTTTTCACGCAACTAAAAAAATTACAAAATGCATTATACAAGGCACGCCGATATAAATTTAAATCCCGCTTTTCAATACTTTTTTCTTGTTGAACTTAGATATGATGACAATATAAGTAAATGAATGTCTTGCAACAATTCACTTCCATTGTGTAGACTTTGTAGTAAATTTACCATATGATTTTTTAACTATATACGATTTTTTGATAAATTTTTGAATTTACTGATTTTTAATGAAAGTTTATGCTCTTCTCAAAAGTATAATTATCATAAAAGGGACATTGAAAGTTCAATATGATATCCTTAGTGTCATAAACTAACTGTATTTTGGATAATTTGAAACCCTTTTAGAATCTCGTTATTGTGATTGAACATTTCAAGAAGTCCGCATCAATCACTTTTTTTGAAAAATCAACACGATAACCTGGGTTTTTGTTGTTCATAATATTGTCAAAACGGTTTTCAGGGCTTTTTTTTGTGCCAATCTAGCCAAATGTCGCCATGCCGATCATCCAAGCCACAAGAATATCCGGTACCTCGAATTCCTTTCTTTCACCAACTAAACAAAAATAAAAGAAACCATGTTCAATTTTATCTAGAACCACCATGGCCCGGTGGGTTAAAAAGTAAAAACTTAACCCTAGGTAAATGAAGTGTGTTTCTATAAGGTACTAAAAGTTGGGCCAATTAATAAGCCCAATAGTTTCTTGTACAGACATGATTATCTTTGTCCAAAATTTGTTGGGCTTGTAACTCTTTTTACATATAACTTCAAATTTAAAATGAGAATGATAATATGCAAAATTCTGTAAGAAGTTATTTGATAATCTCTTAAAGATATAGAGCGAGTTTGGTAGATATACGAGAATACTCTGGTGATCATAATCTCTATGATAATTTCAATAATCGAAATAATTCAAGATAAAATGAATTTATAAAAAACAAAATAATCTCTAAAGATTATAACCCTGATAATATCCTTCTATCGAAAGCGTCAATAATATTCTACTATATTCATATTGTGAAAAAAGTATAAAGGCACGTTTTATATCCATGTCAAAATGTCGTGGTACGAACACACTACAGAAATATCATATTATATTGGGGATTACAATCTCAAATAATCGATGATTAAAGTGCAATGGTTTTAAATTTTTTGTCCAGATAATCTCAAAATAACCTACCTCCAAATATTTCTCTAACTATTTTGGGATGCCGAACGAACCCTTAATCATATGCTTACCATATTTAGATGGAGATAAGAAATTGACATATTTTCCCCTTAAAAAAACATGGTTATTCAAAATCACTTATAACTGGCCTAATTTTCAAACTCAAACACGACCTTACAATGAACCGTGGTAAACAAATCACAAACACACACGAAAATTCTTAAAACTCAAACTCCCAAATTTCGCACTCTATTTCTGTATCTCAATCATTATGTAGATGATAAAATGTACTCACTTCCATAATAAATGACTAATATATCAGATATCTGCTATATAAGATTGACATACTCATTGCTCCTATTTCAAAATTGATTTTAGGATTGAACTTCACAATCCCAACACACATTGCACTCGAACATATGAAAAAATCCACCTGTGATCTTCGACTGTCAAAATCTCATACAATATCAAAACAATTTGATCTCTAAAGTCCTGACTTATTAAACTTACATATTAAACTCAAACCGAATACACATCACGTAATCTTCAACCCGTCGGAATTTCACACATCCCATCCACCAAAGCTCGAGGTGACATATTCCAATATGGAATCTTGGTAATGGGCTTTATTTGTCTTATTAGTGTACATAATTATTGCATTATAATATTGTGCTAACATATGGGACCCTCTTCCCTTGCTAACTATTGGCTATCATTGTGTTTGTTGTTGCTTTAAGGATTCAAACCTTAAGTTTTCATATTATAAATTGTCATTTCGTCAAACTTACGGCCAACCTAAATCCACTAAGTATAATTATTTCTAATCAAGCATTAGTGTGAAATGAGCTTTTTGCTTAGCTAATCCACGCAAGCCTATATGAACAAAAGTATATTTTATCGTATTCAAACGTTGTTATTAACTAATTATTAACTTCTTGTTATTGGGTAAGTTTTCTTTTGTTAGAAGTGATGATCATATGATTTCTCCATAGTCTTTATTGAAATGCTCTCGTTAAAGAAGATAGTACCGAAAATTCAAACACCGATCTCGATATTGTTTATGATATAATTTCGTTGTTTTTTACCTGTTGGTGGTGATATTTGATCGATTCGTTGTGATCAAAGTTATCGTCTGTTTATCTCTTTATCCCTAATGGTCTATCGACTGTTATTTTTTATGGTCTTTTGATATGCTAGGCACGACTAGTATATTGAGCCGATTTTCGTTCTAAAAACTCAATCTCTTATCTTTTTTTTTCAAAAAGCAACGGAATATGAATATCTCATGTCTCATTGAATCATTGCATCGTTGTGAAATTGAGTTGAAATTGAACATTTTTTATAATATTAGGTATGATATAAAAAGAATGAACTTTTAAAAAACGTTATTTGATTTTATACGAATTGTAGAATGAATAATCATATTATATTAGTGCTTGTCAAAATGTAAAGAGATTTTTCACAAATATCACTTATATTGGTTTCTTAGATCATTTTGATTGTGTTTACTTTTTTATGAGTGGTTTTATGCAGTTATTGTTTGCTAATGGTGGTTTGGTGGGAAATACCTTGTGTTTAAAAAGGTGATTTTGTATGAAGACAAAAGAATTGGTGTCATATATCATTGAATTATGCCTTGTCAATGTTGTCATGTAGAAAGAATAAGGTCTCTTTGTACTTTAGTTATTATTTGACAAGAGAGCGTGATTAAAATCGCAAAACATAGTGGTTTTATGTTGTCGGTTTAGTTGGAGCGGTGTAATAGAAATGGAATGAAATTGGATAAGGGTAAAGAAAAGAAATTGAAATGATGGGATTCTTTCATTTGTTAAAAAACCTCTAAGCAAACATAGTTTTTTTATTAATTCGGAATCATTTCGTTACCGGGAATGATTCTTAGCGCATCCAAACGTGCCCTTTAAATATCCGCAATATTATGCAAAAGGTCGAAAAAGATATTTGGTATCAAGAAAGTTGCGATCAAACATGATAAGCTAATCGTAAGCAATTTTAAAACAAAACTTGAACGTATTTGATCAAATCAAATAGTCATTTCCAACTGGTATTGCTATCAAGATGACACGTTCGAGAACACGTGCGAGCTAATTCGGTTAAACCCCAACACATAATATCAATTAGGTTTCATCTCAAAATCCTTTGATAATGTGTGGAGTAACCCACTAAACTCATATATAAAGTTATGGATTTAATTTACTATTGATGTGGGTCATTTCTATATCAAACATGTTGTTCGCAATGATCTTCTTCTTCCCCATGGATCCCAAATTTAGGAATCACACAAGAGTTGTTGACTTTAGCTACGATCTATGTATGATACTTATATATCCGATCCACAGGGTCGCTTGTTCTATTCATTCAAATATTCACGACCAAGAATTTGCTTGGATGAGTGCTCTTCGAATAGGCGCGAAAGAGGAAGGGAGATTGGAATGACATGTATGAGTTCTCTACAAGTAGTCAGTCACTCGGTCTGACTTTGAACCTACGCACTTATGAGTTCGTTTCTAAGGACCGCAAAAACCCTGAATTTGAGATTTTCTACACCAAAACAACTCTTAAGAAAGATTATCACTCATTTATATGAACCAACCAAACAACTCCTTAATCAAACTAAGATTTAGGTTGCTTAATTTTTTTACTAACCAAAATATGAGGAGATATTTAGATTAGGTGAGGCTAAGCACAAGGGTGGGGTCTAGGCATGTGAGATTATAGAATGTCAAGATTCTTTGCTTCATAGAAGAGTATGTCATATATGCTTTATGCTTTGTGCCTACCAATCTCATACTCTACTATCTTCATCCATTGTGGGTTCACTTCCCCATGTATAATACCCTAATACCAAGATTAGTGAATCTAATTAGGGATAGATTTGGTTATAATCTCAACCTTTAGCAATTGTTTATACAATTTTTTAACTTTGTGTGTTCTAGACCCTAGTGAGGTCTAGTAATATTGTCCTTTTCCCATATGTTTAATGATCTAGTAGGACTATAGAATATTAGAATGTAAACTAATAACAACTTAAAAGTTACTAATTTGAAATCAAATTAAGATAAGTTAAACTAACTTTAATAAGACATTGATATAATGACTAATGATAAGTATTCAAATTAGACAACATATGCTGGATCTAAATTTGGGTAAAATCATACAATTTTATTGTTGAGTAATTGTGTTAATACGAAATTCTTAAAAATGGGACTTCTTGAGAGATTATTGTTGCGGTTGCAAGACTGTCTTTGGCTTACTATCATGAATATATCCGCAATTCTATTGACTTTTCTGAAAAATATGGTGGATCTAAATTTGGGTAAAATCATACAATTTTTGTGTGTTAGTACGAAATTCTTAAAAATGAGAATTCTTGAGATTATTGTTTCAGCTGCAAGACTGTCTTATCTTATTACCATGAGGATGTCCGCAACTCTATTGATTTCTCTAAAAATATAGTAGATCTAAATCGTATAAAATCAAACAACATATACGATAAATTTTCGTGAAAACTTTCATACATTTTGATTGAGTTGATGATCATGTCATCTCTATAATTCAAATTTAATTTGTTTCATTCTCACCTGTTGTGTTTTCCCCAATTATTTTTTAAGTGCACATGCTTCTGTATTAAAACCGAGACGTACTAGACCCTTACGCACTCAAACGTTTAATAACGTTTAGCTTAACATCAACTTGGTTCGATCCAAACCGTCCAAACATTACAACAATAGTACAATATCACCTTCTTGACATATACATCTAAGTCCTTATCAAGCATCGACCATATTTCATTTTCTTGGACACAGTAGATATGTTGTTGCAATTGTTTTGTCTTTTGGGGAGTGATCATCAATCTTTGACCAGTCAATTATGATCGATCTATTCTATTCATAGTCGTCGAAATATAATGTTGTATTGTCCCCCACTTTGTTACAAATTTATGTCTACCTATGTTATTCTATTTTTGGTGCAATCAAAGTCAGTGCTATATCTTCACAGCTTCATCGGGTTTCGAGTCCATGCTTGCTTTGCTTTATAGTGTTTTATTGAGATTCCAACTCGATCTGCATGGTTCACTTTTCCCATTTTCTAGTTTCATTAAGTTTTAATCACGTTTCTAAATCATAGATTATTATCGAGTGTTTCAACTCGATATGCATGGTTCCGAACCTAGTAGATAAGATCGTGAATTGCTCTTCTTATTGTCAATTGGTTTTATAATGGAATATGGTTGGTTCATGTGTTAGATTTGAATTTAATGCGTATGTGCGCTCGTGTGCGCAAAACAGCGCTCTACGGTTTATTGTATCAGACTTTGACAGTAGGGGACAATTCAACTATGTCTAACTTTTTCGGTACGCAGGTGCGGAATGGTAAATCGTACGTTTGTAAAATATAAATTTCTAGTTGATAGAATATGAACTAAATGTCAAAAAAAATAAAATAATTTGGTTTACTAGCTTTTTCTAATTTCGTATTTAGTAAATGTACCATTTGAGAGAAGAGTGTGTAGAGTTTGAAAATAAATACAAAAAGTTGGGGTATAGTTACGTAATTGAAACATTAAAAATCTAGTTACTAATCTACTTTTTTAAAAAGGTCTAGTTATCAAAATTGTCCAAAAAAATAATAAGAATGAACAAAAGATATATTCGAGCACAAAATATAACTAAGATGATACTTTAATTATAAAAAAAATATTTTTTTTAAAATCTAGAAAAAAATCATAATGATAACGTTTTTGTTAATTTAGGTAATATATTTTACATCATAAATTCATGTTTGTTTGTTTTTTTTCACTATTTTTAAGTAATATTCATGGAACATAACTTTTATTATAATACTAAAGTATTTTATTATTTTAAATATTTTATATTATTAGTTGAAACACGATTTTAAATTTTGTAGAAATGTATGAATCTTTATTAAATAATTTGAAGTAATACAACCAAAATATATTAAGAAAATCGAGTTGTTTTTGGTAAAACTCTACAAGAATAAACACCGGACTATATTTAAAAAATAATTTAAAGTAATATAATCGTAAAGAAAAAATTACAAGGGTTAAAGTACTCGTGGTATATAATGTCATATTATTTTTATCTAATAACAATAACAAAGTTTTATTTGAAAATATAGTTAAAACATAAAATCCTAACATGTGATATATACAATTTTAATTTAGTAAATGATTATTATTTATTATTATTATTGATTGATGTCACAAGCAAAGAATATTTTGGTATTTCAATATTCCAAAAACGTGATGTGAACCAATATTGCTTTTTGCGACAGTCAACAATAATAATTCAAGATAATAAATGAATTGAATTTTAATTTAAAGTATGAAAATGTCATTATCATAAGATGCTTAAACAATTATTTTGAATGAGACATTTGTATTTTATATTTGGTCCCCTCGATTTGTGTTCATAATTTGGATTATTGTTCATATATTTGAAACGGCTACTCTTTAAACATATTTTTTTTAATGTTGAATAATCAAATAGCCTAATAACCCTTATGACACGTGTTAAAGTCGTATACGAACGAAATTTAGAGAGAGTTGTGGACGTATAAGCGTACATGAACTTTAGACTCAAGCTCGACACATAAGTCAAATAAGAGTTTTTTTTTATCATAAAACTAATTGACAATATGAGGAGTAGTTCACTGACGTTATACAGGATGAAATAACTATCGAAAAATCTCAATGACCATCATATGAAACAGACGGAAAAAGTAGGAGCGAAGGTGATAGATCGAAGCCATCAAATTTAAAAGTAAACATTTTTTGAAAATTCCATAATTTCAATGTATATTGAAATAAATAAAATATAAAGCAAATTATATATATATATATATATATATATATATATATATATATATATATAATTTGTTGATCTAAACCAATTTCTACACTAACAATCCATTGAACTGAAACAAACCCTAAACCTAATGATAGGTAGGGTTGAATTAGTTTATTTAAAGTAGGTTGTCAAGTATTAACTGAATAAGACGGTAGTACTCTAGCGATGCCAGAAGATGAGATATATTCCAACAATTATAAATATATATAAAATCTAGTATATAAGACCGTCAAATTGACCCTTTTTTAAAAAAAATTAAATGATTTTAAATTGAAAACTCATTTGACTTATTAATACACAATAAACAAACACGACAAACTTTATCCTATTTAACCAGCCAAAATATATCAAAAAACATATATAGTAAAAAAAATCAAGTCACCGAAATCAATCTTTACATTCCAAACAGATTTCGGATTTGATAGTTCAACGAGCTTACATACTAAAATCTATAAATTTTATGGTCTAGACCGAATCTTAACATACAATTCGATCCGATCTAGATCGTACCTAGGCTACACTATAATCCAACTTATCTAGGAAGTGATTAACTTTCTTATTTGAATAACATTAGTTTCAATGATTTGAAACCAACACATTCTACATAAATCTTATAGTATTTAGTATAAATCTTCTATTTTGTTGGTTTGTGAAGATGAGTATGTGGATATCATAGGATAGATTGGACCCAATCATTGTTAATTCATTGTTTTCTGACATATTCATAACTTCTTACAATATTGTTTGCTACCTACGAACTACACCAATACTAAATTTTCTCTTTTCAATAGATATTTTCTATTTAAATTTAACTATCGATTGTATTATTGTAATTGTGAGTATGTGTGAAAATATATTCATAAATGTATATTTTTAAATAATTTGGTAAAATATATATTTTTTTATGGTATTTTGATTTATATATTTTCTAATTTTTATCACTTTAATTGAGTTACTACTGGTATTTTATTAGGAGTATACGAAATGAGATTATACTATGTATCTATTTAATAGAACAATATTGTTAAAAGGTCTAGTTAATGATATTGATCGTTTATTTTTAGGGTGAGATAGTTGTATTAAGAAATATTTATTAACATGATTATAGGATTAAAAGAAAAGTAACAAAAAAAATGTAAAGTTACTCGGTTGTATGAAGAGTAATAACATATAAAAAACAAAGATCTATAAATACGATAGAGATATACAAGATTACGGTCGGTTTTATGGAGAAAAAAAAAGAATTAGATAAAAATGGCATTTTGTTATATAGATAGGTAGATGAACTAATAGATAAAGAGCGCATTTGGAAGAAGAATAATTACCGGAAATTATAATATCAGAAGATTATTCTGACTTTAAAAAAATCCAATTCAATTCGGGGCTAGTGTTGGATGGTAATCCCCGAATAATCATAACCTTCTACCGAACGCGCTTAATGTAGGCCCTATCGGTTATTGAATTATATATATTAAATTTCGGGTTTATGTCTTGGTATTACGTGTTCGGTATTGAAATTCAGTCATTAAACTTGATATAGGGTATTATAATAAGATATATTTATAAAAAAAAAATCACGAGATTCAATTTATTTCGTTGTTTTATGGTGGAAAGATTTTTATGTTAAGAGTTTAAAATTCACAAACTAATTAAGTTTTAGTGTTTATGTTTAACTCTATATCTATGTCTATACATTACAAATTGAGGATAAAATTATACACTTGAAATATTAAAGTGTTAAAGTGATCTAAAATAATAAATATAGGATATTACATTATATGTATAAAATAATAATTAAAAAAAACTAGTTGTTGATCATTATGTTGATATGAAGGGCCCAAATATAAATTGGAATAGTATCATACGTGGTCCATTAAGTGTTGAATGTGATTGACAGTACTTTGGAGTATGAATGTTCATCATTACTCCTAATGGGACCAACAAAACTTTATTTTAAATTGTTTTTGTTGGATTTTATAAATTTATTTACAAGAAAATAAATAAATCAATTTTCAGTTTTAAAAACATAAAAAAGAAGAGAAAATAATATAACTTTTTATACAAAATTTGTATGAACCCAGTTGATTAGTCCGACCTATAACTTCAGGGTAAAAAAGTTAAAATACTCTTAAATGGTCAACCAGTATAGTCGAACTAATGCTATGACTTATAACAAAAGTTATACTAGTTAGGTAATTTTCAAAGTCTTTCGTTTCACGAAACAGGTGATGAGACCAAGTAGAGGCTCTTGAGCAATCAAAGTGGATCAAAGAGTGGAGTAGTGTTCATCATCAGATCTTGTAAGGAATTGGTGAAGTCGTTCATCCTTTTTGACAAAGACTATGTGATCCACGTATAGTTGCAAGTGCATATATGACAAGATAAGTGAGTATATATAGATCTTTCCAAAAACGTGGAAAACACCCAAAATGTACGCTAATGAAATCGCAACCTGAGTGTCATGAGCAACAAAGGAGCATATATGAAGAATACGAGGATCACTGTGGACTTCAAACATTGTTTAATGTCTTCCTATAGTTAAAGATATCTATACGCTACAAAGGATCACATTATAGAGTTGGTCAACCAACCAACAAGTATGAGATTAACATTGTTCATTTTCTGGAGTCAGAAGGGGAACAATCGTTTTTTTTGCGTTGTATAGAAAACATGTTCATTATAACAAATTTTCATTTTGTAAAGCGTGATCTCATTGTAATAAAGGGATTAACGAGATTAGTATATAAAAAGTGTGGTTGCTTCTTCTTTTGTCAATCGATTTTAAGATGAAATCTTATTGGACTTATAAACCTCACGTCATTAAATCCGACTGAAAAACAAAAGCGAGAGTTGAGTGGTCATCATGGTACAGAAAAGACCGAATACGATTAAAAAAAAAAAAATTTGAAATTAATGCCAAAAAACCTCTAAAAATTCAATTCAAACACGATTTTACCATATTTATAGTTTAATTACTATAATCACAACAAAATCCAATTATATAAAGATTGTTAATTTGGATTAGAAAACACAAATCATAATCATCCACTTGCATTGCATCACATGATGGTAATATTGAATAAAACGACAATTAAATTGTCGGTTTAACTTATAAGTAGGTTTCGTGGTTAGAGATGATTGCAATAGTTGCGTAAACACGTGAATGAGACAGTACGGATAGATCTAACATAATAATGAAACGATCGAAGCCGTTAAAATTAACGGACGATGATTAACGTAATATAACCGTCGGATCTCAGTTAAGAAACTTCCATTGGGACAAGAGCCGTTCAAACATACACGCAAAACGACGACGATCATTGTCGGTTCGATATGGATTTAGGATGTACTATCATTCTATCACGCTTTGGGAAATACAATACTATTATACGGCTTGTGTATGTTATTTTATTTTTTAGATTAAAATTTAGGTTTATTTGATCGGTAATTTTAAAATAACATTTTATTCAATAATTTTTTTTTAAAATAATAAAAATCTGAAAGTAGGTAAACAGAATGAAAACGAATTTAGTCAATGTGTAAACTTTGATTAATTTTGATGCCCAATATCCTATAGGAAATAAAATGGGGCAAAAATTACATTTTGTATGAAACCGTAAAAAATGTTTCTAAAAAGTTTTATGAACAATGATTCACATATGAACTATATTTATGTTTGTTCCATTTTCGGAGTTACAATCAAACTAGAAATGTTAAAGATTCGATCTTGGTCTCAAATGTAACACATAAATACAGTGAGGTTTCATATTCTATCATTTGACAATAATAGCAGTTGTTAACTGATCTTATATATACTATATTAAAAAATAAAGTGTGAACACTTGTTAACTCCAACATGTACCATGAGTGCAACTAAAGTATAAACATAATTGATGTTTGGACAACTTATGATCGAGGGGCTAATTAGAGTTTACCGCTTTGATACCATATTAAAGTCCGATATATACGGACTATTGAACGTAGGTCGTGTGCATACGAGCACACGTCCGTTTGTGCTCAAGTTCGACACATAAGCATAAGCCCAATTTCATTATCTATCCAATTGACAATATAAGAAGTAGTCGTCCGACTTTATGCACTACACTCGAAATATTATCACTTTAAATTTGTGATAACTTATTATATTCAGTGTGTTACTTTGTGAAATTTTTAAGAGAATAACAAACCCTGGTTTTAATCCAATAGCGTGTGTTTTGGGTACCCTAAAATAATCGAAAGATAATTGATGTGAATACAATCAGGGTGGGGCATCCGCCCCACCCTATACTATATAGAAGTACAAAATATAATTAAAATATATAGTGAATTTATTAATTTCATTTTATCAATACTTGTTAATTTTTCTCGAATTTGTTTCCAGGCCAAAGACGTGGAGGTGCACGTCTATAAACCACACACATAAACCCACTTACTTTCAACTTTAAACTAATTGAAATAAGAGTAACCCAGGAATTTATATATTAGGCTTACAACGTTTTGTGTACCCTCTCAACACTCCCCATATGTGTTAACTACCTGACTGAAGTTAGTAAAACGAATCCGAATCAAACCTGCTTTAATATCATTTTTTTTATATATCTGTTTCGGGACTAGAAACGTGAAAGACGCGTGTCACCCTAAAATCAATCGATAATAATAGTAGTAACTTGATGAACTTATTAGTTAATATATGTAACGCATACTTAGATATGTAACGGAAATGAAACTTAGAACCTAATTAGGTAAGTAATTCAAACTTACCAACTAAGATAACTTCTATTAACCAAACCATGCCGCAATATAAACGACGCCAGACAAAGAGCAGGTGAGAGAGAAGGGGGCGGGGACCACCACAATTAAAAAAAAAAAAGAAAAAAGAAAACACATGGGCCCTACAGTTAGACCATTTTTGCAATATCATCACGCTAGCAGCAGATGTGGGCCCACCTCCAATTGTTGGACCACATTAGTCCAATTACAGACTTACAGTACAGTACCCAAATCCGAAGAATTTTCTATTTCTATTTCGGGTTTTTTTTTTTAGTCTTCATTTAAAGAAATTGCGGATTATATCCATTAACTTTACATTTTTCTAAATATACCCTTATACAATTCAAAATTTCATATTTTAATTAAACTAAAATATAAGTTATTCATTCAAAAATAGTACTAAGGATGTGTTTGACAAGAGATCGGAAGTTATTTTGGAGATTAATTTAGATGGTATTTAAAAAGGGTTAAATTTTACGTGGGATTTATTAAGGATTATTTGATGTAAAATAATCTACATCAAGTTGTTTGGTTGAAGATTTTTTAATGGGTTTAATTGATAAAGATTTGTAAATTTGAGTGAAATTTTATTGATGGTTAAAAATTAATCTCCTTTAATCTTGGTAGTATGAGGTTATTTTTGAAACAATTTGTTTTAATAGGCTTTTTTAGTTTTGTGTTTAGTAAATGTACCCCTTGAGAAAAGAGTGTTTAGAATTTGAAAATAAATACAAAAGGTTGGGTTACATTTACTTAATTAAAACATTAACAACCTAGTTACTACTCTAGTTTTTCAAAAATGCATAGTTACCAAAAATGCCCGTTATTTTTTAGCCATTTTTAATCTCAATTAACCCCTAATATAATTTTGTTCATAATCTCCATCTTCATTCAAACACCTACATAAATTAATCTCTTAAACTTTAATCTAAATTAACATCTTTTAATCCTCAACCAAACATGGTCTAACTATTAACAATTACTAAATCAATAAAAATGTTAACTTTTGGACATAATTCGAAAATTTTGAAATATAGGGACACATTCTGAAAAGTCGATTTAATTTATATTTGAAATTAAAATATATATTTAATTATATTCTATGGCTAAATTCCAAATCACACATCATAATCATTACCCTCTTAATCTTCTCTCTACTCTCTCTAGGGCTCTTCTTTATTTAAACACATCTCTTCTCTCTCACTTTTGCATGATCCAACACAAGTACTCTCTACAACTTCTCTCAAATCTTTCTTCTTCACCACATAGCTCTCTTCAAGAAATGGATCTCTCATCTACTCAACACCATCTCCACTCGCACTTCGCTCATCAGGTACGTTTTTAACCAATTGACAATAGAAAAAGCAGAAGCAGTCTGTAGTGATCGTTGGTTGTTAAGCACACCTTATATGACCTTTGAATATCTTTTTTTTTTATTCAATTCAGGAAATGAACTCTGAACATTCGGATTCCGTTCAGAACAAACAGCAACAACAGCAACAACAACAACAACACGAGGATATGAAGAAGCCGAGACCCCAAGACGCGGAGCCACAAAAGTGTCCGAGATGCGATTCATCGAACACGAAATTCTGCTACTATAACAACTACAGTCTAACACAACCTCGTTACTTCTGCAAAGCCTGCCGCCGTTACTGGACAAAAGGCGGCACTCTCCGTAACGTTCCGGTCGGCGGTGGCTGTCGGAAGTCATCCAAACGGTCAAACTACACATCAAGCTCCCCCTCACATTTCATCAAGCGGGCTCACACAAAAGAGCCACAAATGATACCAGACCCGACACCAAACCCGGTTTTCTCCGGACTCAACATTAACCCATACGGGTTCAACTTCGATTCCATCATGATGACGAATGCAAACTTCACCAACTCCGATTCCGCCATGAATCTTCTCTCTCATCCTCACTCGAGCTTCTTGCAGGAGCTTCAGTACGGTAACAATGGCTTGATGTTTCAAAATCTCTGCAATTACGACGAGATTGGAAGTAGAAATGGAAGCAACTGTGTTAGTGGGATCAGTGAAGATATGGCCGCCATGGCTCCTTACGAAGATGTTCTTAGCTCTGGTGTTAAACAAGAAGCAAACGAGAACGAAGCTTTATTCAGTCTTCCATGGCAGAATATCAACAACGAACAAGATCTTGTCAGAGAAAACTGGAATGGGCTTTTTGGTAATTCTGCTGCTTTTGGACTTCTTAATACTCCTGCTATGATGTAATTAACACTCTAATTACATCATTAGTAATTTTCTCTTTAAACAAAGATATAGTCATCAAGATTGAAACTTTAAGGGTTTTATGTTTGTTTTCTCTTGTGGGTGTAAACTAGAATGGTCTAAGAAATTCTGAATCCAATCCCTTTGTTTTTTAGGGTTGTGTTTTGTTGGTGTTATTAAAGATTGATTAATATAATTATAATTTTTTTTTAAATTCGGATTATATATATTTTTTGATAATGGAAAGCGGTTCGATACTATAGACGGCGCGCCGACTATTGAATCGAAAGACCGAAAATACATCATAAAAACCCGAAAACAGGGACATCGTCAAGGGAAAGCAGAATGATTCAGTCAGACGAAAGCGACGAGTATGAACGTTCATCTTCGAAAGAAGTCCATAGACAGAAAGTCTGGAGATGGACACCTCAGATTTGGTTTGTGGGTGAAGTAAGGAACAATATATATGGAAGAATACAATATAAGAAAAGAATGTTCTTCGTATATCTTCGAGAGAGAATGTGAAAGTGATTGGACATGTTTGGTTTGGTTCAATTTGATGCCTTTAGTGTTGAAATTGCATGGTCTGAAAACAAGTGCCAATTTCTTTGAATATTTTGATAATGAGAAAAGGGTATTTTTCAGAATTTTTGGATTCGTTGGCAGTGGTGGGCTTTTCAACATATTCTTTCATCATTTTATTGGTGTTTTATTTTAATTTTATGTAATATTATATAGTGTGGTACACCCCGACATAAAGGTTAAAATTATAACCTTAATCGACTTATAATATTATGTATAAATAAAAGACTTTTAATTCTTCCACTAACCGGAAAATATATATGAGAAAATAAAGTAATCCCGAATCTATAGAGCATATTCAACCCATATACTGAGAGTTTTTTTTAGGTCTGAGTCGATCTAAAAGAATAATATGATAGGAAAATGACTACCCTACCCAAAATTCACTTATTAGAGCATCTTCAAACCATATAATGAGAGTTTTTTAGCTACATCTTCAACCCATATACAGATTATGGCTCTTATTTATATTTGGGCTTCATTCTCGAATTCCCATTGCTACCTCTTCATTCTTAATCGGTTGACTCGTGGTCGAGTTTTAAAAACGAAACAATTTTCTCGATGTTTTGTTAGTAATGAGTTTATATTTGGGATTTTTATTGTAAATGACTAGTTTAGATTTGTCCAATTTGAAAATATAAAGGATAAATCGAAAACCAGCCTTACAACTTTAGGTTTGAGTCGGTCCAAAAGAATATTATGATAGGAAAATGACTACCCTACCCAAAATTCACTTATTAGAGCATCTTCAAACCATATAATGAGAGTTTTTTAGCTACATCTTCAACCCATATACAGATTATGGCTCTTATTTATATTTGGGCTTCATTCTCGAATTCCCATTGCTACCTCTTCATTCTTAATCGGTTGACTCGAGGTCGAGTTTTAAAAACGAAACAATTTTCTCGATGTTTTGTTAGTAATGAGTTTATATTTGTGATTTTTATTGTAAATGACTAGTTTAGATTTGTCCAATTTGAAAATATAAAGGATAAATCGAAAACCAGCCTTACAACTTTAGGTTTGAGTCGGTCCAAAAGAATATTATGATAGGAAAATGACTACCCTACCCAAAAATAACTTATTAACACTATGGGCCCGTTTGTCTTGATCACGGAATCGGAAACGGAATGAAAACGAATCTAGTACATACGTATACCCTTACCCATCAAAGTTTTTGGAATCATTCATTGTGGTTGAAGTAATTGGGGTAGAGCTTGATTACTTTTGATATTTTATAGGGTAACAGAATGTGGGGAAGCAATTGTATTTTGCATTAAACCACAAAGAATGATTCCATAAAATTTCATGAAAAATAATATACATATGGACTAAATTCGTTTCCGTTTTCGGAGTTGGAACCAAACGGTCCCTATATATAACTATGATTGTGGTTAAAAGTAAAAAGTAAATCATTATTAATCTAATCTAGTAAAATAAAGGTGAGAACTTGATGACGTGGAGGGTATAGTATGAACATGGGTAAAAGTATGGTCCAAAAGAGTAAAATAAGAAAAAAGTGGGTTAGCATGAGAAGAGCATCAATTTCGGAGTAGATTGGTGTAGTTAATGAGACAGTATCTTAACTCCCGATTTCGGCGTGCTCTTCTCTGTCACTATATGTCAAATTATTTACTACACCAACCCCTTAATTATCATAATATTATAATTTTATATTCAATATTTCTACAATAGTACAATCTCTCTCTATATCTATTAAGGTGCATTTTTAAATGACAATATAAACCGGTTTATATGGTATGGACGTGTGAATATATGTTATTGTCATGTATATATGAATTTTGTCTAGAGTTATTATCTTGGACCGGACTATATGATTTTGGTTCGGTTCGGTTCTTGATTTGTTTTTTTTGTTTCGGTTTACCATCCAATTGGGTTTGAACTTCAATTTATATATAAATAAATATATAAACATTCTATTTTTTGTTTTGAACTTTGATACCAAATATTTTTATGGGTTTAGTTATTTACACTTACGTGAAAAATATATCAATAAATTTTTTTTTAAATATGGAAAGCGGTTAGGATAAACTAACTCGTAGAAATAGTCTATCATAAAACATCTCTGCGGATGAGAACACGAAATTTGAGATCGTTAGAAAAGGTTATGTTGGGGTTAGAAATTTCCAAATGAGTCAATCAATGAGCAACACAGTTGATTTCTCTGAACACATGTCTGACCTGGACTTCCGCAAAAAAAACGAAGATCCAATCTTGAGTCGGAAATGACCATCTCGATCTTCCAAGTACAAATACAACATCCTTAGAGTGCTTAATAGCACATAATATATCACCCTCAATCTCGATCTTTTTGATTTTTAATCAGATTGCTTCTTTAACTCTAGCTTTTAGCGCGAAAGCTTCAACTTTAATTACTGGGTTAGTGGGTTAAAGTTGTTTTTCAGGATTTTTTTCTAAAATAATAACAAAATAAAAATAAATTCTTACTTTAGACATGGAGTAAAACTTATTCCGAGAATAGGAAGGAATTAGGGTCGGAGTAGACCCGCAGTTTCAAACTACGGGTTTAAATGAATAACTCGCAGTTTCAAACTGCGGGTTTTGTTTTTCTTTTCTTTTAAAAAAAAAAAGGGGATGCAATAATATACTTTTGTGCAAAAACACTTCGATTTAATAAGCAAAAGAGATTTGTGAGTTTCAATATTTTGCTTTTTCGTATGTTTAACCTAAATGGTTTATCTCGTATATTTTTTATAATATTTTTTAAATAATAATTATAAGTTCATGTTAATTATTAAAATTATGTAAATATTCAATAAAAATTATAACTCTTATTTCTTCTTATTTCTATAGCCGTTAAATAATATTCACACATCAATAAAGAAAAGATATAATTATTTTAAAAAAATTGTAACCCTTAGTTCTATAGATGAAAATTAGTGAGTTACAATTTTCATTGATTAAAAATATTATTTTGAAATTATATTATAATTTGAATATAAAATCATATTTGTGTCATTTTTTTTATAAATATTTATATATTTTAACATAATTTGAAAAATATAAATACTTATATAAAAATAACACAAAATATGCTTTTAAGTTCAAATTAAATTCGTGAACTTATAAATTGAAGTGTTTTTGAACTTATAATTATTATTTAAAAAATATTGAAACTCGCATATCCTTTTTGCTTATTAATCGAAGTGTTTTTAAACAATAATATATTTATTGCATCTCACTAAATGTTAGTGAAAGTTCTCATGGCCTAGCGGTTATGACATTGGACTTGCAGGGCAAAGATCAGAGATTCAAATCTCATTGGGAACTTTTTTTTTTTTTTTTTTTTTAATTTGACACGAATTGAAAAAAATATTTGTGAAGAACCCGCAGTTTCAAACTGCGGGTTCCCCATTTTTATTTTAAAAGAAAAAAGAAAACAAAACCCGCAGTTTCAAACTACGGGTCTACTCCGATCCTAATCCCTTCCTATTCTCGGAATAAGTTTTACTCCATGACTAAAGTAAGAATTTATTTTTATTTTGTTATTATTTTAGAAAAAAATCCTGTTTTTCATAACATCCAAGGCTTAATAACTTCACAATTATGATTCCAAATGACGAAACTAATAAATGTTATGACTGAATCGAGTTTTAATCCATCAAAATTAAGTTTGAAAACCAGGTTTCGATTTGTCTTATTTAATGCTACTCCGATCCTAATCCCTTCCTATTCTCGGAATAAGTTTTACTCCATGACTAAAGTAAGAATTTATTTTTATTTTGTTATTATTTTAGAAAAAAATCCTGTTTTTCATAACATCCAAGGCTTAATAACTTCACAATTATGATTCCAAATGACGAAACTAATAAATGTTATGACTGAATCGAGTTTTAATCCATCAAAATTAAGTTTGAAAACCAGGTTTCGATTTGTCTTATTTAATGCTAATTTTCTTTCTTGTGACGAAATTGCCGTTCTTTTAAATATGTTTAAAGTTATAAAAGTTTTTCAATCATAAAATTGGCTTTTAATGAAATTTAAGATGTTGTAGTCGGTTCCAATAATATCGTTATTAAAAATGGTTTTGGCCTGAATAACCAAATGCTCCAATGTATGAAATTTAAGATATATATTTAGAATTATTTCCGTGTTTGAAAATATTATGCTTAATTGATTTGATTGTCTATGAACACATCAATGTGTTTTCTTATATAATATTGTTTGAAAAGAAAAATAATAGGTATGTGAAATTTAGTGGCCATTACCCCTTTATGGGTTGGGCCTATATTTGGTCCAAAACAATATAAAAATATCCATTCAGTCAAAAATGGGGCAAAAAATGAACAACGGGCACATGTCTGGGAACGTTGAATAAAGACGTTTATTTTCCGGTTCGGATGATCATATCCGGTTTGGATCGGTTAGTCAAAATTCAAAAGGTCCAAAAAATTTGGCTTCTAGCCCTAAATTGTATAAAGCATAAGTCAGACTTGAATATTCGGTTCAAAATCGATACAACATTAGAATTGGTCAAATCCTGATCCGATGAACAATCCGACCGGTCAATACCCTTACTTCTTTGCTTTAAGTTTGAGAGTGCAAAAATATTGCTGATAAATGTTACAAGATGAACTCTACGTGAAAAAATAGACCAGTTTTGGGTGATTGCGAAAAATAGCTTGAGCGTTTTAAAGTTGTGGAACTACCTCCTGTTAAGGGGTTGTGTTTACTAGCCTAAACATCTCGAAAAATAACTTTCGTAATCTTTAATGGTTCCTGACTAAGCGAGAACAACATCTACACTAATGTCAGATGGACAATTTTGGTAACTAGGCCTTTTCGAGAAATTAGAGTAGTAACTAGGCTTTTTAATGTTTCAATTAAGTAAATATACCTCAATCTTTTATATTTATTCTCAAACTCTACACACTCTTCTCTCAAGGGGTACATTTACTAAACACAAAATTAGAAAAAGAGTAGTAAACCAAATTGTTTCATGTCAGATTGCTACCCATGTCAGATTGCTACCTATAAAGGTAGTAATCGATCTCAATAAGTTATAAGATCGAAGGTCGCATGATCATTGGCAATAGTGAACTTGTATACGACAACAATGCCTACACTAGTAATCACACCATATCCCATACCCGAGGCTATTTTCGACAATTAAAATATTTAGGCTATATTTCGCAATAATTTTAGGGCAATTTTGGTAACTAGGCCTTTTTAAAAAACTATAGTAGTAACTAGGCTTTTTAATGTTTCAATTAAGTAAATATACCCCAACCTTTTGTATTTATTCCCAAACTCTACACACTTTTCTCTCAAGGGGTACATTTACTAAACACAAAACTAGAAAAAGCCTAATAAACCAAATTGTTTCACAATTCTAAAGGTTGGGTTGTTTTATGTAATTTTCACTTATGATGTTGAAGGAAGATATGTTCTGTTACAAGTCACAAGAAGTCATCTCATAGGTAACAAGTTTCACATGGAGATCTTCTATTGCTAAATCTTATCAATAGTTATGTTGTGTTTGGATGCATTTTACGGAATTTACCTCCAACGCGACATAATTGCATAATAATACATAACTTCCAAACAAACCCTTAAGACATCAAGTTGATGAATTAAAAACAACATTATTCTTCATTATAAAAGCTCTCAATACATCAGCAAACTAGCACAAGTGTTCAATATGATACAAGAGCAACATTCATATATAGTCCAACACGATTTCTATTGTTAAAACACGCGATTTTCTGCTTTTATCTTTTTTCTAGTCTTGATCTATGGATGCGATCTACTAGATCCTGCAATATCCTCACTGGGTAGAGATCTCGTCATCTTTGTCACTAGTATAAAGTTTTCCTTGAGTCCATCTCCTCAACATCTCCAAAGATGCCTTAGGTTGGTCCATCGGAACCATATGTCCTGCGTTATGCACCTGCGTACAAAACATACTCACGGAATTTCATCAAAATGACCAATACATAAAAGTCATTCCCCGAGATAAAATTTACAATACCTTAAGGAAAGCAAGTGGTCCATGGCTCTTTAGTTGTCCGGCCTCGGCTCCATCCACCTCGAACGCCACAGTAGGCGCGGCTATAAACGATTTCTTCCCGGACCACTCCATTGCATGAACCCACCTCGAGTTACCTTCCATACAAAACAATAATCAGTAACATGATGTAATACTTTCACCACACACAAACCCAGCGAGGTTCAAATTCGTAATAGAGACAATTGACTTTATATATTAGGCTATAAATTTGTTTATTATCAATGTGAGATATTACCGAGCCAGTTGCAGATGAGATCATATTCTCCGGCGTATATGAGCAAATTGATGCCATCCTCCAACATTCCCGGGATATTGACCTCGAGATTCTTCATCCAGTCGGTTTGCATTGCCGCATAGACGGTCGAGCTACACGAGACGAATTCTATGTCGCCGACTCCAAGGGCTTTACGGACCGATTTCTTAGTTAAAAGGGTCTCCATATTTGAGAAGTCATAGCACAAGCTTGTGTCACACTGCTTCCTTATGTCATAGTACTGCAAAATTGCATCAAAATGTTACAATATAATTTACATAATACTATGGTAATATGTGGTAAATCAGGTTGCTTGAGTCTCACGTTTAGGCCATCGCCAGCGGCGTCCATGATCTGGCTGAAAATGTCGGTGCACGCCTCGTAAGCAGTCAAGCATGAGTCGTCGTCATTGTTTGTTTCTGTCATATGATTGACCAAAAACCTTAAAATGCTGAAAATTGGTTAACAAAAAATGTGAAATGATATTTTCATACTACAAGCAAAAAAAGAAAGTACCACAAAGTTTGATGGATTGTTCACAAGCCGGAACCCTAGCACTAATTCGTTGGTGATCGGCATCCGTGATCAACCCGTTGTCCTTTGCGAAGTCCGCGTATGCAGCATATTGAATCGCGGGGTTGGTGAGCCCGTTGCCTATGGCGAAACCCTACATTATAAGAGTATTACGATATATGGCATATTTACGGAATACGTTTACTATTTGGTTACGTACTGTATCGTAACGGTATACGAACCTTAAGGTTGACATGAATGCCTTCTTTAGCCTTGTTTCCTTGATGAACTCTTAAAGCAAAGGCCGGAATGTAATGTCCGGCGTATGATTCTCCGGTTATAAAGAAATCGTTGCTTACGTATTCAGGATGCTCCTTCAAAAACGCCTATATACATACATACATACATACAAATACACTCATTGCTATCGCCTAATTGCATGGATCAAACTTACAAAATAAAAAAATCCGAACCTGGATGAAGTCGTATAAGTCATTGCTAACGCCTTGTTCATCATGTCGGATATCACTATCATCGGTTGTGTAGCTGAATCCGGTTCCGGTAGGTTGGTCGACATAGATAAGATTCGAAGCCTAGTAACGAAATCAAACTTTAGTATAGTAAAACGTTACAAAAACTATAGTACAAAGGAAATTTAAGGATTATTTATTTACCTTGTCCCAACCAAAATCATTCCATGATAAGGTTAAGTTTTTGTTGATATGAAAAGGGCCATTTTCATAGAAGAGTGCAAGCTCACTACTGCAACCTGGCCCTCCGGTTAACCATATCACTACCGGGTCTTTCTTGTTGGTTCTTGACTCAAAGAAGAAGTAAAACATCCTGCAACCAAAATATAGATGTTAATCTTTATCTTATGATATTAAAATTTGTTACAAAATAATCATTTTGAGAATTTCTATTTAACCTTTTTAAAAAATATATATTTAGTTTTTGATTTTTTTTAAAACAACGTTTTTTTATCGGTTAATCCGACGTCTCTACGAAGAGTTTGGGTCAGTTTCTATAATTTATATTTCATGTAAATTAACGGTGTTGCTACAACTCTTGATCGTACACGGGATATCATAATCAATTATTGTGTTTGTAGGAAAACATTTTTTGAATTAAACCTAGAAAACATTGATACAATAATGAGTTCAATTAGACAAATGATTAGTGGTATTTGCAAATAATTTTAAGCCCAAAAAGTCACATAAAAAGCCAATAATCATCATTAGAACTTGTTGAAGAGGGCTTGTGTTTCTTCAAAGGCAAGAAAAGAACATAAATATATACAATTAAATCAACATGTATACTATTATTAAACAAATCACCCACTTTAATTATGACCTTTTCTTTTCAATTATTTAAACAAAAATAGCCTTTTAAGATCAATTTCATTCCTAAAAATCAAGCATAACCATGATAAATGTGATATTTTAGGTAACAAAACTAAAATTAAGAAACTCCTAAACTTATTTGGAATATAGACCATTTATTCTTTAAAATTTATTTAAAAAATATTTTTCTTCTAATATTATACAAAATGAATCATGGCATAAGAATAATATATGGAATCAACAAGATACTCTACACAATTAGATGATTTGAATTGATTCACTACATACTTAGATAAATATTTTAGTGGCCATAATTGGTAAATACACATATTAAGAGGGCCAAAACTGCAATTCCAAATAAAAATCAAAAATCACCTTGCATCTTTAGCATGTGATAATCTATAGTATCCTGCATGATGACCCAAATCCTCAATTGATGTACCCGGTTCACCCTCCACAAGTCCTTCAAGCTTCAACTCCTTCTCCACCAACCTCGGCTCGTCGACATCGGCCGATGTCGTCGAGCCAACCGGGCCAACAGCCCGGTTAATATGTCTCCTTGGAAAGAGATTCAGCGATCTTATCATCGCATCGGCTTGTTGCTTCGGCAAGCCGGTTCTTGACGATAACCGAAACGGCTCATGATGTATTAACCCATTTGAGAATGGTGAAGATATTGAAATAGCAAGAAAACTTGCAAGAAGAAGAGAAAGTAAAGTATGGATCTTTGTTTTTGTTGCCATTGTTTTTGTTGCTTTGAGTTGAGATTATGAGTAGATACATGTGGATATATATATACTAGATGGTGTGATCACTATGGGCAAAAGAAAAAGAAAAAGAAAAAAGAAAAAGAAAAAAGAAAATTTAAATTAATTATGTAATTATTAATGACGTCAAAGGAGGTTTTTATTCATGGCGGGGGAATGTGATTTGGAAAAAGGTGGCTAACCGTCGTTTACATCTTTCTTTTTCTTTTTTTTTTCCTCCTAAAATTTAATATTTATTATCTATTTTATTAAATGTTTATTTATTGAAATACTTATTTTATCACTAACTACAATATTTATGTATATGTAATATATAAAATAAACGGACTAAATTAGCTAAGTAAATTTTTTGAGATTTATTTTTAATAATTAGGCACATCATATACTTATATTTAGTAAATATATCCCTAATCAAACCTTTTACTTTCCAATTTCAGTGAAAATTACATCAGATAACACGTATTATTTATCACAATTTATTTTTATTTATTTTTTTTAATTTTTTTATATATTTTAAATATAACTATATTTAGCATATAAATTAAGATAAAATAAAATAGTATTAATCTAAAATAATAATATATATTTATCTAATTAATATTTTTACCTTCTAAATATATTTTAATTTTAATACACAAATTATTTTTTTATGTATTCATTTCTTAATATATTCAATTGGCTAGATTTTTCAAACTTAAAATTTAAATTATTAAAAATTACAATACATTTTGTTATAATAAATCAAAAAATATACTTTTTATTATAATTATTAAAAAATAATTATAAAAATGTATTCTACTAACTTTTTCTAGTGCAAAGCAGGAGAATTATACAAATATCTCTAATAACAATAATAATAAACACTTTTTATGTCAATAATGTGTTGTATATTTTTGAAGAGATTTTATTTATTAAGATGTGTCAATTTAATATCTTTTATTATAGCATAAATATATCATTTTCATTTTTAAAGTAGGAAAGATATGTTTTTCCAATTTCACTTTCACATGGGTAGATATATTGTGTCTCTTATCGTGGCATGTAATTATATGGACATTAGGCGTTAATTACCTAATTTAGTTTCTATTTATTGGGTGATTGGGTCAATATATATAATAAAAAAAAATTGTTTAAAATTATACCCGATTATAATTGAGGTTAATGCGTCTATTTAAGGTTTAAATTTTTAAATATGACATTATTCCCAAAATTATATGAGGTTATATTTTAAATATATATTATTTTTATAAAAGTTTTAAAAAAATACATAACTAAATACCAATACCTAAATTATAAAAAGGCATAATATTAAAAAAAAAAAAAACTCAAACCTTTTTTTTTTTTGGTAGTATAAAAAAAACTCAAACCTTTGACCTTAAATTAACTCATTTAGATTAAAAAATCAAATATAGTTCACCTACATCTAAACACCGCCTAAGCATAATTTCGATCGATAATATAATTATTTCAAAAAACAATAAAATACGGTTTTATAATTTTTGAAGTTATCACTTATTAAATGATTAGAAATATAAAATTCATAATTTTTCTTATGATTTGAATTTTATAATGACAGTTAATTGTGAATATATATATATATATATATATATATATATATATATATATATATATATATATATATATATATATATATGTTTGAGTATAGATTATAAATTTAGTTATTTATCTCGAATTTTTTTTATGACAATTTTGGTAACCCTTTTTGAAAAAATATAGCAGTTACTGGACTTTTTAATGTACAATTAAGTAAATATAATCCAACCTTTTATATTTATTCTCAAACTCTACACACTATTTTTTCAAGTTTCAAGGGGTACATTTACTAAACACAAAACTAGAAAAAGCCTAATAAACCAAATTATTTTATTTTATTTATTATACTATACAAATATAGATTAAAAATAGTACATACTTTTTAAATATATGCAATTTTTTCTTAAATTAGTACTAATTTAAATGGAAAAGAAAAAGAGGAAATGTATTCAAATGGGAAAAAAATACTAAAAGCTAAGCTCGAAGTCATTGATTGATTAAGATTCTTCAAATGCATGTGCTCGATATGTATTGATTTATATATTTAAAGGTATTATATTATCTCAATACTTTTTCATTTTCTTAATGTGTTGCATTAATTAATGTAAATAATGTTGATGAAATGGCAAGTCTTTTGCATTAATTTAAATAATCAATATTATTACAATAATTTGACAAAAAAGTTTTTTTTAATCAAATTTTTTTACCTTTTTTAATTTTTATCAATTTTATTGAACTAAAGTTGAAAGGTAAGAAATTTGATTAGGAGTACATTTACTAAACATATTTATACTATAAATTTACTTATTATTAGAGATAAATCTAAAAAAAACTTATTTAACTAATTTGACCGATATTATTTTATACGTTTATATATTTTCTAGCATGTACATTATCATATATTAATTTATGTCTATTTAGTTTTATTAATTTAATAAGATTTAGTTAAAATAATTTATGATGTTGATTTAGATGTATTAAATTTAAATTATTTAATATTTTAAAAAATGTAAATGAAATTAAGAAGTGAAGAAATCACAAGGTAATCCACTAAATTTGTGAAGTGGATCCCAATATAAATAACCATATTCATTAAGATTAACCGACTAATTAGGTTTTTGATCATGTTTTACACCAAAGTTGACTTGATCGAAATTAAAATTATCATTAAGGTTGGTTGTTTAATATCGTTATCAAGATATTATACATAAAGCATTCGTATATGATGTATATTTGTCGATATTTAGTATGAACACAAGTAATATCAATAACTTTTAGAATATATCAATTTATATACAATTTTAATGCTTATTTTTATCACATATAATGAGATATTTTTGCATTTAACATATTTTTTTTTGTTATTTTTATCACTTAGTGAATGCCATTATCTTCTAATGAATGAAAATAAAATAGCAATAAGTTTCAAATATGAATATATAGAAAATAAAAAAAATATCTTATATTCTTGATTGATACTTCAAAATTAAAGTATATAATTATCACATGTTTGATAGCTAATTTATATATTTAAACATTATTTTCAGTTATTAACTAGTTAAGTGCCCGCACCTTGTGCGGGATTATCTAAATAAATATTACATTTTCACTTGCATGCATCGTATATTTGATATCAATTTATAGTAAAAAAATTTTTTATAAATTAATATGACTAACATATGAGAATTGTTTTTTTTTAAATAAATAAAAAATATAATTAAAATTCTATTACAAAGATTATTATTCGAGTATTATATTTATACCTTAATATATTATCACTTTTATTTAGATTTAGATAGAGGAGCAAAATTTGATTTAGTTTTAAATTAAACAAATGTGTCAAATCTTGGTAGATAGGTAGATTTATTTTTTTTAATTATTGATTTTAATTATTTATTTTAATAAAATTGACGTGGCATGATGACTGTTTATAAATTCTGATAACAAATTTTCTCATAAAATAATTAATGGCAAATCTGTAAATACGTTGTGGCAAATCTGTAAATAAATTGGAAAAAAGCTTACGTGGACGGCCTTAGAGTTTGACACGTGGACAAAATGGATGCTGCTTTACTAGTATACTAGTTTTAATACCCGTGCCCTGCACGGGTTAGACGATAATTGTGTGTCAAAAAAATGTATGATGATTCACTATGTTGAGAATTGTCTTAAATGTTATGTGATGTTGTAAGACTGTAGTTTTCACATTATGAATGGAAGTCAAGCAAAAATTCAAATCCTACAATAACAATCGGGAAAGAGGATTCCGGGACAATATCCTTAAAGATACTCGAATGCCAAAGTTAGTATCAATCATAGAAAAAAATCGGGTTTATGAAATTAAATGTTAGAGTACGTGATTTAGGTTAACGAATAGACGACATTGAAACATTGATAAGGTGATCGCACAAAATTACGCCAAGTATCGGTTTGCGGGTTATTTTATTATATAAGATAGATAAGAAGTAATGTTTAAAACATATACTAACAGAAAAAGAAGGGTAAAACAAATCATAAAATTTAAATTAACAATATTAAATAACAATATATTAAAATGTAAATGAAAAAAAAATTATATAATATAAGTAGCACGTCTAAGTCAAAATTTACAATATCAAGTAGTTAAACTTAAATAGTGAATTACGTAACCATTAATAAAACTAATAACATATGTCAAGTTGTTAAAATAATAAATATTACTAAATTTTTTTTTTTAAATTCAAAATAATAACAACTATCAATTAAACTTAAAATAATACAAACTTTAAAAATTATAAAAAATGATACATGCTATCAACGTATTTATAAAAAATAATATAACTTACTTTTTCAGAAAAAATATTCTAACTCTAGTAATAATTCGATAATTTTTCAATTACACCTCAATAAAAATTTAGGATTATGACAAATTAGTTTAAAAATATAATTAACTATTTTTTGAAACATTTTCAATTAAAAAAAAATTTTTGAAACATTTTTTCTGATTTTTTAAAAATACTTTTTGTAAAAGACAAAAACTTTCTAAAAAATATTTGATTTATTTTTAAAAAGCCGATAGTTTTTTAGAAATAATTGAATTTAACTTTTTTGGAAAAAGTTTTTCGATTTTTGTCCATATATTTTTAATATGAAATTATTAGTTTTTACACAAATTATTTTAAAAATATCTGAAATTGTTTTCAAAAAAATATTAAAAATCGATTTTTTTAAATGAAAAAAAACTATCCAAAAACGAATTCTTTTAATTATAAATTTTTTTTATTGTAAAACAAATGAAGAATTATTTTTGTTAATTGTTTAAAAAAATGATTTTAGAAAAAAAGTTTATAAGTTTAGAAAAAATGAAATTCAAATTGAAAATTAAAAATATAAATTTTTTTTAAGATCTTTATAATTTTACATAAAAAATTAAAGTTTATAAGTTCAATTGAAAAATATAAGTAAACAAAATAAAATAAATTTTAAAATTAAGTTTATAAGTTTAATTGAAAAGTATAATTAAACAAAATAAAATAAAATTTAAAATAAAGTTAATAAGTTTAAGAAAGTATAAAGTTTAATTATAAATTAAAAAAATCAGTTGATAAAATATTAATATCTTTAAAATTAGATTGCAAATCTTAACTATTTTGATATTTGAGTTACAAATAATTAAAGATCAATTAAAAATATGAGAGAAAAATACAAATATTAGTTAGTAAAATATTTAAATAATTCATAAATTTAATATTTAAAATAATTTAGTTTAACATGGTGGGATCCGGATCAACAAAAAATTGACACGTGTAAATTTAATGACGTGGATTTACCGAATTTTGCCACGTGTAAATTTAATGGCGTGGATTTATCAGATTGCGCCATGTGTAAGTTCACGGGCTGCTTTAGTATATAGATATAGATGTTAACAAATAGTAAAATTTTCAAAACTCACTATCAGAACGATACCTCACCTATTAAGTCTGTCCAAATCTTTTAGGCTGACTAAACTTTAGTGTCCCGTCGTTTAAATTATCAGAACGATACCTCACCTATTGAGTATGACCAAATATTGATATCTAAATTATTGTTTGCACGTTAAGTAAAAGGGTTAAGACAGTTGCAATGAGGCCTACATGACATACTTATTCAACAAGAAACATAAGGGAAAGTTCTAGGAGCAAGTTGTTGTGTTAATTTAACGTGTAGAAAGTAATCCAGATACTAATCTTTGGTCGGGCTTAATAGCTGATGTACTGTTCTGATAATTTAAACGATGTGATACTAAAATTTAATCAGCCTAAAAGATGGGTACTGTTTGAACAATTTTTTCTTAAAATTTAAACTATCTTAAACATTTATCAAAAAAGTGTATAAAAACCATATATTTGATAACCAATATATTTAATTTAAACATGTTTTTCTGTTATTCATATTAAACATGTCCTTCACATTATCCAAGTGATTTTTTTACTAAAATAATATTTAAAATTCATATTCTAATATTCCAAGTTGTAACGGTTGTGTGTAACGTCACTAGCGTGGGAAAGCATGGATTTCACTTCACGTTTAACAACGACCGTTGATATATGAAGGCTGCTGGCCCCATTGTTCGCCTTAGTTTGTTTTGATGAAATCACAGCCGTCAAATAAATGTGATTTGTTTCTCCGATGTCGCCTACAATAATCTAATCAACACAACCTATGGCCCTATGGCTTGTCTTACCTAATCGCTATACCTTATTACTATATATAGATAACAATATATTTAGGGATGTAATACGAGATAAACTACTCTGATCCGGTTTTTGTTTGGGTCGGTATAATTTTTAGTCAAACTCGTTTATTTTTTAAACGAGTCGAATATGAACATATTTAAAGGCTCGAATAAGATTTAGGCTCGATTCGTTTATAAACGAGTCAAACTTGAATATGTCAATACTCGACTCGTTTGGGTAAAGTTTGACTCGTTCGGCTAAAATAACACTATATTAGCATTATTTTAGCCGGGTTACTCGGGCTCGGCTCGTGAAAAGCTTGACTCGAGCTCTTTCACTTTCTACATGAGTCGAATGTATAAATAAATTTAAAACTCGTATAAAATTTAGGCTCGACTCGGGCTCGACTCATACAACTTGTATTACACCCCTAAATATAGGGAAGAATAAAGTGTTTCTACTTATAAATAAAGTTATTAATGTCAATGAGTAGCTTCTTGTAAATTAGTTTTTGGGTGAAATTTTATCAGGATTATGTACTGAATTCGGACGTAATACATATGTATGGTCAAACGTGTAACGAAACGTCCCGTGTTATATTTTAACAATTGAAACTTCAATTCATATTGGAGTAGTTTGATCTAGGGTCTTGGGATTGGGCTTGTCGGTCTCAAGTATCAACATTAAGATATGTCCGTCGTGTGTTATCGAGTTAGATGGTTACACGTGATAGGATGTGAATAATAATCAGCTTCAACCGGAGTCAAAAGTTTTTCTCAAGGGGCTCTAAAATAGTCAAAACCTACATATTATTATTCTCTCATAACCAACCGAACCAACTAAAGTAACTCGTAGATGTGTTTATTTTATATTTTTAAACCAATTTTACATAATTCCCCCCAATTTATTTAGCATTAAACACTTTTACGGAAACTCAACGGGTGCCACTGTCCCCTCCTACCCCTCTTGGCCACGTCTCTGTTCACGTCGACAATAAACAAGATAATTTTCTTAGTATATACGTCCAATACACCTCCTATTTCCAGTTGATTTTGAACCTAACACAGCTCCGTATGACGAAACCTCCACATAATATTCGACCCACCAAATTTTACCGGATCAACCTAGGATAATACTACTAAGGTTTTTATCCATATAACAAATTCTCAAATATTTTGTTAGGGTAAGAAACATTGTTTTTTTTTCTTTTCTTGAAAACTCTTGACAACGAGCTGGTCTACCTTCTAAATTTAGTCCAACCCAAAACATCTTAGCGGATGAGCACACATAGTTTGAGATTTTCAGAAAAATTGGTGTTGGTACGAGATTCCCATATGAGTCAATCGGTCAACAATATAACTGATTTCTCTTAAAGCATGTCTGATTTTAACTTCATAAAAAACGAAGATCTAGTATGAAGTCAAACATAATCATCTCTGCCCCCACGAACAACTCGACAAACATTGAAGTAATTTGATAATACACAAACCATCAGCCTCAATTCCAATCTTTTAATCTTCAATCTAATAGTAAAAACTCAATTTTCTTTTAAATCTATTTTAACCTATATTGTTAGGACATTCAAATTCATAAAAATCTAGCTTAATTGTCATGATCATATAGTCCATTGAAACCTATCAATCAATACATGTGTTGTGACTTGTGATGGTCTATTGTATTGTTTGTTTAAATTGATAAGTATTATACATAATTAGGTAAAGCTTTGTGTTATGAGGATGGCAATGCTTGCGTATACGCATCATTCTTCATTTTCATCTTCTCATGACTGACTTCTACGCAAGTAACATCTTCATAAACTAAATCATTTTTATTTTTAAATAATTTTATATTATCGAATAAACAATCTCCACAATCCAATTTAATAACAATGAGTTCCCTTTCACGAAAAACACTTCTCAATTTAATTTATTTTTATTAGTTTTTTAATAAATTTGGTTTATTAGGCAATACATTGTGTATACACCTGCTCATTTCCGGGTCCGGGCCGGGATATATAAAATATTGAGTCCGTTCCCGGGCCTAGGATGGGTGTTGTACCCGACCCGGCCGGGCTGGCGGGCGGGTTCGCGGTACCCGTTTTTTAATTTCTTGTAAAAAAATATTATTAGAAAAATGCTTTTAATTTATTTAAAAAAAAATTATATTTAAGATATTTTATGTAAAATATATTAAATTTATTATAATTATACTACATATTTTATTTTAATACCTAATATTTATAAAAATTATACTATAAAATATTTATTTTTTATTTTATTTTATTTATTTATTTACCAGGCTGACGGGCCGGGCACATGACCTTGTCCAGATCCGGCCCGACAGACTTGACGGGTCGGGCTTGTTTCCTTGTTTATACCCGCCCGTTTTTTCGGGCAGACGGGCTGCCCGAATTTGAATAGGTCTAATTGTGTACGAGATAGTAATTTTAAAATTTTAGATTATTTTTTATTTATTTACTATGGTAGTCTTTTCTTATTTAGGCACAAGAAACCAATTTTTTTTTGATATAAAGTTTTGTTTTTAAAAAATTTATTATTAAAATCTTGTACTAGAAGTTTTTAAAAAAAAAAATTTGTATTGTGTATGACTTTAATGTCGAAGGAATGCAATTAAAAAATCTTGTAAAGATCAAGAATCAAGTATATAAACTGAACTTTTGATTACTTGGAAAACTTAATCTTCAAATGAAACAAAAGCAATAATTTATGTTGGAATCAATGAAACAAAAAACAAAAATGTGACAATAATGATGACAATTATCTAACTTTTAGGATTGAGTCAAGTTTTAGAACACTATACTCTCCAATCATAAACTAAGGGCCCTGATTTTAATTCCGAAAACGAAATGGAAACGAATCTTGTTCATACGTATATTCTTGTTCATAAAAGTTTTTGGAATCATTCTTTGTGGTTTGTGGTAATTGTAGTAGATTTTGATTAGTTTTGATACCTTATACGCAAACAAAAGGGAAGGAATAAAGTGTATTTGCATGAAATCAAAAGAGATGATTCCAAAAAATTTCATGAACAAGGTACACGTATAGACTATATTTATTTCTATTCCGTTTCCGTTTCCGGAGTTAAAACCAAACGGACCCTAAATGTCATTTTAATATTAAAAATTTGATAACAATATTCGGTCAAATTAATTAAATAAACCTTTTTGAGATTTATCTCTAGTAACTAAGCCCATGGTATAAATATGTTTAATATATGTACCCTAAGAGTTGTTATTGAAATTCTTTTTATTGATTACTTTTAGGCCCAAAATTTTTCTTATTGGTTCAAAAGAGTGTTTAGTATTAAATAAGGGATAATATTTTAAAATTTTGATAAAACTTATGTTATTTAATATTTTTCTTAAAAATTGTGTCAAAGCTAAAACGACAATAATTGTGACAAGAGTGAGTATTTTATTTAGTTAATTTTCACGGACAGTCATAATATTAAAGTCCGATACAGACGGACCAAACATGTACATACGTATAAGACCCAAGTTCAACACATAAAGCCGGTGAAGTTTCGTCATAAAATCGGTTGATAAGAAGAGGAGTTCACCGACCTTATATATTAGACTCAAAATATTCTCAAAGTACGTCTAATATTGTAATCAAAGCTTGTCATGCATCCATCTTTGCATCATCTCAAGCGACACCTTAGGCTGGTCGATTGCAACCATTAGTCCAGCATTGTGCACCTAAGTTATATGCACAAACAAGTAGCCAAGTTAGCCATAGATTATGCAAAAATTACTAGCTAGCTTATTTGATAACCGGTGACATTATCGAGTTCACAAGTTCGAACAGTATCCATCAAGAGCGGCTAAAACACGGGAACTTGTCAAGGGAAAACGGCACTAATAATATCCTTAAAAGAGTCGTATACCTTGAGGAAAGATAATGAACCATGACTCTTTAGCTCGCCCGCTTTAGCGCCATCCACCTCAAAGGACACATTTGGTGTAGCCGCGAAAGCATTCTTCCCGGACCACTCCATAGCATGGACCCACCTCAAGTTTCCTGCGATTCAATAAGACGGACCACTTGAAATCAAATACATAAGAATCTCAATACATAAGTACAAACATGTCATTTATAAAGGAGTTTAGCTACTCAAACTCAACTCATTTATATTGAAGGGTTGTAATATTAGTCAAGCTACTCAAACTCTGCACGAGTTCTGAACGAGCCGAACATACCCATATCTTTAGTTCGGTTTAGACTCAACTCATTTATAAACGGGCTGAGTATAAACATGTCGTTTTATAAACGAGTTTAGCTACTCAAACTCAACTCGTTTCTCTCAAGTATTAGTAGGGTTGTAATGTGATTCAAGCTACTCAAACTCTGCTCGAGTTCTGAACGAACCGAACATACCCACATCCTGAGTTCGGTTTAGACTCAACTCATTTATAAACGAGTTTAATATAAACATCTCAAAGCTCGGTTCGAATAACAACCTTGATCGTTTCTTTTCAAGGAGTTTACCGAAACGAGATTTACCTAGCCAATTGTATAGGAAATCGTATTCTCCAACGTAAACGAGCAACTTGATGCCGTCGTCCAATAGAGTCGGGATGCTCGTGTCGTAACTCCTCAAGAAATCGGATCTCAACATTACGCCAACCATCGGACTACATACGTAAAATGGATACGTATCAACGATTCCAAGGGCATTTTGCACTTCTCTCTCGTTAAGAAGACGAAGCATCGGATCATAGTCATAGCAATTAGATTCGGAGCAATTCTTTCTTATGTCATAGAACTGCAAAATGAACATAAACAATATGTTATATTTTCATACGATTTTACACATTAGTGTATGTGAAATCACAATTCTCACGTCGTCAAGCCCGTTAGCTACACTCCGAACCACTTTGGTACAATCTTCATAAGCCATTGTGCAAGTAATGTCATCGTCAACTGATAGATCCACCAATAAGCTTTATACATTTTGTTTGAGTATTGATCATGAAATTGAAAGGGAACAAATGAAGATTACCACATGTTTGTATCGATTTTTCGCACTCCGGAATCAAGGTGAGACCGTGGTTGTACTCATCATCCGTGATCAACCTCATGTCCTTCGCGTAGTCGGGAATTGACGCATATTGAATCGCGGGGTTCGTATCGGCATCGCCTATGACCATTCCCTAGAGTGGTCAATGATGTATATCAAGTCCGAATCCAATAAATTTTAGTAGATTTCGTCCTAAAATCAATTGATTATAGAACGTAGGATAGCGAGCAGACACATTATACTAGCGAGCAGACACATTATACTATCATTTCTACATATGTTACATGATAAAACATCGGGAATATTAGACAACCCCATATAAATTCTTTATCCTTAACCCCAATTTTGCATGTGAGTTTAATTTGTAATTAAAGGTTTGGACAATTTTAAATTTGGGTCACGAAATAAAAGTTGGTTTCAACCCGATACCAAGCTGTCTAATTCCGCATTTGGTGTTTAGAACCGAAAACGTTTCAGAAAAAGAAAAAATAATGAATCAACATTTGGACCCCAAAGCCGGAAACATTTCAGACAAAAAGAAAACATTATGCATTTGGGCCTAAATGTGGAATTAGTTTCGGTTTCGGGGCCTAAATGTAGAATTATTTAAGTTTTGAGTGCCATGTCCGTGTGTGAAATCAATTAGTTTATTTCAGTCTAAACAGCTTCCGTTTTGAAAACCAAATGTGAGATTGAACTGTAAAATAAAAAATAATTAATTAGGGAAATAGGACCCTTGATATTCTCTTTTGTAAACTAGGTCTCTATACAAAAAAAAAAAAAAATAGGTATGGAAACTAAAAAATAGGGGTAATAATTTCTCTAATTAAAATGATGGTGATTAGATGTTTACTTTTGATTTAAGTATCTTTTTTACATGGATTGGTTTTGTAGTATATTTCTTGGGTATGGTTTTGGGTATGATTGTGAAAATAGAGGCAATATATTTCTTGACAAATTTATTTTTGGGTAAGATTATGACATTATTTGGGTAAACGGGTTTTTGGGTATGCTTTAATATGTGTATTGTCTTTGTAGTATATTTCTTATTATTAAGTATATTTTTAAAGTGATATCGTGGGTATGTTTTATGGTTACCCAAACTGTTATAATGATCAAATTCAAGCGAATTTTTGGGTAATGATCAAATGTCATTTGATATTGATGTTTATGTATAATATCGAGTTTTGAAAATTTTGGGTATGACAAATTTAAATTGGGTATGGTTTTTGTATTAAGTGATGTTTAAATTGGGTATAAATATAAAATATTATCCAATTTATCGATATGATTTTATTTTGATATTTGATTTGTTGGGTATGTTGTTTTCGAGTATGTTTATGTATTTTGACAAATTTATTTTTGGGTATGATTGTGACATTATTTGGGTAAGCGGATTTTTGGGTAATAGATGATAAAGTAAAAATGTTGAAAATTCCTTTTTCTGATTGATGTGACATGTGAGATAGTACAACATGTCACATCCGATGGGTTGTCAAATTTTGCCCTCTTTTGTACTATATTTCCTCTATTCTATTTTATAGGTGGTCAAAATACCAATCCAAATAGTATGAGTCTTCTTTCTCAATTGATTTGCTTAAAAAGACTAGTTTGTCAATTTTGCCAATAAATATAACTAGTGTATTACCCGCACTTTGTGCGGGTTGAATTTTAATAAATACTTAATACTTAAAAATTTATATGTATATTTTTGTAGAATAAAAATCCGGAGAATGAAATTATAATTATTATTATGACTTTTAATTCTCTTTTAAATATTTATCTCTTCTAATTAATTATATATTTAAAGTGATTTGTTAAGATATGCTCGTTGGTTAAAAAAAATCCTTAAAAGATTAAAAACTATTTTTATAAAACTATTTATTTAAATATTTTTAAAAAATTTAAAAATCAATTTTCAATTTATATTAATATTTAAAAATCACTTTTTATAATAATTTTTTAAGCTTCGAGAAACATGACGTTGACACGTGGCAATAGAGGCTTCTGCTTTAATAGATAATATAAGATTTCTGCACATGAAGTACGAAAATAGATCATTTTTTGAAAATTTTTATATGAGTACGTCTCCTAAAACATATATGCATTTGGATATTTGATCCAATGTCATGATACTTTACCTTGAGGTTGATATGAATGCCTTGTTTAGCTTTGTTTCCTTGGTGAATTCTTAAAGCAAAGGGAGGAATGAAGTGTCCGGCATAGTCTTTACCGGCTATGTAGAAGTCATTGGTTACGTATTGAGGATGATCCTTGAAGAAGGCCTAATCAAACACAAAGATCCAACCAACATTACAACATTGTACTTTTGTATATATGTAATATGAAGAAGAAAAGTGTACCTACTTGGATGAAATGGTACAAGTCATTGCTAATGTCTCCTTCCTCGTGTCGGGATCGGGAAAACTCTACAAAACTGAACCCGGTTCCAAGAGGTTGGTCGACATAGATCAGGTTCGAAACCTAACACAAATCATGAACTCAAGTCCGAGTTTGGGTATGCATATGATCATCGGTATGAGATATAAAGAAATAAATATAAACGATATCTTTAAATATTAATACTTTGGGTATATCAAAATAACACTATTGATATGACTGAAATGTATCCAACGTGTTATATGAACTGAATATGAACACACTATTTAAAACTCGGATACAATTTAGGCTCGGCTCAGACTCGTTCACTTTCTAAAAGAACCGAATGCCAACACATTTTTCAAACTTGGTTAAGATATAAGCACGATATACTCGAGCTCAACTCGTTTATAAACAAGCTTAACATACCATCGTAGCTCTGTTTGTTCGACTTATATAACAACCCATGTTTTGAACATATACTAAACCCTATAGGATTTACCTTGTCCCAACCAAATGAGCTCCAAGAGAGGGATAGTTTGTTGGAGATGTGAAAAGGGCCATTTTCATAGAAAAGAGCCGTTGCACCACTGCAACCTGGCCCTCCTTGCAACCATAACACCACCGGATCGCTTTTGTTGTTCCTTGACTCAAAGAAGTAGTAAAACATCCTGCATCCATCCAAACTAAACTTAATCAATATAAGTACCTTTATGTTATCGATTCGATTAATAACGTCAGGTCAAAGATCACGTGGGGTTTCGTTGTACTTCAGAGCGTGCGTACATGTGCATCAAGTTCAAACCCAACGTATAATCCTAGTGAAATTTCAGCCTGAAACAACTGACAATAGGAGTACCCACCGACCTAGCGACCTTCATGAATTAAGTACGTTATTCATTTATTATCGACGTGGAAAGATTAATCACCGTGCTTCATAGTCATATGGGAGCTTGTAGAAACCCGCATCGTGGGCTAAATCTTGGATAGAGGCATTCTTCTTGGCCATCGATGTCGACAACGGAAACTCGTGTTCATGATCGGCTAGGATGCGACCGCCCGAGCACGGTAACACTATGAACAATAGAGCAAGAAGAAACCCTAATGAAGAAAGCAAGAAAGTGATGGGTTTTGTTTGTGTTCCCATATCTTAGTTGATTTGATATGTATGTTAATTAGTTGTTTTGAAGCAAGCTTAGAATTTGAGAGTCGTGTCAACTCATGCACATATAGTTGTTAGTTTTACGTACGTTTATGTGTCATGAACTCATGATTCATGTGTTGTTGAATTTGTCGGTTGTTTAGTTTCGAAAGTGTAGTGTCAAGTTTACTATTACGTATCATCTTGTCTCTTATTATACTTGTGTGAAAATTCTGTAAACCCTAAAAAAATGGTTCCGCGAATCATGATTGTTGTTCAAATGTTCGAGTTTCGATGAATTTTTAGAATATGAGACGCATTCTTAATGAGCTTAGAGACGCATATGAAGTGTCCGAAGGCATATCATTGCACGTCCGAAACCGAATCTAACGATTAAAAATATGATCGTTGCTCCAACGTTCGAATTTTGACAAGTTTTGAAATAGGGGTGCATGCATTCTAATGATCTTGCGTGACGTAAATATTATGTACCCGGGAGGCGTATCTATTGTGCGATTGAGAGGCGGATTTGGATCAAGTTGGAAATGACTGAAATAACGATCCCACTAATAATGTAATTAAATTTTAACTTTTAAAACTTAATTAATTATATATGGTGTTTTACAAAATTTATAACTTGCAACAATTATTATTTTTATTGTGTTTGTTTAGAATATTAAATGGGCTTTTACTCTGTAGCCCAATGGGCTTGGGCTTTCTAGACGGGCTTTCAATTGGTTTTAACTTATGCAAGAAAAAACTACTTTATAACTGTCGTGTTTAATTTGTAATTTTATGGGCGGTTTTGTGAAAATTCACCAATTTTAAGGGTTTTTTTTTGTGTACTTTGACTTTCTCAGACTCACTCTCGCTTCTCAGTTCTCAGCAAAACCCTATTTCTCTCCTCCATCTTCGTTTCTCCCTCGCGCTTCAGGCCCTTTTCTGTATATGTGCCTCGCCTTGCCTTCCACCGCCTATTGATTGATTCTGTGTGGAATTCGTGATTGATTGCTTCGGAAATTTGAGTTGGTAAGTCAGGACAGGGTGTATGAACTTGTTGTGATTCTTATAATTTGCAGCTGCGGGAAGATGGAACTCCTAATCCTTACTCTGTAAGTTCAAACTTGCTGAAATGGCTTTAATTATCAGAAGAAGGTTTCGATGTATATTAGCAACTAGAAGTATCGTCTTCTGTGATTCATTTCGGTCCAAGCCCTCATATTCCGTAATCCCACAAATCCTTGAAGCTCCAATTCAGAACAATAGGGGTTGTAGGTCTCACTGGAAGGATTGGTTTTCTACTCAAGCTTCTAAGTTTCCTGAATATGAGATGCCCACTGTAACATGGGGAGTTGTTCAGGGCCGTAAGGAGAAGCTTGTCTCTAAGGTGATAATATGTGATTATCTCAAGGGTTTGGGTATTATAACTGATGAGTTGGAAGAGGTTGAGCTGCCTTCTACTGTTGAAGTCATGAGGGAGAGGGTTGAGTTCTTACAGAAGCTAGGATTGACAATTGATGATCTAAATGAGTATCCTTTGATGCTTGGGTGTAGCGTCCGTAAGAATATTATTCCGGTGTTAGGTTATTTGGAGAAGATTGGGATTCCCAGGTCTAAAATGGGGGAGTTTGTTAAGAGATATCCTCAGGTTTTACATGCTAGTGTTGTGGTTGAGCTTGTTCCTGTGGTTAAATTTCTTCGAGGGCTTGATGTTGAGAGGGAAGATATTGGCTATGTACTACAGAAGTATCCAGAATTGTTTGGGTTTAAGCTTGAAGGGACAATGAGTACCTCGGTTGCATATCTTGTTAGCATTGGAGTTAATCCTAGAGATATTGGTCCAATGGTGACACAGTTTCCTTTCTTCCTAGGTATGAGAGTTGGAACTATGATCAAACCTCTTGTTGATTACTTGGTTGCGTTGGGATTGCCCAAGAAAATATTGTCACGGATGTTTGAGAAACGAGCATACATATTAGGTTACAATTTGGAAGAGACTGTAAAGCCAAATGTTGAGTGTTTGATTAGCTTTGGTGTTAGGAGGGAATCACTTGAATCAATCATAGCACAGTATCCTTCAATTCTCGGGTTACCTTTGAAAGCCAAATTGTCCAGTCAGCAATTCTTCTTTAACTTGAAGCTCAAGATTGATCCTGATGGGTTTGCACAAGTCATTGAGAAAATGCCGCATATAGTTAGCCTTAACCAGCATGTCATTATGAAACCAGTTGAATTCCTTCTGGGTCGAGCAATACCAGCAGAAGATGTAGCAAGGATGGTTGTGAAATGCCCCCAAATACTTGCAAGTCCAATTGGGCTCATGAAGAATAGTTATTACTTTTTCAAGAGTGAAATGGGTAGGCCTATAAAAGAACTTGTGGAGTTTCCTGAATACTTCACGTATAGCCTTGAATCACGGATAAAACCGAGATATCAGAAACTTCAGAGCAAGGGAATCAGATGCACTTTGCCTTGGTTCCTCAACTGCAGTGATCAGAGGTTTGAGGAAAGAATGCAGGGTGATTATATTGAGACGGAGACTGCAGGACCCTCTTTCTACATTGGTGGAAAATTAGAATTGCCTACTAATGAAGTTATATCAGAAGATGAAGAAAACAGCGAGAGTGATGATGAAGTCCTTTACAGACGCACCATCTCACTTTAGTGGAATCCTTTTTGCTGATCATATTCTAAATGTATCTGAATCTTGATCAATGATAATATGAAATGATATATTCTTTGCTTGCAAGTTTGCACATTTCTTCGTTCTGAGAAGATACTCATTCATTAACTGTAAAAGCACCATCACCAATTTTGTAGAACAGTTTGCATTGCACTATGCCTTTCAGATTTAAGTGGGATTTGTTTCTTTTATTATTTTTGTTTTTATTATTGACCCATTTGTTTCTTCAGATGGATAATGATAATTAGGTGTAAGATTGGTTATATAATTCTTCGGTGCAACTACGGAATTTTTTATGTTTTCCCTCTCATTTATGCAGCCTTCGACATTCAGTTCACTCTATATTTCATTTTGCTCAATTTCGTTATCTTGTTCTCATATTTTCGTTAAGGAATTACTTATTTGTTGAGTTTTGTGACTTCTATCCTCAGTTATGGTGGATCACTTGCTGTTTTGGCTCTTGGGGGACTTTCTTGAGTGGAGACCTCATCTCAAGCAAGATGTAGTGATGATACTTTTAGCTGAAATATCAATTGTGTATCATAATGTTTTTTGGAAACTTTGGTCTTGATCATTACTGTTCCTCTTGTGAATCTTTTCAGATTGATGAAAGAGCTTTGGTAGCCATTGATTGTCCTATTGAGACAAATGATTAGCTGATGTAAAATTGTAGCATTGTGAAACTACATTGTTCCTACCCAGGCATGTTCCTCTTGTGAAACTTTTCAGATTTATGAAAGAGCTTTGGCAGCCATTGTCCTATCGAAATAAATCCTTCGCTGATGTAAAATTGTAGCATTGTGAAACTACATTGTTCCAACCCAGGTATGTTTACTTCTTCTTTCAGGGTTACTGCCTCTTCAATTGGAAATTTTAATATGTTTTGTGATTAAGTAAGAACTTAGATGATTTCATGAGCCATGAAAGGGGCTACTAAATATTTATGAGCATTTATCTACAAATATTTTGCTGCAATTGATTTTACCTCTGAAGAACTAACTAGGTCTGAACAATAAACATCATCATTAACTTTAGCCAAGTCATAACTTTCCAGTCAGATTTTACATTTTCTTGATGAGAAGTTATTTTTGGATCCACAAAAATTATTTGATGATTTGATAACTAAGATTTGGGTTACTGGAGTAGCTATTACTTAATGACCATTTTGTTATTATGTTTTAGAGCACTGCACAAGTTCTATTGGTCATCATAAAGTCACAAAGTTCACACTGACACTTCACCTATTTGTTTAGTTTGTATGATTATTGCATTAGGCTTTACAACAGATATGCTTTCAGGGCCTATATAGCTTTACAAAAGATATACTTCAGCATTCTGCTGCAAATATTGTCATTTTGTAATGGGATTTACTCATGATCTTTGTTAAGATGAGTCTGGAGTGAGGAGTCAGTGAGAAACTGTAAGAACAGGCAAGCAGTGATTCAGTAAACATACAAGAACAGACCACAAATTTCGTCGTGATTCAGTAAACATACAAGAACAGACCACAAATTCGCTCGAAATCAGCCCCGCTAGAAACAATTATGACTGTCTTCTAAAGCAGCCGATTTCGAGCAAATTTTTGTGGTTTCTAGCTTATGTGATGAAATTTTATGCAAAAAAAATGTTAGAGATAGATATGAATAATGGTTATATTTTATGTAGATATTTAGTACCTGTTTGGTTGGAGCGATGGAATGAAACATAATGAAATTGGATAAGGGTGAAAATGAGGTGATTATTTTACAAACATAGTTGTTGATTGGAATCATTTCATTACCGGCTTCCAAACGAGCCCTTACTTGTAACCCTGAGGCTTATACCCTTTTACATATATTTATCCCCAAGGAGACTATTTGTCAATTTATTCTCCACTATTTGCCGAGGGGACTATTAAGGCTCGTTTGGTATCCATATCTGACTTGTTTCGATAAAGCTCGTATCTTTATATCAAGAATGCACTTTTTCGGTGTAAATTGAGGTTTGATATCCGATATTAAGATATTGTGTATCAATCTCACACCCATATCCAGATACCGAAATCTGACATTGAGATATGAATATCAAACGATCCTTTACAAATACGATCCCTTACAAATATATTCATGTGATGGCTTCAAATTGAATAATCTTTTGTCATATTCACGTGATGGAGGAATATAATGATAACTCAGAGCAACATATACGATCTACATACTATGCAGGATATAGAATGGGCATAACAGATTGATATACAACATGTTCTCGTCCATATTCATTGTATGTCATAAATAGTTAAAGATATATGTAGGTATTATATATCACGGAAAACTACGCGTTTGTGTGAGTATCGAGAACGGTTTATATTTTCTAAAAATTAGTTCACATTGTGAATCGTTTTGTCAACTTAATAAATGATTTACATTCGTGTACAAAAACGATTGACGGTTTTTACCAATTTTTATAAAAATATATAAACCGTTTTTAGTTTTTGTATGCGGTTTTTTTTTTGTTTTGTGGAATTGAAATATATGTATATTGAGGATAAGCTTTTGCGTGGTAAAGGCATGTCTTGAGGATAAGTTGATAGAAATGTATGAGAAATGGAAGGACAAACCTTAAAATTCAATATTTTGAGATGGGCAACTTGCATTTCTATCTTTTATCTTAAAAACAAAATATTTTTGACGAATCTCGTGTCAAGTATGTTTTAGTTGTCATGAAAGATTGAAAATTGACGGTAGATTTTCGTTTCTTTGACGAAACTCACGTGTACATGTTTACTTAGAAATTGACCATTTGGATGACCGTTTGATTATACTTAAACACTCATCTCCAAGACACCAATTTGTAATAACGGTCATGAACTTTGTGTTCTCGTAAGTAATGATGCTTTAGGATGGACCACTTCGCGTAATTATCGGACTAACTGCTTTTCATCATAAAAATAATATATTTTTATATTATATATAATTTGTGACTATTATTAGCACAAATATCATTATTAATCAATCTCTCAACTCCATTAATGTATAATAATCACCATCACATCTTTATTAGCAATTTAAATCTCTATTCTTAACATTTTTGTTTTTTTTCCTGCTTCTTTAATTGCATTGTGCCCCCTCAAAATCTTGATTGTCTTATTTATACCCTTCATATTCAGCTCAAAATACATCTCTACATGAGCAAACACTAAGAAACATATATTATCCACACATCAAAAAATATCAACTATGGCTTCTTTGGCTTATCTTCTCATTCTAACACTCTTAAGCTACTCTAGCAACCATGCTAGCGGCCGGCATCCACCGTCTCCCGGCTACTACCCGAGTTCGAGCATTCTTCCTACGAGCTTCCCTCGAGGCTTCGAAACTCTTTGGGGTCCTCAACACCAAACCCTTCACCATGACATCCTCACTCTTTGGCTCGATCGTAGCTCGGGTTAGTCATTTCTTTATCTTCTTAGTCCCGTTTGGTTGCAATTTCGAAAAATAAAATAAAAAACGATTCTAATCTATTTACTATAAATAAACCCGGTTTTAGTGTGTTTTGTACTAAACCCGGTTCAGCTTGTATCCATAATATTACAAATCCTACAACAGCTTGCAAGAGCTTCCATTAACGGATTATCAAGCTTCTTCTTCTTTAAATTCTCGAATTCAAACAATGTATATCATCGCAGGAAGTGGATTCAAGTCGAGAGAGCGATACGATTCCGGCTATTTCGGTGCTTCGATTAAGCTACAAAAGGGTTTTACTGCTGGAGTCATTACTTCATTCTACGTAAGCATGCATGAATTACGTACTTCATCCGATTATTAGATCATTTAGGGTTCTTATATGTTCGATGAACAGCTATCGAATAACGAAGATTACCCCGGACATCACGATGAAATCGACATCGAGTTACTCGGGACGATACCCGGAGAACCATACACGTTACAGACGAATGTCTATATTAGAGGCAGTGGAGATCCAGGAAACGTTATAGGAAGGGAGATGAAGTTTCATTTGTGGTTTGATCCTGCTCGACACTTTCACAATTATTCCATTCTATGGACACCAACCCAAATTGTGTATGTAAATTGCCCCATACTTTCTTTTCTTACAAAGTATACCCTTGCCATATTTCTCATGAAAATGATCGAGGAAAATGAATAATGATTTATAGGTGAGAGATCGGATAACAATAATCACCCAACAACATATGTTTTTAATGCATGCACAAATTTTGTTTAACTTTTCATATTACAAGTTTATATTTTATATGCTAAAAAATTATAATTTATTCATCATTAAATAAAAATTATATATCTTCAAAAATAATTTTTTAAAAAAAAATAAATAAACTCTTTTTTTTTTTGTTTTTGCATAATTAGAGACGACAAAACATTTTTATATCATACAAAAATATCAAACATTTATCTCAAAAATATAAAAATTGAACTTATATTCTAGAAAACGCTTATTTTTGTGCATAATTAAAAAAGATAAACATTTTACACAAAAATAAAATAAACGATTAAATTTTTTTTAAAAAAAATTGATAATAAAATAATGAATAAAACTTATCCTTATGCATATTTATCCCAAAAAACTGATAAACATTTATCCCAAAAAAAACATTTTTCTTTATTGAAATCAAATTATATTTATATACATATTCAATTATATTTACATTTTATAAGCTATATCCACGTCCATGTCATATTAGTTGATTAAATTATAATAATAGTCATGAGACATATTTATTGTGTCGTTCAATTTGTGAACAAATATCCTTGTCTTGTACATATCTTGTCTTTAAAAATAGATTTTCATATTTTAAATAGACCTATACTTGCATTTACAAATTATAAACGGAATAAAGACAAAAAAAATCATTTTCAAATCATAATTTTTATCAACACATTCTAAAAATCATATTATAAACTTTAAAGACCATATTTTGATTTGAAAAACAGATTTTTTGTAGACGACGTACCAATAAGAAGGTATCCAAGGAAGAGTGAGGCCACATTTCCAATGAGACCAATGTGGGTTTACGGTTCCATTTGGGATGCATCCTCATGGGCTACTGACAATGGCAAGCACCCTGCCGACTACCGCTACGAACCATTTGTTTCCCGCTACCGCGACTTCCGCCTTCACGGCTCCACGCAAGGATTCGTCGGGCTTACGAGTAGACAAGAGGCGGCGATGGCTTGGGTTCAGAATAACTTCTTGGTCTATAACTATTGTATTGACCCTTCTAGAAACCATGCCCTAACTCCGGAATGTTAGGGTTTTAAGTCGTGAATGTTACTTCTGTTAAGGGTTTGTTTGGTATCGATATCAAAGATATCGATATGTGTATCGTTATCGCCTTGAAGTATGAGGTGTATGTGTAAACGGATTTTATCGTAATATTAAAGTTTATGGTATGAGTATGACATAGCCCTCATTTACACGTAGTTTTACGTATTCATGGAGAACTTAGTTTTTCGAGTAAGTTCCTTCGATTAACTCGTTTTTCTTTTTAATAAGTTAATAATTAACATTTTAAGAAAGGGTTGCGGCGCAACTTGTTGCTCCCTTACCTTTTACTTCTATATAAATAGTAATACCGTATAAATAAAACCCAAAAAGTTAACAAATAACGTTCTGTTATTTATACTGATAAAGTTATCAATTCAACCAATGCAAGAAGGTAGCATCGGGTCACAAGCGCAATGCAGGTGCACCTACCGATCGCACTAGGGAGTTTGTCAGGGTTGCTGAAAATCCTCGAAATTCGGCACCTTCGATTACAAGCTATGGGATGCATCCCTATTACATGTGAGGACGCACTCGTTGTGAGCTACAACCTCGATAGATCTATAACGACGTTTAGAATTTTGATCATTGTTATCCGACATTCAAATTTTTGCAAAAACAGGTTATGAAGCGCATTCATATTGCGCACTCGTCGTGATCTTCAGCCTTACAATCGTATTTTACATGAAATGATCGAAATTGTTTGGGTAACTATTCGTAACACAGTCAAAGTTCGAAACTTAGTTTTACAAGTTATAATCATCTTAACTTTTCATAACATATTGGTAACTATAACTAGTGATTGAATTCTCACAATAACATTTTCAATTCTAATAATAGTAGACAATTTATTCTACACAACTAATTAAATAACGAAAACAAAAGAATTAATTTTTCATTAATTTTCCATCTCACCATCAACACTTAATCACCCCAAAACTACTCATTTAATCACTCAATAATCGATCTCAAATCCAAGATCAGGCAAAAATGGAGCAAATGAAGAGGAAGAACAAAAGCCGATCAGAAATCCATAGAACAAACTTGAAGAAAAAGAAATGGTTTACCTTCCTATGTCTGTACAAATCGTTCATATACATCATCTACCTTGGATTTTCCATCTTCATCCTCTCTTCTATCTTCCTCCAATACAACGTCGTAAATCTTACTTCTTCCTCGGACGATGATGATCTAAAGATCTACATTTACGATCTTCCATCAAATTACAACTCCGATTGGCTTAACAACGAGCGATGCAGCCGCCATTTGTTCGCGTCGGAGGTTGCGATCCACAGGGCGTTGCTGTCAAGCGACACTAGGACACTGGATCCGACCGTAGCTGATTTCTTCTTCGTTCCTGTTTATGTCTCCTGCAACTTTAGCACTGTCAATGGATTTCCAGCGATCGGACACGCTCGCGAACTCCTCTCAACCGCCGTCGATCTCGTCTCATCCTCACTTCCTTTCTGGAATCGGAGTAACGGCTCTGATCACGTCTTCGTCGCCTCACATGACTTCGGATCTTGTTTCAACACATTCGTAATTGACTTATAACAGAATTCAAACGGTGTCGATTTATGTAACTTTCATGCAAATCGAAGAAAATTAACGGAATTCGATGGCTTCGTTTTAGGAGGACGTTGCGATGAAGGCTGGAGTGCCGGAATTCATGAGAAATAGTGTGATTCTACAGACGTTTGGTGTGAAATACGATCATCCGTGTCAATCCGTGGAGAGCGTGGTGATTCCGCCTTACATCTCGCCGGAATCTGTTCAATCAACGTTGGAGAAGTTTCCGATTGATGATCGTCCTCGTGATATTTTCGCGTTTTTCAGGGGGAAGATGGAGCGACATCCGAAGAATATCAGCGGGCGATTCTACAGCAAGTAAATTAGTCAATTAACTACACTACCAAACTGATTTTTGTGAAATTTTAATAGTGTTAAGTAATAGAAGTTTCACATTGACAGGGAATTGAGGACGAAGATCTGGAAGCACTTCAAGCGAAACCGGAGATTCTATCTTCATAGGCATAACTCCACAGGATACTTATCGGAGATAGCGAGGTCGGTTTTCTGCCTCTGTCCGAGAGGTTGGGCCCCGTGGAGCCCGCGGCTGGTGGAATCGGTGGCGCTAGGCTGTGTTCCCGTCATCATCGCCGACGGAATAAAGCTGCCGTTCCCGGAGACGGTACGGTGGCCGGAAATCTCTCTTACGGTGGCAGACAACGATGTCGGGGAATTAGGGAGGATACTTGACCATGTGTCCCGTACGAATCTGACGGTTATCCAGCGGAACCTTCGAGACAAGTCTGTTAGACGAGCCTTGCTCTTCTACGACGCAGTGCAGGAAGGCGATGCCACGTGGCATGTCTTACAAGAGCTTGCCCAAAAGTTTGACAGGTCGTATCGCAGAATGAGAACGCTAGGCCAATGAGAAGCCGAAACGTGGTGAGTTCGTTATGAGGTTTGACTCCGTTTTGACGGTCAAAATGCTGGGTCCAGAAAATATGGGCCTGGGCCAATATAATATGGGCTTATAAAAGCCCAATACTGATGGACTGAACCCAGTAGGCAAAATTTGAAGGTACATATCCACTTATTATATATTCGACTGAAAAAATAATTCAAATATAAGTAAAATAAACTGAATATCTTAAGATGGGTATTATGTAATGGAAATTGAATTCACATACGCATTTTGCATTTGGACGGTTACGGATTCCGAATCCGTGTAAATAAGTGGGGAAGAAAAAATTAAAAAAATCGAAACATATGACACAAACACGGGTTCCGGGTCAGTGACAATGCCAATTTTTTTGTGTGCTAGAATTTAGATAGAAAATTATCACGGACCCGAAAAATCTATCACTTTTTTTGTTGGGTTAGTATTCATAAAGAAAATCGTCACGGATTCGGAATGGATTCTGGATCCGTTGTTTTTTTTGTGAATTCCATCGTTTAGTATCTTAATTAGTTTTTTTTTCTTTCTAATAGCATGTTTAGTGAAATAGAAAATTTTATGTTTTTACCATCAAGCTAGGTAGATGGAGTGATGATGAATAATCATTGTAATTTATGACTTTTATGATGGTAAATTGTCAAAAAAATCTGTGATTGTTGATAACAAACCGGGTGTCATGGACTCGCAGCATAAAAGTAGGTTGGGATTCAACTTTCAAGAATTTCTGTCTACCTAAACTATATTATCTGTGTGTATTTTGAAATGGGGTTTTGCTTGAATAATTGTATATTCATTCTCACCTTTTTTCTCTTTGTTTTTTGTCAGGATATTCTTCAGATTTCATACAAGAGCAAGATAGGGTTCCAATCCAAAAACTATAAAGAAACCACAATCATAGGAGTGATATTACATCCAAGTCAAGACTGTCATCATTACAACATCACTAACTATGAACACTTGATATTTACAAATTGGGCCAAAATTCTCGTCTTTTTCTTTCTCATCTCCCATCTTTTACTTTTGCCTCCTTACCTATTTCTACAGTCTCAGATCCCTCAAATGTCTACTTCCACATACCCTTCTTTTACCTTTCTCTTCTTGTCATCTTTTTCTTTGAGCTTTGAAATTCAAAGCATTGCTCAATCAAGTCGTAATCAACAGCCGTTGGGTTGAACAGTTTCTCTCTCCTTCCTTCCATCCTCCCTCCCTCCCTTTTTTACTCTTTTTAAAAGCTTTGGTGGTCTCGAAAATGGCAGCTTTGAGCTCAATTTGACAGACCAGGTGTTTCGACTAGTTCTTGGGAGATGAGTAGAAGAATTCCTTCATGGCTGATATTTCTTCTTCTTGGACTTTTTGTCTGTTCAGGTAATTATCTTCCTTGATTACCCATTTGCCCCACTTCAGTATTTTGCTTATTGGGCTGTGATTCTGTTTTTTGGTTTCTCTCCATTAATGGTGTTGTTGAAGAGCTCCATTTCTCATACCTTTTGCTGGGTTAGTGGAATTTGGTTCTAACATCTAAATGTATGTTGTTTTTGTTGGAATTTTTGGATTTTTGTTTGGTGAAGTGGAGATAAACATGCAGATCTTAGTGCCCACCATTTCTGAATGAGATTTTGCGTTTAGCTTCGTATTTGTCGCATAGTTTTGGTTAATTGTTCTTTTCCTTTTGAACATATCGATCAACCGTGATTCTTGCTGTCTTCTTTGGCTTTTTCCGCTTGTATTTTTATACAATCCCTTGAGAACACTCCACAAGCTTGTCCCCAGCAAATATAAACTAATTAACCATCTATTTAACTGTGCTTAAAGTTCTAAATTTGGAGTTTACAGTTTAATTTGATGTCACTAAAAACACATTTGAAATTTGATCACAGGTGATGCAATGAATAGAGCAGTTGGATTAAAGAAACTAATTGAGGAAAGAAATCTCAAGACATCCATATCAATCTCAACCACTCAAAAAGATATAACAACACCACTAACAACAGTGCCAACTATCACTTTTCCGACAACCTCAGCTTCTCCTATCTTAAATCCAACCACAATCCCAGATTCACCAGCTACTGTGGTGCCATTCAACACCCCAAGCCCTTCATCTACTGTGAATCCTGGTGCTAGCTGGTGCATAGCTAGCCAAAATGCAGCAAACAATGCATTGCAGATTGCATTAGATTATGCTTGTGGTCTCGGAAGGGCAGATTGCTCAGGCATACAGCCTAGTGGCAGTTGTTACTATCCGAATACAATTCGTGAACATGCTTCGTATGCATTCAATAATTATTACCAGAAGAATCCTCTTCCAAACAGCTGCAACTTCGGAGGAACTGCCATCATCACAAGCACTGACCCAAGTATGTTTTCACCTCACTTGTCTTTGCGTTGATGATCATTTCAGTTTGGCATTAGGTTACGGAGAATATCCGGTATTATGTTCTTCAATCAGATTGGATATTGATTAGGTTGCAGTTGCACTGTCATTTGGGATAAAACAATCCATCACTTTAATGCTACATAGTATGGAACTAAGATTTGTTTTCAATTAGGGCAGCAGCAATTTAACCAAAAAGCATAATCACATGATGATCACTAAGCACCTTGTGATTTATTTTTTTGTTTGGATGCCCATTGGTGAATAAATATTCACATTTAATGGCAGCTTCACTGCCCTAGAATTGAATTTCCAAACTTTCTACAGCAATATGGCACCTTCTAGCTCCCAAGAGTTCTAATTAGCCAATTATGTAATTGATTTGCGCGTGGAATTTCTTTAGTATTTAATAAAGATTAGAGGCTCAATGGAATCTTTCTTCACTTGTTTATGCATAAAGCAAAAGAATAAATTATTTGATAGAAACCCACTTAATTTAAAGTATGCAGATTGGGTTTAGCAGTTGAAGTGAAGATGGAGCAATCTAATCCAACTATCCATAACAAAAGGAAAGAAGAAAAAAAAAAAAAAAAAACTTGCCTTTTCTCCCTATCACATATTAGGGACCAACCTAATACCTATTCAATATTTAGAAAAAATATAGAATTTCTGCTATATAGCTATCTTACTGAAGAAGTATTTCTGAAACAAGAAAATAAAGCAAGAAGAACAAAAAACATTCCGAGACAGAACCATGTACTGATTCTGATATTATAAGCAACCACATGAGAATGACTTAGGAAAAAGTTGATTTGCAAGAGTCTAGGTACTCAAGCGGATCAATGTGAAATTGCCGTGGAATGAAAGGGATCAATGTGAAAGGAAAGTCAAGCTTTTCCTATTCTCTATTGATGTATAGAATTTGCTTGTTTTCTCTCAGCCACACAATATGATTTTTGTAAACTTTTGTTGGCTGAAAGTAACTGTATATGCTTAATTTCTTATTGATGAAATCATGAAGTGCAGAGATTTAATTGATTAAAAGGTTGTGTTTCAACTATGTTAAAATCTGTTTTCCTTTCTCGACTTCTTTTCAGGTTCAGCGACATGTCAGTATCCCTCAACAAGGTAAGATTAACTTTGAGCCCTGTTTCTTCTCACTTAACAAATTGAGAGTAAAAATCTGATCTTCACCACGGAAAATTTGCAGCACGAGTTCATCCATTCTGAACACATCAAATCAGAACCGATCAACCATTTTCGGTGTGGGGCCTTCTGGTCCAGTCAGTTCAACAGCCACATCTGCAAACAAGGTCCAACATCTATGGAGTACATTGTGTTTCCTTTTGTTACTTATCTGGAGAAATAACCTAGAACTTATGTGATGACTCGTGATGAACTGATCTGAAAGTAACATTCCATCTCAGACGCGACAATTGAGGTGTAAAATCGGCAGAATAGGAATCTTGATTTGGATTTAGAGGATGGAAATAGGAAAGTTTAATTTTAGATGAAATATGAAAGATGATGCAATTTGCTCAGTCTGTGTATGAATTAGTGTTTTGTTATGGATTTTGAGTTTTTGATTTGTTGTGTTTGGGGGCACATCTACCTTCAGGGCATATACAAAAATGCTTTGAACTTGAAGCTAGTGTCCATCCGAGCTCAGCCTAGGCTCGTCCTGTATATCCATAACCCTAAATCATCCATTAGAAGTTTATCCGACTTCAAGTGCTGAGGTAGGATATCCGATCCAATCCCGTAAAGTTTGTCAGACATTCGAGAAATCTAGATCAGATATGGAATGACCTTTTGGTATAAGTAGGTACCTTTTTAAGCCACAGTTTTTGGAGCTAATGTCATTTTGCACCTAAACATTACACTAATGAACAATGCTTGAGATAATAAGTTCCATGTAATCTTTGCAAATAAAACAGATATGAAATACATCAAACAAATAGAACTAGTGTAATATTGAGCAATAGAATGTGCAAGCATTCCATTATTGCATACAACTGAAAAGGCTCTGGTGTTGTAGGCTTCACAAAAGTTTCACACTATCAACAGGCAAAAACAGTACTTCGAAGTGGTGATGATTGAACTGTAAAAAGAGCGTCGTCGTCGTACCTCTGCAGGCTAGACAATGAATTACACTTGAAGCCTATCCAGTTAAATGCTAAGAGGGTACAAAGATAACTTAAGCCTTTGAATCGGCATCTTTCTTGAGTTGTTCAAACTTGTCGATTGCAACCTGAAGTTCATCTGTCCCTCCAACAGCTCTCATAGTGTAGAAGTACACCCCAAAGACGAAAGACGTCAAGCCCCCTGCAACTAACATATTCTTGGCTTTGGGTGCAAGGCTGTTAAAACTCGAAAGTCCAGACATCTTAGATGGGATTTATGAAATGCTAAAAACTGCAAAAAAAATTCAAGGGAACGCCACTTAGCATCTCAAAACATGAAGGTTTTGTGAAAATAGAAGGCTAGAATATATAGCAATGACAAACTGACAATGCTTTAATCAAATCTGATGTCAATCGGGTTACAAGGTACATGTTGAACAAAGATAGACATAAACACATGTACTGAAACACACAGTTAGCCGCTTCTCACAATCGCATCAACCATGAATTCCAGATATAAAGGGGATGATATAAGTTGCAATTGTGTTTATACTGCTCATGAAAACATCCACTTCTTAGTTAACAGTTACTGATTTCATTGTATCAGCATTCCCTGTAAAATCTAGTGCATTGATGAAAATTTAGACTTCCACAGTAGTGGAGAAATGTGATTCATACACAAGAACAAGTTGGACTACAAAATTAGATAAGCCAACCCAAAATTACCACTTCAATGCCAACTGCACTGATTATAAGGTCTAATGTGGGCAATGCCATGAAAATAAGCCATAGTAGTATAAGGAAGAAATGATGATTTTGACAGAGTAACTGAAAAAATGCAAAGAACAAAGTTCCATCCAAACAGTTTTTCGGCAGAAAGCACCATTGTGTCATCTCTAATTCACTATACAAGAATAGGTGGCTGAGACATATAGTTTCCGTCGACAGCAAGGCGAAGTGTCGTGGACAGTTAGCATTTTATCATGAAACTAGAAACCCATATTGGATCTAAATGAAAAGTTATCACCACCCGGCAATAAAATGCTACAAATACCACATTTAAGAATACTAAACCTCATAGAATCTCTCCAAAACACAATAGATCACAACCTCAATCAAAGAAAATGTATCAACTTCTCTTACACAAGCTGCAACTTCTACTGGAATAGAACACTAAAACAACAAGATCATGCAAACAAAGATGAACATTTTTAGACCCTCGGTCACTTTACTATTTAGCTCCAAGCCTCCATAATAGATATTCTAGAAAAGGCATATAATTTGCAATCTAAGGTATTAGAGACGACTGAAATTTCAGCAATGGAATACATCAGACTTCCAAAAAAAAGGACGCTTGATTTCCCATCCCCAATTTTAGAATTTAGAATTGACCCAAATCGGAAATAAAAATCAATCATGATAACAAAATCACGAAACCTCAAATAAAATTGAAATCAAACAATCACACAACGAGGTAAAACTAAAGAACCCGAATCGAGATGAAACAAATCCAATCGAAGCTTATAGAGATTATGCTGCCTAGACATTCAAGGACATATAAGTCACTAAACTCTGAATACAGAAACCCCTTTCATCACAGAACAACGAAGAACGGGAAGATATTGGAACAAGGTTGATCGACAGATACCTGAACTGTTGAACGATTAGCAGGAGAAGAGGAAAAGACGGCGATCGGAAGAGGTAAAGAAGGCGTCGGAGCAGTCGTTTTGTTTCAGCCGAACAGGCCCGGTGGTGATTACTTGTTTAGGGTTTTAGCCAATCCAAGCCATAACAAACAACTTCACTACAAAGTGAAAAATTCTTACAAAATTTTTAAATCTTAATTGGATAATTATTCTTTTCGACATAAATCTTCATTTATTCTATATTTTTAATTCAAATACTTTAAATATTTTATAATTAATTTGTTTTTAAATAATTTTTTTAAAGATTCTCCTAAATTTTGTTATTTAATATGCAAAAAAAATATTTATTGTTTAATATTTTTTTTAACTTTAAAAAACTTACAGACTCTATGCTAAATTATATATATTTGATTAAATACTTTAAAATGTTATATATTGCACATATAATTCCATTTCTACAAAAACTTAATTAATTTAAATTTTATATATATATATATATATATATATATATATATATATATATATATCATATTTTTATATGTTAAATATAATAAAAACAAAATATCATATTATATTTTTCAATTCAATATAAAACATTTATATGCATGAGATAACTCAAAATATTTATTAAATCGGGACATTTTGACTTGTTATTAAACCTGTATTTTATAATATATTTTAACAAGCTAACAAAACTAATCTCAATTTTTAAATCAAGATCAAGATTGCTCTATTATTTTTTAAAAATGAAAAAAAAATACATTGATATTTATCAATGACAACAAAATAATTAAATAATAAATGAAAATTAATGAATAGTTTACATTGATTAATACAACTTACAAAGTAAATCCATTAACTTTGAACATTCAAAACACGATACAAATTACCCCGAATATATATAACATATAGAGCAAAGACTAATAATTTTTACACAAAATACAACATACTTATAGTTAGTAACATACGTCCGAAACCGAGGAAGTAGAGCCACCAACAAAACCCTCATTTCCGGCGAGCATCATATACTTATCCTTCCTAGTGAACCCGGTGCACTCAAACCCTAACGCCTCCGCCACCTTCTTTTGTATGAAATTCGCCACCTCGATGCTGCTCTTCCCGCCACCGCCACACGTCATCTCCGGCGGAACCTTCTCGAGCACCCGAACGGCGTACCCGGGTCTAGGGTTCATCATGAAGAAGATCGGGTCAAGCCATTTGTAGCCGCTCGCTGTTGTTCCGTAAAACATGGAGACGTCAGCCTCCACGGCGACCGGGACGATGTCGTCGGTCAACTCGGCGAAAAGGGAGCTGAACCGGAGTAAGTAGGGTTCACGACACGTGGTACCTTCCGGACATACGATGAGGTCGCCGAGGTTGAGTAGTCGTTGCATGGTTCGAGCGTCGTGGGTTCGGTTTCGGGTTAGTCGGACCGTCGGGATCGGAGAGATGATCTCGGAGAAACGACTGAGACTGTAGGTTAATGCCGTGAGAGGCTTTTGGAGAACGACGCTTAGGAAAACCGGGTCGAGTAGGGTTCGGTGACATGATACGTAGAGGACGTGTGAATTGTTTTCTACGTAAATGTGTTTGTTTTTGTTAATGTTTGGTTGTGGGCTATAAATGATACGAAGACCGGAAAAACAGTTGATGGGGGTACAAATGGGAAAGGGGAGAGTCGTTCCGACGACGAGTCGGAAAACGGAAAGAGGGATCGCGAGTGGGAGGTAGAGGAACATCGAGAGGGTAGCGAACGGCGTCGGGAGGAAGGCGAGGCGGCCGTCGTGGAAGACTAGAGGTTTTGGATACTTGTTTCTTGGTAGACTTGAGATTTGAGTATCTTTGCTCACAACATAAGCCTCCTACAACAAAAACATATAAGAATGAACGTTAATACTGAACTGAAAGATCAAATTGGCAAACAGACTAACTGTCATAAAGGGAACCAGAATAACCAAAAAACATATCAAAATAAAACTTCGATCACAACAAAGGAATATTACTGAAGAAAGCGTCATAAAAAAAATACATCAAAATAAAACTTCGATCACAACAAAGGAATAGTACTGAAGGAAGCGTCATACAAACAAAACGAGAAAAAAACAACATTAACGAGAACAAATGAATGTTGGTATATCCTTGTGTTACATTTTTTTATGTGTAAAATGAATATAAGGTATACATGGAACCCAAACCTAAGCCGTAGATATCCAAACAGCCGATTTCGGTTTACTAAACACACACACAAAAAAAAAAAAAAAAAAAACTGGAAAATTGGACCAAACCGGCGGTGGCATATATGTATATGTATATGTATATATATGTATATGTATATGTATATGTATATATATATGTATATGTATATGTATATATATATATATGTATATATATATATATATATATATATATATATATATGTATATATATAGACATATATATATATACACGTATATATATATCAATCCAGCAGTTTAACCGCCGGTTTACGTTTGGCCGAAAGTCAAACCTAAACCTAAACTGGTAACCTACGGTTTAGCCAAACCAGCAAACCTAAACCGACGGTTTGGGCCGGTTCACAAACCGCCAGTTTATCGGTTTGGTTCAAACTGAATCCATGTCTGATAAGGGCACGTAACAACATCATAATATCATGATATAGGTAGAATTACATGAATATCAAATATACTATATACTCATATCTTATATTGATGTCTAAATTGATATTATGATACGAAGGCCAAACGAGCCCTAAGTTATAGCAAAGTTTGATTATAAAAGTGAAACATAACACGTACGTACGAATTCAAGTTTCTTACACCAAATATATTGACTTGAAATAAATACAAATATTAAATTTCACGGGCCAGCACAAAATTTAAGTGTCACACTTTAATACATTCATTATTTTTTGTCCATATCTCGACAATAATTGATAAATTAAATAGATTTTTTTTTAAAAAAAAAAGAAGCTAATATAAATTAATTGTTGAAAGAGTAACTACTAACTAGTTACTAAAAATGGAATAAGGCGTACGTTAGCTGAACTAGAATTATTTCTAAAATTAGAATTGTGAAGAATATGTATTTTATAGATTTCTTGTTATATATTTATTGTTTATATTTGTTATGAATTGTTCTAATAAAAAAAGGTGTCTAATGAGAAATGTGCTTCTTTTTTTAGAAATATATCAAGTTGTATAAAATACATCAAAATAATAAATGAAAATAAAATACACTATATTTCATAATATATATTTCTCACCTAAAGAATAATGAGAAGGGTGTTTTTTTTATAGAATATATATACATTTTCTCTAAAAATATATCAAACTATAAACATAAATATATGAATAAAATGCATCATCTTTCATAAATTATAAAGAACAATTATCACACAAAAACCAACCCTAAATGTATATAAAATATTTTTAAAAAAAACATTATGAATAAAATATTAATTACCTTGCAAAGAGAGATGAAAAGGTGATCATGCAAGCAATTAGATTGGATCCCAATAGCAACATCAGGCTTTGAGTCACCAAAATACTCCTTAAGAGCATTATGTTTCACAAGCAAACCAGAAGCTCCAATGAAGCCAGTGAAGACTCCATTAATGGAGTGAAGCTCAGTTCCCAAAACATCATTAGCTCCCAAATACTCTCTACAAAACCAATCAACCATAACCCTAGGAACACTTGTGATGACAGTTTTACCTTTGGATAACTCCCACAACTCATAAACAAGAGGGTTAATTTCCTCAAGGTAAAACTTGGGTAAAACTGTTCTTCCAACATTTTCAACTGCTTCAACTGTCATTCCACAGAAAGTAATAAAGATCATAGCTTTAAGGTTCATTTCATGGCTGAGTAAGGAGTAGAGTGGGTAGAAGATGAGTAGAAGAAAAGCTCTTATTATGTTTCCTCCTTCAAATGAAACTAACATGAAGAAAGGGAAGAAAGATGATGAAGAGATGTAGGGTTTTAGTAGAGCTCCATTGATGTCAACAACAATGGTGGGTTTTTTAGGGTTTGTTGTGAATTTGTGGATGTGGGTTTTGGTTAGAGTTGGGAAAGGGATTGGATTTGGAGAGTTGATTGTTTGGGTTGATGGAGATGAGGATTTGATGAAGAGGAGAAGAGATGAGATGTATGTTTTCATTTTAATGGATAAGTTGTAGATGAAGTTTGACAAGAGCTTGAAGACAAGCCAGTCTGTAAGCTTTGAGAGAAGTAGAGAGAAGATCTCCATTTTTAGTGTGGATTTGGAGGTAGTTAGATGAAGAGAATAGGTGCTTTTCAGTAGAATTTAAAGAGGCCATGCAAGCCTATTTTGTTTTTTATTTTAAAATGGAAATAGATTCGAAACGTTACGTGATGTATCGAGATGTTAGATAAAGTGATAAATGGACTAACCGTAAAAAAACAAGAAAAAAAAAGTCCGAGTATCTAGATTCGACAAACGATCTGAATAGGTCTAATCTCTTGTCGAGTATCCGCATCAAGTCACCGTTTTTCCGGGTCTAAAGTTCTACAGGTCACGTTGCAATCCGGAGTCTACCACTCATTCCAAATAACAAAACTACCTCTAGAAGATAGCATGTACTAACCGTTTTTTCATCTAATACAAAAAAAAAAGAAGCAACTCAAATATTTTTAATACTATAACATTTTTTAATTTTATATTTTTGTTTATTTTTTACAATTTTGTGTTAATTTTGGGTGAGGTAGGTAAGAACCTATTGGTGTATTAAAGGACAGCCCCCAACTAGCTTGAGGGCTATTTGTACAATTTTGTACATAAAATTGAAATAATTTAATCAAAATTAACTTGTAAATTTTGAATATATTTAATTCACTCACAAATAATGGAACTTAGGCCGCTTGGCTAGTTTCAAATTAAATTATTAATTCTAAAATATAACATTTTTTGGTGGAAATTAATAGTAGATAGTGACATATAGATGTTAAAAACATATATTAGATTTTTTTTTCAAATAAATTATTAATTTAGATGTGTTCATAACACATCTAAATTTTTATTTTTATTTGATTATTTATCTGTGTATAAAAATTATATGTGTGCAGTAAATTAGAATTGGCTAGCATGGGCTCTGTTTTTGTGTCTATGGAAAAAAATATATTACCATAAATTATATTTTATAATAATTAGGAAAATTATTAAATAAATATTTATGCATTAAATAAGATTTAAATTTGGAAAAAATTATTTTTATCCAGATTTTCATTGGTGATTAAATTTTCAATATTTCACAAAAAATAATATACTAAAAATCATGTGTTTTTTGTCAGAAAATCTGAGCTACACATATATTAAATTCTATAATATAGATTATTGATTGCCAACTAATCGAGCCCATTGATTAATGTTACAAAATCACAAAAGGGTATTTAAGAACATTGAAGTGGGCATTTTTAGACCACAATTTATTTTATTTTATTTTATTTATAAATTGTCTTAAATTTTAGGATTAAATATTGTTACTAAAAGTTGTGGATCGTGTCAAACTACAGTGGAGATACAATTTAATTTCTTAGAAAGCAACAAGTAAACATACAATTCTTAGTTTTAGTTTTAGCTTTTAAAAAGGAAGATAACATAGGTCAAATATTAAAAGAAAAAGTGTATTTCTTTATGAATGTTATCAGGAAGATTTGAACTTGAATGTCATGTGCACGACTTAGGAAGTCTAGATTTTAAGATATTTTAAGGAAAAATCTTAAATTACGAGATAGATTATGAGAGACCGAACACTTACAACGTTTTTTATTTACAAAAGTAAATAGTCTTTTCTCTGGGATATTGATATTACATAGGTAAAATTAATTGTTTGAAGGATTAAAAATATTTTATAAAAATATATTCATAATTTAGTGTTCTTTGGGAGATTAAAAAAATAAAAAAAAATTAGGTTAAATAGGTTTTTTTTTTATAGATTTTTGTTTGTAAACTCCTTAAAATTTTATTTTTATATATAATTTTTTACAAAAAAAATCAATTAGATTAAATAGGAGTATTTTTATTAAATGAATTTATGTATGGATAATTATAATAGAATAATAACGATAAAATGTCTAATTAGTTTTTTTTATCCCAATCTCTTAACTTATATAAACCTAATCAATAAAAGCATATAAAAAACCCTATTTTAAAGACCATACCAAACTCCAATCAACCAACAACATATTTAAGGATAAAATGATACAATACCATTTAACAACAAACATCCAATCAACCAACATCATATTTAAGTAGCCTAGTTATACACTATTTAGTGTTAAGGGATCGTTTGGGACAATTTATATACAATCATGAATCTATTTCAAAATCGTTCAAACCGATTTTCGTGTTCGGTAATAAAACCGTACAAGACCTTAATCTTAACAAACATCTTTCATTAATCGGATCAAACCATTCCAATTCTATTCCGTTTTCTACACGAGTACCAAACAAGCCTTTATCTTCTGTAGTACGTATATACATCTCACTTACCTTAACAAACAAGAGGAAAATCATAAATACTCTGTTGGTCTAGTGAGATGTGGTGCTAGACTCCTTAAGTGTTTAGCTTGAAGATTCGAGTTCGAATCCTGGACCACGACTTTCTACCCGATCCGGACATAGATCGGCTAAGCCGATCGAACCGGGTGATCTACGTAACCTTCTAAAAAAACAAGACGAAAATCTCACCGACAGATGCTTGCCACGTGGCATATAGTGAAGATATTGCATGCAACATGCATCTCCAAGTTGTGTTTGTTTTACGTCATCTAAGTTTTGAGTAACAAATGAGTGACACGTAATCTTATATAACTCGATTTATCGACAAAAAAAATGACCAATCCAAACGATGCACTAAATGTGGTGGTTTATAGTTATGAACTTATGGTACTTAATAATCCAAACGTCCACACGTCGTCGTATTGTAAGTCATGCAAAATGTTGGTAAACTATAAAGACAAACAAATTATTGATCTTGGTGACCATTTGTTTACAATTTATATATGTTTTTCGACCCGGGGTTTTAGAGCGTTGGTCCTTTACGAGTTTTTTTTAATGAAGAGGTACGTAGGTCACCCCGGAGTAAATCGTGTTCCATTGTTGGGGATACCTCCAAAAGGATTCGAACTTAAATCTCGAGACTAACCACTTAAGGAGTCTAGCACCACATCTCACTAGACTAATTGAGTATTGGTTCCTTTACGAGTTTTGTTTTGAAGAAGTTTCTCAAGAGACTATTTATCTTGAAAGAATTGAGTTAAATAAGTTTTTTTATAATATTTTTTTCGTCCTTCTAATTTTACTTTATATTAATTCTTTCCTGTATGAAATAATTGAGTTAAATAATAATATATTTACTAAATGAGTTTATTTTGTAAATACTCTTAATACAGTAATAATTTGTAAAAGGTTAGTTAGTCATTTTATCCCTACTTATTCTAAAATCACTACAAATAAAATTATTGATAAATAACAACATAATCTATAATTAAAGATAGCAAAATTGGTTGGCGGTTCAAATCTTTTATTTATTTATTTCAATTTCAGGTGTCCTGATTAACTTTTATTATAAAAGATAACAAAAGTATAATCAAAATATTTCATTGATAATTTGAGATAGAAATTAACCGATCAGGAGAATGAGACATGAGACGGAAAATTTATAGCGATTAAAACCGTGATATTAATAGTTTTTTCCACTTGCATAACTCACTTTCTAAATCAAGACTAGTTGTAACTAGTTGCATCCCCACATGGCTCATCCTCATTAACTATTCCACATGCAAGAAATTAAGATTAGCTGAAAAATTAATTGAAGTTAGAAAATAATTTTAAAAAAATAGTTGAAGTTTTATCCACATACCAGAAATCAATATTAGTTCAGAAATTAGTTGAAGTTAGAAAATAATTTTAAAAATTAGTTGAAGTTTTATCCACATACCAGAAATCAATATTAGTTGAGAAATTAGTTGAAGATAAAAAAAAAAAAATTAATTAGTTGAAGTTTTAGTGAACAAAAATAATCCCTTCAATTTAAAATATAGGATTCTCGAAACTCACACGTACGTGTGTGTATATATATATATATATATATATATAAAAAATATCCAACAAACTCACCCAAAAAAAATCAATTATTTCCAAAAATGAGCTCAAATCCGTCCTCCCTTTAATTGCGAAGTGGGGATCGTTTTGAATATTAATGTCTTGAAAGATTAATATCAAACACGTGTATGATACGACGTATGATACACTATTTTACGTCGTATTTAAATAGTATTTTACATCGCTATACTTAAAATTACGTTGTATAATACTATAATATCTAGATGACTTTTCAAAATGTTAACTTATGTATGATGAAATAGTGTATTTCGACAAATTATAGAAGTTAAGAACATCATTTATAAACTGAAAAATCTTTAAACATAACGAAAAAAAATAGAAAATCCATAAACTTTATTTTTCGTTTTCCTTTCATTTAACACTAGTTTACCGTTGTTCGAGTTATTTGTCTAGCATTAGTAGATATGTAATCGACTCCTAATGAATATTTCGAGTCCAATCTAAAGTGTACAAAGTTGTACCTCAAACTGTCTTCATGTACATTTTCTTCGACAGCAAACATTGTTCTCTTATTTCCGGTATCCATAAAACACAATTTCAAATTTTACCCATGTGGGTATATCGCTACATGGGAGTATTGTATACCGAACACGTACGATTATAAAGTTCACACATTGTGGAGGTGAATATGTGATTGATATGCATCTACACTTAATGCAGAGTTGATACTATAATTGAATATAGTGACCACATACACAAGAATGTATGCAGTAAAATAGTAAATAAACTCTTTAACTTATTGCAACTATACTACTATTCACCTATACTATACGAGCCCACTTCATTTACTTGGTGGTCATCTATATATTTAATTTAGGAGAAAATTTGTATAGTATAGACTATGAGTTGATACTATAAATATGGAGTAATAAGGACTTAAAATATTTGTATAAATAATATAATTCAAATATTATTTTATTATCCTGTTTTTTAATTGGCAAACATGTGTGCAGTAATAATAAATAAGGGACTTGTAGTTGGTAGACCATGCAATAAATAATTCCTCACCAATCAACAATATTAGAGTTCTACTATATTCTCATAATAAATAAATAAATAACAAAGAAGAAACATCTCGAAGTATATATAGTATAGATCATATGAGAACAAGTTTTATCGTGTAATCATGAGAACAGTTCGAAGTTATTATTAGTTTTGTTACGAAGTTGTCATATTGTTTAATGCATTATTCGTAATTATTGTTGGTTGAATGGATTATTCATAGTTATTATTAGTTTCAGAATATTATTTATCTAATAATTAAGATATCTAACCTAAATCTCGACCCTTAACACTTATCATCCAACGGTCTAAGATTATTTTCATGATTACACGATAAAATTGTTCCCATGGGAACAACACCCTCTATATATATATATGTATCCGAACACGTATGTTGTTCCAATCTAGGATATTCGACTCTCCACAACAATTTGTATAACGGTCATGAATATTGTTCTCATTTATAAGGATGCTTTAAGCTGAATCACTTCAAGGAACAATCTTAACGGCTTTCCATGGCCAATTGGAGATTTGACATTGAAATTTCAACATGAGAGCAATAGTGAGAGGAAAAAAAGCAAACAATTCTACAATGAGTAATGAGATTGGAGCACAAGTTCTGAACACAACCGGTGTGCTGCTTCCCTGCCCAAGCTAAGTAATGGGGGCATTTAAAGAAAGCTTGCAACAAAATTTCTCAGCTTTACAACGTATGCACAAGTACAGTTCACTGGTCAAACTAAGATCATGCGAAGAAACAATGTTCTAAGGCTAAAAAACTTGATAGCTACCCTTTGGTTCAGAAGCTCAACAGCGCGATGACTTGGATACGCATACCCTTTGGGTCAGAAGCTCAACAGCGCGATGACTTGGATACGCATGGGTGACTCGTTGACAGGCAATGCTTAGTTGTCCATACTTGCATCATCTCCTTCATCATCTGCTTCCTGGTGATTGTTCTTCTGGCCCGAGTACATATCGGCAACCTGAAGATTCATGATTGGAAGAATACAATCTCTGTTTTTAGTGAAAAGTTATTGATTGTAGTTTTGGTTTAGCTTTAAGGCTTGATATGCTCACCTGCTGTGAAGTTGTAGCGTCCTCTGGAGATTTGTCTTTTCGGACACGGATAAGGCGTGGAAACCGAAGTGAAATTCCCTAGCAGAAACACAATAGGCGTCAAAGTTATAATCAAGCATTAGTTCAACAGCATATAATCATCAAAAGAACAAAGATCACGCGTGTAACCTTGTCAGGCTTGACCAAGCCGATTGCAGCCTGATAGACAGGACTAACGGTCAAATCCGCAGCCTTCACCTCCCAAACCTATAACCAAAACCACCACAAATTCGCAAGCTAAGTGTGAATGAAATGGAAATCAAGCTGAACTTGCAAGTTATCCGTGTATCCAAGTATATCATCATCAACTGAACAAAAGGATGACCTATTTGCATATTACATTCCACATGCATTTCTAACATTCCTATAAAAAAGGCTGTTCTGCTGAGATAGCAAAAAAGGCTGTATGACCCAAAGATAAATTTCAAATATCAACACCACAGTCATGTTTTCAGAATTTGAAAAACCAGGACTTCAAAATTTGGGTAGGAGCCAGTATTGATTTGTGTACATTGCAACTCAGTTTTAGTAACATAATAAACCTTACAACCACTAACAAAGACTATTACCTCTGCTGGCTCAAACCAAACATCTGGCCGAAGAGTGTCTCCATGACGGTAGTATGACTGTACATGTTAAGAACATACAGACGGAGTTTAGACTTTACGAGAACCCTGGGTTTTGTTCTTGAAGGGGGTATATTGTCCCAAGTATTACAAGTGAGTATGAGATTACCTTTGGTTTGGTAATTTCTGCAGATTTGAGGCTCTTAGTACGTTCTTTAAGATCTGCATCAGAAAATCCAGTGCCTGAACAACAGGTGAGAATCAGTTGCCAGAAGTGCCAAATCATTAAAGACACGAGATGAAGAAAATTAAATTGAGAAGAAAAGAAAAGTATTACCTATTTTGCAAATGCTTTGATATTCTTCATTACTACTGTCATAGCAAGCAAGAACAAAAGCACCATAATAACCTGCAAGAAATGCAAGAGCATGCAGACAATTGTTCACTTCCATATCAATTCAAAGAAAAGCACCATTAACGCCTGCAAGAAATGCCTGAAGAACATGGTTAAACGAGCTCCATCATAAGTTACTGACCTGCTCGCTTCCCTTGGCCATAAAAACCACCTATGGGTACCAAATCCAGGGAATCTCCAACACTGAAGGTAAATGTCAACAAGATACTGATTATTAATACAAAATTAAAAAGAGAAGGGTAAACATCAATAAAGCCATACCCTCCTTCTCCTTTTTTTCCTTTCATGTAATCCTTTTTCAGTTTCACCCAGTTATTGGACCGCTTTGAAGGCTCATAGGTAGCATCTTTGTTCAGAGTTTTAATCATCAAACCCTCACAACTGCAAAAGAAATAATAAGCCTCACATTCATTTGAAAAACAACTAAGGGAATAGGTTCGAAATCAATCTCAAACCACCTAACTAGCCAAATAATGATTACAGAAGACACCAAAAACAACAGCAGTGGGAAAAAAATTAAAGGAAAAAGAAAAGCAGAATAGGAAAAGAAGTTGCTTGCACTTTTTCTGTATAAATGTATTCCCTTATACATCAGAGCCTAATATAAATTGGTGAACATAAAGCTTGAAAAACATAATTTGCATGCTAGTTTTTCTCATAAGGTCAAGCTTGAAGTTTTTACTTTAGAACCAAGTGACAGGAAGTATACCCGTCATCAACAGATGCTTGAAGGAACTTCTCTATATCGTTAACATCACTAGATGTGAGAGCTTTTGCAAATTTAAAAAATCCAGGGTCTTCCACGAAAGATTCATACAGATGCTGCATCATATCACAGGCAGTTCAAATTAATGATAATACTTCAGTGGTGCAACGAAAATGCTTCTAGGAGATACTAGCAGTACCTTTCTCCGAACATCAAGCTGCTCGTGAAGAAGTGATTTTCCATTTAGATACAGTAAGTCAAAAGCGAATAAGCAAACCTGAACCTTGATTTCACTTACGACCACATTTTTGCGAGCACGAGTACTCAGAGTCTGTGCATGAAACATTCACAAGATCACAGGTATTACAACATAAATAGAAACATAACAATGCTCACATACAGAATAATTACAGAAAAAAGTGAGTGAATAATTTGTTAGGAACATTTAGAGTACAGATAACATAAGTACAATCACTAAACACGTGCTTGCCATTTTTAGCATGCACACATTGTTATGAAATATGTTACGTCTCCAGGAATTTAATGAATTTTAGGTCATCTTTCTTAGATAAAATTGCTGATATGTATTACAAATGCCAGCACTCTAAAGTGTACATTACAGAATGTGCACCAAACGACAAACAAAACCTTGTTGCTACTGGAAAAGTGGAGGCACGAGTACACAACACTAAAGACTCAACTAATTTGAGGCAAGGTTAAAATGATCGACAGTATTTGTATATTACTAGTTCTTTATAAAGAGTTTGTAATGATGTGAAAGTTATGGAAACATGTCATACATGATTAAGGGTTATCTAGCAACTGATTACTGCTAGACTCAATGGACTCTGAAATCAATATGTATCAAAATTCAATAGAAAATATGTAATCATGGCGAAATATATATCTAAATCGATCACTGAACAGGAATGGACTGTGTCTATGCATATATCAGCAATATGATGGGTTGAGAGAGAACGAATTTGGATCTTGAATTTTTTTTATCATTTTGACTTCTAACTCTACCAGCGTCCCAATGTTGCTCATCCCTGTATTATGGTAAAATTCTTATAAATTCTATGTCTGGATACACATTCCTTAAAGACTACTAACAATCAAGACCTTTAGCATCTACAAGACTACAATAAACAAAATGTTCTACTCAACTTCCAAGAAGACTTAACCTCATAGCAAGTTTTTACCTGGAAAGAACGAATATTCTGTGTTTCCCGATCAATGGCAACAACTTCACAATCCAAAACAAAGGAGCTGACAGATGGCTTCTTAAATTTTCCAGTAGCAAGAACAACATCAGCGAACTTCTCAGTATTTCTCTCAGCATTCCTACTATATATCTCAACTTTTCCATCCTCCAAGTAATGAATCTGAGCCCTCTCGCCATCGTACTTGTACTCGCAAGTAAACTCCATACCCTGAAACTTCTCTAAAATCTCCGAGACCCCATTAGTCGGTTTTGCCAACATAGGCCCAATGGGCACACCAACGGTGAAATTACATGTCTTTGGCAATTCCCACACACCTCCACTAAGCAAAGCTGGAATGATTTTATCATAATCAGGGCACACGGAGTACACTTGCTTAATAATCTTTGCAGCCTCTTCCGATGGAGATTGAATGCCTGAAGGCGGAACCGAATGCTTTTCAGAATGCACAGCAGCTTGCCCAAGAGCTGCCAGCAAGGTCTGCTGTGCCAACCCAATACGTAACTTCGTCTGCAGCAGCCGAACTAAATACACAGGCTCACAATCTACTGCAGCCACGATAAGTGACTTGATATAGTTCTTCTTCCTCTCCATAGAGTCCTTACCCGAGGAATTGGCAATGTTCCTGAACGTGTCGAAAACCTTGGCAATAGTCAAAGGAGGAGGCTGAAGCATAGTAGATTGAGAAGAACGGATCGACCTGGCAACAAGTCCCAAATCACCCTGATCCTTGAACTTATTCTTGATATATGTCTCACTGACTCCACATGCCTCTGCCAAAACCTTGATGATCAAAGACTCACCAATACCGAGCTCCAAACCCACATGAGCAGGAGAAATTTTGTTCGCCAGAAGATAAACGACGCTGAGGAGATCATCGGGAAAGAACGCAATGATGGTCCGAAACAAATTACTAACAATTAAGGTGATCTCAATCCGACTAGATTCTTCGGAAACCAAATCGAGAGCCTTTGCTAAAAAGAGGAAAGGGGTCTTCTGTCCCTCGTCCCACCAAACCAACTTTTCAGGGACAAATTCAGAATCCTTCTTCTTCAGTAGACCTATCTTCAAATCCAAATCGGCATCCGCTATCCGCGGCTTCTTGAAGCTAACACCTCCCTTCGATTCCTTCTTGGCAGCATCTGTCGACCGAAGGTCTGTTTCAGTGTTACCGCTTGATTTAGCAACTGATTCTTGAGGAGAATCGGAGCTAGTGTTTGAGGGGGTGGAATTAGGGTTTTGCGAAATTGGCTCTGGTTTCTTGCGTATCTTGGGAGAAGAAGGGGGAGGGTTTTTCTTGGAGGAAGCAGCATCCTTGCGAGCGTTGGACATGAGAAAATCGAAGGCGGAAGGGCGATTATCCGCCATGGATGAAGGGGAACTTCGGCGATTGTGGTGGTGAGAACGTGAAATGAGGGTTTGTGGGAAAGTGAGAGAGAGTTTGGAGAAAGATAATGAGGAAGAGAGGGGAGAGAAAGAGCTGCGTCGGCGACTAAGAATAAGGTGACGGACAGGTCGGAGGTTTATCATCCGCTGACGTCGCCGGAGTAGAGTGAGAAGGATGAGTCCACTTTCAGGGGCGCAACGGAGACTCTATGGCGGGAAATGGCAACTTTCCCCCTTAATTTTCCCCCCTTAAAAAAGATGATGATTTTAACTTGGTCTATTTACGCTCTTGGCATGGAGTCTTCTATTTAGCTCTAAATTCTCGAGGTACGGTAATAAGTCTACACCGAGGCTATAGTAAAGCCACATGATGATCTCTCATGCTTGTCCTGTGAACTCTTATACTAGTGATTCATATCATAACATTTTCCTTCTCTGGTTCGGTCTCTAACTGTCAGTTGATCATTACTACCCCTTCCGTGTTGAAATCATAATTACGTAGTATTCTTGCAAAGATTCCGTAAGACATCCTCATCTCAATACTTTATTTAAAAATTAGCAGGACCCGCCTTTTGATACAAGAATTTCTTTCCCACTAGTTAAGTTATACGCTTGGTTCACACTTTATCCATCATAGGGGCATTGGTCCAATACTATGACCTTTTATTAAGGATCTATTTGTACCCTTTGTATACAAAATATCGTATGCCTTTGATTTTCCCAAAATCAAATTTCTCGCATCGCATTTATTATGTTTTCCTTACCCTCATGTCGCTTTTCCTTTAAATCTTTACACCCAGTGGAATAGTTAAATCCCTTTGAGTTTCCTCGTGTACGCTTTACGGATCAACTCTTATGTCATCAGTCCAGCTTGAATTTTCATTGGAGTACCTCTATTTCTCATTAAACTTTTATATACACACTTTTCGGTAATCATCTTATTGGGGTAATACCGGATCCATATAACAACTTTTAGTCATTCAACTTTACTCCTTCTCATGTCTGCTCTAGCCAACATGTAGATTCCATCTGCAATTACCTCACAACTCGACCACACATTTCACCAAGGCTTTAAATCATACTCTATATGTTTGTGCCTTTGTAATTCCAATTATTCTATGTCACATCTTTAATCACAAGGGTTTCCCTTGTCAATCTAGACAGTTTGACCCCACTTTTTTCTCGAAGGAGCACCATCAGTCCTACTTGTGTGGAATGCTAAGACATAGAACATGTTCACAATCATCTGTTTGTTCTTACTCTTTTAGTTCTTCTTAGAGGGATCCCTTCATACTAACTTTGATATGTATCTTTCCTTAGTCAGTAGTAAGTAACTACTCACAACAATTCCCTTTACACCATTACTATCATCAATGGTCATTCCCGACTGTCAAGAGCTTCTCGTTAATTTCTTTATTAGAGTTATCATATTGGACTCATTCAATGTTACCATCAAGACTACTAGTTCTTGTATTGATTTAACTTCATCATTGTCGTCGTTGATCTCTGGAAGAAATTCACCAGCTGTCGGTAAATTTCCTTTATAACCTTGTGGTTATTAATCTTATCTGTCAACCAACCATCACTAGTTAGCCAACACGTGTAAATTCTCTGTTGTTACCAATTAGTTTGTATTTGACCTTCTATAAGATCGTAGAGTTATTTTGCTTCTATCTATTTTGAGGTGTGATATACAAGGTGGAAATATATCTCTTTCATTTATACTCCCTTAGCTCCTTCTACAAATTACACTCCTATAAGAGTACTATACTCTTACGAGTCTAGTTGTATCTTCGTCTTTCGTCAACGGACTTATAAATTCTTCTACGATAACTTGTAGACATTTCTCCATGATTCTTTTTACCCGAGTTATTGTCCCCTTGATGTTCTCTGTTATGACCTGCTAGTGTTATTAACTTAAATCCCTTCGTGAGTGAGAAGTTATTAGAGATTCAAGACTATTCTCCTACACCATCCTTCCTCGGGGTGCTGCTTGTACTTCCACCTTTATAGAAATCCAGTCCTTGTTAGATCCCGATCCTTGTTGTAATTCTTGTGTGTTCTAGGAGGTCACACCACTTCCATGTCGGTGAAATCGGCCTTCCCCTTTCTAGCAACCTGTAAGCTTTCATTTTGCGGCTCTTTAATTCTTCGTATCGGCTGGACAATGTATCTCATCCTGACTCCTACACTTATGATCGTCTCGGTTTCCCATCTTGATTGTGGTGGCAAGTAGCTTGTCGAGAGTGATCATCTTCCGCTCTACTTCTAGCCTCAAACTTTCACCTTCTGATCCGTCAGTAAGCTTAGATTCAATGTCTCTTGTTTGGATCGCTACTATATTTCACTTGGACTTTCATGCCCATGTGTGTTTCAGAAGGTATCCGCTTTGTTTGTAACGTTCTTTACACCACACTTGAAAGAACCTAGGTGATGTCGCTCCCAATTTGCATAATTGTCGATCACCCAATGTCTTTCCGGAACTACTCTCATGTATAACCTTCATTTGTTTCCCTTAAGTTGACTCGGGATCCCCTGCTTACCATGTTCGTTGATGTTGTCCTTCAGTCCTCACTTTTCCGCCTCGACGCTCCTCAGCAAGCTCGAAGGAGTTGCCCAACATTCGCCTACCCTAATGCACATAAAATGTGCATACTAATCCTCACGTTGACACCCTTCAAAAACTTAGGCGTGTCAACTGAATGAGGATCTCATACTTTTGTCTCCATTAAGGACGTACTATAACTATAAATTCTACTAATCTTCGGCATATGCTCATCTACATCACCTATCATTATAATCAAGCTAATAAGTCCAAAGAGAGTAACAACCTAAAGTCCATACTAAGCATACTGAGATCCGCGGTAGTAGTGGTGGTCAGCCGTACTTTCTATTCCCAACCAGACTATGCATGCATTTGAAAACTAAAAGTCCTTTTTAAAACTCAGATCCCTTTTCGGGTTCCGCTTAATTACTTATTCGGTCTTTCAAAAGATTTCAAGTGTCATTGTTGCCAACCTAGAGCTCTGATACCATGTTGTAACACCCCGAATTCGGGACATTACTGGTTAGGACCTCACAATGGGTCCCGACCTCAGCTTGACAACAATTTTACTAGGATCTTGCAACAAGACACAAATAAGAAAAACCGAAATTTATAAAATAGTATTTTAAAGAGATGAATGCAACAACGTTTAACAACCTATAATACTTAAACCACAAAAAGACTAACTGTCTTTAACATGAAGAAAGAAACCACAAGGTAAACACCCAACCCCACACTAAGGAGTACGGAAACCTGGCTTACCACTACTTTCGGATCACTCAGTTGCTGTTCTAACCCGCAGTAAATCTAAAAACACAACAAAACAACCATTAGCTAGTTATCTAAACATTAGGAGAATAATAATAGCACACACATAAAATCATAAACACTCATCATGCTTTCAAACAATCCATTTATTATCTTCATTTAAGTCATTCACTCTTACTAATGATACTTATTTTGTGACACGATGGATTCCCAAACCTCGCCTCCGCCCCCGTGTACCCATCAGGAGTGGATCCGATGCATCTCACCGTGTACCTGTATGGTCTGGGTATAGAGAACCTCCCAGTCTCCTGGCAGAGTTGGGCAGTGATGTCACGACCCGTTATACATACACTTGGGCCTTAACACATAATAACGACGGTCGTCCTAACAAGTTGATATTATAACACACATGGTACACACACCACCATTATCACTCAACTAATATCCAGAAACCAGCTAAGTAAGTCGCAAGGACTTACCTGAGTCAAATCACACTCTAACAAGTCTCAAATCGGTCCGTACTCGTGGTAACTCAAACGCCTATCAAACAAGGCATGTGGATCAAAATCACATCCCATACTCTTAGAAGTCTATAGCTTCTAAGACGTAAAATCGTCTCAAGAGAAATTTACTAAAAAGCCCTCTTAAGGTAAAATGACAATTTTACCCCCGGTCCCAAAACTCCGAGATTTTCTATAACTTAGTTTCAAACTCTCCTTTGGAACCTATTTCCACAATCTAGTTCTTACATAAAAGTTTGGTAAAGATTTATAAGAGTTACACAAAATTCATGATTATCACAAAAAGTCGTTAAGGTTCGACTTTGAGTTAAGATACGAGGCTTGAATAAAAAGATTAAAATCCCGAAATAAATTTTTAGATCCTCTATGATATGCATACTAATCATAGGAGCAAATATCTCTTAAAATACTCAACCAGCAACTCCTACAAAAATCTCCAAAGATGCTTCCAACAACTAGAAATTCCATACTTAGCCAAATTCTGTGAAATTTCATAACTGCTCAACCAGTCTACTTTGAACTTCTATAGATCTAGATCTAACCATTGGATCAGTATCAAATTCTGATAGATTATCCTATGCATGTCCCTCTATGTTATACTAAAAATTGAACGGTGGGTTATGTTTCTAACATATCTAAACGATAGCTCAAACATGGCTGCTACACACAGATTTTCTGGAATTCTAACCTCTAGGATCTGCAAGGGATCTTGTGTTCGAGTCTCACTGGCTGCTTCTGTGGTGTTTCCAATGCAGTGCACAAGGTCTTGGTTTCGATTCATGTGGTTGGCAAAACACAAGGTTACGCCTGGAAAGAGTGTGAGGAGACTTGACGATAGTAGCTGTACGGTACGAGAAGATACAGTAGCACCCGCAAGTGCCCTTGTGTCCGACTGAAGGAAAGTGAGAGTGAAGAAAAGAAGGAGACTCACCAAAGCATTGAGGCTTGTTGTGGGTTGTCGACACAAGAAAACGAGCCGGCCAAGTCTGCTACAACGTCTACCGAGAGGGATCCTGCTGTTGCCCACGACACATCAGACTAGGGGAAGGCAGTTGAAGAGAGTTGTCCAGATCAAAAGGGAGATCACGACTAGAGGAGGAGGACAAAGGCATATAACTTACACTATAGATCTTGACGTTGAGAGAAAGGTATAACTCGAAGCCAGACAGCAGTATTCCAGCGTGTAGATGCAGCTCGGCGCTTGGACTAGAAGCAATGGAGATGCCATCCTATTATGCACCATTGTTGTGTTGTTCCAAGGGAGAAGTTGTTCTTGCGTTGGTTTTTGCGAGAATAAGATGTCTATTATTGCTTGTAGAGGGTTGAGGGACAACCATGCCAATCCGGCCATCGTTCTTCTATGTGAGTTGCAAGAAGTGTGGTCGTCTGGCGTTCCCCTGGTACGCAGAGAAGGGAGACGAGGCTGCACTCTCTTGGTTCATTGAATCTGGACAAGGAAGGAGGTAATGTATGTGCGAGATTGACGGCATTCATCAAGGAAGGGAATCACGAGTGAGGCGTGATGATAGGCACAAGATCATCCTTCTAGCGTCCTGGGCTCTCCTTTTACTTGGGCTGACGAGGGTCCCGTGCAAGGCCGGCACTACTGGGCTGCTACCTTCGTGGACTAACTAGATCACTTCCTGGGCTGGCTAGGAGCAAGGCTTTTTCTGGGCTAACGTGTAACAAGGAGTATAAGGCTGCAACATAAGGGAGGAAGGAGCTGGGCTGAGGCAAGGCGGGGAAAAAGGCTAAAGGATACAAATGGGCTGTTGTCAGCTTGCCCGGATAGTCTTGTCACGACATCGTCATGGCCTCGTCCTGACCTTGTCATGGCCTCGTCACGACCTCATCAAAGGTTTGTCAAAAGGGTGTCATTACCTTGTCATAGACATGGATATAAACTAGGGTTTGTAGGATTCTTCATCATTTTATGTGAATTTAGGCTTACATAAAATGATAGAATTTGTGAGGGTAGATAACACTAGGTATCATAACAACGGATTACCTATTCAAAAAAAAAATTTCGGTTCGACTCGGAATTAAGCGGAAATAAAATTCCGGATATTACACTTATTTCACTAAAATCTTCATCAGTTTAGTACATAATTTACAAAGAAATTATGTAGATTATCTATTGATTAAAGAAGAAGTTAATACCGCTTACAATGGACTTGTAAGCGACACACAAGACACCTTGATCACTCTTTGAACGGATATGAAGAACAATCGATTCTCTTAACCTAGGTTTGCAACTACGTTGACGTTCACACAATCACACTTGCAGAGTTTTGGCTCAAAATTTCAACGGTATGAGAGTTGTGAAGAAGAAAGCAAGCAAGATGAAGGGAAAAAGAGAGGTGGTGCAATCTTTATATAGACTTAGAAGAATATTTTCATTAATCACAAATCAATCTATAGGTTTTTGTTCGATTTCTCTAATTTTGATCTTCCTCCCCAATCATATTTACATTTTTTGAATTGTAAACTGATTTTGTTGCACCGCACTGATTTATGTTGATTTATCTGATATATCTCCATTTCTTTAAACCGATATTTAAACAAATTGTTCATTTTCCAATTACTATATAATTTTTATTTTATTTTATTTTAAACCTTTTTTTAAAGATTTTTTGTTGCGTTTTTTACATATTCCATTTGTTATATGATTTTTCAATTATTTTTATTTATAAAATTCGATATCTTTCGTAATTAAGTACGATCCGATTTTGAAAATTAATTTTAATTACGATCTTATTATTTAGTAAAGTTATATTCTATTTTTAATAGATTTTCTTTTTTTATTATATTCCTATTTGTTAAAATATTTTGGCTTTTTTTATGTTTATGGTATATTCCGATTTATTAAAATAAATTTTAACCGATTGTTAATTAACACTCAAAAATTCTTATGATATAATCATGAACTGTTTTATTCCGACGAAGTTCTTGTCCTATAAAATATTATTTAATTAAAAATCAAACTTTTAGATTCTGCTATGGAGGTTGTGTTGAGTTGGTAGTCTTGAGTATTTGAAGTATTATACCTTTCTTGCATTGTATTAATGTTGTCGATTAGGGAATTCGAAAAAACCCATTCGATTCAACTAATGATTTATATACTGAATGAGAGTAGTTGTTTCAATGTAGTAAATACAACACATACAATGTCGAGATTCTCAAAAATAGCCCGTGAAAACGTCTTTGCGAAGGTAAAATATATCCCTCAGGTCCAATCCGTGTGTAAAGGTCAATCTATCATCATCTAAACCACAACCGTCAACCAATCACCCTAGAATCGCAAGGGTTTTAGCCAACTGTAACACCCCAAATTCTTAGAAATCGGGGAGCTACTGGTTAGGACCTCACAATGGGTCCCGACCTTAGTTTAACATCAATTGTACTAGGATCTTAAACAAGACACAAATAAGGAAAACCGAATATCATAAAACAAGGTTTGAATGTCATGAATTAGACCCAAAACCAACATCCAATAACAATATCTTAGACACAAAGTTTCTAAGAATCTCATAAACAAAATGATCAACATTAATATAAAGACTCCAACCTATCATATGGAGTACGAAAACCCGGCTGATCACTACCTTCCGGATCACTCGACATCAGTTCTAACCTGCAGCACGTCTAAACCACAATATAAACAACAAATAGCTAACTATCCAAATATAAGTAGAGAAAATAATAGTACAAACACATATAAGACAAGAATATAACAATCATCATACTGACACACAAAGCCGGTTATCATCTTGCAATTTAGGTAATTAACGTTGCAGGGGATGAGATATTTATAGGGATAAATCTATGGTTTTACAAGCATGAGCCTTAAAGATAGATCGCACTTAAATATAAAACCTAACTTAAAGATAAATTGTAAATAAAATCCTAAATTTGTTAGGTCGTAAAATAAATTAAGTCCGCTGGTATCAGAGTCCGCTCTGGTGAGTATCAAAGCTCACTCCGCAATATCAGAGTTTACACCGTAGTATCAGAATCCACTATACTGGTATCATAGTTCGATCTAATTGATGGTATATATGCTGAATGAGAGTAGTTGTTTCAATACAACATTGTTTGTGTTACCTTTGCTGAAATATTACCTCCTTTCAAATAAAGTTGGTCGCCTTGAATATTTGAAGTATAACCCCTTCTTGCATTGTATTAATGTTGATTAGGAAATTAGAAAAAAAAAACCATTTGATTCAATTGATAATTAATATACTGAATGAGAGTAGTTGTTATAATACAACATTGTACGTGTTACCTTATTTGATTCTTTGAATTTACTACTTATCATGAGTTTTGAAGCGGGGTTTTCAAATCTCTTTTCAAACGACGCACAAGATATACGAGGCTAACATGTGGACTTTTTGGCCTCATTTAGTTATCCAAATTTATGCTTGAACAAATACCTATAATATTTACAATCCCTCGATTATTCGTTGCTTCGTTTACATTAGTATTGTCTTTTTTCGAACCGGAATGGAAGAGGATATGACAAGAACTTTGTCTAATATTTATGCATCCAGGAGTAGACCCACTAAATTAGTCACCTATGATATTTGCAAGGTTAATAGTTGTATTTGTATATGTGTATGACATACGTTCAACAATGAATTTTTTGTTTGATAGTTTTATTTTTATCCAACTTTTTCTATACATGAAATATTTTTTGGAGATGTTGTCCAATCTTATTTGGGATTTCTCTATTGAAACAGCGTCTCCAACAATTTTTTGAGAAGATTTTTTGTTTGTTATATGTTTCCTTAGACTTCACTATCATCCAAACAACACCATAAATCATCATATAATGTTCCTTCTTGCTAAACTATTGTTTATATCCAAATTAGTTTTCCTCTTATTCCCTACCGATCGTCATTGTGTTTCTTGATAATGGAGTCTGGGAGAGATTCCATAAGCTATTATATGGATTCCCAATGATTGTTTTCTTACTTACCGGATAGTTACTAAATGCATGATTTTCTTTACTAAATCCAAATTCTTGTTTGTTGATTGAAAGGTGATATGTGATAACGTTAGAGAAAATGAATAAAGGATCATTATGATCAAGGAGGGTAATCCTGACGGTTGTCATGTTGTCATTGTGATGACTTGGTCCAGTGAGGGGAAACCTTAATTGCATGCTAGGTTAGTTCATCTTGCATTGTATTTTTTTTCCTATCTATTTGTGAGTTTTTTGACAACCTAATTGTGTTCTTTACAGAATGTTTTAGTTTTATGCACAAAAATGGTAATTATACTTTTACAAAGTCTTTGATTCTCCTGCTTACATCTTCCTCTCAAATTTTCTTCACTTTATACAAATTATAGGAAGACATTTTCACATTTTTTGATAATTGATTTGTGTCCTCCTAGTGCGGAAGCGATTGAAAATAGGATCCTTTTCAAGTTCTCGGCCTTGTTGGTTTAGATGCACTTATCTACCGGAAAAGTATATAGCATGAGTGAATGACATTTGAGAAAAAAGATATTTTATTATTTGTTTTTTTTTTGTACCTTAGGTTCAATTCATACTAAAATCTTAGTGTCATGAGAGCTCCTCGTTGTTGAGCAGTTGGTCTAGATTTGCTTTTGTAGTGTCACTCATTTGTACTTATTTTATCAGTTAATTTTGTATTGTCTTTGATTTTGATAAATTTTGTTGTAGTGTCATTAGATTTTGATAAATTTTGATAGGGAAACAAAATGGAAAGAGAAAGAAATGTGACATTCATCCTTAAATTGGTTGTGTGCATTTCTTGTTATTGTTATTTCATGGATTTGCATTTTGCCCTCACTTATAATTGACATCAACAAAAAATGCAACAAAAATGTATTTTTATTTACTAAAACATAATATGCAACTAGAAATAAACCTTAAATCAGATTTGGTGTCATACTTTTTCTTACGGAACAAATCACTTAAATTTATTGTATGCATTATTGTTTTCTATCATAGATTGACCAAAGCTTAATGTTGAATAAGTGAAGTTGGAACTTATCTTCTTCTTGTTGTTATGTGATTTTATCTACAGGCGGATCAATCAGGAACAGTAACTGAAATTCTTGTAGAAGATACAAAGCACGTAAGCGTTGATACATGTTTTGTTATCAAACTTGACAACCTACATCATATTCATTGTTATACTTCAAATTTATTTTCTAGTGACAGTTGTTTATTTTGCAGTCACTTCTTGTTATACAACCTTATAACTGTGCAACTACTCAACCAATTCAACTTTGTCTTAGCGATTGTAATTTGTAAGAAACTCAAGTGCCTTTGTTGTTGTTATGTACTTGTACTAGACTTACGAGTTTGTATACATTACTGAAGAATCGACCGGGAAAGTATACATAGCACGAGTGAATGACGTTTGAGAAATAAGGCATGTTATTATTTGATTTTTTTGTACCTTAAGTTCAGTTCATACTAAAATCTCAGTGGCATGAGACCTCATTGTTGAGCAGTTGGTTTAGATTTGCTTTTGTTGTAGTGTCACTCATTTGTACTTATTTTATCAGTCAATTTCGTAAGGGTGTTATACGAGCCGAATGAGCCGAGATTTTGACGAGCCATTGGATAACGTCATAATCATAGTTCTGGAAATGTTTGAAATTTTATATAATATAGTCATACAAATTCTCATGTTGTAATTATTGGTTGTTATTGTCTAGGTTTTGCTGAAATCTAATGTCTTTGTTGCCTTTGCTAATTTGACAGTGATAGATTACATGTTATTAACACATTCATAATATATATTTTGTACTCTCTCTTGAGTTGAATGATATTCTCTATATATTGATTGTTACATACGACTCTTAAACCAAAAATGTCAATGTCACAAAACTCGTAATACCAAGTTTAAAAATTGTAAACACATTTTTCGGGGCAAATTATGAAATTCTAAAAACTTGAGTTATATTCTGTAAATTAAATATTAGGCCAAATCCTGTAATTATATATGCAAGAGCATATTTGCGAAAATCCAAACTATGGGCCATAAATGTAAAATATAAACATGGGATGTTTTTTATAATTACACTAGGTTTCAATGGGGTGATTTCAATTAGGAAAAAGGGTTTCTAAAGCCCAAGCGTGTTTCTGACGGCGAGGAGGGTATACCGGAGGTGGCATGGTAGCGTAACATTGGCTCCGACAACTCCTTATGTGTGTTTGTGTCTTTACTGTCTTTGTGATATATAGAATGTTAGCTAACGGTTTATACCGATGTTGTAGATATCCCGCATGTTAGATATGTTGCTGAGTGATCCGGATGGTGTGGTTAGTCGGGGTTTCCGTACATTATAGGACGGGATCGGGTTTATATTTCAGTTGTTGTTCTTTCCTTTGTTTTGAACTCGGCTGAGAGTCTTTTACGCTTCCCTTTATTATAACTTTTGATTTTATTATAAGTTTTGGTTTTCATATATTTGTGCCTTGTTGTAAGATCTGATGTTGTCGTTGCTACTCTGAGGGTCGGGAACCATTGTGAGGTCCTATTCCGTAACGTTTCGAGTTCTAAAACTTGGGGTTTTACATGCCGGAAACGAGAGACGAGAGTGGTGACAGAGAGAGCCGGGAGAGGGAAGAGTGTGGTTGGGTTGAGAGATGAGTGGGTGGTGATGGAGGTTGTGAGGAGAAAAATGCAAGGCTGCTTGTTGTAGGTTTGTTCGAGGGCAACCATGGTGGTGATTGGTGAGGTTGTAGAGAAGGAGGTCAAAACCAACATGCCAAAAACAAAAAATAAAAATAAAAATAAAATTAAAATTAAAATAAACTCGATCAAAATACTCGGAATCGGATTTTTGGATTGGAAAATTTTTCGAATTTTCCATAAAAGTATGTACGGAAAATATGTACAAAATACATACTCGGAAAAATATAATATATGATATAAAATTCGATATCTTTCATACTTAAGTGCTATCCTATTTAAAAATTCCTTTTAATTACACTTCTATTTTTTTCGTGAAATTATATTCTGATTGGTAAATATATTTTTCTTTTTTTATTATATTCCTATTTGTTAAAATAAATATTTTTGCATTTTTGTTATATTTTGATTTCTTAAAATAACTTTTAACCGATTTGTTATATTAAGAAATTCTTTCGATATCTTCATGAACTATTATTTCTCAACGAAGTTCTTGATCTATAAAAAAATTCAACAATTAATAAACTTTTATATTTGTGATCAAAATATTTAGCTTCGAAGTCAGTTTTTTCCTTTTTTTTTTGGAGTTTTCTTTTTTATAAATTCAACATATCATCTCAGATTCTATTTTGTTACAAAATTAAAATACTAGTTTCCTTTTTTCATTCTAAATATTTCGTTTTAGATTACAATTTATTTTTTTCCAAAAATAAATTATCAAAATCAATTTTGTTAATTGAATTATTCGTTTTAGATTCTATTTAAGCCAACATATTATGCTTACTACAACAATATCTAAAAAAAATCAAAAGATAAAATATAAAAAGTTTTGGGGAAGCTATACATATTTTAACTATATATATCGAACATCTTATTCATCAATCCCACACAAAATATTTACGGTTTGCTATATGTTCCATTTTAATTATTGAGTTTTGAAACTTTCTCTTGATCGTCTACACGTATTTACGTAATTTGATCTTCCAGTGCATCTTCCGGATTTTGATCGAGTTTCCGAGTAATAAATTTTGATTTTGCCGTCTCATATATTTTGATTGAATGCATAACGAGTTTTGTTTTCATTTAATTCATTTTGTTTAGTCACTTAACTTCACGAAACTATTCAGATTATGTAAGTATTTTGATCGATTATCTGAGCATTATGTTCTTCTTTCATCTCTTTCAATTGTTGTACTTTTCTTTCGATATTTGTTATTCCGGAATCAATCTATATGTTTAAACTGTTTTTGTTTGATTTCTCCAATATATTCCGAAATCAATCTATTTGTTTTTGTTCGATTCACTTATTATGACCTTCCTCATTTTATGTTGATTTATCTAGTATATCCCCAACTATTTTTTGATACCGATTGTATTATTTAGTGAAGTTATATTCTAATTTGTTAATATATTTGCTTTTTTTTTATTATATTCCTATTTGTTATTTTTTTTGTGCTTTTCGTTATATTCTAATTTTTTAAATCACGTTAACCGGTTCGTTAATTAATATTAATAAACTAGTTTAGGACCCGTGCCTTGCACGGGTTTTGAAAAAAATATATATGTTTATACGTGGACATTGTTTTGTATAAGATTATTTTATTTGTTAATAATATATGAATACAATGTTTCATGTAATGCCGACTTGTAATTAAAGCAAATAAAAAACTCACTTAATTGTTGACCGATGAGTTTTCAATTTATTATTGTTATAGTTTTTATAAGTCAAACTACATATTCAAAATAACTCAAAAATATGAAAATATCCCAAAAAAAGTAAATAATCATAATCATAATAATAATGCATATACAATGCAATGAGTATTTCGCAACAGATCAAACAGACGTAGGCCGTGAGCATTCTTGAATCACCTGTTTTGAAAAAAAAAATTATAATCAACCTCAAATATTTAATGCTATTTTTTATAACTTTAACCATACATATATAACTATATCCAATATACAGATAAATTGAAATTATTCGATTTAATATGTAAAAATAGTTATAAAATAAGTACCTCAATCAATGTTACGGAACACTTCGTTATAGACCACATTATTTGTAGTTTGCTCCAATTTGCCTGTATCGTCACATATCATAATCCTCAATCCGTCCCTACTTGTAACCCTTGAAACAGCCACATAAAATTGTCCGGTCTAGGCAAATATAATCCAACGTGTGCAAGCGATTGCCCTTGACTTTTTTGTATTATTTTCGAAAAAATTTAAAAAATTTATAATTTGTTATTAAATCCGAAAATCTGATTTGTAATCGAAAAAAGAACTTTTAAAACCTTCTGTTTGTTGAAAAAATTTAAAAAATCTGATTATTTATTTGATAAACATAATTCTACATACAAATTGAAAGTTAATTTGATCGAAAAAAAAATGTAAAAATAGATATTCTACATACAAACTGAAAGTTAATTTCTAAGAAGGAAAATATTAAATGAAATAACTATAATTGGTACATTTTATTTTACATAATATAAAACGAAATAACTATAAGTAAAAAAATCATATAATAATTAGAAGATGATCAATCTATTGATTTAAAAAAATGAATATAATATCAAAATCTTCTTTGAACGGTTTTTAAAAAATGGTTAATAAATTAATCAAATGAAAATTTATTAAGAATGAAGATTTTTATTAAATACGTGCAACATTTAGTAAAATTTTATTTTAAAAAGGTAAAATATAAATATAAATCAAAATTTTTTAAACGGAAAAAATTAATTGGAAACTAAAAACTTTGTTTTGTAACCCAACGAAATCTGAACCTAAAAGTTTTAAAAAAGAATCTGTAAATCTATTTATTTAAACCTAAAAATTAGATTCCGAATCAAACAGAATTGAAAAAAAAAATTCAAAATTTTTCTCCGAATAGGATTTGCAACAGAATGATTTTTTTTTAAAAAATTTATAATTTGTTATTAAATCCGAAAATCTGATTTGTAATCGAAAAAAGAACTTTTAAAACCTTCTGTTTGTTGAAAAAATTTAAAAAATCTGATTTTTAATTTGATAAACATAATTCTACATACAAATTGAAAGTTAATTTGATCGGAAAAAAAATGTAAAAGTAGATATTCTACATACAAACTGAAAGTTAATTTCTAAGAAGAAAAATATTAAATGAAATAACTATAATTGGTACATTTTATTTTACATAATATAAAACGAAATAACTATAAGTAAAAAAATCATATAATAATTAGAATATGATCAATATATTGATTTAAAAAAATGAATATAATATCAAAATCTTCTTTGAACGGTTTTTAAAAAATGGTTAATAAATTAATCAAATGAAAATTTATTAAGAATGAAGATTTTTATTAAATACGTGCAACATTTAGTAAAATTTTATTTTAAAATTTTATTCCTTGATTCGACCACAATACTTTTATTTAATGGATAAATATTTAAAATAAGAAAACAAAAATGCTTAAAAAAAACAAAATTTCACTTTAGTTTTTTTAAAAAAAAAGAAATAAAACAGAAATTTTGTTTTTTATTCAAAACAGTAACTTTTCGTATTCAGTTCAAATCTGAATATTATTGATATCGAATTTTTTTTTTCAAGGAACTCGAAAGATGTAAAAAAAAGATAGGGAATCAATATTAAAACATAAATTCACTTTAGTTTCATTAAAAAAAATAAGAAATCAAACAGTAATTTATTTTAAAAAAAAATCATAATCAAAACAGGAAAATCTAATTTGTATTCAAAATAGTAAAATTTGAAATAATTTAAAACAAAATTTATAATTTTCAAGCAACTCTTGAAAAAATATAAAATACAAATCGGATTTTGAAACCTTCTGTATGATTGAAAAAGTTTTAGAAACAATAAATGAAAATGGAAATTATGATTTGTATACAGAACCTTGAGTTTACAAAAACAAATCAAAACAAACATTCAGATTTTCAAGCAAAACAGAAAGACTTTCAAGAAGCTCAAATAAATATTAAAAAATATAAATTGGCAATTATAGATAAAAACATAAATTCTCTTTTATTTTTTTGTTTAAACATTAATAAACATTAATTTCTTATTAAAAAATGCAATATCAAAACAGAAAATCTGATTTTATTCAAACTTGAATTATAAAACAAATCAAACCAGACATCCAGATTTTCAAGCAGATCAGGAAAAAAAAAGGAATTTCAAAATCAAAACAAAAAGAATTTCAAGCAGCTCGAAATTTTTTAAAAAAATACAAATTGGGAGTTATAAATAAAAACATAAGATTTAAATAACTAAAACTCATGAAAAATGGAAACAGAAATCAGCAGTAGGTTAAAAAAAACACAGTACATACAAAAACAATACATAAATCAGCAACTCAACCAAAGTGGACGATGAAAGTTGGAGGAAAGAGAAGGATTGTTGGAGTCCATCTAAATAATCTGAATATAAACAGTAGAAGCATTCAAATCTAAACAACAATATTACATAATATAGGAACCTGGACATACAAGCTGCGATTGAAAGTTGTGGCTGAACACGGAAGATATTGAATTGCTTCAATTCTTGCAGGAATGTACCGCTTCAGTTAAGCTGATAAGGATGAACATCATACGCATTAGAAGGAGCAAAGTAATACTGATTATGAAAAGCAGAAGCATTCCAACCTAATAGTTGGGGAAGGAAGAAGAGAATATAGCTGCAGTTTATTAGGAAGAAGGAAGAAAAGAAGATACGTGTAGAAGGAAGAAACGAATGTACGTTCAGTTTAATAGGGTATGTATATATAAATAGATGATTTTGAGCTTTTAAATTCGAGATTTGGTGTGTATATAAAAAAAAAAAAATTGTATATTTAGTTTTTAGTTAGGATTTATAGTTGTAGACTTTGATTTGTGAGAATCTAGATTTTGTGTGTATAGGAAAAAAATAAAATTGTATATTTAGTTTTTAGTTAGGATTTATAGATTTATTGATGTTTTTATATTTAATTTAATGAAATAATAATTTAAAAAAAAAAGTTTTTTATAGCTTTAAATAGGGAGCTGGATTTTAAATTTCTGAATTCTGAGAACGCCACGTCAGCAGGTCAGAACTCTACTTTAGTATATTAATATTGATTCTTCAGATATATTCATGAATTGTTATTTTTGGACGAAGTTCTTGATTTATAAAATGTTTTTAACAAAAAAAAACTTTTAGATTCCGTTTTAGATTAAAATATTTCGCTTCAAATTCTTTCTTTACTTTCCTTTTCTTAAATAAACATACCGCCTCATATATATTTTGTTACAAAATCAAAATATCAGTTTCACTTTTACTATTCTAAACATTTCGCTTATGAATTTTTATTTTTCAAAAATAAACTATCAAAATCCATTTTGTAAATTGAATATTTTGTTTCAGATTCTGTTTATTTTTGTTTATCCGATTATACTTTCATATGAATTTTTATTTTTCAAAAATAAACTATCAAAATCCATTTTGTTAATTAAATATGTTGACGTGACAGTCTTACGTTTTTTTCTTATAAATTATCTTATATAATAAGGTAAGGGAGAATGACAAAAGAATAGTTACGATCAAGGAGGGTAATCCTAACCGTTGTCATGTCATCGAGTTGGTACAATAAGGGAAACCTAATGGCTTAGTCTCAAGTTTGACAATTTTATTCCTTTACCCTAAGTATTTTCCCTTAAGGGAGGAGTGCTCACGAATAGCGAACGCCAAACGTTGTAGGAGACGCCTTGCGAGCTCGGACAGTTGTTGGTGCTGCAAACAGTTCCCAGAGACGGAAATCCACCTCTTCCGGGATTGTGTCGACACCAATTGGATGCGGAAATGTCTTTTTGGCGCGCTTTCCGGCAATAATTTCTTCTCGATCAACTTCGTTGTCTGGATTAGCGGTAATTTGTGCTCTTTTAATTATTTTGATAATCTTTTTCTTTGGAGAGATCGTTTGCAAGTGAGTTTATGGTGGACATGGAAGTGGCGGAACGCGAACATGTGGATTATGCCAAAGCTTGGAAAGAACACACTAGGAAGAGTATGACCTCAACTAAGAGCTACGTCCCTATCTGTTGGACTATGTAACACCCCGAATCCGCGGGACTCGGGATGTCACATTGGGCTAGGATCTCACAATGGATCCTGACCCTAGTCTGACAACAAGTTCACTGGACCTTACAACATGGCACTGACAGATATAAAACAAATACATAAAACAGTATAAACTGTACGACCCAAAGTAAACAACAACATAGCCGAGTATATAAAACGACATCCTCACACAAGAGGTACAAAAGATCATCCTCACGCAGAGGGGAAACACAACAACCCCAAACCAACCACCTAATGTACGAGAGTCCTCGGCCTGTCACCCTGCCAGATCACCCAGTAGCGCCTAACCTGTAAACATCTACAACACGGTATGAAACCGTTAGCTAACCATACATATATGAGGTAATGCATAAGCACAAGCACAATCATGAAAGATAAACACATCAGCATGCTATCACACATTTACCCATTTATTATCTTTATATAATAACCATTCACTCAAAAACCGTATATATATATAGATAGATGAAAGTATGTGACACGAGGACCGATACATCCCCGCCTCTGAGTACAATGTCCAGCTGTACGAGTATCGGTCACACAATCCGTGTACCCTATGGGAGTGGATTGCGCCCTTCCTGTAAACCAGTCTGGCCTGACATCAGAGAACCTCCCAGACTCCACGGCGGGATGAAAAGGGAAGGTTATCACAGCCACGCAGTGGGGCAGTCAATAGAACATAGGTCGATAAAAAGGACAACTCATGCTATCATAGCAAACATATAAAGCACACACCACTCATGCAAACACCCAATATAGGGATGGTAGCTAAGTAAGTCCTACGGACTTACCTCAACCTCGTACAAACTCAACCACGATCACCTCTACACTGGAGGGACAACACGGCCTATAAACAAGGCATAAAGAGATGTCACATCTCTTATCAAACAAAGGGTCACACCTAGACCCAAAGGGATCCATAGAGATCATATAAATCCTATAACCTCGAATAACATGCTAAACCTAAAAGCCACATCAGGGCATAAATCCAACTCAGGATATCATCACCAAATAAAATCCCATAATTACCAGAATAATGTAACGAGCATAAATGGAAATTCCAATTATCCATTTTAACCAACTCAAGGTCAATTTATACTAACCCGCAATACGGAAAACGAATAAATTCATAACTTATTCGTTACTAACCCGATATACGAACCGGAAGAAGATCCAGACTTCTAGCGATACGGGGAGTAAGAGCGCGGTATGAAACCTTACATTTGATGACTTGCGGTGGTCCGTCGGCGTTCCGATAGCGATAGACGGAAGCTTAACCAAAAAGCTAGCAAACGGGAAATAAGTTTGTACCACGTTGAAGAGAACAAGGTAAGGGACTCGTTGGTACAAACGGATTTGAAAATGGGTAACAAGTGAAAGGTTAGCGAAGGATTGAAGATGGATCGTATATTTCGTTCGGTTCGCTCAGTAGCTTCGCTTGAAGTTTGCAAATGAAGAAGATAGATATGTAATTATATATATAATTTAATATATCTTTATTTGATGTACGTAAAACTAGCCGCCTTATTTATATATATATATATATATATATATATATATATATATATATTATAACTTCTTCACATTGCAATCACAAATGCTGAAGAATCGCATAGCCGCTTTCACATATGTATAAATATAATATAATATTATATTATATATAAAGTTTCTCTAAATTAATTAATTGAAACACGGTTATATTTTCCGGTCTCTAAAATTTATGGAACTGGAATATAAAATTCAGAATATTATCGGGATAATTAATCCATAACTATCTTGTAAAATGGGCATTCTTAAGCCACATTTCTTAACCGTTAAGAATCGGGTTAGCGACTCTTTTGTCCATTTTGTCTTTTTATGTTATTTCATATCTAGGACATGTCCGATGTCCTGATCATTTCTCTCAACTGAATTTTTATTAATTGGAGCTCCCAAATGCTCCAAATAACACTAGAGGGTAAAAATAATTACCCAGGGGAAAAAGTAAAAATTTCCCCAAACGTCCAAAATTACGCCAGGAACATAACGGTGGGACTCTTACTCATCACTTGCGAAGTCTTCGCGAGTTATATGTTAATTACTATCAACGATTAAGTTAATCAACATTAATTAGAATTCGAAATCCTAGCTATTACATCACACACCCCATAAAAAAAAGTTTCGTCCCGAAACTTGAACAATTCCCAAATCCTCTCGGACCCATACGCCGAGGTATAACTCTCACTCTTTCTATCGGAGGTATCACATCTCCGTTCAAAAGATCACAACCTATAACAATCTATAACCTCAAGTATAAACATGGAGGAATCATCACTCCAGGAAACAGGGTCATAACGCTACCCAAAGGCGTAGAGGAATCACGTCTCTCGCCAGACCACATCACAATGCATAGAGGAAGCACATCTCTAGCCAAAACATATCACATGCATAGAGGAAATACGTCTCTAGCCAACCCATAAACATATATATCGCATGGAGGAATCACATCTCCACTAAACTATGTCCATCAAGGTAGCATGGAGGAAAGAACCATCTCCAGCTGAATCCTAATCCCACCCAAATAGCATGGAGGAAAGAACCATCTCCAACTATAAATATGATCATACTCGGGTAGCGTGGAGGAAGTAATCATCTCCAGCTATAGCATACATCACACTAGCACATCAAGATCTACTAAGATCATAAATCACATCACAACTAGCATGGAATAACACATCAAGGCATATAAGCACATAAGCACAACATTCATCAAGATAACACTAAGATCTACTCGTGCTCCCACAAATGGGTCTGTCCCAACATATACTCTGGATAGTTCCTCAGTACACTATCCTCAGTCTCTCACATAGCCTCTTCAGGTCTTCATCTGGACCATAATATCCTCAATATGGGAATGTCTTTCGAATGCAAGCGTTTCATATCTCATTCGAAGAATGTAATCGAATACCCAACAAAAGTGTGGTTAGACTCAACCATCAAATTATCGTAACTCACAAGGTGTCTCAAGTCTGGTATATACTTCCTTAGTTGAGACATATGAAACACTGGGTGGATATCCTCTAATCTGAGAGGCAAAGCTAAATATCATGCTACCTTCTCCGTACTGGTCGATCTCAAATAAACCATCATATTGGAAACTCAGTTCCCTTTCCATATTAACACGTCTAACGTCTCGCAGTTGAGATACTTACAGCCGGACATGAACTCTCGCTTGAACTTTAGAGGTTAACGCCTCTTGTCTATATATAATATCTGGCGACTCTGTACAACCAACATTCTTCCTTCAATCAACGTTCCTTGAACTATAAAATCCTGAATCTGGTCAGGTGTTATTCCACTACTACTGCTAGATCACTTCTAGCATAAGGATATACGACTTCTATGTCTATATATATTGCCTCATAGGGCCATCCCAGAAAGATGCACGTCCTTCATTGTTATATAATAAACTCATTAATGGAAGGTAATACAACCATCCACGTTTCCCATTCAACTCACAACTTATAATAGATCTTTAAGATCTAGATTATCCTCTCTAACTGACCATCTATCAGGGGGTGAAGTGTAGTCATAAGGTACAAACTCGTCCCCAAAGCAGTCTGAATCTGCTGCCCCAAAATCTCAAAGTAAAAACATCCATCTCGATCAGAAATGATCGTTCTCGGTATACCATGGAGTCTCACTATATGTCTAGTGTACTCAACCAATTCATTCACTAGCCACGTCCTTCTGATAGGAATGAAACGTGTCAGTTTCATTAATTTGTTACCAACAATCCAGATAACATAAATCTTCTACTGGGTCACAATCCCATAAAAGTCCATAGAGATGTCCTCCCAAATTCTACTACTGCACTGGTAGTGGGTGGGGCTTATCTCTAGATCGGAAATACTCTATCTAGACCTGCTAACAGGTCACACACTGTATCACAAATCTGGCTATATCGGCTTCATACAATATAATCGTCTCATCTCGTGGTCCATGTTACTCGTACCTGAATGTACTGAATAAGGCGTACAATGGGTATACCGTAATGTTCTCTGTCTCCATCTGCATCAGCAGGTACACAAAAGTGGTCATGACTCTTCATCAGTCCATCTACTCCTATGGAGAACTATGGTGCCTCAGTACGAGACATCCTTTCTCTAAACCTTGTCAAGGCCGGGCAGGTCCCCTACTTCTGTTGGACCTCATCCAACATACCAGGTAGAACCTCTGAGGTATAATAGGGTATCCTCATCAAGGAACTGATTGTCCAACTCTAGCCAAGCTAGATTTCTCTGAAGCTGAGGCTGTCAGTCTGACAATCATCTTCTCTTGGATCATCTTTCCGTTCTAGTTGTCGGCGACCACGCTCAACTTCTCTGAATGATATGGAACCTCCAGGTCAAAGTCTTGATCAACTTAAGCTCTTAACACTAGCGGTTATTCAACCCCTGTTGCATAAAATATACTTCAGATTTCTATAATCTATAGAAATCTAACATGAAGATCAAACCGGTACGGTCTTCAAAATTTAAAGGCTTGAACTACCACTACTAACTCTAAATCATGAGTCGAGTAGTTCCCATCATACGTTCTCAGCTGTAAACACACATATCAATAACCCTACTCCTTTGTAGTAATACACATCTCAGACTTAGCTAGGATGTATCACCGTAAATCACAGGATCCCAAAAATCTTCTCACTAAAACAAAATGGAAGTAGAGGTCAAATGCCTCCTCAACTCTTCAGAACATAGACACACTGCTTTCATCACGTAGTTATGGTGATCTTCTCAAAAGACTCCCAAATGAATATGTAATCATATAAAATCCTTCCTCAAATCATTGGTAGCAATCGGCTGAGCCGAGAAAACTACGTATTCTTTAATGTTCACCAGTATCTCCCATGTTGCAACATACTTAATTCTCGCCAGGTCAACCATGATCCCACTAGCGGAGACATCATGGGCTAAAAAGGCTACCACTGGCATCTCAACTTACACTTAGAGAGCGTAGCATACAACCCTCTATCTCTCGAAATCTGCAGAACAGTCCTCAGACAATCGGTCTACTATTCTCTACTATGAGAGTATACCGACATGTCATCCATGAAGTCCACCACCAACTAATCAAGGAAGTCGATGAAGATATTATTCATCAACTCCATAAAAACTACTAAAACATTTGTCAACCCAAATGACATCACTACAAACTCGTAGTGTCCATAACGGGTATGGGATGCTATCTCATACACATGCTGCTCTCTCATCCATGACTAGGGATATCTTGAGCATAAAGGAATCCTGAAAACACAATTGCTTCTTGAAATTAACTCGTCAGGTCGTCAATACGGAACATGGAACCCACTAGGGTAAACCCGTTTCAGTAAACTTTTCAAGTTATCAGTACAATATCTCAACAAGCACCATATAGTGTGGCTTTCCCATTCAATCTTGTATCATACTTCAACTCGATAACAATGTCCACACTCCGCTGAGGTGACAACTAGACGGTTCAGTAACACGTCTATAAACTCATAAACAACTGGAATACCTTCAATTGTTGGACTATCTCGCTCCTTTATGGTATAAAACTAGAAGGCGTCACATCCCTGTGCTATCAGCTCGCTGCTCGTACAGTCCTGATGACAAACCCGTCTCTTCAAAGGTCTTAACCTCAGAAGACCTCTATTTAACTCAACTCAGTAAACTATAATAGTCTTACTATTAAAAGCTAACACCACATGATATCTATTCATCCAAACCATATACATAATGACTTCCTCATGCACCTACGACATGACAAAGAAGTCTACAACCATACACGGGTCCCTGAAATAAGGGAACAAACACGCATCTCACGGGTATCTCAGACCCAAAAAGGTAATCTTGTAAAGGAAAATCCACCTTCCACTATATACAAAAAGTCAACCATTAACGCATGCATCGAAAGACATGAAGTGCATAGCACTCACAACAAGAAAAACTCCACCAGGTAAACCATTAACGAGAATGGTATCTATAACAGCTAACACTCGTAGCTCCACTACATATCATCACTCAATGTCAGATCCATGCTCCTCATGTATCACTGAGGTCATCACTATAGCCTCCACTTCCACTCTTTCAGCACCGGAAAGAGGAAGGTCTTGCTGGGAAGAAACACTACCTTGTTGACAGAAAGGGGCCAGATGACCTAGTTCACCACAGATGAAACAAGCTATCGGTGTCAAAGGGCACTCAGAACGCAAATGATCTGGATAGCCACAATTGTACATAATCGTCTCATTCTTGCAACCTGTGCAACTGAAGGGTAACTCGATCTTCGTCGTCCACCTTGAATGATCTTATTCCGAGAGAGAACTTGTAAAGGCAACGCCTTGCCATGTCGACAAAACTTCGCTCTATGCCCTGCTTTACCACACGTAAAGCATATGATGGGCGCCTTTGGGCACACAACTCGCCAGTGTCCCAACTTCCACGCAATTAAAACACTGTAGTTCCTTGCTAGTCATCTTCATGGCCAAAGGATCACTAGATTGTCCTGATATTGAACATGGTTCCCCATTCATTATCTTTGCTTCTCCAGTAACTGATTCAGTCCATTGCTTCTTTCCGGATCCAAAAGCTTCAGTTGATCTCACAATTGTTGGTAAATCCGGTGTGGATCTACCTGCTATCACCGCTTCATATACTTGTTACATATATTCTTGAAACTCGGATCTACTCATGGAGACACGATCAACCTCTTCAAACTCGTTCTCTGCCTTAGGCGAAACAACAGCGGAAATTGGTCCCTGACTTATCACCACTGGAGGAAGAGGGGGTGTACCCCTACCTCATCCCACTACAGATACTACTCTAGTCTGAGTCATCTGTAGGATATACGCACCTAATCTTATAAGGCTATATATATGCCATAGGTATCGATATGTATATAATACATCCACATAATCCATAGTACACACAGATATATATACATATCTACGCTGCAGAGATTCATGGCAGAGGTGACGACTTCTCGTACATTCTATCCCAAAACCACACTTAAAACCAAAACCTTTGAAAACGTCAGATCCCATGTGGGCTCTGTTTATTTTACCTATCAAACCTCATTGCAGGTAGCAAGTGCCATTGTTGTCAACCTGGGCTCTGATACCAACTCTGTAACACCCCGAATCCGCGGGACTCGGGATGTCACATTGGGCTAGGATCTCACAATGGATCCTGACCCTAGCCTGACAACAAGTTCACTGGACCTTACAACATAGCACTGACAGATATAAAACAAATACATAAAACAGTATAAACTGTACGACCCAAAGTAAACAACAACATAGCCGAGTATATAAAACGACATCCTCACACAAGAGGTACAAAAGATCATCCTCACGCAGAGGGGAAACACAACAACCCCAAACCAACCACCTAATGTACGAGAGTCCTCGGCCTGTCACCCTGCCAGATCACCCAGTAGCGCCTAACCTGTAAACATCTACAACACGGTATGAAACCGTTAGCTAACCATACATATATGAGGTAATGCATAAGCACAAGCACAATCATGAAAGATAAACACATCAGCATGCTATCACACATTTACCCATTTATTATCTTTATATAATAACCATTCACTCAAAAACCGTATATATATATAGATAGATGAAAGTATGTGACACGAGGACCGATACATCCCCGCCTCTGAGTACAATGTCCAGCTGTACGAGTATCGGTCACACAATCCGTGTACCCTATGGGAGTGGATTGCGCCCTTCCTGTAAACCAGTCTGGCCTGACATCAGAGAACCTCCCAGACTCCACGGCGGGATGAAAGGGAAAGGTTATCACAGCCACGCAGTGGGGCAGTCAATAGAACATAGGTCGATAAAAAGGACAACTCATGCTATCATAGCAAACATATAAAGCACACACCACTCATGCAAACACCCAATATAGGGATGGTAGCTAAGTAAGTCCTACGGACTTACCTCAACCTCGTACAAACTCAACCACGATCACCTCTACACTGGAGGGACAACACGGCCTATAAACAAGGCATAAAGAGATGTCACATCTCTTATCAAACAAAGGGTCACACCTAGACCCAAAGGGATCCATAGAGATCATATAAATCCTATAACCTCGAATAACATGCTAAACCTAAAAGCCACATCAGGGCATAAATCCAACTCAGGATATCATCACCAAATAAAATCCCATAATTACCAGAATAATGTAACGAGCATAAATGGAAATTCCAATTATCCATTTTAACCAACTCAAGGTCAATTTATACTAACCCGCAATACGGAAAACGAATAAATTCATAACTTATTCGTTACTAACCCGATATACGAACCGGAAGAAGATCCAGACTTCTAGCGATACGGGGAGTAAGAGCGCGGTATGAAACCTTACATTTGATGACTTGCGGTGGTCCGTCGGCGTTCCGATAGCGATAGACGGAAGCTTAACCAAAAAGCTAGCAAACGGGAAATAAGTTTGTACCACGTTGAAGAGAACAAGGTAAGGGACTCGTTGGTACAAACGGATTTGAAAATGGGTAACAAGTGAAAGGTTAGCGAAGGATTGAAGATGGATCGTATATTTCGTTCGGTTCGCTCAGTAGCTTCGCTTGAAGTTTGCAAATGAAGAAGATAGATATGTAATTATATATATAATTTAATATATCTTTATTTGATGTACGTAAAACTAGCCGCCTTATTTATATATATATATATATATATATATATATATATATATATATATATATATATATATATTATAACTTCTTCACATTGCAATCACAAATGCTGAAGAATCGCACAGCCGCTTTCACATATGTATAAATATAATATAATATTATATTATATATAAAGTTTCTCTAAATTAATTAATTGAAACACGGTTATATTTTCCGGTCTCTAAAATTTATGGAACTGGAATATAAAATTCAGAATATTATCGGGATAATTAATCCATAACTATCTTGTAAAATGGGCATTCTTAAGCCACATTTCTTAACCGTTAAGAATCGGGTTAGCGACTCTTTTGTCCATTTTGTCTTTTTATGTTATTTCATATCTAGGACATGTCCGATGTCTTGATCATTTCTCTCAACTGAATTTTTATTAATTGGAGCTCCCAAATGCTCCAAATAACACTAGAGGGTAAAAATAATTACCCAGGGGAAAAAGTAAAAATTTCCCCAAACGTCCAAAATTACGCCAGGAACATAACGGTGGGACTCTTACTCATCACTTGCGAAGTCTTCGCGAGTTATATGTTAATTACTATCAACGATTAAGTTAATCAACATTAATTAGAATTCGAAATCCTAGCTATTACAGACTAAACCCGAGGAAGGTGTCATGAAGATCAATTTGGACGGGGCGGTTAGAGAAGCCGTACACGCTACTACGACTGAAGTTATAAGAAATAGTGCAGACGAATGACAACGGGGTTTATTCAATTTCAACATGTTTGCGTACCGTGAGGTGAATTATGTCCCGAATTTTCTTACCCTTTTACATTTAACTTTACGATTGATTATTATGTATTGATTGACTCTCTCGGGAGTGTTATAAACTGCATTAACCATGATGTAAGGGGTCGGACTTATTAACCAAGTAGCTCATGGGCTTCAGCCCGATCTTATACATTGTACTTATCCCCCAAGCTATCTCTTGTATACGTGTATATATATACCCTATTAGGGTTATCACAATCAATCAATAGAGATATCAATTATTCTCCTCTCAGATTCTATATGGTATCAAGAGCTCTAGGTTAAAACCAATTTTTTTTTCTGCCGCTGCTCTCTCTGCACCACCATGTCGACCTCTGCTTCCAACTCCAACCTTCTCTCCGCTGCCTCCACAACCACTCCGCTCAATTTCAACATGCCCAATCTCACAATCAAACTTGATCTTCACAACTACTCTCTTTGGAAAAGCACCATCCAATCTGCTCTTGAAGCCTTTGAACTAGAAGATTTCATCCTTCACACTACCAAACCACCAGCAGAAACAATTTCGGCCACTAACTCATCACCGAACCCGGCCTTTGCTACTTGGAGACGCAAGGACAAGATTGTTCTTCTGTGGCTTCGGATGACACTTTCCGACCGTGCACTTGCTCTTGTTGCACGCTCGACCACAGCCCGTGATGCTTGGGCTACCCTTGCCACTTCCTATCAATCTCAAACTCGTGCTCGTAGGATGGCACTCAAACAGCAACTTCAGACTCTCTCAAAAGGATCTCTTTCGATGATGGAATACATCGAAAAGAAACGATCTATCTCCGACTCCCTTGCTGATAGTCTGTACATTGTCTCCACTGAAGACTTAGTGAGTTACATCTTGACTGGACTAGACTCCTCTTATGGTCCCTTTCGCACTGCCTTCATGATGCGCACTGATGACCCAACAATTGATGACCTCGTTGGTCTCCTCCTCCAAGAGGAAGAACGTCTCTCTGTTGATGCCATTCATGCCAACCTTCCCGCTGCAGCAACTAACAGTGAACTCCCTCTATTGCCTCCGCCAACCGCCAATTACACGTCCAGAAACTCTACTCAGCGCTCCTCCAACTACCGTGGCCGAGGACAATCGTCATCAGGCAACACTGATCCCTCTCAGACACGCTCGACTAGACTTGCGTCCACAGACCGAGGATCGTTCGATCAATCTATTGATCCCAACAACCGCACCCGGGCTCCTTGTCAAATTTGTGGTGGCACTAACCATCGTGCTCTCAACTGGTGGAACCGCTTAAATGAGACAGACTATCCTCCACGTCGTCGCTCCTCCTCTACTGGCAACTCTGGCTCCAACCAGCAACCTTCTCATACACGTGTTGCCCATGTTGCTCATTACTCTCCATCGTTAGTAGTTGATCCTTCGTGGTACTTTGACACGGGGGCCACGGATCATGTCACCTCTCAGTTTGAGAACCTGCAGGTTGCTGAACCATTCCAGAGCACTGAACGACTCCAAGTTGGGAACGGTAACAAGCTATCTATTTCGAATATTGGTCATACTACTTTGCCTGCATTGCATAATTCCATTCACTTGACTAATGTCTTACATGTGCCTCACATTACCAAGAACCTACTTAGTGTCGCCAAATTAACTCGTGACAACAATGCCTACATGTTATTCTTCCCTAATTACTGCCTTGTTAAGGATTTGCAGGGTCGAATTATCCTCCGAGGAACCCTTGAAAACGGCCTCTACCGCCTCCATCCCGCCCCGTCTACACAATCACCAAAGGTCCTGTTGAGCTCACGTGCGTCTCTAGAAGTCTGGCATCGCCGTCTTGGTCACCCACATGAGTCTATTTTACGTTCTTTAGTATCCAAATTTCAGCTTCCTATTTCACATAATAAACTCCCGCCTGTTTGCGGTGCATGTCAATTAGGCAAGAGTCATAGAGGTCATCTACCTACATCTCATGTTATCTCACAAAAACCTTTTGATTTAATTTATTCTGATGTTTGGGGTCCATCTCCCACCTTATCCTTAAATGGTTCACGTTATTTTGTATTCTTTATTGATGATGCTTCCAAATTCATTTGGATATTCTTTATGTCCCATAAGTCCCAAGTTCGGGATATCTTTATTGCTTTCCATGCAATGGTCCGCACACAATTTAATTCCCAAATTCGTGCAGTTCAAACCGATGGGGGTGGCGAATATCGCGCACTCACTCCATTCTTCACCTCCACCGGTATTCTTCACCGCATCTCTTGCCCTCATACACAAGAACAAAATGGCGCTGCTGAACGTCGTAACCGTATTGTCGTTGAAAAAGGTCTTTCTCTCCTCGCTCATGCTAACCTCCCACAAGTGTTTTGGGAACATGCTTTTCACACCGCTATTTATCTCCACAATCGCACCATTACACCCACTCTTGCAAACACCTCTCCATACCATATTCTATACCACCGATCTCCTGAGTACCACTTCCTCAAGGCCTTCGGTTGTCTATGTTACCCCTTTCTCCGTCCCTACAACTCCCACAAAATTGACTTCCGCTCCCTACCTTGTATTTTTCTCGGGTATAGCTCTAAACACAAAGGATACTTGTGCTTTCACCAACCTTCCTCCCGTATGTACGTAGCTCGACATGCGGCCTTTGATGAAACGTCCTATCCCTCCACATCCAACTTATCACCACAATCAGCCATACCTACCCCACTTTCACAGTGTCTACCTCCTGTTGATCTCCTTCATCTATAGGACTATCACTTCACTCTCTGTTCTTCCCTTCTCGGAAGCTCCTTCACCACCTCTGGAAGAAGCTCATCGAGCCCTACAACTTAACCTAGAAAAACGCTGCAGTGCCGACCCTCCCAACACCCTATCATTAGGCCTCTGCCTCCTCCAGACCCGGCCACCGCCGCCGTCTTCACCGCCGCCTCTTGTAAGCCTCTTCTGCAGGCTGTCAAAGGGTGTCGCCGCCGCCGCTGGGTATTTATAGGAGCCGCCGGAAAACACCTACAAAATGCCGCAATTCATCGCCTCTTATTACGCTCGGCCTCCCCCTATTTATGGGTATTTGCATGAAATAACCAAAACTTCTATTTACGTATATTGCTCATATTTATGTTTTTATCAATTGTGCCCTATAGACAAGATATTTGTTTTTTTTTTTGGTAGGAATAGACAAGATATTTGTTAGTCTTACGATCTCCTTAATAAGCTATAGACAAGATTACACATTCCAAAATTATCTAAAACAAATTCTTAAAACCCTCGTGCAAAACGCCTAATTTTTATAAAATAAAACGCGATAAATACGGATGGTTGTCTGTTAAAAAAAACCCTTAATACGAATTACGACCCGTAACGTCCAGACAAGCATAAATGCATATAAATGGTGTGGCGACTCTTTAAGCCCTCGCCGCGTGAAAGGAATCCCTCACTCCCGCCACTAGAGATCAATCAAAAAAGAAAATTCTCTTCTTTATCTTCTGCAACTCACTGTGAAAAGTAAAGCAAGATAGTAGAGATTAACAGCTCGGCGTTAATGGAGAAGCCAAGAAAGAAGCAAGTTATTCTCTTCCATTGTCCGGAGGCTGCTGACTTGGCTTGTGAAATCGCTTCTAAGTCTGACCTCATTCATCTTCAATCCATCCAATGGAGGTAGTCTTTCTCCATTTTGCCCATTTATCCGGAAATCTGCCTTCTTGCTCTTGAATAATAAAGTTATAAGCTTGCAATCTTTTATTTTCTTTTTTTTTTTTTGGTAATTTACTTGGTTTCTGCGGCTTTCCCCCTTGGTCTACTTATGTCTTGTACTGGTATTGATCACTATGTCGTTGTTCTGATATCTTGATTAGTTTAATTGAAATGATGCTGAAATATAGCTGTCTGTTGTACTCGATGAAGGGAAATTATGGAATACAGGGTAAATGGTAGACTATGTTTTCAATCTTCAGTTTTCTTTTTATTTTGGAGGTAATCTTTCCCCATTTTGCCCATTTATTCGGAAATCTGCCTTCTTGTTCTTGAATAATAAAGTTATAAGCTTGCAATCTTTTATTATTATAATTTTTTTTTTGGTAATTTACTTTGAGTTTGTTGGTTTCTGCGGCTTTCCCCCTTGGTCTACTTATGTCTTGAACTGGTATTGATCACTGTGTCGTTCTTCTGATATCTTGATTTTATCTTCAGCCAGTTTCTTGATTAGTTTAATTGAAATGATGCTGAAATATAGCTGTTTGCTGTACAATAAAGGAAAATTATGGAGTTTCTTGATTAGTTTAATTGAAATGATGCTGAAATATAGCTGTTTGTTGTACCATGAATGAAAATTATGGAACACAGGGTAAATGGTAGATTATTTTTTCAATCTTCCGTTTTCTTTTTATATTTTGGTAATTTTCTTTGAGTTCTGCTGGAGCTTTGTCCAAGTCTTGAAGTGGGTATGGATCACTATAATGTTCTGATATGTTGATTTTGCCATTAGCCATAGCTGTCTGGTATATAGTCAATGAAGTAAATCTAATCTCTAATGTGTTTTACATGCTGATCAGGAATTTTGATGACGGTTTCCCAAATCTCTATATAAATGCTGCACAGGACATCCGAGGCCAACATGTGGCTTTTTTGGCTTCATTTAGTTCTCCTAAAGTCATATTTGAGCAGATATCTGTCATATTTGCACTTCCTCGATTGTTTGTTGCTTCATTTACTTTGGTGTTACCTTTCTTTCCTACTGGATCTTTTGAGCGAATGGAAGAGGAAGGTGATGTTGCTACAGCATTTACAATGGCAAGAATTTTGTCAAATATTCCTGTATCTAGAGGTGGTCCAACCAGCTTGGTCATCTATGACATTCATGCCTTGCAGGTTAATATCTATACTTGTATATGACATTCATGTGTTGCTGGTTAATATCATTTTTTAGTATAGTTGTATTTGTATATGTCATTTATGCTTTGCTGGCTACATAAAATGAATAATATATCAGCAATAAGAAAGTATGAACTAAATATTAGATTAGATTCACCCGTATAAAGGAAAGTTTCATATCTTACTTTCCTGTTCAGACATCTCATTTTTTGATGACTAGACAAACACCACCTTATAGAGGCCGGTTTGGTAACGATTCGTTTTCACATTTGTTTTCTAGCAAGACAAACGGATTCTTAGAGTCATTCTCTCCTTTCTCACTTAACTATTGCTCAATTAGCTTAATTTGGTGTTTGATAATTTTGTTGTTATCCAGGAAAGATTCTACTTCGGAGATCATGTCCTACCTTTTTTTGAAACTGGAATTCCTCTGTTGAAAAAGCGTCTCCAACAATTGCCCAATACTGAGAAGGTTTCTTGCTTGTTATATGTTTACTTAAACTTCACTCTCATCCAAAGTTCTTTTCTGTTAAATTATTGTTTACATCAAACTAGCTTATATCACGTGTATCCACGTCATGTCAGTATTACAGTCGTCTATATTAGTGTAGATATATAGATTAGCTTCAAACTATTAACAAAGGAATGCTATTAACTGTAGATTGTCGTTGCATTTCCTGATGATGGAGCATGGAAGAGATTCCACAAGCTACTAGACGACTTCCCAACGGTTGTTGTCAATTTCCCACATATCTACTAAATACACATTCATGTATATGACTTTCTTTACTAAATCCACATTCTTGTTTGTGATTGTCAGGTGGTATGCAATAAGGTGAGAGAGGAAGACAAGAGGATAGTTAGGATCAAAGAGGGTAACCCTGAAGGTTGCCATGTTGTCATTGTTGATGACTTGGTCCAATCAGGTGGAACCTTAATCGAATGTCAGGTTAGTTCATCTACATTGTGTTTTTTCTTATCTATCTGTTTCTGAATTTTCTTGACAAACTAAATGTGTTCTTTGCAGAAAGTTTTAGCTGAACATGGCGCGACAAAGGTCAGTGCCTATGTAACACACGGAGTTTTCCCAAATAGATCATACGAACGGTTTATGCACAAAGATGGTAAATAAGTTTTTACAGAAAGCCTTTGTTCCTTCTTCTGCTTTTATCTTCCTCTCAAGTTTTGATCACTTTGTACAGGCTATGAGAAGGCGTTTACACATTTCTGGATCACTGATTCGTGCCCTCTTAGCGCGAAAGCCGTTGAAAACCATGCTCCTTTTGATGTTATCAGTCTTGCTGGTTCCATTGCAGATGCACTCCAAATATGAATGTGTTTTGTGTAACATTAGTGTTGACTTGATTTGACTTTCAGAGAATTTTGGCCCTCTGTCAATAATCCAATCATGAAACAATTGCTAGTTTGCTGTATTCTTCCATGATGCACTTCAATTTGAATGTCTGAAAATTTTCATGTAGAAGATTGTGGATTTAGTAGCTATATGGTGATTAACAGAACAACCATGGGGAAGCTGTATCTTTGTCTCTATTCCTAAGATTAAATAATGTTATCCATGAAAAGCTGAATGACACGTGGCATAATCAGGATACAATAGCATGGGCCAACTCAGTTGATCAACCACCCTTCATCTTTATTCTCTACCCACAACCAAATCGACACTTTGATATCATCGATTGGAGGGTTTATTCCTTCACCTTCTTCCAAAACCTAAATTCTTCGCTCACTGAAGCTTCACTTCTTCCGATTTCATCCTCAATTGATTTCCGGATCAGGTACTAGCTCGTACTGTCCATGGTTGCGTATTTGGACTTATGCTATCACTATCTTTTTGTCTTTCAATTTTGATGAAGTTCGACGATAGTTAGTACTTTGTTGACGAGCTTCTTGTTAATGGTGATTATAAGTTGATCAGAGATAGTTTAGTGTCGAATTGGTTGCTAATTATGTCGTCAATTTCAAAATTAGCTTACTGGACTCAATTATGACGATTACTATCCACGCTGCTTCAACTTCGGTTTCGACAGCAGCAGCTGATGCTAAGGCCACCACAATGGCTCCTCTTTGTCGTTCTCATTTGCGCTCAAAGGTTTCTTTTGCTGTTTCCTCAAAGCCCAAGATTTCATTTTTCTCCAAGGTTAGTCTCTGTATCATCAATCTGAAATTTTGAATGGTTTTATTGTGCTTCAACATCTAAAATCTGGGATTGTGTGACTTGTGGCTACTGTGTTGTGAGTTAATATTATAAGCATTCTTGATTTCATTCTTTCAACAGATTGACTCTTACTGTTAAATTCAGGCTGCAATGTTCAAAGACTAAGCAATAGTATAAAATTATAATAGAATGTTTTGATGGATAGTATAGTATCCCTTGAATTAAGATTACAAACAGGCAAATCACTGAATAATACAGGCATTCTTGATTCTTCTTTGCATTATGTTTGTATTTTACCGATAATGACTACTTACATTAGTGGCATTGATGTATATATTTCTTTTTCACTGATATGCCACCCTAGGGTAGCCTTGGTTTGAGGCGCAATGTGACAGCGAAGGATAGGTTGAGCAAGGTTGTTGTAAATGCTTCCTCAGATGATAGAGCACCTGTCGAAGAGACCAAAGATAATGATCAAGATGGCAATGCCTCTCCTCCGGTCTTGGCTTCTAAGGAATCAATATCTGAGTTTATCTCTCAAGTGAGCAATCTTGTGAAGTAAGCCTATTTGTATTTTGATCTGCATTTCAACTTCCTAAAAAATAATTATTGTGAAAATTCATGATCAATTTTTCTATTTAGGCTGGTGGATTCTAGAGACATTGTGGAGCTGCAAATGAAACAACTAGACTGTGAGCTTATAATTCGTAAAAAGGAGGCCATTGAGCCGACATTACCTCTTGCTCCTGTGGCTACTGTATCGGCTGGTGTACCATACATGATACCACAAGCGGCTACACCTGTACCCATACCATCACCGGCTCCTCCACCGGGTCCTGCTCCACCGGCTCCCAAACCAGCTGAGTCATCAGTTCCGGCTCTTAAGAGCCCTATGGCTGGTACATTCTATCGTAGCCCAGCTCCCGGTGCTCCTCCATTTGTAAAGGTGATTCTTACTAGTTAGCCATTGTTTTCTTCATTTAATGTGTTGCATTCTTATCAATGTCTTTCAGATTTTTTTGGCCTATCTATTGTCAAAATCTGCCCTTCTTTCCTGCAGGTCGGTGACAAAGTGCAGAAAGGCCAGGTAGTGTGTATTGTTGAAGCCATGAAACTGATGAATGAGATTGAAGTAAGTTCTGTCTTTCTGGTTCAATTGTATAATTATCTGAAGATTTATGAAATCTTAAGTCGGAACAAGTGAAGTTCAAGCTAATCTTTTGACATCAACTAAAAATGCATCTTCAATAAGATCTTCTGTCATAGTTTTATGACCGAACAAATCACTTACCTCTAGTTTGGATTCATTCTATGTAGTTTCAAGTGAGTGTAGTAGTTTTTGATAATTTTGAGATACCCTATACAAATTGGGAAAAAGGAAATAAATTTTTATATTGAGTATGAGAAAACACCCTTAAATTGATTGTATGCATATCTTGTTATTCCTCTGTAATAGATTGGCATTTTGCCCTCATTGAAACTGAGATCAACTAAAAATGAACCTTCAGTCAAATCTTCTGTCATAGTTGTTTTTTACAGAACAAATCACTCAAATTGATTGTATGAATATCTTATTATTGTTTTCTGTCATAGATACACCAAAGCTTAGTACTGAACAAGTTAAGTTGGAACTTATCTTTTTCTTGTTGCTATGTGCTTTTATCTACAGGCGGATCAATCAGGGACAGTAACTGAAATTCTTGCAGAAGATACAAAGCCCGTAAGCGTTGATACGGTATGTTTTGTTATCAAACTTGACAACCTACATCATATTACCATTGTTATACTTCAAATTTCATTTCTAGTGACACTTGATGTTTATTTTGCAGCCACTTCTTGTGATACAACCTTAGAACTGTGCAACTACTCAACCAATTCAAGTTTGTTTTAGCAATTGTAATTTGTAAGAAACTCAAGTACCATTGTTGTTGTTATGTACGCGTACTAGGTTTACGAGTTTGTATACATTACTGGAGAATCAACCGGCAAAGTATACATAGAGCATGAGTGAATGACATTTGAGAAAAAAGGCATGTTATTTTTTGCTTTCTTTTGTATCTTAAGTTCAGTTAATTAAACTTTGCATTTTGTTGAATACTTTGAATAAAAAAATAAGATTATTTATTAGTTATTATTAATTGTCAAACGAGTACAGAGACACCATACTTAATTTCCCTTATTTTTTACAGAAGTAATCAAACTTTATTTATGATCATTAAGCCAAATCAAAGTAAGATTGTACATGTTAGGTGAACTTGCACAAACGAATACGTGGTTATATTATTATATAGATGAATCAAATTATAAACTTATACTTTTTTTTGGTAATTATTATACTAATACTTCAACTAGACATTTAAAAATGTTAGATATAGTTGTTGGCTCCTACCTTGTAAGGAGTTTCAATGTCATTATCCATTAAAATTATTGATGTATTAATCAATTATTAGCTTAATTAGGTGATTCTTGGTAGCTCATATGCACGACCTGCATAAACAACTCGCTAATCTCTTAAGATTAAGCTACACATAAACATATCATAAGCCATGAAATGAAATGAAATGAAATTCAATCAGAATATAAGCAATTTGCACCTTATGTCGTCATTAAAATTATGTTATTTTGGGGCAATTTTGATAACTAAGCCTTTTTGAAAAACTATAGCAGTAACTAGGTTTTTTAATGTTTCAATTAATTAAATATATCCAAACCTTTGTATTTATTCTCAAACTCTACGTCCTCTTCACTCAAGGGTACATTTACTAAACACAAAACTAGAAAAAGTCTAGTAAACTAAATTGTTTCTATTATTTTGGTTTATTACTTTGCATTTGTTGTTTTAAAAAATAACCCTTATTTAATATTTCATTAAAATTATATCAAATATTTTATAAAAAAAACCCAAAATCTGGTCTTGTTATGAAGTCTTTATATATATATATATATATATATATATATATATATATATATATATATATATATATATATATATATATATATATATATATATATATATATATATACACGTCATCTTATATTGATAGTAATAAATATGACTTGAGTTTTAAGGTTATTTGGCTCTAAATTGACATCTTAACAAAGAAAAAAGTTAATATGAAACAAAGTTGAGGCTGACAATGCAATATAATTAGCCGAATTAATTATTTAATCATGCTTTGTTAGTTATCTAATTATCTGAACTTGTAAGCCATCGTAAAATCATTTTTTCATACTTAAAAAATGTAAATAATACTTTTATAATATGTTTTCAATATTGGCTGCAAATCATCATTGATTTGCATTACGCCAAACCATACTGAAACACCCAGAAATATTAAATAATCTATATTTAATTATAATTAAGCAGAAAGAGTCAGGAATCTTCATATATATATATATGCATGAACAAAGAAATACTGTATGAGGATTGAGATTAAGCTGCAAAGTATGGGGGAAACAGCAAAAGGTCAACCACTGATTTGCTGGGAAGATCTATCAATTCCATCTGTAAGGCATGATTTGAATTTGTTATGATATTGATGAGATTTTAGGGTTTGATTATGGAGTTTAAGGTTGACATTTATGTTTTATAGTTTCAGGTGATTGTCGTTGACGCTAACATGGGATGCACGAGATGTAAAGAGAGAGTCTATAGACTCATGAGGAAGATAACTGGTAAGAAGGTAGAATGAATGTTTTGGAGATTTTGATCGAAATGAAAGATTGTTTTTGATTTATTGTTGTTTGTGTGTTGTGAAGGAGTAAAGGAGTTCATTGTTGATGCAGCAAGAAATCAAGTGATTATTAAGAGTAGATTTCAGATTGCTGTTGATAGATCCATCAATGAAGCTCTATGTGTTAGAGCATGATGTTGAGATTATTTGATTGTAAGCTTGATTCTTTTATGTAAGTTGAATTGTAATATTACAACTTTTTATAGATATTGGGCTTGTTCGACGTAGGTTTTTCGGTAGATTTTCATCGGGTTTTGCTTTTTTTAAAAAACTATACGGTGGTTTTCATTAGTTTTAGCTTTTGGAGAGTTTTTTAGGTAGACAAAATTTTTACAATTTTACCCATCTTTTACATCTTTAATAATTTGTACATTTTTTTTTTTTTGGTAAATCTTATGTTATTTGTTAGATTTTTAGAATTTAAAAGCTATTTGAAAATCTACCAACAAAGGTATACCTACTTAAAAAAATCTCAATTCACCGACATGCCTAGCAAATTTGGTTATCTTTGAATTTGTTTATTTTATATAGTCTTCCTACTATTCTATTTTAAATTCTTAACTTTTAGATGTATTTACTCCATAATATTTCTCATTATAATTTGTTTTATTGATATCAAAATATTAATTATGATAATAAAAATAATCAGTAAAAATTTTACAAACGTGCTACATATAATACTAAACTACTTTGCAATCTTTCATCTTTTATGTCTCAAGAAGGAACGTATATGCACAATGCTCAAATTCAAAAGGACCAACAAAACTTACAAAGCGTCGGCGCCTATTATAAGTGCTGACGGATGACGTCAACACCTTCTTTTTTTTTTTTTCAATACGTGGGCCGGGTCCTCAAGCTACGCCCAAAATTATACATGCAATTTTTTTATATATTTTTCTTTGTAAGAAGAAATATGCTTTACTAAAATTTCTATCTAATTTAGACGCCAACGTCCATTAAACACTAATGAATTATGATTCATTTTTACGCTAGTAAAACAATATTAATATCATATTGCTTTTAAGCTTTGGAATTTACATGGTGGCACAAGTTTTATGGAATTAGGTGGGGACCACAAAGTGAGATCCATTAAAACATGGGCCATTAATATGGGCCGGCCCATATATTTGGTAGCCCGTACTATAAAAATAAAAAAAGAAAAGAAAAGGCCCAATAAAACTTGATAACGGACAAACAGGGTTAAAGGCTATTACACGCGCGAACTACTCGGGTTCAATTCGGGAAAAACTCGGTTCATTTCAGTAAAATTGACTGAATAAAACGTGTATAATACATTTGGTTCGGATAACGCTTCCTACTTTGACAGCTATACGGCATGAACGCACGGTATTGCGTGTTAACCTGGGGATTTACAATACATTAATCAGTGTGCTTATTGGAATATACGCAGTTAATTAACCTTGATTAAATTTATGAATTAAGTACAAAATTATTGGCGTCGAGATTGTGTGCAAATCCCCATCAAGATTCTTTTGTCACGTATCTATCCTCGGCTTGTACTATCAATATCTTTATATAATGGCATATTAGTGTGCATTCTACGTATTGCATAGTATAAATTAACGTGCATGCGTACGTAACGTAAGTACACGTCTATATTCTACACGTATCATCATTTTCCCAATGTAACACACAAATACGTTGGGGCTCTTCACTTAGGAATGTAATACGAAGCGAACGAGCTGAGTATTGGCATGCTCAAGCTTGACTCGTTTATAAACGAGTTCGAGCTGAACCTAAAATTTATACGAGATTTAAAATGTGTTTAAGCTTGATTCTTTTAGAAAGTGAATGAAGTCGAGCCGAGCCCGAGTAGCTTGACTAAAATAATGCTATTATAGTGTTGTTTTATCCAAACGAGCCGAGTATTGACATGTTCAAGTTCGACTCGTTTATAAACACGAGTCAAGGCCGAACCGAGCCGAGCCTAAAATTTATACGAGCTTTAAAATGTGTTCAAACTTGGCTCGTTTAGAAAGTGAAGGAGCTCAAATCGAATTTTTAACGAGTCAAACCCGAACCGAGACCGAGTAACTTGTCTCATATTACAAGTCTATCTTCGCCTCCTTTATGTACATTCGTAGATACTAGATACACATAATGAAACGAGATTGCTATTCGTACCACCTGAAACATGCTATTCATACCTGACTACGCGTACGCATGCGTAGCCGTAGCAACAAGCTCATTTCGTTCAAAAATAAAGAAATATGACTACAACTACGCTTTACGGAAGCGTAATCATACTACGCATACGTCATGCGTAGTCGTAGAGCGTATGTATAGTAGTCATAACATACATTTGGTTTGAATTTTTTTTCCTTTTTCTAACGCCTACGCATTGCGTAAAAATAGAACATGTACATATAACATGACTAAGTGTTACGAATAGAAGGAACCATAACGAAAGCTGAGTATGGTAGCGAAGAGCATACGTGTGGGATAAGGGAAACATCTAGAAGAAGACAAATGCACAGCATGGCGTTTCATCTTTGGAACTTGCGCTTTCGATTGAGTTGGAGACAGCTCATTATTCTTTTTTATTTTCTTTTATTTTTAATCTTTGTTTTTGTCTCAAATGTTCTTGGGATTGGAACAAAGTGATGATCTATAGCCGCAGGACCAAATGAACCCAAATACTTCTTTTTCTTTTATTTTACAACCACACGCACAATCACGTCACACGTTTCCCACAACGCCTATTTATACAAAAATATTAAATAAAATATTCAAACTTTAATTTTTTTTTAAATGAAAATTATGCAATATATAAACTGAAGTTGATAAGATGACAAATTTTGTCCTATATAAATAGTTATCATGAAATACTTACTCCATATTACATTTTTTGAATAATATATTATGAAAAAAATCTGACTTTATCTAGTTACATATTCAAATCATTTCATACCTTTCTCGACTAATAGAATTTGCCAAATTTTTATATATTGTCAAAGTACGATACGGACGGAGTCGTGCATACAAGCGCACGTGCGTATTAGGTACAAGCCCAACACATAAATCCGGCGAGGTTCCATCCTAAAGTCAATTGGCTATAGGAAGAGTAATCCACCAATCTTATATATTAGGCTCGGACGGAGTGTCCCCACCTTTCGATGTGGGATCTTATTATCTCCAACACGCCCCCACAAGTGCAACTAGAGGATATAGACCGAGTTGCACTTGTCCACAGGTTAGGATCGCAAGCCTAATTGAGGCTAACCGCCGAACTGATACCATGTCAAAGTCCGATACTGACGGACCGGTAGAGCAGGGATCGTGTACATACGAGCGCACATGTGGATTAGGCCCAAGCCCAACACATAAACTCGACGAGATTCCATCCTAAAACCAATTATTATCTCCAACATATATTATAATAAAATATTTAACCTTTTTTTTATTATCTCATATACAAAAACTATTTATGCTTAATATTTTACTACCACAAGTTCTCACTTTATAATTAAGCATTTAACAAATAATAAAATTTTATGAAACTTATAATAAGAGTGTTTAATATTTTTCTAAAAACCAATTTTACGAATTAAAACTCCTTTATTTATTTTATAAAAGGAGAAAATTACTCGCTTCGATCAAATGTACGATCATTATTTTTACAATTAATAATAAAATATAAATATAAACTAATAAAAATATTTATACTTACACTAAAAGAATGTGATTTTTTTGTATATTTGATTAAATTTAGACTATAAATATATTATGTAGTTAATAATAAGTAAATAAATGAAGTGGGGCTATGTGTAAGATTAATAAAAGATGGAATCTTGCCAATATTCTGACAACTTACACCAAACTTTATTCCTTTCTTGGTAAGATAAGTCTTTCCTTTCATTTATTTATTCCAAAATAAATTATTTTTAAAATAACAAAAAAAAGTTTGAATAGGAGGGCAAATAAGCAATACACTTTCAAATTCGAATTTCACTTTCCGCTCAATTCCACAACTAGCTTTTATTAATAGTTATTGTATTCATAAATACTTTATAAATGTTTGGTAAACCAATACTAATCATTAAATGAATGATGGTGGTTGATGTCCGTTCCGGCTCTGAGCCGGTGTAATCTGTTCTCATAAATAGTTCAGTTGGTAAGGAGGATATATATTGAGCTTCGTTTGGTCTAGAGTTCTAGGCCTCCTTCTTAACATTTTTTTTATTACACTGTATATACTTTTAAATTGTGGGAAAATATTTTATTATAACGTAATTGGAATGAGCCTCCAAATATATTGAGTCGGTCATGGTTGATGTTTTTGCATTATACAAAATTGAGTTATTTTTGGGGAGTGATTTTTATGACATAAATGTATTTGAAATCTATGTAAAAATTGTTTATGGTTTGATCGGTAGAAGGGGAAGATTATTTCGATGAAGATGAAATTTAATCTATTTGAATTATTGATTATAAAAGAAGCTCGAAATTTTGTTTATTTGAATTATTGGTTATAAAAAGAAAAATTACGTCTTCATCCTAATGAGCTAAACACGGTCTTAATTCGACATAAAAAATATTTTTTTACAAACTAATTTATTTCAATTATCTGATTTTTTAGATTGAGAACGTAAAGTTCAACTTTTTGTTGACTGTAATTTAAAATGGATTGTCAACAATTGTTAACGATATAATTGTGTAAATTTTTCGCAATTTTATATTGAAAAAAAATATTTTTATTATTAATGGTTGAAATCAAATTTAAAAGGACAATTTTGGTAAGTAGGCCTTTTTGAATAACTATAATAGTAACTAGGCTTTTTAATGTTTTAATTAAGTAAATATACCCCAACCTTTTGTATTTATTCTCAAATTCTACACACTCTTTTAATGTTTCAATTAAGTAAATATACCTAACCTTTTGTATTTATTCTCAAACTCTACACACTCTTCTCTCAAGAGGTACATTTACTAAACACAAAACTAAAAAAAATCTAATAAACTAAATTGTTTAAAAAAAAAAATTCATAGATTCAGTGCATATCCTCTCAATTTTTTCCCATTACAATATTCTATACAATAAATGAAACCACAGAGAAATATGAAATATAGCTTTAGTTATTGGATACAAAGGCAATGTGTTAAAAATATATTATAATCAATTATAAGACTAAATTAATGTAAAATCAAATTTATGAGCAAACGTGAGAAATTATATTATTTATTTTGATATATACATGCAAAATTAACAAATTACATATTACTCCTCAATACATTTTTACATTCACCATTATTGACCACTTACCCTATACAAAAAACCCACTTAAAATAATAATTTCTCGCATTTCATCATTGTACTAGGTTTCTTTTTTTAAAATTTAATAATCTACTGGGTCCCACTCATTCAAATGAAAAAATCCACACACGTGTGAGAGTCAACCCCACACGAACACCACCAACTCATCGTTGACTCTTGTAGAAGAAGTCAACGCCCAAGCTCATTCCAAAGCGCCGAGCAAGTTCTCCTAGCGAACCCGACCCGCCGGTTCTCTAAATCATAAACCACCTCGAACCCTTGTTGCTGATAATTCCCAAACGTCATCCCGGGCCCACCCTCCGATTCATCACCACCGTCCATCATCATCATACATCCTACTTTAAGTTTCCTCCCTTTCTTCTTCTCATCTCCACCGTCCAAAAACTCGTAAAAGTAATTTCTGGTGGGGAGAGTCATACTTGAATTCCCCACGAAATGTAACACCATACTCGGCACATTCGAACCGGACCGGTCCAGGTAATAACACGGAGTTAGCCCGGTTCGTCCTTCGGTATCTTCAGCGCGTTTGTAAACCCGGCTTAATGTCCGGTCTAGCTCATTAGCCACCGCGTTGTAGATAGTTGTTGGAAGCATTGTAAACGTGGTCCCGCTATCCACGACCACTCCTCCGTTCCCATGCCGGTCGACCCGTTTTAGTGTATCCGGAGCTGGAATCCGGGTCGGGCCAACGGATATAGCTTCCAACCCGACTAAATAGAAATACGGGTGCTTCGGGTTTTTTAACATAGGAGTATAGTTATAGATGATTTTGACCTTTGAAGACCCTGCATCAACTTTCCTCTGTTTCTTCTCACTGGAGCTCCGACCGAGAATCAACGGGCTTGGTTGTCGGACTCGGGTCGAATCAAACGAGTGAGAAACTAAACAGTAAGAGAATTGATTTCCTAATTGAGGAGAGAGATTCGCAAGCTGATTAGGAAACGAGAGGAAACCTCGACCAAATCCTGCAACTCCGATGGGTTCTCCGAGAGCAGAGTTGGCACACCCGAATGTGAAATTTGGAAGAGTAAGCGGGTTACCCGAATCCGGACCCATTTTCAGAGTTTCTCTATGAAGATTCGCAACAAGACTGCCGTCTCCATAGGCATAGTAGAAAGCAGGGCAGTGGAAATTTTTACAATCGGAAATTTCAATTTCTTCGAGAGGACACTTAGCCATGGCGCAGAGGTCGGAGGAAGGGAGAGAAGAGTGAGCAGCGGAGCAAGCACGTGACTTGCACGTGAGGCGGGAGGATGAAGAGACGTTGAGAGGCGGCGGTGAAGGAGACGGAGTTTTGCCTTCACAGAGAATACACTCAAACGGTGAACAGGGGAACCAGACGAGGTCGGAGCCTGTATCCATGTAAAGAGAAATGGTTTGAGCTCCGAGGGAGAATGAGAGCGTGTAGTCACTTCCTGGCGAAAGTGGGAGGGAGACTTGCCGGCGATGATGGTGGCGGGAAGCAGAACGGACGGCGGTGGATTTGAGGAGGTGGTGGTGAGAAGTGTATTGAGTTTTGGAGAGAGAATGAGTTAGTGGAAGCATAAGAGATGATGAAGAATAGAAATGGGTTGTGAGAATGAAGGAGAGAAAGAAGAGACGAGAATTCAAATTGGAAGCCATGGATGAGTTCTTGGAAGAACAGAGGTTGCTCTGTTTTGGTTGAAAGGTGAGAGAAATAAGAGAGGGGAGAAGAAGGGTTTTAAAATGGTGAATGGAAGTTTCCGGTGGACCTAAAGGATGTGGGACCCATTTACCTTTTGAGTGGAGTGCCAACGTGGCGGGTTCGGCACAATATTAATTTGCTACAGAAAATAACGTTCGATATACGATAAGGTAATCTCCAGAGAGAAAAATGTTAACTACTCTACAAAGTTTTGTAATGGGTTTGATTTTATGTTACTAGCGTACACATTTCGTTACCTTTTTCATCTTTACGGCTAAACTTGGACCAACGCATACTCGGAGTCTCAGATCGAGTCCGAAATCTGAGCCTAAGGTTTGGCCTAAGCCGATCTTCTAGCAAGGTGGGCATATCCCTAAAAAAAAAAGAAATATCATATAAAAAATCAAAGTACCACAATAAATATCGACACTTAAACCTTACATTGAGATCTCAGGTTCACTGTACCGATCCGACTTTGTCAAGGTTTGGCCTAAGCCGATCTTTGAGGGAGGAGGAGGAGAAAATGAAAAATGTATATAAAAAAAGGGAAGAGGAGTGGACCGGGTGAACCGGTCCAGTACCCACCGGTTTGGTGGGTTTGGGTTGGTGAAATTTGGAGGTGTGTGGATAAACATTGGTGGGAGTTTGATTGGTATTTGTCAGAATAAAACAACCACAGACAGGATAAACTCTTCCATTGCTTTTGTTTTTTTAGGCAACAATGTCACTAGATTTAAAAAAAAAAAAAAACATTTTATGTAACTTTGTTGTGGTTAGAGAAATTGAAATTTGTGATTAGGGAGATCAACAAACTATTTGTAACCCTTTTATTTTTTATAAACAAAAATAATAGTTATAATATAAAAATTAAAACTTAAATGAAGGGTTTGTACAAATAATTTTTTAAAATTATTTATTAAAATAAAATCATAGCAAGATATTTTAAAAATAATGATAGAAATAATCAATTTAACATGATTAAGTATAGACATTATGTAAATGTATTTTTTTATTAAAAATTGTAATAAAATGGGATCATATGGATATAATATTATTGATACAGGCTTACTATTCGGGCAGACTCGCGGCTTCATAGAGGCGGAGTCCGTCCGCACGAAGAAGGACGCGGACTTCTGAGGTAAGACTTTGCCACAGGTCTTAGGGCCGAGTTCCCCCAATGGCAGATGGTGTTACAAGCATGTGAAACCAAGTTTGATTTCCCTTCTCCCGACCATATACCACCATTGATGGGGTAGAGATCTAGTGTGGCTGGTCCAGGGTAGCAACAAAGGTGGATAGGCGCAAGGCATCCCCTGGTTGTTGGCTGACGATATAAAGGACGGAAGGTCCGCCGGCGACTATAGTCTCGTCGTTTGTTGTTCGAGAAGGGGAGATCCACTTATCTTGTTGCTGGTTCGATCAGGGTCTCGAAGGGAGGAAGAGAAGACGTGACCCTTACCTGTTGCGCTGGAAGGAGAAGGCAACTCGGCCATTGTTGCGCTGCGCCACAAGAAGTTTGCGAAGAGGTTGTGGAGAAGGCTGTCGGTGGTTGCTGTGGGCCTTGCGCATGCCCCTTGCGCGCGCGCCTTGCGAGTGCGCGAGGCCCATGCGCACTCGCAAGGCGCCTCTGCTGGCCCCTTTGTCGGTGTCCCGGGTAAGAAATGTCTTAATAAATGTCAACACTATAGTCTATGGAATTTTCAAGGTCACCAAATGTCAAATAAAAATCAATTAAAACAAACGGATATAAACCGATTTTTTAAAATTATATCACTTTATCTATACAGCGATCGGTTAAAACTGAATCGGTGAACTTGATTTAATACAAATTATTATTGTTAGGTTGAAAATCAATCATCAAACTTTAATGAACCATACTTAATATCTATAGTTTACAATTGGTTACAACAAAAGAAAGGTCAAAAAATGAAGCTAGCTAAGGACCCAATAGTTAGGTACATATTATATATGTCATTCATGCTTATCCAACTTTGATATTTTATTTTACATTGTCTTGTCTCCCATATCATTATCTTAATAACATGCCTAAACATATAATAAATGTCCCAAATTTGTTATGTTGACCCTCTAAATTGTTTAATTGCACCGATCCTCATCAAGTTAGTAAAATTGTCATACATATCCTTTCCTCCATCAACTTTTAATTTAGTAATAAATTTTTATTTTTTTTTTGAAAATGGAAAGCGGTCAGGGTGGTCTATGTCCCGGAGGTAGTCCATCCTAAAGCATCATTGCGGATGAGAACATGAGTTCGGGATCGTCAGAAAAGGGTGTGTTGGGGTTCGAAATTCTCAGGTGCGTCAATATGTCAGCAACACAATTGATTTTTCTGAACACATGTCTGATCTAGATTTCCTCAAAGAAGCGAAGATCCAGTCAGGAATTGAATACGATTATTTAGGAGTGTGAAGTTCATTCACCTTTATCTCATTATTATTTTTTTTTTATTTTTCCTTCATTCTATAATTTACTAAAAGTGTAAATTATAATTTAAAATAACACAAAAGATGAATATTAAACTATCATTAAAGTCGGATAAAATCTTTTCTCTTTAGATACTTCTCTCAACGTATTTTTTTATTCCGTCATCATAACATAGAGTTTTAAAATTTAGATACAGATGTTCTTAGATTTGGCATTGATTAGAGTGTTACCACACATTTATAAAATTACAATATATTATATTTTGACTGATTCGACCTACATAAACCGATTTATTCAATACCCAAAACGTATCGTGTGATTCACAAACATGTGATATGAACCCGAAAAATATCAAATTCGATCTTTATCTCAACTTTTATCCTAGGTGAAAAACAAAGGTGGACATCCTCTATTAAAGTCGTCAACTAAAGTTTTCGGGTCGAAATATAACTACTAGTATAGTCCAATGTACTCATAGAGGATCTCCAAGCTTTGTAAAAGTCTAGTGAGCTAATGCTTGTACCTTATGCATATTCCAATTCTTGGAAATTGATGTGAATGTGGTCCATTTTGCACCACAACCAAGTTTTTAGGGCTCATTGGTACTATTTCAATTATTTTATGTGCACAAATTCAATTATCAACCAAACAATATGGACTTATAGTGTTTTAGTAATGCCATTTCCCCTCCCTCTGAAATCCAAAATATTTAGGGCTAAACAAGTCTGAACAAGTTCGGTTCGGTTTAGGTAAATCGAACCGAACCAAATCGAGTATTTCGGTTCAGACCAAACCTAAACCGACAATTTAGGTTAAGTCTTCGGTCCGTATTTTTTATACTTTTGGTTTCGGTCCAAACCAAAAAAACCGATAATAAATCGAAAATCAAATTTCATATAATAAACAAATAAAACCTGCTTTTGAGTATAACACTACTTGATGCTTAAATGGGATTGTTATTTTTCTAGGTTTAACTCTTTACTAAAATTATTATATAATTGAAAGTTCCATGTTATTGTTATTTTATCGAGATTTGTTAGTTTTATTTTTTAGATTCATTTAGGCTCAAAACCTAAACCGAACCGAAACCGATGTAATCCGTTCGGTTAAAGGTTCGCATATTTCAAGTTTTCGGTTTTCGGTCCAAACCCAAACTACTTTATAGGTTCGATTTTCGGTCCAAATTTTTTGAAAAAATCGATTTCCTGTTCGATTTTTAGCAGTTCGGTTTGATTTTGTACCTATGCTCAGCCCTATTGTTTACTATGATTTTTTTTAAATATAGAATATTATAAGAATAACACTTATTATAAATGTGATTATGTGTCAATTTTTCAAAATTTATAAAATTATGTGTCACACATTATGAAACCAACCATCCACATATGTTCACAAATAGACAAACAAAAATTAGAGGTACTTGAGGTTGAGTTAAAGAATGAATGTTGCATTTGAATTGTGTGGTGCATATAAGCATATACCAAGATACTCTATTTCTGGATTTATATGGGGGACAGCTGGCACATCTATATCTTTCAAACCAATTATAATTTACCAAAAAACAAAATACAAATACGACAATATTATTGGCTGTCATTGAAAGGAGGAGACCTAAATTTCAACACGTTGTCAAGTTTCTGCTGACGTGGCTCCGTCAGACCTTGTCCACCTGTCCTTTTTAAATACAAATAATGACATTTTTTTTGTGTTATTATGGGTTATTGATATTCGTACCACATTGAACATGTTATTTATATCGCTTGTACGATTACGCGTTGCGTAGTCGTAGTTAGCGTTTTTTTTCTTAAATTTGAGCGCTGACGCTCAAACCCTATTTTTTTTCAACACTGTTTTTACACTTACATCGAAAAATACCGGAATTTTAACAAGATTTACGATTTGAGCGCAGACGCCAGGAGCCGGCGCTCAAATAAATAATTTTTTTTAAAAAAAAGCGCTTACCTCTACGCATGCTAGACGGGTAGCTCAGATTGATCTTAACGCTACGCGTACGCGATGCGTAGGCGTAAATGTGGTACGCATAGCATGAAACTAGTAGTACGAATAGCAATATGGTGATTATGTAGGAGCTTTTAAAGAGGCCTAAATGTTTGTCCATTTATAATTTTCACACAATTAGAAAGTATTAAATTAGAGATTAAAGAGGAAATAATTTATTATTATTCTTTAAGATAAATTATGTGAGAAATAAATAAAAATAATAAAAATAAGTTATTTTTAAGAATAGCATATACGTAATTTATATTTTTTTAGAAAGTTTTGACATTAAATGATTTTTGTGGATAATTATTTTAAAAAATATATTTGAGACTAGATGTACAATTATAATGAACGGATGTAGTATTATTTTATAATTATGATCGAGACTCATTTTATATTCCTAAAGTGAATTGAAATATCGTAGAGTTTCACCTATAACTGATCGATAATATGAGGAATATTTCATATTGTTTAGAATTAATATTAAAGTACGGAATACAAACTTAGAGTTGTAACGTATAGGCGCACAATTGATAATAAAAGTAATTCATTAACCTTATATAGAAAAAGTATGTCATCGATTTCTATATGTATCAAGTTAAAGTACAGCGGACTATATACTAATATATATAGTGTATTTGTGTTAAATTCCATGACAAACTAGAAGCCGTGAGTTTTGGAATAACTATACTTTTCTACGTCATAAACATCAAGAATCAATCATGTTAAAGTTAGTAAAAAATTAAAATTACATGTATATTTTCATAGTAACAATCGGATCAAACTTTAATACAGATTCTATGATCCGAATGAGCGCCGCATGTATATCGTCTTCTCAATCAAAATCTCTTTAGGGTTTCTTTAGTCTTTTTTCCCCTAATGGCTAGAGAATGAAAAACGGTAGATCAATTTAACGTATTGAGGACCGTAACTTAATATCCTTCATATATTGTCCTAAAAGAATCTCGTTAAACATATTAGGCCAAAATATGGTGTTCACTCATTAAACTCATACAACTAATAACGTCTACGGATTTTACATAATTGAATCACTTTAGATAGATCACTAACAATTAACATATAATATAATTGTATATTATAATATGTAAGCCCAAAATTCTTATTTATTAATAATTCTTAGAGTGTGCAAATGAGTGTACATGTACATCAGGTTCAAGCTCGACATATATCTAACAAGGTTTCATTGTAAAACTAACTGATAATAAAAAGAGTAGTATACAAACTCTATAACTCTAGAAGTAACTCACCGACCTTATATACCACACAAATGAGTTATTTTTATTAACAGTGTGAGGTATATATCTTAATAGAGTTAAATTGAGATATATTATCGCTTGTTAGACCTTTTCCACTTGCCAATTTATCACAGTAAATTATAACAGTCTGACTTGTTTTTATATTGATTTTCAAGGTTGCTTATTAAATTCTACTTGAACTTCATCTCTTACCAAACACGCTCCAAACCACGTAACATCTGAATTATTATACGAGCTCTATCTAAATTAGTATTTAGAAAAAGAGCTCTTTCTCTCACCAAACGGACCCAAATTAACATATTAAAATATTAGTCAATCAATAGTGCATTGAAGATTAAAAAACAACATAAAGATTAGAAAGTTGAAATAAGAAAAGCTAGAAGAAAAGAAGACTTGATATTTCAACACCTAATAAATTTTTATAATATTTTTGTCTCACTTTTGTCCCTCAAATTGTCTTGCAATTTAACTTACCTACCAACAAAAAAGAACTTCATTTGGAGTGACATAAAATTTTAATGAGTGAATCATGATAGTTTTGCACTTATATACCCTTATATGATTATTAATTATCTTCCATCATTGGTTCATATTTGACAAACAATATTATAACACTCTATAAATATAGTATAGATCCTATGAGAACAAGTCTTATCGTGTAATCATGAGAACATGCCTTATTGTTTGATATATTATTCTTAGTTATTGTTAGTTTTGCTATGAATGTGTCATATCGTTTAATGTATTATTCGTAGTTATTGCTGGTTGAATGAATTATTCGTAGTTATTGTGGTTGAATGAATTATTCGTAGTTATTATTAATATTGATAGCTACCCTAAATCTCGACCCTTAATACTCACCATCCTACGGTCTAAGATTGTTCTCATAGGAACCGCACCCTATATATATATATATATATATATATATATATATATATATATATATATATATATATATATATATATATATATATATATATATATATAGAGTATAGATCCTATGAGAACACCCCCTAACGTGAGAACATGAGAACAGATTCATAATTATTATTAGTTTTGTTACGAATGTGTCATATCGTTTAATGTATTATTCGTAGTTATTCTTGGTTGAGTGGATTATTCGTAGTTATTGTTGGATTCCTAATTATTATTATTCGTAGTTATTATTATTTTTTATATCTACTCTAAATCTCAACCCTTAATACTCACATCCAACGGTGTACGATTGTTCTCATGTTCTCACGTTCTCACGTTAGGGGTGTTCTCATGGGAACCACACCCTATATATATATATATAATTATCCATAAAACCTACTTATTTAAAAAAAAACCACACCATTGGCTCTTATTGAAGATACATTGTAGTTTTTTTTTAATTTATCAAAGTATGTGTAAGAAGTACTTTAATTTTACATCTTTTTTAATTCTATTTTACCTTATTTTAATATGTACAAAAAATAAAAATAAAAATATATTTCCCAATAATTAATATAAAAATTATAAACATATCATTAAAATAATTAATTTCCAATAATTAATATATTAACATTTAAATTTATTTTACCTTATTTTTCAAGAATTAATATATAAAATTATAGGCGGTTAATTAAAATAAAACGGCATGAGTAACAATTTAGATTGATTTTTTAAAATAATTTTTATTTCTTTTCTTATTTAGCCCACCAACTTGTTTCATAAATTACAAACTGCATGGTAGGATTTATCCTTTGTTCATTAAGGGCCCGTTTGGTTCCAACTCCGGAAACGAAAACGGAAACGGAATGAAAACGAATTTAGTCCATATGTATATCCTTATTCATTAAATTTTAAGGAGTCATTCCTTATTTTTACATACAAAATATACTTGTCTTCCCATATTTTGTTATCCTATAGGGTATCAAAAGTAATCAAATTCAACTTCAATTACTTCAAATCACAAGGAATGATTCCAAAAATTTCCATGAACAAGGATATACGTATGGACTAGATTCGTTTCCATTCCGTTTCCGATTCCGGAGTTCAAACCAAATGGGCCCTTAAGTCTCTTAATCTATGCTCGTGAAAAATATAACATAAAAAAATACTTCAATTTATCTCTTTGAATACTATTCAAAATTGAAAGAGACGTCTTCCAAATTGGATATGGGCGAAGACTATGTACTAAATAATTATGAAATTTAGAATATATAATATTTTTTATATTAAAATGAGTTGAATATTAAAATTTTGACGTGGAAGCCATGCATATTGGTCAAGTCGTTTTCGTGGGTATATGAATGATAGAGGTTTTGCCAGCTGCTTACTCATTGGCTTCACCAAACATCACTCAAACTTTCCAAACAATGAAGTACCATCTCCAATCATTGAAACCTGGTCACTACCATTTTTTAATAAATATAAACTCCATAAATTTAGTAAAAATATATTTTTATTTTACTAATTTATTAGCAAATGTAGGGGTGGGATGTGATAATGGAGGAGATCGGAACGATCTTGAAATATTTTAGATTGAATTCCACTAGGGTTTATCTTGGTTGAGATCGGGATGAGATGAGACGGGCTCAATTCCGCTTGTAAATTAATTTATTTACTTTGTTTATATTTTACGTTTTATCCACAAAATATCCGTATATCGTACTTAAACGAAAAAAACATAACTAGGTGATAATTATATCACTAATGATTAGGGATACTATTTATACTTATTATTTAAAATTAAAATTTTATTATATACGAGACGGGCCTAGCGGGATGAAGAAGTTAAGACCCGTATCCCATTCCGGATAGTTTTTGACGGGACGAGATTTCTAATTTTGAATGAAATTTCGCCGGAATAGGGATGAGATTGATTAGACGAGACCGAAATTGAAAGGATTTGTGCCTACCCCTAAGTAAAAGTGTGTGGATAGGTGTCTACTTCATCAAGGGTCTTGATTGAGCGAGGTTTTTGAAGATTTTAAGATTTTTTTAATAACTTGAGTTATTTGGGTAGAGTTTTAAAGTTTTTTTTTAATTAAGGACTTCTAATGAAAATTTATTTAATAGAACGGATTTGTGGATAGATTATTATGGTAAATTTGTTAGAAATATAAATTAGTAGGGACATTTATTGTAAATGTGTGCTTTGACTACCCTCTAATATATAGGAGTGTCGATGGGTTGGGTTTGGGGCGGGGAGAACCCTATTTATCTTCGTACCATTTAGTATAACGCCCCCGTCCCATCCCCATGCCCGTTTGGGCATTGAGAATTGTCCCCATCCCCGTTTAGTTTTTTCCATTTTAAAATTATATGGTTTCCCCGTAAAAATCTTTATCCCTATCCCCGTTTAACTTTTAGGATTTTAAAAAAAAAACATTAACTCGGATAATAAATGTGAAATTAGATCATAAAATAGAAAATTGTTACTTTGTTTTACTATATAAATAAAAAAAACACGAGAAAAAAGAATACTTCATTTTTTTTAAATAATAAAAACTTGACAAAGTAAAGTTATACCGCATATATATCGGGTTACCAGTCGAGGATTTCTATCAGGTTACCCGTTGGGGATTCTCATCGGGTTATTCGTCGGGGATTCCCATCGGGGTTCCCCGACGGGTTTGGGTTCGAATCGGGGTGCGGGGTGAATACCCTTATCTTCATGCTCGTCTGCATCCCCAAGCGGGTAATCAAAATTTTCCCCATCCCCGTTCTCATGACGGATAATACCCGTAAATTTCGAGAAATCCTCACCCCACTTACACCCCTACTAATATACACAAAACTTTACTCCTATCAAGGCTCCATATGAAAATATTTGTACACATTTATCTTTCTAATCACGATTACATACCTAAAAAATAAACTTTGAGGGTCTCGTCCGAAACTTTTCGATAAAAAAAGAAAAAGAGAGCAACTAAACTTACAAACTGGACAAGTTCAATGGCTCCAAATACCAAATACAAGAAGAAAATTGGAAACATATTTTTCTTACTTTGTTTCAATCATATACCATTTTATTTGAAAACAAATTTTACTGTGTCAATCTTGTTTTTGTTTGTTTATGCAAGTAGAGCATAGCAGCTTAACAAGAGGCAGCAAAATGAGCTGGACCATAACAAAACAGTCTGGAGGCTGAAATTTGGACCTCATTGTACAAGGAAAATGTCAAATTTGAGGTACAAAATAAACCCTACACAAACATGAATCTTATAACAATAATATCTTCACTGGACACCAACTTAGCTAGTGTATATATTAGTACCATTTTCAGCAATGATATCATCCTAAACAGATTTGCTTGGCCTAGCATATCAACTTGGTAGGTCATATCTTATCATTTACCAACAACTTGGTTTGGATATGTTAGGATCCTTGTCATCGAAAATTCGCATGTTTAGTCATTTCGGACATGAATGTGTACGCGTAAAGTATGAGTATCATTGAAGGCTCGGAAACTATCATAGGATCCGAGTTTGTAATAACCAGCCAAGAAAGACATGCCCATTTGGGTAAATAGATAATTCGGGGTTATTTAGAAGATTATTGTGGAAAAAAAATAAATTTGGGATTATTCTAGTAATTTTTTTATCCAATTCAACTCGGATTATAAGGTTATTGTGGGATTATAATCCCCTGAATAATCTTCTCACTCGAGCGGGGTCATAGTTTATCTGGTTTAAGAAGTAGATAGAATCTTGAGTTTGATGACAATGGGGGCGATGTGACGCCAATTCGGTAATATAACATGAATGCAAAGCAGTTACATGAAAGGTGTATAATCTCCTCACTCTCATTGAACCATAGTTTATCCGGTTTAAGGAGAAGAAGCTTCGCAACAATGGAGGCGATGTGACGCCAATTAGGCAATATATCATGAATGCAATACAGTTACATGAATGCAGTAAAGGATAATCTAGAGGATGCTGATGAATCAAAGTGATGATCAAAATCACGAGAATTTTGTGAGCGAAAACGAAGTTAGAAGTATATGATTGACAACAACCAAAATGGAGAAATTTATGTGCATTGCTTATTTATTCACCAATGAAAACAATTACACAATTTTGCAACAAAATCTTGGAAAGAAATTTCTTTTTCAAAAATGAAGATTTGGCAGCTGAATGTAACTTAACACAAGGATTTGTATGTAGTTCTTTGGATAAAATAAGGTTGGAAACAAGACTTCCAAATAATATCAGCATTAGAGATTAGAGATGCCATTTGTATAATCAATTGAATTGTACCTATAAATGGGGCGTTTAGATTGGCTTTATTTTTTCCAAAAGCTTCCTCGCTTCGATGAATCCAAGTGGTCCTATTGGAGTGTACTTCAGCTGTCTCCACCTGTAAAGGTCATTCGTAGAATTTAAGCAAGAACTCGAACCACATAATGTGGAAGGATGATCATTCATTAGTTAATGTGTTCCCTTTGAAATCGGTATAGAACTAATAGAAGTGACTTATGGAGAAATCACAGACTGATGCTCAATGAGCTACATAGGCATGAAAAGTCGGAAACAGGACAGATGGAAATACGAGTCCTAATGTAAAACTATAATGTTTTCCTGTTTTCATATCTTTTCCAAGCAACATAGTTAATGAGCATAAAATACAGCAGAGATTGAGAATACCTTGGTGTGAAGGGAAGTGCAAGACAGTGGAGGTGAAGATGATCAATGCTGTTAAAAGGTGGTTGGTGAAAGCCAAATCTGTAACAGAATCAACAGCAAAAGCAACAGGATCAATGGCCAGAAAGAGAAGACTATGATTATGATGACTTGATCCTCACACCCAATTATTTTCGAATTCTTGAGTCAATTCCATATAAACGGATGACTAGTATTACTTAGCTTCAACCATATAATGATCGCAACATCATACAATCTAGTTTTATTTATAATACAAGGATCATTGCACTTTCATATACTCTCACTCAAGTAAATCAGGGATGATTGATGGAGAACTGCAGTTATTCATTTAGTAATGGATTAATCTAAACTGATTAGCCCTCACTTGCAGCGGGATTGCCCGATAACTCCAATCCTTTCTGCTGCACTACTTTTAGAATTAGGCGCTCTCCATGTCAACTTATGCTTTCCTTATTCTTTAGATCATTGCAGATTCACATATATCATACTAGCCAAAACATACATTGGTAATTTGGTATCCAACGATAGCCGCTTGTCGTGAAAAGACACGCGATTAGAGACGCAATCTGATAGAGAGTGTAAATCGGGACTCAACACAAAACACACAAGAAGTAGATTAAACACACACAATAAGAACAATATTAGAGAAAACCAAAAGGAATCCACCAAGCCACTCAAGGGAGCAACTCTACAAGAGCCAATCTCATAGGAGAACAACTCCTAAGAGCCAAAGGCAAAAGCCTACAAATATAATTCTGGATAATATAAAAGAGGTCTATAGCCTTGTTTATAGATGCTAACGCTAAGGTCACAACAGGTGTCCTTAGCTAATTCCCTCACAGCCCTAACAGCTGGCAATTACCCATAACTGTCAAATATTTCAGCCTCACTATTCTTGTGCCTAACACAATCAACCCGTAGCAATCGGTCCATTTTAAACTATCATTTGTGAATAAATAAAAATACTTCAGTACACCTCTTGTATTCATACAACAATAGTGCTGGAACTTTTTGTTAGATTCAAGGAAAAATTTGCACAGTGACATACGTCACTACCAAGCAACCGGTATAACAGAGTCAGATAATTTATCTTTAGCAAAATAGCAGATAGGAGTAATAATTTTGCACTAAACCAATTGAGAATTTTCGGCAGTTATGAGCTAATAGTTGAAAAATGGAATACCATCTTCAATAAGTTATTATGGCATAATCATCAACTGGATTACTGCAGATATGACAAATACTTTTACCTACAATTTTTTTCACTAATAAGAATAATGACTTGACACGGGAGATTAAGCATATCCATATACAATTCCAATAACAAGCAATACCTATGTTCCGTAGATGTCGCTGCATCTCGTTGTAACAAGGATTTGCCCACGTCTAGCATGTGACTCACTGAAGAAATCAGAATGAATGCTCAATATGAGAACATTACACGATACAGAAGGAAAATTTAAACAAATTATAAGTATACACATATTTTTCAATCAAAATGATGCACCATTTCAGTAAAAAATTTCTTACCTAGACCGTAGTGTTCGGGCTTTCTCTGAAGGTCCTTGACTGTGCCTATATGCTCAATAGGAATAACCAAGTAATGTCTACCAAAAACAGAACAAAAAAAATATTATTACATCATACAATATGATCTTTAATTATCTTCAGGGGGAAAAATTGTATTAGCAAATTAGTAGCCATAAGCAAAAGAGAAGTAGAAACCAGGGTTTGTTTGAACAAATTTGTGGCCACTTTGAAATCAACCATTATTATTTTGAGCAAGATAAGGAGAGATACTTATAAAGACTAGCCATCCACAATTCTATTTGCATTTGGTTGGACATAGATGATACAATTATCCGATAAGATTTTCCTCCTGATGTCATTTGAAAAGTGAAAAAATGAATAATATATTGCCATTGGCACCCATAGCCACTTCCATCATACCTTTCTTATTTCCCAATATGTTTGAATTTCACTCTACTCATCCCTCACTTTGAGCAGATCCAACTATTTGTTCGTCATTATCAACTGGAATTGCTAAAGATCATCTTAAAAAATTTGTAAAATTTAACAGATCTGATTGTTATTTGATTTTTCATGTTACCAGGGATTCTGTTCTTAAGTTCATCTACAACTACCTAGATCACTTCTTTTCTGTAACCCAAATTGCCTTCTTAATTGCAAATTTCTCTCTTACAGAAATAAGATAATAGATATAATGCATTTGCCATCATGGTGCCAAACAGCTTCAACCACCAATTCCTACTTAAGTTTGCTGGTTCAGAAGACATTTGTCAAGGTCTCACAAATGAGGCAATTTTCTTCATAGTTAAAACGAGATGTGCATTTCCAAAATGTCGAATAGCTTTGGTAAATTGTATTGCATTACATCAGCCAGTTATATTTTTGAATGAGTAACTTCAGGCGGGTAGTTCGATTTGTACATGCAACATGAAACTTATGATCTTCAGTCTAAAATCTAATTGAACTCCGATAACCTAAATTAGATTATAGGATGAATCTAGTGCCTGTCTGTTTGTATAATACACGATCACCAACATAATTTTAGGGTTTTTAAAGCTAATTTCAACTCCTAGAGGAAGCAAATCACATTTCTACAACTGAAATAATGCAGAGAAAAATCGCACATTCAAGTGGGGAAAAGGAAATTGGGGGAAAACCTGAAAGCAGAAGGATTGATATCCTGAAATGCAACGACCTTATCATCCTGTCAGATTCAAAATCAAATTCGATCGTCTTCAGCTCAAATTGGGAGAGATAAAGATAAATGATTTAGGCGGCGGTGAGAAAATGACCTGGTGGATAAGGGTGGTAGAGGATCCGCCGCCGGCAATTTGGCAGAATATGCACGGCGTTACCGCCATGTGATGCCTCCAGCTCCAAGCTTTTGTTTGGGTCAAAACAAGTTTCTGAGTTGCTTATTGCTAATTGATGAATGTATTTTAACAAGACTGGGTTAGTTTAGTTAGTTGGACAACCTTTGTGTATAATTTATATTAATAACATGACCAATATAATAAAAACTTATTATAAACTTAATTGGTTGATTCCAACTTATAATTACCAATTAATCATTTTAGTTAAAATTTTAATATTATATAAAATTGGAAGCTAAAATTATAAACTTTGAGACTTGGTTTCAACTAAGAGTTCGTTTCAGGTTTGTGTTTTGTAAATATATCGCCGTATACTTAAAATCTTTCTTTACGAGAGAGTAAATCCAAATATAAAGATTCTACGTCAGGGTTATAGGACTACAATTACATTGTTGCAAGGTCTTCTTTTAGTGATGACTTGATTCATATGACGGTTTGTAAATTTATCGCCATGTACTTAAAAATTAAAATCTTTCTTTATAAAGAAGTATCTACGTGAGTGTTAAATGACTGAGGTCGTGAACTTGATACATATGGTAATCAAGACCAGCCGGAAATATACAAGATTCGTCATTGGAGCTCTAATATCTCGCCCGAGAGGCTCAAGAGACCTCTTTGGCTGCCGAGTTGAGCACAAAGCGTATGGGCCTAAAATGCGCCAGTGAGAGGCTTCTCTCCCGAGAGGCTCAAGAGACCTCTTTGGCTGCCGAGTTGAGCACAAAGCGTATGGGCCTAAAATGCGCCAGTGAGAGGCTTCTCTCCGGGGTTTTCCTCCGGATACGTTGGACCTCACTCGAAAGATTTCCCTCCGAGTACGCTAGACCTCGTTGTTCTCGATATGGTTATTATGTAAAGGAGTTTTTGTGCAAAACAAAAATGCTTACAATCTGAAAAGATTGCAGCGATAAGAAAAGATTATTGGTGGAGTGTTCAGTTTCCATTACAATTCCTGGAATTATTCATAATTAATTTTTAAAAAATATTTATCCATTAAATTATTACTTGTATTAGATTAATAGTCCTAATATTTAATAAAAATGAACAGAAAAAGATCAGAGGGGGAAATCAAGTAGGGCAAACACGTCTAGTTATATGCTAAACTAGGCTTCACAATTTGGCTTATGAGAGTACTGACTGTGGATTCTGCTCAATGAACCAAACAGCAATAAAAGAAATCAATCACAAGTATTTTACTCGTATATTTTCTTCAAGGGTTCGTTAACATTGCAAGTAACCAAACCGAACTACAATGAAGCGTTACTCGTAATCATTAGGTTGCCAACTCGTCGACTTCCGAGTGAAAAACGAAGCTTGGAAATGTGGTCGTGATATCCCTGCATGATTCCGTAAGTTACATGGATGTGGTGTTGATATAGGAAAACGACGTTCATATACATTGTACGAAAACAATGAAGTTTAAGTACCTTAGATAGGGTAGTGTCATTATCTTCAATAACGACGGGTTTCTACTGACAAACTGTTGCCATTCGTCTCTGTCGATTTTCCCATCTTGGTTCGTGTCTGCGTCTTGAAACGTCTGCAAAGAATAGCAACAAACAAACAATACTTATAGTGTTTGTTCAGATGTTATATAACACACAACTGGTTTTTGATGATACTAACTAGTACAGCTTGAACTAACTTGATGAGAAATATAAGAATTGCTATAGAATATATTAGAATGAACACTACCTTATCAAGTATAGTCTCTACTGTATCATCTGCCAACTTCATGTCGGACTCGCACAAAAGGGCAATTAACATTTGCTTGACCTGCAAAAGTCAAGACACTATTTATACACACACAAGAATGGCACAGACACTAGAACTCACGTCACATATCCATCATTACAGCTTGGCTTGAATTTGTACGCCTATTAGTTGACCTGTCAAAACATGACCCAAACCCAACTGATCCAAGAATAGTTGGTTTTAATGTGGGAATTTCTTATTCGAGCTCAATAGACCCACCAATGTTCAGGCCAAAGTGTCCGACCTCATTGACAGATTGACGAGAGTGCCTCTATAATGCAAAGAGGGTGGCCTTGACAGAAGCAATAGAATATAGATAAGTGGAAAAAAAGGTCTAGTAATATACCTCATGCCGTTCAATGAAGCCAGTACCATCCAGATCATAGATTTTGAATATGACTGCAATATATAAGTGAATTTTTAAGGTATACAATGCTACATTGCTATATAGAAATTCAAATCAGATGTTACACATAGAACACTCACAGTCAATCTTGTCTTCTTGTGATACACTTGGATGAAAAACATTGAGTGATCTAACAAAGTCACCAAAGTCAATTGCTCCCTTGTGCTTGACATCAAATATATCAAAAATCTGCGCGCAAAAGCTTCTTATCTCAATGTGAATGGCACAAGTAGGGTTTGCCACTAGTGTATAATCTACTAAATATGAAAAGCTGAACAAATAATGAAAATACCCGGGTTCCAAACTAGACTACATTTTCAAGCTAACTAAACTAGGACAGTAATCAAACAACAAATATGATATCGACATTAAAAAAAGATCTGCAGCATAAACTTTAACAAGCAATGGGATTTCTAGAACTTCACCCACTCAAAAAATAATGAATAAGAAGAAAATTTATGTCAGAAAATGCTAAAACAAAATGTTATGCATGGTATGTTTTATCCAGCATACTCCATCATGGAAAATCAAAAACGACACTAGCCAAGTCAATAGATCATTGTCATCGCGTTATAGACAACCAAGTTTCATTAGATACAAGTAGCTTTAATAATATACTGAAAGGAACACTGTTCCTCAAAGTATATGGAAATGATTACACAAAAAACATACCCGGTTGGCAAAAAGATTTTCCTTCTTTTTGTTCTTGAATAGTGCCAATTGAAATTCTTCCTGTCAATGGAGATTCAGAAGACATGATATGAATGAGAAACATAAATATACAATCACATGAAAGAAGCACACCAAACAAATCACATGAAAGAGGCACAACAATCAGGACAACTATAAATTGAAGATCATCATACTCAACAGCTCTACAGAATTACTTCACATTTCATTTTCCACTATCAATTAAATCAGATTCCAGTTTCTTGTACAACATGATTGAATAGACAAACTATGATATTCAATGTGCATTGTAGATAGAAGCAGAATAAGGTACAAGGTACACCAGGATAGGTGAAAGGTAAAGGTATAATGGAAGCAACCACACTTGAATAGGCTTAAAGTGAGAAATTATAGCAAAAACCGGAAATATTGTATACCTTGCTTATCAGTCCGTCATCGATCACAGAACCACTTATACTTTTAAATAACTCAAACAAAGCTTCCACCTCACTAACACTAACTGCAAAAATAGAAACAACATGCAAAAGATAGTCATGGGTCATCCATAGAGTACGCACAATTGATGAGAAGAGAGCATTCATATAACAGGAACCTCACTGAGCATCACATAAGCAAATTAAAGAATTTGACATTCGACAACAAGCATGGAAAGGAAGTTGTGCCTAAATGATGGCCAGAGGCTACTTACAAGCCGTTTGGGAGGCAAGAGACACAGGGTCTTCGTGTCCTGGAATTCGTTTTCGGTCGGTTGAGGCAAAGCAGCCCATTTATGCAGGAAACCACTAGACTAGCGCCTAAGGGTCCAAAGAAACACATAAGTAAACAATCGGAATCTCAATTTTCCTTACTTTTAACCAATAATCTCACAATTGACGGGACATGTGAGTAATAGGAGAGTGCAAAATAATCACATCAAGCTTATCAAAGACCATAACAAATGCAAATCCTCATAAACACGAGTGAGAATTGGATAGATCAAATTTGAAATAACCAAAGTATATAGGAAATCAACTCCAGCACTGGATATACAAAAGGTGTTAAATCAGCCACTAAGATGCCAATAAGTCAAAAACTAAGAGCAAACTGCACCGTGATCACCGAGCTGAGAAAATTGACGGGCATTCAATAACTACGAATTCGGCAATAGCTAATTGCAATTCGCAAGTGAGAATATCATAGCGAACAGCAAATTGGCATAGCTCTACCTGATCTTGCCCCCTGCTACAATTGTGAGTACACCCTAACTAGACAAAAGTCAATACCGAATTCCCAAAATCGTGCATGAGCAAAAGAAATAGCCCCAACCCATATAACTAAATACAGCTTCCAAGCGATGTGAACGAAGTTGACCAAAATTTGCTGGTATTGTCCCCAATATGTGAATGATTATCTTAATTGTGTTCAACAATCATGAATCAGGCGACAAGAAATCAAGCAATTCACCAAACCCTAGTCAATCAAAGCAACTAAGATCAATCAATAAAAAGGATAATGAGAGAATACCCGGATAGTGGTGGGCCCCGCCGGCGCTTTCCGGCGGAACGAGGCGCCGATCGGAAGCGAGAGTGAAAGGAGGAAAAAGTGGAGAGGAAAGCAACTATTTATTCACAATTTGAGGGATTCAACAAAGAATCAAGATAGCGCGATAGAGTGGATGCAGAAAGATGCTAGAGCCACCCACGGGAGGATTTCACGCCGCTATGTCCAACGACGACGTCCGCGGGCAAAACTGTCATCCATTAAATACAACAAAAGTTTGTTCACTTTATTTGATATATTTTTAAATCCTCATTTAAATGTATATATTGTTCAATTTTACCAAATTCGAAATATTTATCAACAAGCATTGTTTAAATTTTTTGATTTTTTTCATATTCACATTAAAATTTTTAAATAATTTATAAATGATAGAAAAAAAATGATAATATATCTCTTTACAGAGGTCCTCGTTATTATTTTAAATTTTGTAGATAATATAATATTTTTAAAAAAGTTATATAAATTGGTTGTTTTACAATAATAGACATTTAATAGTTAAAAATCGAGCTTGATTACATTTGGCTAGCAAAAATGTAGCATGAATTTTAAAAGAATGTTTTTTAAAAAGATTCTGAATTCATGTGTTTATATATGAGGTTTCATTTTAATTATAAATATTACACGTTCCGTTGAGGGAAGGAGGTTTTTAAAGGGAACAATCACTGAAGGATTGGGTTAAGCTTAATGCGGATGGAGCTTCTTGGGGGAATCAGGGACTGACATCCTCGGGAGTTATTATCATAAATGAGTATTGTGAATGAGTGAAAGGGTTGGCTGCTAGTATCAGCATTGAAAGTGTCCCGACCGTTGAGTAATGGGGGTTATTCATGATTTAAATCTCGCTTGGGAGTTGGAGTAACGCTTTAGGAAAGTCTAGGTTAAGGTGGACTCGAGATTGGTTCCGAATCTTATTAATAAGGCCGTGTTACTACGATTTATCCTTTATTCATACTAGTAGTTCGATGCCAAGGCTTCCTCACTAGACTAGATAATCAGTTTTAAACACATTTTCTGAGAAGATAACATGATTGCGGACTCTCTCACAAATTGTGTCTTTTCTCTTGAGGCGGGGTTAGTCTTTGAGATGATCCACATCATTGTTCTAGTTTAATCGTTTTTTTTATTATTTACGAATGTTGGTTTTCATCATATGACTCATTTGTAATGTTTTTTTCGCTTTTATTCATAAGCGCTTCCAGCGCGGTCTGCTTTTACTCCCTCCTTCGACCCAAAAAATTATAAGAATAATCTCCCAATAATCTTCAAAATAACTTGAATAACCGCCTTAGCCCAACAACGCCAAAATATTCGGTGTTATGTTTTCTTTTTTATTTTCTTATCGAGTCTTATTCAAATACTTTTCAATTTATATATTCTAAATTTAAGTACTCTATATCCATACCTTTATATATGAATGATGTTGAAATAAACAAATTGAAGAGGGGCCTATGCATGAAAATGAAGGAGATAAGGTTTATCCAAACATACCATATTTAGAATAAATACAAGGTCAATTTCGTAATTTGCAAATTAGTATTTGCAAGCCAACAATTAAAAAAACCACGTATAATCAACTTAAATAATCGATATAATTAGACAAACCACTTATAATTAGTACAATCATTTTAGGGATTTGTTTGTGTAATTAACAAATTTTTTAATAAAATAAATGCTATAGATTATAATGTATTTTATACAAATACCACTTAAAATAACATATATTATTTATATTACATAATATAACAATTTATAATATATTTTGATACAAAAGCCAGTTATAAACCTAATACTTAGCGATCATGTGTTGAAAAATGATATATACTAGGGGTGGGCATGGGACGGGACGGGACGGGATAGGGGTCGTCCCGCGTCCCGTCCCGCAAGTTATTTGCGGGACGGGACGGGATTTATGACATTTTTTCTTCGTCCCGCGCGGGCCCTGTCCCATGTGGAACGGGACGGGACGGGACGGGACAAATCCCGCGAAAACTACGCACCGATTATATTTAATATGTATACTTGTTTTCTCTCGTGTTTAAAGACATAAATGATCGGAAAAAAAAAACTCGATACCGAATTATCGATTCATGACGCCTACATTAGTAGTTTATACATTGAAAACAAATTCAAGTTACATCAAAGTGTCTTACCGACTCACATTCAAAAAAATAATAACAGATAATTTAATGAAAATTATATTTATTTAACTATCGATTACAATTGTGGTAATCCACAAATACAAGGGCGATGAAACCGACTAGAGTAAGGGTGTCGATGGAACGGACCAAAGCAAGGCGGCAAACGGACTAAATCAAGGGAGATCAGAAACTCTAATATTTTAGATCCAACCGAATTAGTAGTAGAGAATGAGTGAATGAATGATGAAAAATCATCAATTTAATAATTTTAAAATTAAAAATTTTTTAAAAAAATTATAATTTATGTATATTATTTATCTATATAATATTTATAAAAATATAAAAAATATTATTTATATATATATGCGGGACGGGACGGGATTAAGCGGGATGGGAAGTCTTCGTCCCGCGTCCCGTCCCGCAATTTTTTTGCGGGACGGGACGGGATACACATTTTTTTTTCCAAATCCCGCCGGGATCGGGACGGGATCGGGACGGGATGCGGGACGGGACGGGACGGGATTAAGCGGGATTTATGCCCACCCCTAATATATACCATTTTATTCACACAAGGCTCGTGGGCTTGGTTGTAAATATATACCGATTTAAGGATGATGAATGCATTGGGCTCATATTGGGCCCATATTGGGACATATAGTCGGCCCAAAACAAAGCCGAATAAAACTAACCCATTGTCTCCTTTTTCTCTCTTAACTTCACCTCTAAAACCCGATTAATCATGATTATTTGTTCGCATGATGATCGTAAGTAGATGACTATTGAATGAATAAAAGGCAATTATTCGGCAAAATCCGGAACATGGCTTTGTGTCAAATACAATATATGGTTCGATTTTTTTTAAAATAATTTGGTTTACTAGGCTTTTTCTAGTTTTGTGTTTAGTAAATGTACCCCTTGAGAGAAGAATGTGTAGAGTTTGTGAATAAATACAAAAGGTTGGGGTATATTTACCTAATTGAAACATTAAAAAGCCTAGTTATTACTATAATTTTTCAAAAAGGCCTAGTTACCAAAATTGCCCTTTTTTTTCTTATAAAACATGAATTCATTCATTCGAGTCATCTTTGAAAATATCTCACAAAGTTCATGCGGGATAAAAGTGCTAGAAACGAAATGAACCGGAACAAAATGGGCAAATAATAGGGGTGGGCATATCCGGATATCCTATCCAACAATCTTATAAAAGTCCGACCCGATAGCACATGGATGTCCGACAGTGATCCGATCCGAAGATCCAATCCGAATATTCGTTCCGATCCGAGTATTTATTTTTAAACTAGTTGAATATATCCGATCCAAAATTTTCCTCCAAACCCCGACCGTATCCGATCCGATGGTCTGAAAAAAATGTCCGGATCAGATCGGACTCGGATCACCAATTGCCGGATATATTCAGATTCGAAATGTTTTGGATCGGATATTTTTACTCACCCCTAGCAAATACCACCCAACTAGTGCGCAACCTTGTTTCCAGTCGGACGAACAAAAGACCACTTACACTCATGGAAAGAATTTGCCCACTTACGTATACCAATGATCACCATGCCCAAGGACCCCTCATAATGCACCCATTCCCTTATAGACCACCATCTGCAAAGCCCACAAGATAGCCTTCCCCTCAGCATAGTTTACCTCCCGTGATCACTGGAGAGACTCGGACGAAGCCAAAAGCACCGAGCCACCTATCACTCCCACACCACATCCACCACAAACCTTAACCGCAACATCACATTAGCTGTTAATAACCCCATTCATAGGGCGAGCCCACACCGAGTTACGAGCATTCACAACAGCCTTATCGTTTTTAGCCTCGTCGGTTTCCTTGCTAAAATCCCTAGCCGTTCTCACACATCCTTATAAACAATTTTGTTTTATCCTAAATTAGGTGCTGACACTTTGTGCCGGTGCCCCTAATTGCGATTCATTTATACGTTTGCAAATCAAAGTCGGTATATTTAGCTTTTTCATGGATGAATATGTGAATTCTATTCAATAAAAAGAAATACAACATCTGTACGATTTTTACCCATTTCCTTATAAAAAACTTTGGTGATTTGTGTGATATTACAATAGGAATAAAGGGAAGAAGAAAAAAAAAAAGTAGACTATTTTTGTTAAGTATACCATCAAGTAGTTCATATTGTTTTATATATAAGAAATAGGCTGATTGAAGTAATCTAAAAAGATTAATTTAAAGGTTTTCTTTTGATAATTTCAGTTTATACAATTCAATTTAAGTCCAAAACCAAACGATCTACACAAGGTACAAGCTCGGTCATTTTAAGTACGTGTTGAAGGGGTAAGGCGATCTATACAAGGTTTAAACCTAGTCGATCTACACAAGGTCCAAGTCCAATCGGTGGTGGCACTAGTCTTCTTCTCAGATGAGGGTTCTTTTAGCAATTGCTTGGACGAAGGAGAGAGACGGCGAACCGAGAAGCCGCTGAGACGATCCAAAAGAGTGATGCAAATCTGACTCGAATAAGGAGGCGGTGGACTTGTTCCTGGGGCAGCGGCTCAGAGGCCGACGACGAAAGCTGCAACTTAGGATTTGAAATTATCCAAGTCACACTAGTGGGAGGACGGTAAAAGAAATGAGCATGTCCAGACTTCTTCTTTTGCTTATGCTTCGTTCACGAGTGTTAAAAAAAAGAATTGAGGAGGCGTACCGATTACTACGCTATGTTCCTATAAATTAGGTTTAGATGTAATACAAATTACCTATTCATTCTTCATTTACTATATATATATATTAATTCAAATTAAAAAAAAAACTATTAAGCCAAATTTTATTATCAAACATAAAAGACGTGAGATTGGAAAACTCGTGAGTAAATAATCAAGAGAAGATTAAGGTAGTAGGGTAACTTTTTTTTCTAAAAAACAAACTAGGCCCCTAATATTAATAATTAAAATAAAAAAGATAAATGAGATGTGAAAAGAATCTTAATTAAGTATTTAAGGTAACAATTAAAAGATAATTAATATTTTCAAATATTAATTAGGCTAAAAATAAGGAAACTGTTATTCTTGTTTACCTCTTTTATCTCTCTACATCATCACATCCGTCTTCCTCCATCTCCTCCTTCTCATCTTCCTCCGTCGCCGTCACATTCGTCTTCCTCCATCTCCGCAACCATATTCGCCGGAATCCTCCTCTCCGCCGCTTCCGAGATTCGCAAAACCCGCCGGTTCTGGCGCCGTTCGAAAACCCCTTTCCGATAGCTCCTCTTTTTTCCTCTCGGAAAACAACTTTCCGGCCGAGTCTTCTTCTGGTCATACGCGTTCTACCTTTCCCGATTCCTCCTCCTCCTCCAAACCTTCTTCTCAATCCTCACTCGCCGGAAACTCTCCTCATCGCACCTCTTCAATCGATCAATCGTCATCTTCATGTCCTTTCTCTGGCTCGAATTCTCCCAATCATTTCAAGTCCTCCACAGGTATAAGTTACCAATTTCTTCAAAGGCTTATGTACATATGTAGTTTGTGTACATTTGATATATGGATTGTGTTGAAATACAAACATATTTTGTGTAGAATATGTATTGTAGAACAAAATATGTTGTAATACAAACTTTTGTTGTGTTTGCATGTACATATATTTGCAGTCTCTGTGATTATGTACATATTTTACTGCAAAAATGTTTCTAACTAACTGTATATGTACATATGTTTCCAGTCTCAGGCGATTATGTACACATGTTGCTGCGGAAATCTCAATATCGTCGTCATGGATGAACGCAAGTTGGAAAGGACGAAGATTTCGGAAAATATTTTGATTTCATTAATAAATGTAGATATTCTGATTCCCTTAATAATTGGAGAGAAAATATTTACTTTTCTACTTTGTAATAATTAGTTGCTTAATAAATGGAGAGAGAAAGATATTCTGATTTTATTAATATCTTTTTTATTTTAATAAATTTTTTTAATATAATCTGGAGGGGCCTAGTTTGTACACATTATTAACTTGGGGCCCTTTATATGCTCATAGTTACAAAACTACCTACTCTCCAATTTTACCCAATAATCAACTAGTATATAATTGATTAAAATTCAGATATCATCCACTTTTTACACCCGAAAACTTTCACTTCCTTTTACCCTCGTTAAGGAGGATCAAGCCCTAATCCTAAAGAGGGGCATAAAGGGAAACTAAAGAAACAAACAAAATTAGATCCTTGATTGATGGATCCCTTCAACTTCATAAATCATAAGACCACCAACACACATACTCATTACACTTAACAACTTCACTTTCCCCAAATTAACCTTTCTATTAGATCCTAATTTTACCAAACTAACCCTCACTAAATGCGCCTCTAATCACGGTCTAGTCCGCAGCCCTTCGTATGATCGGAACGGGTTCACCGGAAACCGGGTTGCGGCGGCGGATCCTGAGGACGGCGGGACTCCTACTCGCTCACAAGAAGGGCACATGGTGAGTGTTGTTGGTGGTGTCATTTGCATGTAGAATTGCGGAGAGAGTTTTAGAGCTCGAAGCTCTTGAACTTCCTTTTGTAGTCTCCGATTGTCATCGGTTAATTGCTCGCAACATCTCTTTAGGAATTCACAGTCCACCTCTGTTTGTTTTAGCTTTGTTCTGGAATTGGTAGGAATCGTAAATTAGAAAACATCTCAAGGGTAAAAATGGAATTGAGAAAAACGAGTGGTTGGATGAATTTACTGACCTTGCTCTTCGGTTCTGAAACCACACCTCGACCTGACGGGGACGGAGTCCAAGCCTTTTAGCCAACGCCATCTTCTGCTTCTGCAAAATCAGTTTCAAAAAGCAGAGTTAGTTGCTGAAACGACTAAAATACCCCTGGATATAGATCTAATTTACGAGATCTATTGTAGACTTACTGGATTAAGAGTGTTGTGTTCCTTGAAGCTCTCTTCTAGAACAGCTGATTGATCCTTGGAGAGACGGAGCTTCTTCCGTGAGGTATCACCGTCTTCCTCGTCAGTGCAACCTCTATCACCGTCTAAATCATCGCCAACGACAACAATCTCCCGCTCGCTCCTCTTCCCGCTAACAGACGAGATCGTACTATTCGGCGAAGATGCACCTGGTTCATCATCGTCACCAGCGCTAGCCGGAGCTCTGTTAACATCGATTCCTCTGAGAAACGACATCGGATCTGAAACCACAAGAGCTCTGCAAGTCGGCTCTGCAATCCGATCTACTACACAAACCACAAACACCAATCAATACTCGCTAAAACCAATCAGATCTAAGAAATCTCGATAAACCTGATCTTACCAGATGAATTAGGAAACGAATCGAGCCAACGATTCTTCTGAAGAGTCGCGAGAGCAAGAGAAGACGACGAAGAAGAAGACGAGGAACTAGAACCAAAAAGAGACGGCGCCATTAGATTCAGCTGCAAACGATTATTACCATTACTAGTAGTATGATTAGAATCAATCTTAGAACAGCTTAAGCTCAAGCTTAATCCAAGATCTTCGTTGTCAACCATCATATTGATGAAGTGAAATCTTGAGTTGGAGAGGGGAAAGATTGAAGAGAGAGTATTTGATTTGGATGAGATGGTAGATATGCGGGAGGGAGATTATATAGGAAACAAGAGAATAGGGAGAGGGAGGTAGGTAACAACAGTTCAATCATGACTTGGTGTCAGAGAAACATGCATTTAATTATTAAAAAAATAGTTTAAAATATTAAAATAAATAAAAATAAAAGCTGGTAAGAAGATTACAACTCCTGTCATCTCAAATCATAACATTTGAGCCCCACACGAGCCACACATACAATAATGAGTTCAAACCATATATATATATATATAGAGGGCGTGGTTTCCATGAGAACACTCCTAACGTGAAAACGTGAGAATAATCGTACACCGTTAGATGGTGAGTATTAAGGGTTGAGTTTTTAAGTAGATATCATAATTAATAATAACTACGAATAATACATTAAACGATATGACACATTCGTAACAAAACTAATAATAATTACGAATATGTTCTCATGTTTTCACGTTAGGGGTGTTCTGATAGGATCTATATATATATATATATATATAGATTTTAGTTCAAGTGAGGAGAGAGCTTGTAGATAGGAATTAGGAGGGTTGTAAGCCATTGGATGGATTTAAATCAAGGGCTCTCACACGCTCATCATTAATGGCATTTTTGTAAATTGACTTAAAATCTGAAAAAATACCCTTACGTTCAAATTAGTCATCGGTGTTCATACTTTTATACGTCATTGTTCATGTTTTTACACATCGATGTTCATAGTATTTTTATTCATCAAAGTTTGATGTCCATTTATTCCTTTGTATTCATTTTATAATGCATAGATGTTCATTTATATTATATAACCACAAAAAATAAAAAACTCATCACAAAACGTTAAAAGATGATCATAATATGTTATGTATGTGTCAAAGTTATAAATAACTCATCGGTGTTCATACTTTTATACGTCATTGTTCATGTTTTTATTCGTCAGTGTTCATACTTTTTATGTTATTGTTCCTGTAAATATTATAAACTATTTTTCTATAAGGCATTTTGCCGAACAGTTTGTGTGCACACTAAAAGGAACATATAGATTCTTCAATTGGAGCTATTAGACCAACTCAACATATGTATATACATGTATTTTCTCAATCAAACTTATCAAGCACAAAATGATTCAAACAAATTTGATTTCGAACACAAACATCAATCATAATGAAACCTAAACCTTAAGAATGAAAATCTAAACAGTGAGAGTAGAAATTTGAAGAAACAAAACCTGAATCGTCTTGTATTCTCTTTGATTTCACAATTTTTTATGTAATCGATATCTGAATATTATAAACACGATTATAAAGAAATGTATAATTTTCAAAAAAAAAATGAACATCATATTATAAACACCATAACTGTAAAAAAAATGAATACATACTCGTAAAAAAATGAACATCATATTTTATTAACACGATTTGAAAGAATAACATAATTTTCAAACAAAAATCCGAAAAATGTTTTAAAAAAAAATACAAAAATGAACAATTAATGTTCAAAAATGAGCAATTAGTGTTGAGAAAAAATGAACATTTATTGATAAAACATGAACAATGACTCTTTTAAAAATGAACACATACTTATAAAAGTATGAACACCAATTTTTAGTTACAAAAAGAAAATCTGAAAAAAAAAAAAAAAAATGGTGAGGTGGCATGCCACATGTCACCACCAGGGCTCTCCTCATTCCTATCTGCAAGGGTCCTCCTCACCGGAACTGGACCCTATATATATATATATATATATATATATATATATATATATATATGAACACATTGGATGTTGTTGGATATGAGTCAACTAACAAGTTGGATTCCGCATCCCTTTTAAATGGTAAACTTAGTTTTAGTCAAAATAAAGCACGTATTCCTACTATATATATAGACAACTCTTTAGCAACCAAACCCAATCTTTTAAAAAGTAATCGATAGATTGTTCGTCGTGAATCAAAATACCAAAATAAACTAAGAACAACGTCAAAAAGAACATGAGATACGGATACCCGAATTTAGGGAAGTACGCAAGGGAATTGAATGAAATTTGAGTGTATCGGCGAGAGAAAAGTGTACAGGATATTTTGGGTTACAAAAATGAAAACCTCGTATTTACACGGTTAGAAAGGTAAAATAAACACGGTTATAGGAATAAAATGAAACGAAAGTTATTGTTATTTTTATGTGTTAAATATTATTAACATTAAAAATAAATTTTTATTAATTTGATAATATTTTATTTTTAAAAATAATTATTAGTAGTTCCCAACAAACTGTTAAATTCAACGAAACCGATTTGAACAGAAAAGTCCAAATTTAAAACATTTTAATTTTATTTTCTTCGTGAGTTTCTGGCCTTTTTTTTAAAGAAAATAATTAAATTGCTCACCCACTCATCTCGACGTGTTATGATTTGTGTCGATGTGATAAAAATAAACTTATTTATATGCTACTTTATTAATCTTTTTAAAAGGGTTTCCTCATTATATTCTAAAATTTTATAATATAAAAAACTAAGTCAAACAAATAATACGTATAAAATAACTAAAAATATAAACTCTTTTAATTATATGAACATTATCACTTATAACCATCGTACTCTTCACAACCACTTGTAAAAAGTAACAAAATATATAAATTAATAATAATCCTAGTAAATTGCCATTAAAAAATAGAAAATGTCTTATATGTTTAATAAAATTTTAAAGACTAAAACTAAAATATACTTAATCAAATATTCTGAATGAGATCTTGAATCGTTTAACACTTTTTTTTCTTCTTATACTTCATGTTTATAAAGGATACTAACAATTAAAGGTGTTAAATTTAACAAAAATTAGTTCATAACTCGTGTCTTGTATGGGTAGTTGTTCATAAATGATTTGAAACTTATGTATGCAAATATATAATTACTAATCTATTACCGACATTTGATTCCGTTGAATCCTTTAGAATCCAATGATTATGATAACACATTAAGAAGACACAACAATGAAAAAAATTATCTTCCAAGATAAAACAATTAAGGGCCCGTTTGGTTTGAACTTCGAAATCGGAAACGGAATGTAAACGAATCTAGTTCATATGTATACCCTTGTTCATGAAAGTTTTTGAAATCATTCATTGTGATTTGAAGTAATTGAAGTTGAATTTGATTACTATTAATACCCTATAGGGTAACAAAATATGGGAAGGTAAGTGCATTTTGCATGTAAACACAAGGAATGATTTCATAGAATTTCATGAATAAGGATATACATATGGACTAAATTCATTTCCATTCCGTTTCCGTTTTCGTAATTGGAACTAAACGGGCCCTAAATTTTTACCCAAAATAACGAGTAAGATTTATACTTGTAGGAACATGAGATATTGCTAAATCTACCATAATTAGGTGATCTATATATAACAAAAAGTAAAGTAGTGTTACACTAGAGCTTTGATTTCCTAAATTTTACGTAAGAAAGTAACTTATTTGAAAATTTTTTATTTTTTTTATTATCCTACAAGTTTTACTCTATTTTTATTAAAAAAATCTGTTTAAAATAGATATTTTCCAACTATATTGTTATTGATAAAAAAAATTTATGGTACGTTACAAGAATAACCGACACAAATATTTTTTAGAACGTAGTTTTAGTAAAAAAAAAATTACTTAATTATTTATATAGTTAAAAAATAATTATGATAAAAATCATAAAAATGTCATGTAGGCATCAAAGTTGTCTAAAGAATTTAATCAAATAATATTTTATTGAATGTTCTATATTTTATACTCCCTCTGATAAAAAATAAGTGTCCTTTTAGCATTAGAAATTTGATCAAAATTATCTGTCGTTTTAAGTTTTCTAGGCCAATAAATGAACAATAATTATAAGAAATGTTCTTGAAAATTGGTGTAAATGATTAATTTTAGTTTTAAAATCTTTCTTATTGGTTTAAAAGAAGGTTGAATATTAAATATGTGATAAGATTTAGAAAAACTTTACAAAATCTATGTTATTTAATATTTTTTAAAAAAATTGTGTCAAAGACTAAAATCACAGTTATTTTTGATCGGATGTAGTATTTAGTTGTTCATTAAATTAGATAAATTAGTTTTCTTTTTCCTTATAAAAGCAAAACAAGTGTTGGAAAATGGCGAAAATTTGATGAAGGTGTAATATTCATAAGACCATCATATACATCTTGACCATTGACTGTATTTATTAAAGTAAGAATCATTAAAATTATGAAACGAAGTAAAAAAAAAAAAGTGCTTTTTTAGAGGCTCTTTTGATGTGTTCATGTGAAAAGTAATTGTCTTTCTACCTAAAAAACCTAAAAATTACTTTTACATTTTTATGTAAGAAAATAACGAGGTAAAAAATAGTGACAAAGTGGATTAGTACATATATGGCATGGTGCTCCAATTATTTCTTTAGGAAGCAAATTTTTGGGGGAAATAAAAAAAGTTATTAAAAAAGAAGAATTAGGTTAAAGCCTTTTTTTTCTAATAAAAAAAGGTTAAAGCTGTTGAGCTTGTCTTCCTCGTGAAGGTAGGGCTTTTTTATTCACAATATATATATATATATATATATATATATATATATATATATATATATATAGGTTGCGGTTTCCACGAGAACAATCTTATCATGTAATCATGAGAACAATATTAAACCGTCAGATGATGAGTATTAAGGGTCGAGATTTATCATAGATAAATAATATTCTGAAACTAATAATCAATATATATAGAGAGAGAGACTGCTGTTTCCGTGAGAACAATCTTATCGTGTAATCATGAGAACAATATTAGACCGTCGAATGATGAGTATTAAGGGTCGAGATTTATCATAATTATTAGATAAATAATATTCTGAAACTAATAATCAATATATATATATATATATATATATATATATATATATATATATATATATATATATATATATATATATATATATATATATATATATAAATACACTTTCTAGAGAAAATAGTCCAAACAAGATCCCATCTTTCAGGCTGACTAAACTTTAGTATCCGGTCGTTTAAACTATCAGAACCGTACATCAGCTATTGAGTCCGACCAAAGATTAGTATCTGAATTATTTTTCACACGTTAAGTTAACATGGCAACTTTGCTCCTAGAATTTTTTCTTATTTTTCTTGTTGAATAAGTATGTCTTGTAGGCCTCATTGCAACCGTCTTAACCCTTATACTTTAGTACTCCATCGTTTAAACTACCAGAATTGTACATCAGCTATTGAGCCCGACCAAATATTAGTATCTGAATTACTTTTCACACGTTAAGTTAACACAACAACTTTGATTCTAGAACTTTTCCTTATGTTTCTTGTTGAATAAGTGTGCCTTGTAGGCCTCGTTGCAATTGTCTTAACCCTTTTACTTGATGTATGAACAGTAATTTAGATATCAATCTTTGATCGGAACCAATAGGTGAGATACCGTTTTAATAGTTTAAACAACGGGGTACTAAAGTTTAGTCAGCCTAAAAGATATGGGGTAATGTTTATTTTTATCATATAGTCACCCTTAAAAAACAACAATAATGATCCAACCCATTTTAAGAGATCAGTTTAGAATTGATAAGAAGTAAAACACTAATAAATCAAGAAAGAATTTGATTTACTAGGCTTTTTATAGTTTTGTGTTTAGTAAATGTACCCCTTGAGAGAAGAGTGTGTATAGTTTGAAAATAAATACAAAAGCTTGGGGTATATTTACTTAATTGAAACATTAAAAAGCCTAGTTACTACTCCTACTTTTTCAAAAAAGCCTAATTACCAAAATTGCTCATAAATCAATCAAAAAAGTACATTTATTTGACGACTATAATGAAATGTAGATGACTTTTAATATATGAAAATAACATAACCATTAATATTTTATTCAAATAAGTAAATTTATAATTTTCAATAAGTCAAAAATAGATTACATTCAGTCACTTCTAGAAGGTACTAAAAAACAATTTTAAGATATTCAACACAATACTATAGTTTAACAAGACTATTCTCCAATTTATAAACATATTTTAAATTTCATTTATGAATATACAGAAAATTAAAAAAAAAAAGATTAAAATAATATTTCCTTTAGGGTTTTAGGAGACTCCAAATGATGAGCAAATTGGATTGTCATGATTGGGGAGTTGGAGATGAATAACAACATCATAGTGTTTCTTCACGACTCCACTTTTATCTCCTTTTAATAAAGTACGCACTCAAAACACGCACGAGTAATATTATAAATTAAAGTTTATGTTAAAAAAGAAAGCTTTTATTCGTATGGATATGTAGAGCACCAAAAATTCGACAAATCTATAAAGTTATAGCTTTGTTTGGTGTTTAAGTATGTTTACTTTTTATACGAGAGAAGTGCAAAAAAATAAAAATTAAATCAATTTTCAGTAAACCACATGCAACTTATGTTTTGTGCTAAACTACCCTTAATGTTAGATTGTTTTCGTAAAATAACGCTAGGGGTGTAATATGAGACAAGTTATTTGGGTTCAGCTCGCATTCGAGTCGTCAAAAGCTCAATTCAAACTTGTTTGTATCTAGACAAGCTGAATATGAACACATTTGAAAGCTCGTATAAAACTTAGACTCGGCTTGTTTATAAACGAGTTGAGGTGGAATATGTCAATGATCAGCTCGTTTTGATAAAACTCGGCCCCATCGGCTAAAATAACAAGTTATAGCTGAAGTTTTTTTATGTTAAAAAGAAAGCTTTTAGTTGGATTTATATAGCTTCTTAATTTTCGGTAATATATTTAATATTTTAAATATAAATTTATCGGAGAAATGTAAAACACACGAAATCTCACCCTACCCAACAGCTTTATCCATTGGGTGCGGAGGGATTGAATGTGGGTAAAACCTTAACGAGTTATCGGGTGACGGTCAAACCATCTATTCACTGTCCGATCCATTGTCATCTCTCATTCCCCTATAATCATAACTTATTGGGAGTCGATCAAGAAGGATGAATTGAAGGCTTTAACTTTATTGTAATTTCGAAAGCCATAATTATAAATGGGATCCAACTTCCTTCCACCCTCACAATTGCACGGCTACTGACACCATGACAGCGACCATCTCTTCCACTCATCATCACCATCAACTAACCACGGTTAACTTCATCTCTAACCATGGTTAGCCCATCCATTCACAACCTGCAACCTCCAGGGGTGATAATGGGGTCCAGCAACACTTCAGACATCGCAGAGTGGACATTCACGTGGCCCACGTGGGAGTACCCCCACTTCTCTCTCTAACTCTCCTTATTCAGGGGAAAATAGCGGGACCCTTGAAAGATAACTCAAAACGACGTCACTTCAATCAAACACCTATTTTTCCTTTTCCTTTTTAATTCTAAGACAATTTACACGTTATTGCTATTCGTACCACAGTGAACATGCTATTCATACCGCTTGTATCACTACGCATCGAGTAGCCGTATTTAGCGTTTTTTTTTTGTTTTTATTATTATTATTATTATTATTATTTTTTTAATTTGAGCGCCGGTGCAAGGCGCTGGCGCTCGAACTTTTTTTTTTTTTTTAAACAATTTGGTTTAGTAGACTTTTTCTAATTTTGTGTTTAGTAAATGTACCCCTTGAGAGAAGAGTGTGTAGAGTTTGAAAATAAATACAAAAGGTTGGGGTACATTTATTTAAATAAAACATTAAAAAGTCTAGTTACTACTCTAATTTTTCAAAAAGGCCTAGTTACCAAAATTGCCTATGTTTTCCAATGCGAATTTCACATTTTACATCGAAAAACACCAAAATTTTAACCAGATATAGAATTTGGTACGTATAGCATGAAACAGTTGGTACGAATAGCCATAGGGCAATTTACAGAGTACGGTGGAGGGTCACGTGGAAGATTGGGTGGACACGTGGGGCTTACAATGCAAGTTGCGTGGGCCCCACCAAAAGAAGGCCCAATCGTGCGTGTCATGTTGCTCCTCTCTAAGCCGACACTCTCTCCTCCATTCAATCATTTGCTTTTTCTCTCTCTTATCCAACCGCGTGCCCTTTGCTTCTCTCCAATCATCATGCGCCATTTCTACATTCATCATTAACTGTAACGGATTATGCGGTGGAAATTTTTAATATAACTTTATTTTATTACATAATTTGCACCAAATTGTGTGTGCTAGAGTTCGATATACGTTAATATATTTTTACAAAAAGTAGATTATCAATATGAAAAGTAAATTTAGGCCCGGTTCGACCGAGCTTTTTGCCGCGTTTTTGTAGAGTTTTGGAAAAAAATGAAAGCTGACGTGTGTTCGTTACTACATTTTATTTGATAGATTAACTTTTGTAAAAGATTTTTATAAGCTTTTTGGTCCAATTTTGAAAAGTTTCAAATGATAGCTTTTTGTATAGATTGTCTGACTTGTTTTACAATTTTTACCTTTTTGGCTTTTTGGTAAATTTACTATACATAACTATCTGCAAATGCACTTTTATTAAGGATAAATTAGCTTATTTGTTAGATTTTCGAAATTTACAAAATTTTTGAAAACCCTAATAATAAATCTATCCAATAAGATAAAGTTAATCAAAAAGTTTAAACTACTCAAAAATCTCATTTTACCGAACACGGCCTCAGCGTTCGTACAAAAAATATTTAAAAAAATACACATAATATGATACGTGACGGCTTATTGACTTTCTCTATAGTATGATAAATATAAGCATGCGTTAAGGTTAAGGCAATTGATTTATAGTCAATCAAAGCGATATATAGAGTGATAATTATGTTTGGTTTGTCAATGATTATAAACCAATTAAGATTAAATAAAAAGCCCCATAAAATCAAAGCAATCATGACGGGACTAATCATGATTTATAATTAATTGATTTGTATTAGCTAAGATGAGAAAAATGGTTGATTAAATTACGTATATTTTATCATGCAACGTTTCTATTTAAGACGTGGAGTCGATATGGACCCATTGAATTGTTTACTATCATAAGCTTCATTGTGAAGCTTGAAAATTTTGAAATCTCAACCAATCAATATTGTTCTCTTCCTCGATCATTTCAAGAGAAATATTATTCTTATGTTTTTGAGATGAACAATAGAATATAACTTTGATATATCTTATCAAAGTAGTTGTTATTTTGAGATAATATTCTCGTGAGTTGGGTTGATGATGGAGTTGATGGAATGTCGATGGTTATTGGTTGAGTTTAATCTTGAGGATTTGGCGGGTTTTTTTGTAAGAGATAATAAGTTTTGGTGTCTGAAATAGAGTATTTTAAATCTACTATATAAGGTCGGTTGATTACTGTTTTTATTGTCAATTTTTATCAATTGCTTTTTGTTCACTAATTGATTGTTATAAACCTGATTTTACCCATTCATTTATCTCTTTATATTAGAATATTTGTGTACTTTTTTCAACCAATACACTTATACAGACGTGGTCTTTGTAATTCAATATACGGATATACTACATCTGACCTCGTATCCATGCAGGAGGTTGTTGTAGACTATTTCGTTAAAAAATTTCACGATTAAGTTTTTTGTGTTGGGTTTAGGACTAACGTGCATGTGTGTTCGTATACACACGATCCCCTTTTCAAGGGTCCGTATGTATCGGACTTTGCCAATGGTTCACCTTTTTTCCGGCTTTATCATGAAATGTGCTTACTAACTTGCGTATGCTCTTTTCAACTATGTTATATCCTTTGTGGCCCGAAAATGTTTTAGGACATGATAACATGGGATCCAAATGACTATGGTCTAATTCGAGCATATAAATTTAATGAGGTTTCACTCATAACCAATTGGTGATAGAAGAAGTAACACAAAATGTTTGTTAACTATCGATGTGGGGTAGTATTCACACATGCTTAATGTAAAACAATTTGACTAGTTTGACACTTGATGACATGTCTTGTGGCCGGTCGGTGTAATCGGACAAGACAATTACAGTCGAGACAAACACATAAGCACAACACATTTTATCCGAAAATCAATCAACAATAAGAGAAGTAGCTAGCCCACAAAACTTATATATTAAGATGCATTTGTTTTTCACGTGCTGTCACAATATTCCGTTTCTCCTAGTTCACTCATTTTCGAATTCATAACACTTGATTGTCCTCCTTTTCGAATTTCCCTAGGTTTTTGTGGGGACGTGTTTTTGGAAATTATAAGTTTTCGCATTCAAAAGTTAGGACATTTTAAGCCTGGCGTATACGATCGATAAATTAATCCTATCGACAACTAATTTTGGATAGAAGTTCACTAAACTTATGTTTTTAACCTTAACCATCGATGAAATTATTTTGGAATTTTTTTTTAATAAATTTTTTCCTCATAGTAATGTTAAGATTACATAATATATTCATCAATTTATTCCACACATAACCTTTTACAAACATCGCATCTAACTATTTTATATTATAAAACCTGTCATTTCGTCAAATCAATCTAAGAGTCTACCCACAAATATAATTTCACATAATAGTCAAACATATTATTCAATACAATATCAACTTCCAATTAAAAACCATAAATAAAGCTTCAACCTTTAAATAACTTTCATTGACATATAAAAACAATTACCTTGAGAAGCCAAAAAATAAGTATCAATAATGTGATTGATTAAGGATGCAGACTCATACTTAATTGACCTAAACGTATTATTCTTCACATGGGAACATGCCCACAAGATACAAGTTGATCAAATTTATCACTATCATATGGAATCTTCCATAGTCATTGGTTCTCTTTGTCGGATTTCACTATCATATGGAACTCGACCAATTTGATCCACTAATTTAAAGATCTTAATTTCAACATATTCGTTAATTGATGATTCAAGTCGGATTCGAAAAGATTTTTTCGATCATCGAATCCAATATGTATCGGATTTTGAAAGTAAAATCGGATCTTATATACCCGACGACTTTGGCAACAATCACTTCTTGGATTTTGGGTCAATATCCGATCCACGAAAAATGTTAATATCGGTATGTTCTCTGGACATATCCGGATCGGCCATTAATGAAATTATCGGATAACTAGATATGCTATCCTTAGTGTCAACCCCGACCATGTTAACAAAGTTATGATATAGAGAAGAGATGATAACTCCTCTCCTTTTCTTCGATGAAACGATGTTGTTTTGCCTATACGATTAGCAACTGAAATCATCTCCACCGTGCTCGATATGGCACCACCTAGTATCGAGGTCTCAAAAATTACCCTCGACTTTGATAACAGCTAGGTCAAGAGAGAAGTTATGAGCATTACGTTCATGCATAACATGACATTGACTATCAACTACAGATTGGTTGAAATTGAAGCCGTTTAGGTTAAATGCCATAGTACCCCTTCAATGTAGCAAGCTCAACAAGTCAACACTAAAGCTTTATTTAATCCGAAATAGATCCGGTTTGAATTTATTGCTTGATTTTCAACGAATGTTCGTAAGCACCTGAAATTACGCAAATTCCAATTATTCCATAATATAAGTTGTCATTTTGTGTACATAATTTGTTATTTTTTGTTATTGTGTATCGCATTAGTAGACATTATGCATTACAATATAATTAACATAATTTAATTCGTAACTTAAGTGGACCAAACTTATCGAAGCTAATTATTACACATGATTACTAGATTTACTAGTCATTAGTGCATGCCAAGTTGATACGATAATAAGATTAACTTGCATGAATTTACGCAAACCTAATAAAAAAAATGTACGTTGCTTTAGGAATATTTGTTTTTAATTTTTACACTAATTTACGTTTATTTGTCAATATAAAATGGTTTATATGAGTAAAAATAGTTTTTTTTTTTATAATTTTTTACAATATATCAAAAAAACATAATTAGGAAAATACTTTCTAATAAAAAATTAGTTTTTTTTTACACTATATTTTAGAGTGTGTTTATTTAGAGATGGAGATTGTAGATAGGATTATGAAAATGGTTTATATGAGTGAAAATAGTTTTTTTATAAATTATTAAAAAAATCTCCTAAATAAAGGTTTTGGGACCATTGGGTTGTAAATCCATAAACGAAATGAAACTGTATCTGGTTTCTTTACGTACATTGTTCGTATGTAAGTTTTATTATTTATCACGGTGAATATTTCATTTTCAAGGTAATTTTTTCCCCTTTTATAGGTATCAAGATTCATTGTATTACATTACGTTAACTTGAAATCGCATGAAATAAACACACCATGTTAATGAGTAATAATATATATAAACTATGTTTGTTCTCATACCTTTCTATTTTCCTTTGATACACCATATAAAAGTGTGGAGTATTAAACTTTCCCACACCGATAATAAAGCGCTAGCATGCTTAATACATAAGGTTGGTGAGGTACTCTTATTACCAAACGATATTAAGATCAAATTTGTCTAGACTTATGAGTTTGACTAAGATCCTAATAGTGAATGAAATGCACTACATCCTACTATCAATATAACTTTGGTGTTAGATATGACTTATGATAGAAAGCTTACAATGATTGGAACGACCTTCAACTGCGTTTGTTTAGTCTAACATGATCTAGCATATTGATCACGTAACAAAAAGAATAGGATAAGATTACGCGTTTTGGTTCTAAACAGTCAAAGTTTGATACAGACGGACAATAGAACAAAATCTTGCATATACAAGCACGTAACACATAAATTCGATGAGGTTCCATTGAAAAATTGTCAATATCACTAACTATCCCTTTTATTGTTCTATTAAGTAAGACACGTAGGACAATCTCATCGAAATATATTCAAAATAGAGTAATAGTGGTAAGTTAAAAAAATGATAAAAAGTAGAGGACTATACGAAATAAAAAGTTAAAAACTAATAAAAAAATATATTTCACCAGATTCATTCTTAAAAAATCATTTGATAATAGACACTTCGAACCTAGTATATAAGGTCGGTGAGCTACTCCTTCTATTGTCAATTGGTTTTAGGATGGAACCTCGCCGTGTTTATGTGTTGGGCTTGGACTTAACGCGCATGTGCGCTCGTATGCACACGACCCCGCACAACCGTTCCGTTTGTATTGGACTTTGACATGATATCAGAGCGGTTAACCTCAATTCGGCTCGGGATCTTAACCTATGCACAAGTGCAACTTGGTCTATATCCTCTAGTTGCACTTGCGGGGGCGTGTTGGAGATAATAAGGTCCCACATTGAAAGATAGGGACACTCCGAGCCTAGTATATGAGGTGGGTGAGATACTCCTCCTATTGCCAATTGGTTTTAGGATGAAACCTCGCCGGATTTATGTTTTGGGCTTGGATCTAACGTGCATGTGCGCTCGTATGCACACGACCACCGCTCTATCGGTCCGTCCGTATCGAATTTTGACAAAATTACTGTTTTATTATTGCCGTGAGAATTTATTATCATCACCTACCAATTATATTATATTTATTTATCATAAAACCCTAATTTACAACTATAGATACACTAGAATCCCATAAGTGAATTAGGATCACATAATATCTCTATTTCCATTTTAAAATATTACAAAACAATTTATTTTTTATATAATGATTAGTTCGAATTCACATGTATAAACTAATCAAGTTTCCCCGATAGGGACGTATAATCTAATCTTAATAATGAGAAGCCCAAAAAAGTGCGACAATATGTTATGTTGATGATTGAGGTGCACGGTGTCCCCACGGCTGCGTGCTAGCTGGCCCCACGTGTAATTTCCCCATTTTACATAAAAAATAAAAGAAAATAAAATATCCCGACAAGTCTTCAATCATGATCATGATGATGGGTGATGGATGATGGGGTCGTACGATGGTTCTGCCCATGTGACGTGCACGTGAAGTCGGCCCCCTTTACGATGTTGAATCTCATGTCTTGTCCCTCTCTTACTTCAATTCCCCCAACTTGCACCTTTTATTCTTAAAATTATTTTTTTTACCCCTAATTTTAATATCCTCACAATAAAGTCACTCAAAATATGCGAATATTTTTTTTATGATGTAATTTACCACAGGAATAAGGATTCGTTGGGCGGTATTGTCATGAATTAGGGTGTATTCGGTAGGAGATGGAGATTATTTTGAAAATTAAGAGAAAATTGTTTAAATAGTACCCATTTTTTAGGTTGACTAAACTTTAGTACCCGTCGTTTAAACTATCAGAACGGTACCTCACTTATTGAGCTCGACCAAAGATTAGTACATAAATCACTGTTCACGCAATAAGTTAATAGATCGGTGCTAAATATCAGGAGCAAAATTGTCCACGTAACTTAGGCAAAATTGTCCACCTACCATAGACATTTAACATCGATCTGTCAACTTAAAGTGTGAACGGTAATTTAGGTATTGATATTTGGCCGGGTTCAATAGATGAGGTACCGTTCTGATAGTTTAAATGACGAGGTACTAAAGTTTAGTCAGCCTAAAAGATGAGATATTGTTTAGACAATTTTCTCGAAAATTAATGTAAAAGTGATTTAAAAGGGGTTAAATTTTATATGAGGTTTATTCGGGATTATTTGATATAAAGTAATCTATATCAAGTTGTTTGGTTGAAATTTTTTTAATGAGTTTAATCGATATAAATTTACAAATTTATCCTTATTTTAACCTTAAATAGAGGGACATGAGTGGAATTCTAATTAATGGTTGGTAATATGCGGTTATTTTTTTACTAGTTTTAATCTCAAATAACCTCTTCTATTATTTTTCCAATAATCTTCATCTTCATCCAAACACTTACACAAATTTAATCTATTAACTTTTAATCTAAATGAACCTCCTTTAATTTCCAACCAAACACACCCTTAATTTAAAGACTTATAGTGTGAAAAGAAATATTCTCTAATTTACGATATTTTCGATAAAAATAGATCTTCAAAATAAGCCGTAAAATTTCTTTTGTTTTTTTTAATAACTACCCAATAATGCTAAATGATAGTTAATGATGGGTCAATGTTAGATGAATTTACATATTTTATTTTTAAAATTACTTAATTGTATACTTTGGGTACTTAGGGAGGCCAATCTCGTCCGTATTTGACGGATATTCGATTTTCCGATCCAACAAAAAAGGGGTAAAATTCGTTAAAAGACATGTGCAAGCGAATGTTGGATGAAGCAGGTAGAATTCGGGTAAACGTTTCATCCATACATTCATCAGACCCGTATTTATCCACTTATAATTATTTATATTTTTTATATTATATTATAAAGTTTGCACCTTTATTTTCTTATTATTTACTTTATATCAAAGTATACCCTATATTTTTTTCCCTAGTTCAATTTAATTCGATTCCTAATATATTTATGTCATTAATATTGATTGGTTATAACTTTTTCAAAATTAGATATTGCTTGGTTATAGAGTTGTACTTGATATCATGTACAGTTTATTTTAGTTGGATTTATGTATGTTCTTGATTTCTAGTAAAATGTTTGATTTTTTACATATTTCTAAATGAAGTGTTAAACACCCGAAATTTCAGCAGATCCACCCGTTTTTTCGATGGATGTGGGTGAGACCAATAACGATGTGGGGTGGGTGGGGTAGACAATTTCAGAAGATGGATCAGATGGCGGTCAAGGTCATTCACCCATCACCCGATACATTAACATCCCTATTGGGTACGGAATCAATCATATCGTTAATTTTGTTTTATTCTGTATTTGACTCCAAGAGATAAATTGATTCAATTTTACCTAATTTTGATTTCGAATCCTAATCACAGAAGAAGCATGCATATGAACACAAAGGTCATTGTCAAGGAACTGGTGTCTTCGTTCATTCAATCAACAATGATGATAAGATAAATAATTGGAATTGGATACAACTGCAATGAGTGGATCGAAAGAAATAGAGAGACATACAATTGGACTAAATTGTGTTAAATGTTGCTTTCTGTGGATTTTCGTTTCATAGTTTTTATAGAATAATTTATGTATTTGGTTGCATTTATCATATTTATTTTGAAAGGTACTATGTAAAGTTTATAAAATGTTTTTTACATCATGTGAAAATGAAACAATTGAGTAGCGTAACGAAATATTTTGTCATGTATAGGGATGATAATGTGTCGGATGATGGGTGAGTGAAATATTTATGTTATCCACTCATTAAATTTATCGAGTATATTCATTTATCATACGTCGGGTTATCATGAGGTTATGTCGGGTTATCATAAGGGTAGGTGACGGCACATGCTTTCCTTTTAAAGAGCAACATGGCTAGATAGTTGTAGGTATCTCAATCTCGTAAGTTATCGACCATTGATCACTCGATGATTTATGGTTTATGTAACTTTAAGAAGATAGACCTATATATCGACCAGGTTCGCTTCACACTTGATTTGGGTTATCCTACTTGAGTTTAACGACAAAAAAAACTAGCTATTTCACTAAGTGAAAACGCTTTGTTTCGTGTACGCCGACGAGGAGTATATATACTCATTTCAAGTGAAAGGCCGGAAACCCTAATCAAGTTACTCTACACAACTTCTCTTGTGTTACGGTTTTAGACGAAAAAGGGAGCTTGAGAAATCGAAGGCTCGGGTTGTTGACAATGACAATAAAAGACGTTTCCTCTTTTATTTAGCGATTCTCTTCGCGATCGAGATCGCAAGCACAAACAAAGTTAACTTTATAATATATTTTTTTTCTTCTTTCTCCAATTTCACCAACTTTTTAATTAAACTTGCTTAAAATTCGAAAAATATTTTTTTCAAAGTTAACTTTATAATTATCACATCAACATTTATTTCAAAGTCTTAAGTCACTTTGATTATCAAACAAGTACCCAATTTCTCGATAACCGATCAATTATAAAGCTTCGATGATTTTTTTTAATTTTGAAAGAGAACTTCGATGAGTATCAAACTATGAATAAACTTTGAAAAAATCAGCTGAATTTTATATTATTATTTAATTTGCTTCTCCCAAATTGCACTTTTTTTAACCTTTATTTAAACTATTTAAACAATTTGTATATTTAGTTTTTATGATTAAATAAACTCCTACAAAAAATCTCCGAATATTCCTCTCTTCAATTCTCAATATTAAAAAAATTAAAATAAAAGCTATGATATGTAATAATTTTTTAAAAAAATTATAAAAACAATAATAAAATGTGAAAAGCTGTATGAAAAAATAGAAAATAATATTATGAAAATACAAAAAATAAATGAAAAAAGTAGGTAAATTATATTTGTGAACAATTTGTGCATTAACTACTTATAATAATAAATATTATGAATCAAAATTTTATTATCATAAGCATAAAATTTATTAATTATATATACGTTCGCTTAAATTGAATAATATATATAAAAAAAATCAAAACATCATGTTTAGTAATAATCAATAATAACATTATATATAAACGAAGTAAACTCATTTTTGTTCGGTTTAAGAGGGACATTAAAGGCACGAACAACTATTTAGGCGATTTCTTGGTATGTAGCCGCACGTGTGCCACCCCAGGATTCTCGTGCGATGGCGGGTCCCACGTAACCGGCTTAGCTGGCACCATGTGGCATTAAGATTTGTTTTCGTTTTTAAATTAACTAATTATGTTTATTTTAAAAATAAATCATAATTAAATTAGTTATGTATGAGCTGTGAAATCTTATGGTTGGGTTGCACGTGTGGCTGCGCTGGGACGACCTACGACCCTAAGCTGACTCGATGCTACGTCAGCACTTGTCATTCTCCACTTCTTATTAAATATAAAAATGTTATTTTTCATAATTGTACGATAATTTTTTAAAAATAAATCATCTTAATTAGTTAAAATGTAGCGGGTTTGCATAATTGTTTGGGCCGGAACAAAGTAATATTGGGCCGGGTCAAAGTATTATTGGGCCTATCTTTTAACTAATGGGCCGTGAAGGCAATCATTGGGCTTCTCAGTTTTATTTTATTAAGCTTGAAGTTGTAGCGTTTTGTTCATTGCTTGCAATCTTTTTCACCGTAGTAATAACCAAAAAATAATAATAATTTATAGAGTAGAAAAAGTTACTGCTTACTGTGAATTTCTACACTACATGATTGAAAGGTTTTTTGGGTTTATAAGAGAATTTATATAAACAACCCAATACAACTTAAGTGAACCTAGATATTAGTGTTGATTCGATTTAGGACCTGTTCGGCGAAGCGAGAATTTTGAGTAGTTTTAACTTTTTGTGTAGGTTTACTTTTTTGCTAGATTTTTTTTTAGAGTTTTAAAGAGCTTTTTAAATTTCAAAAATCTAAAAAATAACCTAATTGATGTTTGGTAAGAGTAGATTTGCGGATATTTGTCTGTAGAATTACTAAAAAGTCAAAAGGACAAAAATGTACAAATTATTAAAAGATATAAAAAGAGGGGCAAATTTGTAAATTTTCATATAAACTACCCAAAAAGCCATTAGAATAAACTCCCAAAAAAACAAAAATAATTGAAAAAACTCTTTTATCAAACACCATGTAATTTTTCTAAAAACGCAAAGCTAAAACTACTGGAAAAACTCTCAGGTTTGCCTAAAGTTTGTTTAAATACATTTATTATTTTAAATATTTTAACCTTCATTTTTAAAATTTATCCTTCTAATTATTACTACTTACTACTTAATGTGATTTTCAATATTCTTACCCCCAAAAAAAAAAGTTTGATTTATAATAAACAAAAGTAAATCAACATTATACTTGATAGTTTTTCTTAATAAAGATGCACAAGACCATGTCCACATCAGACGTGTTGAAGGGCTTTTCACCGGCCCATGCGAAATTAATGGGCTGCTCTTAGTGGGCGTGGGCCCAATGTGGAGCCCATTAGATTCAATGCCGTGATAATTTCAAACTAGTTATCTTTTGGAAATTTGTGGAATGTACTTAATCAAGACTTTAATGATACTCGAGAATACCGTAGACGATCAAAGATGTTCCATGGGCATTTTCTAGAGCAAGACGATATATACGCGTCGAATGTCATACCTCGTAGAGTTAGGTTGAAGATAATGGTATGTCTTTCTCGTATGGGTTTGGATATTTTCGGTTTGTGACAAGGATTTTGCTGCTTGGTCAGCGAAAATGGGGTTGAGTGGGATTGGTCACGTCCCAACTCCAAATTTATTCGGACTTACTAAAAACGTAAAATTGTTACGTGCTTCTCATTTGGGGTACATTTATATAAAGGATTAGTTTTGATTTTTGATACTGTCTAATGTATTTGGTGTTTTCATAAAAAAAAAAAAACTCGACAAGGTGAAAATTTAGTAATATGTCAAGAATGTTATGTTTTACAGAGTCACTCAAAGGGCCGGGGTGACGAATTCTCTTGTTTTCCTAGCAGAGATATTGCTCATGTATCGCCCAAAACAACTTATTGGCCTAATAGTTGTAAGGCACACAAAGATTTCCAAGTTTTTTTTATATATTGAGTATGATAAATCAAATTCTGCTCTAATTATTTTAACGTAAAACGTGTTTGTTTTTCCAATATTATTTTATATAGGATAGGATATAATAATTAATAAAATTTTACTCTACCTACTTTCAACCATAAAAATAATTCTAAAACTTTAAATGCTTATTAGCTACTAAAATGGAATGTTAAAGGACTATATAATATAATTATTTTCCTCCATTCTATCTTATTATTCTTACCGTTTTTATTTCACTTTTTTAACCAGACGTCCCAAATTATTTTTAATCAGTTTTCGAAACACAGCCAAACAACTTTCAAATTTGTCTATAAAGAGTGAATCTAATGGGATAATGTGATTATATTGTTTCTTTTACAAGTATGCAATGTATTAGTTTATACGTGTGTTAGGTTTTGTGGTAGACAAAACATCACTTCATTTAGTTGTTACAAATATTTGGTGGGAATTAGCCCCAAAAATAAGTATTAATTGTAGAAAATATATGGTCACCGGGTGGGCCAAATAAGTTGACGAGTTACCCATATTTATATGGGTGGTTATATGTCAAAACTTATTGGATAAATTCGGTGAGATTGTATCATAAAAACTAATCGATATTAAAACTCGATCTTTTTTTTTTCTTTTTTTAATAAGTTAGAACTCGTAAGAAAAACAATGTTCTTCCTTCAGAAAAAGAAAAGAAAACAATGTTCTAAGACCATAAGACCAATAAGTCATAACTAGTGAGAAAACAACGCTGATAATGAACGTGTTCGGTTAGAGGGTGAAATTATTTGGGAAATTATAATCTCCACAATACTCCCCATATCCTAATAATCTCACTTGAATTGAATTATACAAAAAATACCAAAATAACCTCACAAAATAATCTTTCAAAATAATCTCTTTAAATAATCCTAAATAACACCGTATTACCGAATGCGCCCAATATACCACTCCTATATTTTAGTAAGCCATATAACATAAGAGCATGTGTATCAATTTTGTTCCACCTAAGAGAAGTGAGTGAAAATGTGGGGAGGTTCAAAAGAAATTTCATCCTCTTCAAGTTTACCACAAGATCAAATTTGTTCCGATAAATATGTGTCACTTGTCATGATATATTTAGAAACAATTGAATTGATTATCGATGTAACTATACAAGTAAAAATATGAAATTAATTAATAATGTGTAAGATAATTTTATTTATTATTATACATGTTTGTATTACTTTGAATTTTTTTTACACATATACTTAATACTTATAACATAACATATACATTATAACATTTAGAATTTAAGATTTTATCAAGTATAATTTTTAATTTATGTTAATCATAAAATATAATATGTAGTTTATAGTTATTTAATATAATTCGGTTTTTATTGATAAAATAAATAAAAATATATAATATGTATGTTAAGAAGTTATATTGATGTGGGTTTAAATTTGGGTTGTATTTTTAAGTTGATGTGTCAAAAAGAGAAAAGTTAGGGGGTAAGATTAATCTTATTCTCCAGTGTGGGCGCTCTAAGGAGTTTCACAAGTACACGCATATCATTCACCAGATCGAAGCCCATTATTTGACCTTAAACGATTGACAATATGAGAACTATCACACCAACCTTACATACTAGTTTATACACCAATTATAACTCATAGTGTTTCCTTCTTAGAAAAAAAATCATTTCATACACAAATACTTTCACCGGTTCTCAATAATTGTCAATAAAAATTTAAAATTTTAGTTCATAATATATATAATATTCAAACCTTACTCAAATAGTATTTCACCTATTTTTTCATTTCATATTTGTATTTTTAAAATACTATTTTATCTCTATCTTACAATTCTTCACATTATACCATTATTTTTCTATAATATTTTCAAACTATTGTACATTATTAAATATTATACCTTTTACTTTTAATATTTTTAATATATATTTATTCTATGTCACCCCAATTTTGAACCTTAATCATACATGTCACTTGATAAGATAACTTATTATAACTACAAAAATTAAGACTTGATATACCTAAAACATACACAATGTAGTCATTCTTTTTTGATACCAAAAGTCATTGCTATAAATTACAAAGGATCCAAATTTCTTCGAGTTCATATGAGGTATTGGATATCTCAAATTCAAAATATTTACTTATGTTATAAGCCATGACTAACTACGTTTGATTAACTAATAAAGTGTGTCATGTCTTTGTGCAACATATATCTAACCCCTCTTATAACAAAGAAAATATGAACAAATATATCTTATAGCTCTTAAACCATGTATCTTAAGGATTTTAATTTGTTAATTGGGTCAAGTTTACCTCTAAGTCAAGTCCTTAATTAATGATATTAAGCGTCAAAATAATATAATTAAGAAATCAACTACTCACATTTGCTAGGATTGCAATAACCATATCATTCCTTAATTAAAGATAGAACGATGTTATTCGATCAGGAAAAAAATGAAACGATGCAGGTAATTGGAAGACGGGTGTGTCTTTTAGGTAAAACGGGACAGTGCATGTCCGACGTGGTTTCGAGAACGTGTAATCGTTGATCTAACGTTCGAATTGTGGCGACTTCTGGCATACGGGACATTCTCAATGAGTCAGGGGACGTATTTTCATTGAGCCCGGGAAGAAACATTTGGTTTGCACGAAACCCATTTCAACATTTGAAACCATGATTTAGAACTATGACCATTGGAACAACGTTCAAATTTTGCATGAAACTAAGCATGTGATGCACTCCACTGAGAATTGAGGACGCACTCCCACCGTGTCCGTTACTCCCACTCCTCACGCGTGTTGAACGCTGTCTCTGATCCGTACTTAAATGACATTATTCATTTGGATAAATAGCAATCTCGTTTTTCTAATTCAATATTTATGAGCAAGTTTTTCAAATCCGTAAACTCGATTCACATAATAACTCTAACCATAATATCTAGTTAGTTCGGGTCAAATGTTCAAACCCTAAAAGCATACTCAACAAAGATCGAATTCTAGCACCGACTTAAATTTACGTACAATATAAGCACATATAACATGTACGTACATATTGTATGTCAGCATGTGATGCATGGCTTCAGTTCATTAAAAATATATATCTTTGCTGAAATTCATCGTACGTAAAGAACTTATATACAATAATATTTCTAGGCGAGTGGTGTGGGTAGGTACATCAAAACCGTTACAAAAATAACATGTAATTACTAATAAAGATTGTATGGTTTACTAATACTCAGTTGGTCTACTGGTTGTGGTGTTAGGCTCCTTAAGTGTTAGATCGGAGATTCGAGTTCGAATCCTCTTCGAGACTTGGTATTGAGAGGGTGTCTCTTAATTGGGCCACTACTTTATATATCTTATCCGGACGTACCCGAACCGGGAACGTACCATTTCAAATTTGAGAGGCGGATTGATCGAGAATCGGAATAAAGTTAATAATAACTTAACCCGGTTTCTAAAATATGATATTTAATTAAGATTATAAATTAAAATTAAATTAAAAGAATTGGGTGAAGTAGACTCTTTTTTAGGGGCTTTTGTTTTATAGACCCCTAATTTTTATCAATTACCACTATTATAAGTTATAGTGTTAAAAGTCCTAATTAGCCAAAATTCGGGTTCAAAATACATTATTTTTTCAAAAAAAAATAGTTGATATTCAATATTGCACATATCAATAAATGACCACAACCCTATATTTGAGCAAATTGGAATGCCTTAAATTAATTTTTTTAAAAACAAGAACCAAGAAGCGAAAAATATTTAAATTACTCGTTCCCTGAAATGACTCATTCCAGTGTTAATTATGTACAATATACATATATAAGAAATTATAAATTTGATAAAAATAAAAGTCCCTTCTATTTTGTTAAAACATTAGTCCCTTGATTCTCAATACTTGTCCTTAAAATTTCAATATTTTGATTTACAATATTTAGTCTTATAAATATTATTAATACTCAAATATTTTATAAATATAATTTTATCTACTCTTCATTTATCATTTGTATTTTGAAAACATTATTTTCTCTATTTCATATAGCTATATACATTTTATCATTATTTAAAAAAAAAAATTAAACTACAATACACCAATAAGTACTATACCTTCTACTTTTAGTTTTTTTATTAATATAACATAACGATTATTAGAACCGGAGGGAGTAAAAAATAATTAGAGCCAATTTCCTCATAATTATTTAATATTGATTATGATTGAGTTTCTAATCACGTCGTAATTACATTATGATATTTTTATGTATATTTATATTATTAAGTTACATTAACATTAAAATATACTCCAAAAGTAGGCATTTTAAAATCTATATGACGAAACTGTGGTTTGAAAGGGAAAATCTTGTAATTGTCAAAAGGTAAACAATATCATCTTAAAATAATTTTCAATATTGACTACCAATTAAATTCCTATAGCATTTATAAGACTGGTAATTAAAAATTACAGTGGTTCAAAAGTTTGCACGCGGTTATAAAAAAGAAGTTAAAATTTCAACATGAAGATTATATACATATAATTTTCATTGACCCTATTATCCTTGAAATGCAAGGCAAAGGTACAAATACAATATAATTATTTTTTGAGAAAATAAAAAAGTATAGCAATGATATTATTCCTTTTCATGTTAAAAAATTGGAATATTATATTAAAGTACCTAAATAAAAATCTTTGTTTCATTAATCAAATAAGAATTACTTTTCACCATTAATGATATTTATAGTTGTTTTTTTTAATAGAAAACTATATAACTATCTTTAATTGATTAATTTTCAACAAAAGTTTGAAATTTACCCAAAACAAATATATATATATATATATATATATATATATATATATATATATATATATATATATATATATATATATATATATATATATGAAATTCATGACCTAATTAGTTAGTTAGATTAATAATGGCCCTATTTCGTTTAAGTTTTTCACAACAACACATATTTTAAACCAACTGCGTTTGCTGTAACAAAATTTTCTTTCACCAACAAAAAATTTCTTTCTGAAATTTGATAACCAACCTAACCAATGTATCCCAAACACCAAAAACAATCACTCCCGATAACATATATTAACCCTCTATGAACAATCTTCTCCCTACAAACCATCTGTATGTTATCAAGCAAGTCCTACACTTTTTTATTCATCAAGATAGCCGTGCGTTTGTCGAGAAGGGGGCGTGTATTTGTGATCGACTCCTAACAGCTCTGTTGCAGTCCAAATCTGAGGTGTCCACATTTGTTCCCCGGACTTCCTCCCTGTGTACTTCCTTCGAAGATGAACGTTTATGCTCGTTGCCTCCTGGTGGCTGGATCTTCCCGCTTTCGCTTGAAAACTTCTTTGCTTTCAGTTTCATTTTGATGTATTTTTGTGTATTTCTTTTCTCTTTTATTTGTGGTCCTTCATGACGGTTTGTCCTTCTGACGATTTTTCGACCTTTCGACCCACTAGATGGCGCGCCGTCTAATGGTTTCGAACTGTTTTCCATTTTTTCAAAAAAACAAAACAAGATTAATAATATCTTATGTAAAACAATAGTAAATTTTGTTCTAAAAATCATATTCATAAAACTCATTTAATTATCTCCATTGTAGATCTAAATCGAATAATTCTCTCAAAAAATAATATAAAGTAACCAACTATCGAGTACATAATTCTCACATTTTTTATCATTCCATGCATGATTATATGCATGGTTGAGTTGTAAGCATCTCTAAAACATACGAGTAATAAGTGATCGAAAGATCGAGTTAAAAATAAATAAATAAATAAATAAGTATACATCACAATTGTTCGATCTTAACCGAATGACTCATTTGTTCGAGTTCACGTCGATCATCATTGATTTCAGATCGAACACTTGTGATCCATCCACGTAATCCCATGCAACTTCCTAATTACATATATCTTGCTCTACTTAATAGGGTATGTACAGTGGCCCATTAAGGAGATATCCTCTCAATACTCATATATGTTTTGAGGAGGATTCAAACTCGAATTTTCGGACAACCACTAGACCAACCGAGTATTGGTGTTACGTACCTCTTAATTACTGTTTAAGTAGTAATTAAGAAGGACTAGGCATGCATGGTGACATCAAAGCAATCTGCTGATCTCTCTCTACGTTCAAGCTTGTCAACGACTTTGCCTTACTTGTATACAACTTCTTCACATTAGAACCTTGCTCACTAAGTAACTTCACTAAGCTCCGTTTGGCATTTGCCCTAAAAGGACAATTTGAAGCCATGTAACCATCCACTAAGTGTAAATATGCCTCCAAATCATGACAACACGCCACGTCAGCGTCCGGTTTCAAGTACGGGGACATTCGGGTATCGACTATCAACTCGGTTCCTACGTGGCTATACGACCATGGAAGGTTCTGGTCAAGAACCTCCATGACCGCTGACGTGGCGGCCTGGTTTCTGAGTTTTTTATCCAACTCTTCGCTTACGAACATTCCCGGAACTTTTGTTATTAAGTCTTGTTTGTTTACTATTCGGAGAACTTTCACGTTCCTTTCGTTGAGACGGTCCGCGAATGCGCGGTTTCCTACACGTGGTCCTCCGAAGGAGAAAACCGCGACTGGCGGAGCGTTGGGACCGCATGTGCCGCTTACCTCGTCTGCCGCTAGGAGTGATAGTGCGGCGCCGAGGCTGTGGCCGGTTATGGTTATACTTAGCTCTTCGCCTTTGTATTGTTGCATGAGTCTTTTGATTTCGGTGGTTATGGATTCTGCTAAACTCGGCATGTGCTCTCCACGTGTTTTGAATAGGCTTAAAAACCCGCATTCGACTTTCGGGTTATGGATTGTGTCGGATTTAGAATCGGGTATTTTGACGAGCACGTCACGGACATTCTCGGCCCATTCGAGACACGTGGCGGTTCCACGTAATGCAATGACGATATCCCTTCTACCCATTCTAGCGATTTCGTTTGGATCATCGCAAACTGCCACGTATCCAATCCAGCTGGACCTTTGAGTCATCCACCCGAGATCTGGTGCTACTTCATCCACCCACTTTGGTAACCCAACTGATGACGTAGCGTAAAGACTTTTTGTAACCTTATAAGACCGATCAGCTAATGCCACGTCACTGTGGGACCCATCTGACGACGTGGCAGGATCAGAGTGGAATGACCGATACGCACCTTGAACGAACTCCCCGTAACGAACAACCTCTCGCCGGAGATTCTCATCAAGCGGGTCAAGAAGCCCGACCCAATCACGACTACCGTGATACTCTCTCCACCGGCCGGCGATATGGTTCCGCGGCGAATGCTCCTGTGTCATCGACAAAAGTCGCCGGAGCCGATTAAGATGTCCCGGCGACATTACTTCATCCGGCGTCGATACCGGCTTGTTTATATTACCCGGCGGCCATGGTAGATTAAGCCCTTCAAGAATCCCACCTCGTCGGGTCTCAGCAACCTTAACGGGCTGTCGGGTCGGGTTTCTTTCAACAATCTGTGCCAACTCCGATGAATTCGATTGCTTTTGCAGAAGCTTCTCCAGATTCGAGAGATGAACCTTGGTTTTATCATTTGCCGGATTCAACGGCGAGACTCTGCACTGAAATCCGACCCGTTTGAGATGAAACGAGTTCAAATTCTGAGAGGGAAGGGTTGAGTTTATCTGCATCATTTTCAGATGATTAAAGATGAGTTCTTTATCGGGCGTGGATCGGATAGTGAAAGGAGAAAAAGAATGAGTTTGAACAAATCCAAGTAGAGGGTATATAAAGAAAAATATTTCCCGAAAATACCCTCGTTACGCGGAGATAATTACGTGTTCATACAAAGCTTTGTCAAAGAAGAAAGTATGAAGGTATACTAGTCTATGGTTGGAGAAGGTAAAATTGATTGTGCAGTCTAAAAAGTCCAATAAAATTCGTACGTGGTAGGTTTTTATTATTAAAAAAATTAATTTAAATTTTATTTTATTTTGACATAATATAACTCCTCAAATGTAAATGTATTTATTGACCGACATGACATACAAATTATAATTGTATTTAATTAAAATTAACCGACTTTTGCTTGATTGCCTCAATTCGAGTGAGTGTTGGAGTTTACGGTTTCATTCTAAAACCAATTGACAATAGTCCGATACAGACGGACCGGTAGAGCGGAGGTCGTGTGTGTGCATACGAGCTCACATGCGCATTAGGCCCAAGCCCAACACATAAACCCGGCGAGGTTTCATCCTAAAACAAATTGGCAATAGGAGGAGTAGTCCGCCGACCTTATATACTAGGCTCGGAGTGTCCATATCTTTCGATGTGGTACCTTATTTTCTTCAACAATTTACACAATATGGATGTTAATAAAAAATAATAAATTAAATATAAAAAAATCTTATATGTGACCAAGAATATTAAAGTCAAATATTTTATTTTAAATAACTAAAACTTTAGTCAAAATTATTCATATAGAATGTTGAATTGAGAACGGGAGTATGTGCAAATCGTTGGGAGAATTAAGACTTTAGTTTAGTTATATACCTCTTGATGTTATATAAATTATTTTTATAGTGTGTACGTGATTTTAAAAAGTATATTATAACTATTATTCATTAATTATATAGACTTTAAATTCTTCAAGTTATAGTCAATATATTTATCAAAGTTAGATAATACTTTGTACACATAAATAAATAATTTTATCATGAATAATTGAAGTGTCAAGCTTATAATTGATGTTATAAATTTAAATTATTTTTTCATATTTTGATTTACAAAATCAATGCTACAAAATATGATTTGTGAAAATATAGTTAAACTTATAAAATTAATTATTATACTACTAAAATTAAATTAGTATACATCACAATAATTTTACTATATTTTCACAAATCATATTTGTATCATTGAATTTGTAAATCAAAATATTTATTGAAAGAAATAAATTTTTAGCACTTTGGTTTAGAAGTTTTCTCAAAATGCTTAAATTTTAACTTTTGATAGGTTCAATATGAAAATAGAAATAAATTTAAAAAATGTATATATTTGTAAAATTTAAACAATTTAACTCTTGATCACAATATTTAATGTTAGCCTTAAATTTGATTGACAATATAAGTTTTATTGATGGATAACATTTGAGTAAGTTGGTTAAGTTGGTCTCTTATAAAAAATTAGCGTCAAACATGATTTTTTTAAACTATTATATGACAAACTATACCATTTTTATCCCTTAATTAATTGTTTTTAGAATTAAAAAATAATTTTAAATTAACAAAGGCTTAATAGAACAATATTCTCGTAATCTTTCACAAACAAAACTTATATGCCCTTTTGTTTATTATTTATATTTATAAAATATATTTTAATTTTATATAACTCTTTATATTCTACCATTATCTTTTATAAAAAAAAATATTGTACATTTATAAATACTACCGTTTTCACATAAAGTTTTCTTAATATGTGAGATGTGTCAAGTTTTCTGAATTTTATCATTGCGTATTCTGAATTTGTAGATGGCGGTTTGAGTTGTTTGTCCATCAAAGGTCGTCGATTTGTGTCACACATATGCTTGAAAATTAACTTCATTTCTATCTATTCTCAATGACTTTGTTCTCTCTGCTTCCAGATGATCGGCTCCTTCTCCTCCCTTTATGATATCTCTACTTTTGGACAATGTGATGTACTTTTATCTTTTTCTTTTATTTTCTCTAGATTTAGTTCTTCATAACAGTTGATGTCTTCGCTTCTCCAACATTGATGCAAAACCAAAGAGGGCGTATCATCAAGGACCTTGTGGACTTAAGTTTCGGGTTTGTCTTCGTTCAGATTATGGGTCCGTTTGGTGGTTACTTTTTTGGATCAAAATAATCCAAAAAATAACCTGGGCATATTAATTTACCAAATAACTCCATTTTTTTGGCACGCCAAATGTACTCTATGTTCTATTGTTCGTTATCTGGGAATTCAATACGGTAGCCCACGAGATGACTCGTATTACCCCGACTTGTGGGAATGAGAACGTGCTCGATGAGAACATCCCTCTTGCTATTCATGAACTTGCTTTAATTAAAAAAAAAAGGAAAAGAAAAAATCCCCTTGTGAACATATAATGAACTATTAATCTTTTTTTGGTTTACTAACAAAAAATAATCTCCTTTTAGTGGACGAATATTTGTGATTTTGTGGTGGCCCACTCAACTTAAATGCTCAATGAAGAAGGGCAAAATGGTTGTTGACCTTTTCCATAGTCAAAGCTAATACGTGTGAGCAAAGCACGTAGTGACGCAATGATTATCACACCCAGTTCGCCGTCCAAACTTTTGCCCACCTAAAAACCACATATTTACGAAAATACCCTTTTCGATTGCCTTTATGTATAAGCTGCCTAATTTAGAACTCAATCCATTCCTAAATCATATCAAATCCTATCTTCAATTCAAACTATAAGAATAATATATTTTGATTCTTCCTTTGATCTTTCAGTCAATTTTTATATTCATATATAATTCGATTTTTCTCTTGCCTTATCTTAATTCTGAATTTCTCATAATACCGATTATTCACGGATAATTCATTGTTCATAAATTAGTCAGGAATTGAAGTTTTAAGGGCTTGTTTGGTATTCTAATACTCGTGTTTGTTAAGTCTTTGAATGAAAAAGAATAAAATGGTTATTCGATCCGGTTCCATTGCTAAATTTTTCATTTGAAACTGACGTTACGAATGATTCCAACAACTATACTGTTTTCAAAGCATTGTATAATAAGAATCAGTTTTATATCGTTCTTAATTTTAACTCGGTTTTTCCAATTAGCAAGTTGAACTATTTCGCATTGATAATAAGGAAACTCAAAATCTAGTTTTTAAGTTCTGTGGGTCGTCCTCTCAAAATCTAGTTTTAGAACCTCACCAAGTTTATCCACCAGATTTCACATAATCAGATTCACAAACATACCAAACGAGCGCTTAGTAGCGTATCATCTCCAGTCCGTTGATGTGTTATCGAAATCTAACAACCGAAGAATTATGATCGAGTCAAAATTTGTGGTTTTCACTATAGTTATCCAACAATATCAACCCATCAAATTCCTTCATCCAATTTTCTTCCTTCTCTTTCGTGTTCCCCTTGGATGAGGATCTTATGTAGTTGTATGTCATATCTCGTTATTCATCGTTTTTTCTCATTATTTTAGTCTTTCAAAATATAACGATCAATATATCCGATACTTTTAGGCTTTTGAATACTCAAATCCGTTTAATACATTAAGGGTCCGTTTGGTTCCAATTTCGGAAACGGAATGGAAACGAATTTAGTTCATATCTATATCCTTATTCGTTAAATTGTATAGAATAATTTTTTATGGTTTAAGGCAAAATGGACTTGATTCTCCACATTCTGTTACCCTATAGGGTATCAAAATTAATCAAAATCTACTCCAATTACTTCAGATCACAAGAAATGATTCCAAAAACTTTCATGAATGGACTAGATTCGTTTTCATTTCGTTTTCGATTTCGGAGTTCAAACCAAACGGGCCCTAAATTACTTATATTTATAAAAAAAATTGTGAATTTATGATGGTGTCAATATGATAAAAAGTATGGTATATATAGTTAGTCGATCCATGCACGTATGTAGTCAAAACACAAAGCGAAACTATACAATTCAAATCATCCTTTTCAATTCAATCAAAATTCGACAAGTAACTGTAACGTTAGTTAAGTCAGCCGGAAAATCAAGTCAGAGTACGTCGGGGCTGACGACGGAAGATCGTCGCCGGAGATTGCATGGCAGTTTCCTTCGTTCTTTGAAATATATTCATTAAATAGATTAAGTTTGAATGATATATGTTTATTTTTATTCCATATTAATTACATTTATAATGTTCAAGTCAAAAATTCGACCAAGAACAAATCTTCAAACTTTGTTTTATTTTTAATTGTATTCGTGTGGTTTTATTTTCTTGGTCACGTATTTTTGTACATTATATTAAATTTCGTGCACGTATGTAGGGCAAATAGCAGGCACGACGTAATATTATAATGTTTTTTAGGATTTATTATTTTGGTAATATGAAAGCGAGTTAATAGGATGGATATGTTGTATTAATGAAGAATTTTGCTCATATTCCTACTAGGTTTTTTTAATCACACAAATTTTATAGTTTAAAGTGATACAAAGGATCCATTTCACGTAGGCATGATACATGAGACAAGCTTCTCGGGCTCGGCTCGTTCGGGTAAAGCTCAGCTCGTTCGTCTAAAATAACAATATATGAGCATTATTTTAGACGAGCTAAAAGAACTCAGAGTTAGAAAATGTGTTGTGAGAGTCGAACAAATGCCACGGAAGGTGGAACGATCAACATTCGGGTAAATTTCACTATAAACATGTTTAATATAAATCTCGTGAAAAAAAGTGAGAGGTCAATCGTGAAGTCGGAGATTAAATATTGATCTTTTATGGGCAATTTCAAGGCATTGAGAGTTTTTATGTCGCAAAGTTTTCACTTTCAATTCCGAGTTTCTTGATTTATCCTCCAGAACTCCTTAAAGTGCGACCATCTCGATCGGTTGACACTTGGAAATATGGCTAAAAATCTTCAAACGAACATACTATCATTATCCATTTCCGGAATCGAAAATTGTCTTAAGATCGACAAGTCAAGACCGAAAGATCGAATTGCTCGGATACCACGTCAAAATTCCGGCATGTCAAATCTAACATATTTCATCATACCTTTTAGGCACACATACATGTAAAGTTCGGGTCCAACTCAAATTCAGTGAGGATTCATCTTAATATCAATTGACAATTTAAAAAAAAAAAAAATTCACCAACCTGATATATACTAGACTCGTAATCACTATATTATCAACTAGCGTGATACAAGTGCCTTGCATGAGTTGTATTTTAAATATAAACTGAGCTATTAAAAACATATATAAACGACAAGAAACTGAAGAAACAATTTGGTTTACTAGACTTTTTTCAAGTTTGTGTTTAGAAATTGTACCCTTTGAGAGAAGAGTACGTAGAGTTTGAAAATAAATACAAAAGGTTGGGGTATATTTACTTAATTGAAACATTAAAAAGCCTAGTTACTATTCTACTTTTTCAAAAAGGCCTAATTATTTAAAATTGCCCGAAACTAAAAGGTATATATTAATTGTTTTATTTACCTTTTTAAAAAAAATTGAGAAAATTGATATAAAAATTTTAATTATAAGTAAATAAAGTATTTCAAAAAAAATATAATCATAAATGAGATATTATATTTACATAATTAGATACTTAACTAATAACAATCTAATAAAATCTTGCAAAAATTTCAACAAATGATACCTTAAAATCTCCCAAAACCTAAATCACGATTAAAATATGATGACACCAAACAAAGATACAAAAGATAGTACCTTTAATTTGTACTTGAATGTCATAATTATTTAAGCAATATAATTATACTTTGAATTAAAGATCATTACTTTTACTTATTCAAAACAACAAAAAGATACAATCTTTAACTTTTGTAACATTAAGAATATTTAAAGGCGCTACTTTTGTGTTGTGGACTCGACTTCAATGAGAGACACCTTACATATTATTGACTATACTAAGCTTAAAGGTGATTCTTGTGCTTGTTCAAAGATCTACGCTTGTTGTGGAATATACCCACCTACCCTATCTCCTATACTTGTTTAGCCCTAATTATCACCATTCATTATAGTTTATAATCATGGGTTTGTACTCGGATTATTTCGAAAATTATGGAGCGGTTATTGAAAATAATAATCCCGCGGCATAATCTATGAGGCTTGCCAGACATATCTTATGTCATTACATAAACGTGATTGATAAGATTAAGACCGAGATCGTTGTCATAAGATCGAGATTGTAATAGTTAATGAGATCATATCTCTCTTATTTACTTTTCTATTTTGTTTCTAATTATTATTCTCTTGTCATTTCTATATGAAGTTTATCGTAATATAATAAAGAAGTGGTTATATTTTCACCATTTGTGTGGTCGTCTCTCCACGGTAATCTATCAGTGACAAATGTTGTTTATGTCCTAACTAGGTCGCATGAAATAATAGGATGCGTGGAGGGCTAGAGGGTATCGGACCTTCTTCTAGCCAAGAAAAAAAAAAAGGTTACATATGATAGGGCTCTAGGGGTCGAACAAGATGGACTTAAGTTCGGCTTTGTTTGTAAATGAGTTGATACTGAATTTTAGAAATGACTTTAAAATGTGTTTATATTCGTTTTTTTGTTTGAAAAGTGAACGAGTATGAGTTCGATTAGAACCTAAATTTTGAACGAGGTTTAAAATATGTTTGTATTCAATCTATTTCGAAAGTGATCGAGTTCACGTTGAGTTCGAGTAGCTCATCTCATCTAACAACTATAACAGGTGGTCTTGCATTTACAAGTGACTTGCAAAGTTATGCCTACTCGAGCCGGGTCCGAGTAGCCCAAGTAGCTCATATGATATAGCACGTCGTAAAGTTAAATAAAGAGTTCAAGGAGGACTCCATTATCCTGGCTTGGGGTGGTAGCATTTTTGGGTCCGAAACACCAACAATATATAGTATCCTTACAATTTGGATCATTTGTTTAACCTGGTATGATATGTGGATGTCATGTATCATTTTAGAGACTCATTGTTTATGATAAAACTCCATAAGAAGATTTGATAATAACTATTGATTCTATATCGATTCAATGAGTCAAACGCTTTTAAAAACACAAAAAACTTGGTGACACGGTTCGGGATAATCCCTACTCTACGGGATCTCGAGAGGGGAGAGTCAACCCAATCCACTAAGCAGATTATTGTATAGAACAAAGTGTACAGGCTAGCCAAAAACTACAAGAAAGTAAAGACAACTCCAAGATTTAAAGAAGAAGAAGAAGAAGAAGAAGAGGAGATGTAGAAGGTGTTTGTAGAAGCCTTTCAGGCCACCGATATGTGTTTTCATCGAAGCAAGATCAAGACGACAAAGAACACTCAAGAACGGACTTGTGTGAAACACTCGGCTATGATCTCTCTCTCCATTACTCTTCTTTGTGTCTCGCTCTTTCTCCCAGATCTTGGGTTGAGAAACTGAAGTTTTTCGGCGTGCTAGGTTTGAAGAAAGGTAAGGTGAGCTTAAGTACTTGATGACCAGAAGCAACCATAAAACAACGCTGCGTTTCATCACCAACGCAGCGTTTCACAACTTAAAAGATCACACATTTCTCACATGCTCATGATAGACTGGAGTATACAATGGACCCCGATCAGTGAGCTCATAACTCTGCAATCAACCCATCAACAATTGAACCCGAGTACCACAACCAAACTTACTAAACCCGGCCTAACACCTTCAGAACTCTGAACCACTTATAATATTAAGTAAACCAACATATACTGCATGATATTGTAGTCGGATGTACTAACGATTGAGATGTGTACGTGTTAGAGATATGTACGTAAAGCTGAAATATTAATGTTTGGTGTTAACCATGAGTAACTTATTGCATACTCAGTCAACATTACAAAACTATTTGCTTAAGTTATCAGTTACCAAACAAAAAAAAAAGAAATTTAACTTATTGCATACGCAGACTAGCTCGCATCTCTTGGCCATTTTTTGGACATTGACGACGGGAGCATTTCGCGAGACGTTGAAGAAGTCATCCGTAAAGACGTTCTAAGATGGTCAACTTCTAGATGTTGACCCTTCTTGTTTCTCTTATCTTTGTATCAAAAAAAAAATGGATCGATGTTAAACACGAGATTTGTATATCTAATGGCAAAAGTTTTATAAACGATAAGAATAAGTTTTCTATGATGTATAAAAAATTCAAACGAAAATAATTTAAAGTACTGAATTTGCAAAAATAATTTATTAAAATACATAATATGATTAAAAAAAAACTTATGAAATTCATTATTTTATAATTACCGTATTCAATTTATGATCAATCTTTGATTTCATTTGACTAGTTGGAAAGTTGATTTGAATTTAAGCCAAATTTGAATAGAACCAGAAATAGTTATTAATTCAAACTGATAAAAAGCAATTAACTTTAAACAGAAACGAGAACGTAATTTCAGTATTAATTTTTGGACAATTTTGGTAACTAAACCTTTTTGATAAACTAGAGTAGTAACTAGGTTTTTTAATGTTTCAATTAAATAAATATTTCCCAACCTTTTGTATTTATTCTCAAACTTTACACACTTTTCTTTTAAGGGTACATTTACTAAACACAAAACTAGAAAAAGCCTAGTATATCATTGTTTCTTAATTTTTTATTGTGAGTTTCTGAAATTTTATTCCATCTCTGAAATAAATATGTTGTAAGTTAATATATAGATATATGTAATATTGTTTCTCATTTCCACTATTTTAATTAACTAAATGTCCTCTATTTAACTAGATAATAGAGATAAATCATATATCTAAAAAGGATAAATTTTTAATAAGTGAAATGAGACGACCCTGCATGTTTATTATAATAAGTCGATAGTAAGTGAATTCATAAAATTACATTGGGCTATAATGAACACTTTGCTAGAGTTTGATATATATAAATCCGGATGACATCGGACCATGTATGTTAGCAGTGGCATAGTTAGGGCCTTAGAGCATCTGCAACGTAGAAATCTAATTTTTGATTTTTTTACTGATTTTTTTTTTAATTGTTAGAACATAAAATATGTGTCAGATAATACATATAGTTTATTTATAGAGAAACTTCTCACTATTCATAAGCACATCATTGTGTTTGGATAACCATAAGCACACCATGGTGCTTCGAAGGGAAACCGGGGTATGGCTGCTGCAGGGGGTGTTTTTCGAGATGATAACGGAGTTTGGATGTGTGGTTTCATGGCTAATGTTGGGTTTGCTACGGCTCTAGTGGTTGAGCTGTTGGGTCTGATTTTTGGGTTGGAGATGGCGTGGGACCGGGGCTGGCGCATGCTTTTTATCGAGCTTGATTCTAAACTGGTTCTCGAGCTTGTTTTGCGTGGGGTGGTTGTGAGTCATCCTCTCTTTAGTCTGTTTCATAGGTGCCAAGGCTTCATTCAGCGCGACTAGACCATTCGGTTTGGTCATATTTTCCGTGAAGGCAATAAAGTGGTGGATTCGTTTGCGAACATTGTTTTCTCTTCTCCGTTAGGTTTTGTTTTTTGTTCGGACCCTCCGGACTTTGTATAAGGTCTTTTTGTTGATGACTTGCGGGGGGTTTGTTTCCCGCGCATGACGTTGGTTTGATTTCGTTAATGCATGCACCCATGTGGTGCGGAGAGCGCCAATACCTCTCCTTTTCTTACCCAAAAAAAAAAAAAAATTAGGACAATTGGATAAGTGTCAAGCTACAAGTGACTAATAATTTTATCTAAAATCTTATTTACATAGTAGTTAACTAGTTAAGGAGAAAAAATGGTTGAAAATACATGATAAAAAAAACTTCTTTACCCAATAAATTTACATTTTAACTTAATGGGTGAACGTGTCTTTAGCACATAGTAATGTGAGAAACGGGGTAAAAACGTGCGATATTACGAAAGATAAAAAAATGTCATTAATTTGTCAACAGTCCTTGATTTTCACTATATTAGTGGAACGGCCCCGCTAAATTAGACTTTGCATCACTTCTATGCCACTAGCTTTTATAGAATTATAGGTATAGCCCCCTATTTACTAGCAATGAAAAAAAATTGCCCCTATATCATTCTTAGTCATTGTCATTCTAAAGTCAGTCGAAAATTTTGTTTAAAGTATTAGGGTAAAAACCACATATCTTATCTTGATTGTAGAATTCAACAATGCTATTATTTTGAAATGAATTATGTGCGTTAGACTAACCGCATCCCACTCTGAAAATAATGCTATTATGCACAATATTTCTATACGTATTTGCGTATAGACTCCGTGTATATAGTTTTTTTGTTGTATTTCATTCCGTCTATAATCTTATTTTAACCTTATTTTCTCTTTTTTTCATAAAATATTTGAAAAAAGAGATTACAAAAATATATTATTGGTTTATTTGTGAAGGAGTAGAACTCACTTTATTTTGCACTATTGGAGGATGACGTCTATATTTCAATGGAGTGAATTTTTATTTAACTATTTACACGAAGAAAATACTTGGGATGCAGGAATTTGTCTTATACGGGAGTGTAAAATTTAACCATTTTCACTAACAATGTAGATAGTCTTATAAGTTTGAGTTTCCAAACTGTAGAAAAATCGATATCGAATAGAAATAATTATATACGTATATATTATTATTTTGTAACTAGGTCTATCTATGTAACTTATTTCTCTAAGTGAACCATGATACAATTGTTACTTTAAAACATAATTAAAAAACGAATCTAATTTATAAATATTACAATTCATTAAAGTCCTGAATTATTTCATGTGGTTCGATTAAATGAGAGAATATTTAATGGAGTTTAATATCCTATTGAAAAGAGAAAAAAAATTGAAATTAAAAAAAAAATATCACCCAAACTTTTTATAAATAAACATTTACATGCGATAGAATATATTCATTTTCAGAGTCTCAACCAAACAATCCTTTATATTTTAAACTAAAACTAACTGAAAATTGAACGATTTTATTATTTTATTTTATTTTACACACTACTTAATAACTTGCCTAACAATTTGATAATTTTTACTTTCTTTTCGATTATTCATAAGCCGAAAGTAGAATAGTTCTAAAATCATCTAACTTTTTCGTATAAATCCAAAACCCTAATCGTTAATCATGCATAGCTTGACGAATTAAGTTGAATTTTAATTCATTAAATTCAACATAATAATAATATTTGTGATTGTGACCTTCACTCTCGTACGTCATTGGTACTTCTAAATCCTTACACAAAATTAAATAAATTAGTAAATAAATATTATATTTACCCCAAAAACGTGCTACACGGTGAAGAAAATCAAACAAAAAATTTATAAACTTCAAATTTTTAATCATTTATTTTTCCTCAAAATGGGCCCCTTTCCCACTGTTAATGGGCCTTTAATGGGCTTTTAATGGGCCCGTAATGATATTACGCGGAGAAAAAAGCCGAAAGACGCTCACGTAGACACGTAGTACGTGCTTAGTTTAAATATTTATTTAATTGTTTTTAACTTTTAATCCAATATTTTAATAAACAGAATAATTAGGCGGAAAATAATAATTAAATTGTTTGTTTAATGTGGTCGGAAAATTGACTTTGTTATGTGAAGTTGCCACATTTTTGGAGATTGAATCCACAAAGTCAAAGCCGCAAAGAAATATTGGTGTTATTTGTACATCAAATACACGTAAAGTACAATAAAGGGTTGTATTTTAGTTTATAATTATGAGATTGTGTTATTTTAGTTGCGTATAGACTATGGAAAGTAACATGTGATGTATGTTGTATTGGAAGATATGATATATTATATTTAGAGAAGTTATCTTATTATTTTAGAATAGTTTCTATTTTATATGATCTTGTGTAATCTTTATTATTCTCCCATATCCCTATAAATAGGGTTATAATAAATACAATAAACGTGTGGTTGTACCTCCACCATTCGTGTGGTTGTACCTCCACCATTCGTGTGGTTGTACCTCCACCATTCGTGTGGTTGTACCTCCACCATTCGTGTGGTCTCCCCACCTAATTCTATCATGTTGCATTCTTTAAAATTCGTACAAAATAATATTGTATTTTTTAATAAGAGTTGAAGTTTAGTAAGCTATCAAGTACAATGTCAATGTATGTGCTAGGTATTATTTTTTCTTAATTTGTTATTATTAGGGTTTTTTTTTTATTATTGGATACTCCAATTTCGTAAATGGATGAAAACATAGACAATCTTTACCGTCAAACACTTGTATAGGTTTCTTATATCCTCGTTTTATGGCTTAACGTGTTATTGCATATTCCCTAAGTTCACCGGTCAATATCATTCTCGCGATACCAAATTCATTGATGGAAGTCAAACAAAGCTTTATTGAGAAGATTGTTCTCGAATTGAAGAACCTAAGGTTATATGGCTTTAAGTAGGCCAAGAAATAGAAGATTTAAATGACGGAATTGATAGTCAAGGATATAAATTTATGGAAGACAGATTAGTCGAGATTTGTTAAGAGGGTATGAAGTTTGTTGGATTAGAACCTTAAGCTTTAGGTATATGTTTGTTGTGTTTCCACAAGCACAAATTTTGAATGCCCCCCTTAGCGTTTTAGGAACATTTTGTTAGATGATATGAGGGGTGCGTGCCTTCCGAGATGGACTCGTTTGTAATTTTTTTGAGTTTTATGTGAGCCTCTGTGCTCCTTTTTCCAACAAAAAAAAAAATAATTTTGAAAAGCTACAAAAATAGCTTTTATGAGGCTTTTTAAAAAATAGACTATTTGTCCTTAATTATATTAAGAGGTATTTTTTATATTTATAGAAAGAGTTTTTTTAAATAAATAATTTAACCCTTAAAATCAATCTTAGCCTTTTCAATAACTTTTCACATTTTATAAAACTGCCCAGTCATCTATACAATAACCTAAAGCTATAAAAAACAAAACTTAAACTACCCACAAATCTCGGTTTACCGAACAAACCTAAAGTCTAAAAAATCCGATTTAAAACCACCTATCACAAATCTAAAAACAAAATCTATATAGTATATACTATGCATGTCCCATGTTATTCTTAATTTCAACCCAATAATCATAACATATCAAACGAGTTCTTAAGAATACGTTGAAAAATAAACAAGTTCTTACACACATCTAATGAAAGGTTTTTATACGATAACAATCTACAGTCTGCATTGGTTATAACGTTGGTGGACCATTTAGTTTTTTCTTTTTGTTCTTTGGGTTTGATGATTGTGAAATTGGTAGCCCAATATATGATCTTCTTGGGCCGGAAACATTTTGTTCACACAAAGATCACTTTGTAGATACTTCACAATTTACAAAACCTAAACATATATGTTGCACCCTATAGTGCATGAAGTTGGTGACGAAGTCTGGGATCATGAGGGAGATATCTGAGATGATTATATCCGTTTTTCATGGTGATTTTTATACATGGTTGATTGAATTGATAAATATCGAGTTATCTCTCTCAATAAATATAAACCCTATACTTGCGGTCTTTAAAGGTCCTCTCGAATAGCGAAAGTTTTTGCCTCTATAACAGAATCAGACAATTTTCTACTCATATCTTCCTTTTCTTGTAGCACGGGGACATGCAAGATTGAGTTGAGCAATATATCAAAAAACATATTGCTCATATGAGTTTTTTGAGGGGGCAACATTGATTTTGACAAACCCCATATAGGTCTTTGTTATTTGATATTTTGCGCACTTCAACCGTTTATCGGTCAAATAACATCCAATCACGTATTTATAAACATGATTAAAAATTTAATTTAATAAAAATATCAAAATTAAAATATCGCTTTATTGAACTGCCCTTAAAGGCTTAAACTTTACATACTGAAATACAAACAATGTAAATTTTTGGCTTAGTTTTGTTTTTCTTGAAAATATTGAAAATCGTAGATCGGTTGTTTTTAGATTATATTTGAGCTCTCAAACGTCCAATCTAACCAACATCTGAACCAAATAGCCGAAATTTGAGAGTAAATAAAAACATAGATGGTCAATTAGGAGTACATTGAAAATGAACAATTTTGGTCATAATTTATTATTTTTGATAAAATTAGGTTATGAATTTCAATTTTAGTGGGTAGGGGTAATAGGTGAGAATATTAGAAATGAAGCTTTCAAATCTTATTTAATATTTAGGGTAAAAAGGACGTGACTTTCATATTTTTATATGTTGTGACTTTTACGTATGAATCACTCACAATTGTTTTTAATAATTGGAGTTTATTATTTTATATGTACTAAATTTCCACTTGTATGGAGTTTTAGTAGGATGAAAATCGGTTAAGGTTCCAAACTAAACATCGTTTAATAAGTTGAAAGGACAAGAATAATCGACATATGAAATGCCATGAAAAAAACGCTCAAATGTCCATCAATTGATCTATAAACACAAATGTCTAAAAGGAGGAAAGGAGAACAAACAGATCACTGAAAAACGAAGAACACTGTCTGTCGAGCTAGTCATTAGAAAACGAAAATCATACATCTGTCGTGAAATAAAGTGTGCTTAGGAGAAAACCCGAAGATCACCGAAACCTCAAATTTGTACTCGAAACATAATGACAATTTTTAAGTTATATAATATTTTTTTTTATTAAATTGATGGAGGCAAGCAAGATTAAAAATGTTTCTCCTATTGGCCAATCCAACTAGTAATCCACCGCTTACGATGGGGTAGCCCGCAGGTGAATATAACTCTGTAGGGTTTTTAAGATTAGGTTCAGTCATATCCTGCCGCCCTGCTAGGGTTTCCCTTCTGTCTCGTTCACTCTTCTCGCCCACTCGCTCTCCATTTCTAGTCCTGTTTTACATAACCTTGAGCTTTTGCTAGGGTTTAGTATCTGCAAAGGATTAATTTTGTCGATTGAAAAGCTTGTTAATTTGGTGTCGAATAGAGGAAGGAAAATGACGACAATAAATCCGTTCGATTTGCTCGGTGATGACGACAACGACGATCTCAGCCTTCTTCTTGCAGCACAGCAACATAAGGTTGCAGCCGCTGTCACTGCCACCAAGAAATCGGCTCCCGCGGCTGGTCTCGTAGCAAAGCCGGCTAAACTGCCGACAAAGCCTCTTCCTCCTGCTCAAGCCGGTAAAATTTATAATCTTTATTCCTATTCTTTTGCTTAGTTGATGATTATTGATTGTTACGAGAATCATTAGTTTCATTATTTGATTTGTACATGCTACTTACCATTTGAATGAATGGATGAGTTATTGGATCATAGTCATCAATTTTCAGACCTTTTTCAGACTATTTAGAACCACCTCGTCTTCCGGTGATGTTTTTTCAAGAATTGGTAGCTTACTGTTTTTTCTGGTGATTGATGCATACTGGTGCCAATGATTCACATGAACGCCTTATTATTGTGTAAATACTAACTTGTCTTTTGCATCGATTAGAATCCTCATTCCGTAGTTTCCATATAAAATATCTTCCTGTCGATTATGTATAATAAAAAATAGTATCTGTAATTTGACCTTACACTAGAGAGGCTTGGAAGATGATTTGAATCAACCAAATGTATCCTACAAATAATGGTTGATTGTTGCCCTAACTAGGTCATGTAACTGTTGTATATGTTTAAGTACATTTGAATGCAGTTATTCTTAGATGTTCTGTATTTTAGCCGTCTTTTGAGATAATTGCATTCATGTGCATTGGGTTGTGTATTTTGGGTGTTCCAAATTCTTCCCTAATGATTTTATATTTGCAGTTAAGGAGGCAAGAAATGAAGGTGGGCGTGGAGGCCCCGGAGGCCGGGGAGGAGGTCGTGGGTATGGACGTGGGCGTGGTGGTCCCGGTGGATATAGACGCGACTACTCAGAGAATGGTGAAAACACTTTCGGCAATGACAATGGTGTATCACATAGGCCTTCTGAGGATGGGGAATCAGGTAAGCCCTCTGAACGACGACCATACTCTGGGCAACGTGGCGGTTATCGTGGTGGTAGACGCGGTGGCTACAGCAATGGTGGAGATGCAGAGGAAGGAGAAAGACCTAGAAGGCCTTTTGAACGCCGCAGTGGCACAGGACGCGGGTTTGTCTCTCTTCAATATGATATTAATTTTCATGGTTTATATAATGTGCAATTAAAAATACATCCTGACATGACTTTTATTAGGAATGAGTTTAAGCGCGAAGGATCTGGTCGTGGAAACTGGGGTACTCCTGGAGAAGAAATTAAGCAGTGAGTAACTGAGTGTTAGTAATGTTTAATACGAGAAGGTCTTGTAAGAATTGATCCTTCTTTCCCAGTGAATGTTGATTAATATTAGGCTATTTTCTTGAATTTCAGGGAGACTGAAGAGCCTGCTGGGGAGAACGAGGCAAACGGTGTTGCAGAGAAGCCAGTGAACGAGGAAGAGAATGTGGATGCAAACAAGGAGAGTCCTGCAAATGAGACTGAGGAAAAGGAACCAGAGGATAAGGTGAAATACCCTAATCGAACTAATACTTGTCGGCTATTCCATTTTGTGTGAGAGTCATATAAAGGGGAATCAACTCTTAAATATGATGTTTGCATAGATGAATTTCTCACTGTCTGCTGATACAGCCTTAAACTCATTATCTGCTGAACTTGGTGCCAATTATTATGTACATCAGTTGAAGTGTATTAGTATACAGTCTACTAATTTCAGATACAGATTTGGATCATGTACAGCAGTTTTTTGTGGGAAATATCGTCTTTTGCGGTTTTAGCTATATATGTAGATGCAAGCTATGCCTGGAATCATTTAATCATGTGTAGTAATGAAGCTACTAATTTTCTATCTTTATAGGAAATGACCCTTGAGGAGTATGAGAAGATACTCGAGGAAAAGAGGAAAGCTTTGCTTGCACTGAAAGTTGAGGAGAGGAAGGTTGATGCAAACCAATTCGAATCAATGCAGATGATCTCAAAGAAGAAGGATGAAGAGGAAGTATTTATCAAATTGGTGAGTGTTTTTGACATCAAAGCAATAATATCTTTTCTAATTTCACTTCACTTTCCCCTCTGAGGATGACTGTTTTCTAACCAGGGTTCTGACAAGCGCAAAGAGGCAACAGAGAAGGAGGAGAGAGCTAAGAAGGTAATATGCAACATTATTATGTTGTTCAAATTTCACTAATTTTTAGTTATTTTTTTGGCAATTCTCAGTAGTTGATGTCTTGTTTTTGCAGTCTGTGAGCATAAATGAGTTCCTGAAGCCTGCGGATGGTGAGTCATACTACAGACCCGGAGGACGCGGAAGGGGTCGGGGCCGTGGACAGAGAGGAGGAGGAGGATACGGAGGAAACCGTAATTATGATGCTCCAGCTCCAATCATCTCTGATCCTGGACACTTTCCATCGTTGAAGTGAAGTTTCTATTTTTTTTTATAAATTAATTTCTCCCGTCTGACAACTCTTGAATTTTAATTTAAGATGTTGAGTTTCACCAAATCTCCAAAAATGTTGACAGGAATAATGTGTTTTTATTTTTCCTGTATCAAGAGCTGTATTTTCGCTATCTGTTCACTTAGCTTTTCAATTTTCAGCCTAGCATTGGTTAGATGTTATTGTGTTTACAATTACTTACCTTCTGCCTGTGGTTCATGAGATTGGGCTGCAAAGGTCCTGCTTCAGTTTTGATTATAATGTGTCTAAAGGCTAACACCATATATTTCCAATTGATCCATCAATTGTATAAATTAGTTATTTAAGATAATCAACAGTATTACTGATTGAGAAGTGAAGAAATAGTATATCTTAGTTATTATAGAAGGTAATTCTTAGGCGGGCAAGTGACGAGTCGGGTCTACATCCGTACCCGTTTTCCCCTTCATCCGGACCCGGTATTGTATGCTCGGGACAATGATGGTCTTGCCATTTGGGAAAGTCGGATCGATCGAGTGTCTTTATTCAAGCAACAATACAAAAGAAAAGTGAGATGCCGGAAAACAGGGAAAAGAGTCGAGTCGATCATAGGCTCAACGACCGTCAAAATGAAATCCGGTTTGACCAAAAAAGAACCAAGTGGATACCATGACTATGATGCTGTTGCGAATTCAATGATATTTGAGATTTATCGTTCAGGCCCTCCATTCTCTAGCAAGAACTGGATGGCCATTGTCTACTTGCTGCCGTTTCTCTTTGGCTTACCTTGAGGATTTTGTTATTTCTTAATTCGATTTGAGGATTTTGTTATTTCTTAATTCGATTTGAGAAGGATGAGTTGGTTAAGTAGGTATATTCTATATGTTCGAGTCATTTTATATCGTTCAAGTATTTCGTACACAAGATTTTGGTTGCACAAGTATTTTATTTTATTAATATTGTGTATTTGAAATTATGTAAAAATATTGTATAACTGAAATTATGTATAAATTTTGTGTATCGTCAAAAGAATATACAAAGTTTAATTAGTCCAACTGAAGGTTGGTAGGGAACTCGTCCAGAGGAATGGCCGTCGGCGCTATGGTTTATTAGGAGTAGGAAGAGGAAAGATGAGAAGTACAAGATAGTAGGAAGAGGAAAGATGAGAAGTACAAAATAGTGAGCTACCACAAGGTAGGGTGTTAGGTTTAGTTATTTGTCATCGTTGCTTATTTGTCCCGTTTGGTTATGACTCCGAAAACTGAATGGAAAACATGTATTTGTTTTTCTCATTTTGTTTTCCTATATCAGAACTAATCTATTTTTACTACAATTACTTTAAACCACTATAAATGTATTTGTTTTTCTCATTTTGTTTTCCTATATCAGAACTAATCTATTTTTACTACAATTACTTTAAACCACTATAAATGATTTCATAACTAATTGTAAAACCAAACGAGCCTTTGAAGTGTTCGGAATTTGTGATCGTCGTTCACTACACAAACGGTTTGCACCCCACTGCTGACGTTGTAAAGTAACACAGTTTTTCACCTTATTTCATTTTTTTTTAATAATGCCATGATTAGTATAAAAAGGCAAGAAATCAAATAAATAAATAAAAATAAATGCACCAGCCGGGAATCGAACCCGGGTCTGTACCGTGGCAGGGTACTATTCTACCACTAGACCACTGGTGCTTGATGTTTTATATATTTAGCATATTATTTATATAAGGAAAAATTCGAGGCATAAATTTATCAATATTCCTGGAAAGTGGTATGAAGCAACCTTCTGTTTTATCGTCTCAATACTTCGGTCAACGGAGACTGAATACGAGTAGTAAAATTTGAACGTTGAATTCTCCGCTCATAATTTGACGCAAAAAGAAACAAAATCGATTGAACAAACAAAACAGCAATCGCCATGGCGATGCATAGATCGTCAAGCGCAACGAGAGTATCAGATGAGTACTTCAACGTTTCATCTTCCTCTTCTCCGTCGCGCGCTAGTCCCGCCGGTAACCACCGTATTCCAGTCGATGGAAGCTCCACCGACGGCCAGTTGCCTGTCTATAGCCCTTCCTCGTATGTTGCTAAGCGTGAGAGATCTCGAATTAGATCTGCTGAGAACGCCGTTCATCTCATCCCGCTAGTCCTCGTTCTCAGTGCTATAATTCTTTGGTTCTTCTCCAATCCAGGTCTCGCTCTCAATTCATTACTTCTTATTTCCGGTTGTGGTGATTATGTTTTGGTTTTGAATTGCTAATTGGAGTTTTCAGCTCTTGTTTTGCTTGATGCATTGACTGATTAGTTGATTACTCGACTGGATAGATGATCGGAGGACTGATTTTAGTGCGATTATTAGTTTGTATGTTAAAAGGAATTTGAGTAAATCTAGATGCAAATCTTTCGCTTGATACTTCCGTCATGGGAGTAACAAAATCGATTCCAATCGAGTATTTATTGTGACTTGAGTTGTGATTCAGACGATCACAGTACTACACAGTTCTAGTTAATGATATGCTGAATACTCTTAACATTCACGAAATTCGCAAAATTCCTTTGAATTGAATGGTTATCTAGTTGTGATTTGAATTCAGCAGTTGTCATTAGATGGAGTTGGAACCTAGTTTTGTACCAGTCATCAGTATTCTCGGATTTTCCTACTCATTCTCTTTGCTTATTATCGAACAAACATCGGGGACAGATCCGCACACATTTGCAAGATGGCAGTTGTGTTCATGTTTCACCGGTCTTACGATATGATAGAAAAAAAGCTGCGTTCGAACATTAATGCATCATGATATCTGTAAAACTACTATAAAACTGCATCCCATTTGAGTTATGGCCAACTATCCAGATTGTTAGGTGTCACATTCCAAACAGTTATTTCTGATATTGAAGCCATTGGAACAACTCAACCTTGTAGGTGCATATAAATGCAGCTCACTGTAGTGATTCCACTCTATAGGCTTATACAGATTCATAAATGATGAAGTATGGCACAGCTGATCTTCATGTTATACAAGCACATTCATAAAATTTGTCTATTTAGTTTGCCTAATGTGCAAGCTATATGATTGAGTTTGTTTCGACTTTTGACAGTTTGGAACTAATGTCCTTTCTCTTGGACAAGGTTTTTATGTGTGTTTTGTTAACTTGTTCAGGTTATGACCATTGATGTTTTGATTCCGAATGATATTATGAGCAATTACACTTACGTGCGTCTTGCAACTGCATCCTACCTAGATGGATCTAATATGACCATTGTTTTCTTTGATGTTTTTACGCCATTGCAGTTGAATTGATCAGGAGAAGTACCTCAGGTCTTTCTGCAATGGAGAAAATCAAGGTTGCTAGTGCCATTGATGTTGATGGTACTCAAAACAGTTTACTCCCACACTAAATGCTGCTGGACATTGATGAATCAGGAGGAAAACGAGCAATACTACCCCACGGTTCTTAGTTGACGACAGCATGCTTCGGCATAATGCTTGAATCAGACGAGTCTTCGTTCTTATGAACATTAGAGGTGAGAAATGGAATTCACAAAGATGGTAACTCATTCATTCACTAAAGTGATTTTTTATTTTTGTTATTTTACACTAAAGATGTTTTCATATTATGAACATGACTATTTTAGCTGATATTTTATTTCCATTCTCTAGTTTTACTCAACCTGATGTGTTTATCTGCTGTTTTTGTTTTCTAACAAGTTTTCTTACGAAATCAGATCATCTATCACTTATGCAGACAGTTAGGGCTAATTTGATTTTGATTTCATGGAATCTGGAATAGAATGAGAATGAATGTTTCGATACTCGTATTTGTTAAAGATTGGAATGAGAATCGAAATATTTTCATAAATGAGTGATTACAGGTTTATCAACAATTTTAACCACTTTGAGTTAGGGCCGTGCATTATCGGATTGGAAGACCGGACCAAAAATTATAGTCCGGTCTTAGAGCGTAATTGCTGGACATGGCCTAGACTTCTTTTTTTTTTTAATTATAAATATTTTGTAAAGGGTGCCGGGGGAATGGCTCGGCTAGCTCACCCTAGCCTTGGACAGGCGGATTCACATCTCTTACAACCAACGCATTCCTCTGGGCGGAAGAGACATCTCGATTTTCTCCCGGGGAATCTTTAGACATTGCTTACCTTTCAATTCACCTCTAACCATCGAATGAAATGTGAATAACAGTCCCCTAACCGTCCCCTCTCTTTGAAAGAAGGGGCGCTTCCGGTTTTATCGGTGCTTGAAACAATTTTGCCTTCTCCATATTATGGGGGGCACAACAGTCTTTCCTCTACTTTTCTATTTTCGCTTCGGATTGCACTTCTACGTTATAAAACCCATCCTTTCGGAAGCTACCAACGCCAAATCCCGCAAAACCGAAATCGAAGAAAGCCGTCACCCACTTCTCCGTCCTTTCGCCGCTTGCTTCGAACTCCTGTTGCCGTTTGCAATCTATGAATCCGACCAAGCGGCTAGAACCGGTGCCCAATTAGAATTATTAACTAAAAAAGGCACCGACAGATGACACCGACTGCCAGGTCAATTACACTCCATTTTAAACACTGACGCCATCCAACGACGCTCATTCTAACCGTAACACCGAAACCATGCAAATTTTTATGTAACAAGTAAATCGAAACCGGGCCACTAACAAGTTCCTAAAAAAACATTTACATCAACAAGTACTAGTTTATCATCTTACGCAAGTTGACAATATAAGTAATAAATGTTGGAGCCTATATTCGGTTTGAAGTTGCACCTACGTTTATGTCTGCAATTATTACTCCAACTTTGTAAGAGTATTATCAACACGTGAATATTGTTAGCCGTATCTATCAATTTATTGATCCACTTGTTATCATAGACGAAATGAACAATTATTGCAATCCAATAAAATTGGAGAGATGTTATCCTCTTTATGTGGTGTTTCTTAACTATGTAAGAAATTATTGAAAGCTTATAAAATCAAATTTGGACCCGTTTGGTTCCAACTCCGAGAACGGAATGAAAACGAATTTAGTCCATATGTATGTTATTATTCATGAAATCATTCTTTGTGGTTTTAAGTAATTGTAGTATAATTTGATTAGTGTAGATACCCTATAGAGAAACTAAATGGGAAACAACTACATTTTACATGCAACCATAAAGAATGATTCCAAAAAATATTCATGAATAAGGTAAGCATATGAACTAGATTCATTTTCATTTCATTTTCGTTTCCGAACTTCTAACCAAAGGGGGTTAATCTATACTTAAAAAATTTGTTCAAAATGATTTCAAGTGGATTTCTTAAACTCATTCAATGTGACTTTAACATATTAAATAACTTATATACTTAATTTTTTCCTAAAAATTTGGTATTTGACAAAACTCCTAAAAAAACTTTAGATTTTTATTATATTCATATTTCTCCCTTTTTTATGCATATTCACTATAAAAAAATAGCACAAATCTCATACTGTCAAACACTTTATCATATTGTTATATTTTAAAAACTATAAAAAAAACTGGCTTAAAAACGCTAATCAAAGAGCTTAAATCTATTCAAAAAAAATTAAAATACTAAAAAATCTCGTCTTACCAAACACGCTCATAGAATAAATATGAGTTCATTTATCAAATAATATAAGAAGATTTTGATCGAGTTTCACTTATCAATATAAAAAAGCTAGAAAATTTTTGGATCATATCCTAAATATTATACTATATTGAAATTTTTTTAATTTTCGGATAATATTCTAAAGATCTACACATTCAAATTTACTGTTAATAATAACTTATGAAATATAAAAGAGTATATATATATTTTTTTAAATATAAAGGTCAAACTCATAATCTAAAACCTGAAAAATTATTGAGCATAATCAAAAAAATCTAAAATACAAGTATATTATTTAATCAACTTTGTAAGATCAATCACTTAATCGAATAAATTATAACCAACAAAAGTCTCTAATTTATTTTATTCAATAAATCAGACATACAAGAAATTGCAATACAATTCTTGAATATCATAATTGTCATAATCTATAGATATCCATCCCTATCGTTTCATAACTATAGAGACGAATATAACACCTAACAATATATTTATATTTTGTTTGCTATGCTTGACTGACTTGGAAACGTAACAATAACCTTCATTCCTATTTTGCCCTCATCTCCTGCAGAAATTACCAAGAAAACCAGCCCATCTAAGCCAAGAGATCCAACATAATGTGACACTAAAGTTGCAACATTTCCTTTCCAAAATGTAACGTTATTTGTCCCGAAATCATCCCATCCTAGACACTTCATCGGATACTTAGACTTGTTTCCGTGTGAGACAAGACTCGTCTTTGATGTAACATCGACTCTAATATCACCCGAGGCTTCCTTCACAAGCAAGGTAAACTTCGGAGTCATTTTCGTATAGGTCTTGCTCTCTGCCTCCTCAATACTCGCCAATGCGATCGAATTACACATGTCGCGATTTGGATCTCCAAAGTTTGTCACCTCAAACATAACAATATTTGTGGTGATGTCTTTGCTAGGTGTAAGTTTGATGAGTTGTGGTGGACTTCCCATTCTTTTGATATTAGGAAGGTAAAACAAGGGCATTTTCGGAATTTTCGAAGCGAAAACGATATTCTTGTGAGTTTCTGACCATTCAATGAGAAAGGTTTCCATAAGAAATGGGTCGGCCAAGAGAAGATTGTAGGTTATTCCAAGTGAGTAACCTCCACATTTAAAGCTTGTCACCTGTGTAAATTTCAGGATTAAGGTGTAATCCATTATTTTCACATTTAATTAAAATCAAAGAATTTTGTAAATTTCTAATAACCATAGCAAATATATAATACAAATTATCATCATATTAAACCAAACCTAATTCAAAATTTAAAAATTACCAAAAATAATAAGAATTATATTCACAACAATCAATTTTGATATAGAAACATCCGCGGCTACAGTTTCAGTCGAACGGGTGATGTCGTAGTTGGAAAAATCAGCCGAACTGGTGATGTCGCAGTCGCAAAAAGCTCAATGATTAAAATTTAGGGCTTATTCGTTAGAACAAGTATTTTTTGATTAGTTTAAATTTTTTTTGGATAAATTTAGCTTTTTGGTTAGTATTTTTGATAGAGTTTAGATGGTTTTGTAAAATATAAAAATCTAATGAAAAGTGTAAAAAGTGTTTGATAAAGGTAAATTTTTGGATAGATTTGATGGTACATTTAGCAATATAGACAAAATAAAAAACAAAAGTGTGTGATAAATGATAATTGTAAACTTGAAATAATATATCAATAAACTCCTAAATCTCCCTAAAATGTTATTCTCATTAGCTTTATAAATCTAATGATAAAAGCTAGCGAAAAACTTACCAATAAACTAAAACTCTTTAAAAATGTGATAAATGATAAGTATTGTTTGTGAAAGTTATATATTTTGGATTATTTTTTTTTTATTATAGTTGTTATTACTTTGAAACATTTTAATCTCTTATCACGTCTTAAATGATGCTAATTAAGTAGAAATAAAATTACCTGAAAATATAATAAGGGAGAATAATGAAGATCTTCTTCATCAACCTCTTTGAAATGCAAAAGAGCTGAAGTTGTCTCTTCCCTTTCACTTCTCTTCAATGAAATAAACTCCTCCAAGGTAACCGGAGCCTGAATCTCGATGACCCGGACACCGCAATCATTAGACATGATCTCAAAGCCGCCATCTTCGAGTCTTTGAATCCGACCACCGAGGATTGGATGCTTCGACACGGACATTCCTAATGTCTCTTTGAACCAACCGCTATGAAACAGGCCCGATTCTTCGTTACCAAGTTTTTTGTAACAAAGTACGATGTGTCCGTACTTGTTAAAAATATCTTGGTTGAAGGTGTCGATTGACACCTTCAATGATATTTTGGTATTGGTGACACTCATTGGCACCACCGTTTGGATGCCTTCTAGGATAAACTCAGGTACGGATGAAATGGTCATTTTACCTTTTGGTTTAGTGAGAAGAGGTTTGAAGCCCTTGTTGTTGATCTTATTGGCAAGTTGTGTGCACTCTTTCTCTATGTATATATAGGGAGCCTTCATGTTCTCGAGGGTAGCAAGGGCCAAGGGGGACCAAGTTTGTTTATATGGCAGCTAAATTATTTAATAATGCAAGTGAAAATAGAAAAATGTTTATTTGTTGGGAAATTTTAGATGGTATTCTCGTGATTTGAGATTTTTCGAATTTGCCAAACATTTTTTTCCAATTCGGATGATACCCTTAAATTTTTGTTGTTTTCTGGATTTTGCCCAAATTCATTAAACTTTTTCAAATTCTATTAAAAACATACAAAAGAAAATAAACTAAAATTGAAAAACAAATTAAAGTAGAAAGAATGATTTATTTGTTTTAAAAACTAAAGTAAAATAGTAATTTTTTTAAAAAAATAAATGTTTTATATTAATTTAAAATAAACCAATTAGATAATTTTTAAAAAAATTCAATAAAATTAGTGTTTTTTTTATTTATTTTAAAAATAAATAACTTGGATTAGTATTTTTAACTTTTGTTTTTGTATATTTTAATAAAAATTATATTTTTCCGACAAGAGATAGAAGACATTCTAAATACTTGTCGCAGATTAATTAACATATTACAAAAGAAAACATTTGTTCATTAATTGGTAAAACATATTTTTATTAGTTACTCTCTTAGATCATAAATAAATGGAGTTTAAATATTGGAGTTTTGATCATTTGTTTTTAAATTTTTTAGACCATTAATTAAATAGTAATTATGAAAGATGTTCTTTGAAAATTATTTTTATGTGTAGTTTTTCACTTATTGGTTCAAAAAAATTGTGAATATTACATAAATGATAAGATTTGAAAAAACTTTATAAATTTATAATATTTAATATTTTAAAAAAACTAAAATGAAAATTAATTGTAATCGGATGAAGTATCAAACAATAAAATTTAATTATTAACATATAAAAAGACTAAATTTAAAAGATAATCAGGGAAAAAAAAAATTAAGTATTAATATTTTTAATTAACAACTATCTAAAAATACCATATTGAAACTACACTTATTTAGTAAGGTAAATCAATTTTTTAAAAGCTTTAAAATAAACGCAACATGAAAACATTAAGAACTTCTGAAACTACAACGACATAAAATAATTTTTCATGTTTTTTAATAAAAAGAATACGATTTGATACACTAGACAAACCTGGTGACTTGAGTGACCGTAAAACGACAAACGGAGTAACATCATGAAACAAAAAACTAGCACGAAAAAACATCAAAACAAAAGGACCGAGACAAACACCGAAGCCATAAAACATAAAAAAAAGAGAATAATAATTAGAGTAAAAAAACTACAATTAAAAAAGAGGTTACCGGAAAAAGTACACCGAGCAAACTGGCTTTAAAAAATAATGAATGAATAAATTATATACCAACTTAAAATTTTGAAATAAAGTTGTATACAAAATGTGAAAATGGTTAATAATCTAACAACTTTCGGAGAAAATGTGAAGAATTATCAGTTTTCATGAATGCATTATTTCTTACCCCAACTTCTCCCACATAGATTGTAACGATTAATTAATGCTAGCTACTGTACCTAATGTAGTAATGTATTGGGTAACGAGTTGGATGAGCCGGACATTGATATAATTAAGTTCAGTTCGTTTGTAAACGAGTTGAACCTAAATTTTATACGAGCTTTAAAAAGTGTTCATATTCGTCTCGTTTAGAAAGTGAACAAGTTCACCGAGTTTTTGATGAGCCAATTCTGAACCGAGCTCGAGTAGTTCAGCTAAAGTAATGATCTTATAGTGTTATTTTAGCCGAACAAATCGAACTTTATATGAATGAACCGAGCCTAAATTTTACACGAGCTTTAAAATGTGTTCATATTCGACTCGTGTATGATAAAACGAGCTCAAACCGATCTTTTAATGAGCCGAACTCTAATATCTTGTCACTTATTACATCCCTAAAGCCAATTAGTGCCCGTTTGGTTGGAGCGGTAGAATGGAAACGGAATGAAATCGAATAAGGGTAGAGAAAGGAAATGGAATGGATGAGATTACTTTTATGTGGTAAAAGACCTTTAACCAAACGTAGTTTTTGATTGGAATCATTCCGTTGTCGAAAATGATTCCCGGTGCTTTCAAACGGGCCCTTAGTGTGTTGGGCGAGCAGTCTTATCCCCTTTAAAAGTATACTTACAAGTAACTTCACAAATGGATCTAATTTCGTTATTGAAATAAATGTTATGTGGTTGTTTGAGTACAAAACATCAATAAGCACGTAGAATGATCCATCATAAGCTACATAGTCATAATGAAAGGATTTAATAAACCGATCCCGCTTGGTTGCATTTATTGAAAACGAAATGGAAAGAAACATAGTATTTGAAATTATTTATTTTAATTTAAAATAGTTGGAGTAGAATTTGATTAATTTTACAGCTTATAGGAAAATACAGTTTTAAAAAAAAGAAACACATTTTATTTTAAGAATGAGAAAAGATTATCCCTATAAATTAAGTTTATTGACGAACATTAACATTTGAGTGGAATATATTCGTTTCAATTTCGTTTATAATTCAAGGTTTTGAAACCAACAACCCCTAAATATATCTAGTGTATTAAAATGTCATAAAAGTGATAGATACATAGATTGTCATAACTAAGAAAAGAACAAAAGAAATACCAAACAAACGTAAACATTAAGGATATGTGAGTCGAAGAAATCCACATGAAAATTCCGAGGATCAGTGACCGGGTAAGGATCACCTCGACCCTTACCCACACCCGTAACCTGCCTGGTTACTGACCCGCCGGGTCACGGGTTACCCGTGAACTGTGGACATGCTTATCAAATATGTAACCCATATAACAAAGCAAAAAAATGAACTAAAAAAACTCAAGTAATGCTAAAGTTATCAAACTATAGCTTTAGCACCTTTACAACCATAATCCTTATTCGAGCCAGCTGTTTCATTAATGCTATTTTCCCCCTAACCTTACGACGTGAGAAAGATGTACTTTTCCATTAATGTTAACCTCATGAACTATCACAAAAAGAAAAAAAGGCTATCACTTTACTGTTATTATTACCATAGTTTGTAACCAAATGGACCATCATTCATTTGCATTACACATTATTGAACCTAGATTTGCCGTTGTAGCAAATAGAGGTGGCATAGTCATCTTATCCTTATGTTTGGGATAGGGAGGAGAACTATAAGGGTCAGTTTGGTTTTAATTCCGAAAACAAAATGAAAACAAATCTAGTCAATATGTGTCAAAGTCCGATACAGACAGGTAGAGCGGGATCGTGTGCATACGAGCGCACATGCACATTAGACCCAAGCCCAGCACATAAAGTCGGCGAGGTTCCATTCTAAAATCAATTGACAATAGGAGTAGTCCACCGACCTTATATACTAGGCTCGGAGTGTCCCATCTTTCGATGTGGGACCTTATTATCTCCAACACGCCCCCGCAAGTACAACTAGAGGATATAGACCGAGTTGCACTTGTCCACAGGTTAGGAACACGAGCCGAATTGAGGCTAACCGCTCTGATAACATGCCGAAGTCCGATACAGACGAACCAGTAGAGCGGGAATCATGTGCATACGAGCGCACATGCGCATTAGGCCCAAACCCAGCACACAAATCCGGCGACGTTCCATCCTAAAACCTATTGGCAATAGGAGGAGTAGCCCACCGACCTTATATACTAGGCTTGGAGTGTCCCCATCTTTCGATGGGGACCTTATTATCTCCAACAATATGTATAATCTTGTTTATAAAATTTCTTTGAGTCATTCATTGTGGTTTAAAGTAGTTGTAATAGAATTGATCGGTTCGGGAAAACAAAATGAGAGGAAGTAAATGCATTTTGAATAAAACCAAAAAAAACGATTCCAAAAAATTCTTGAACAAAAGGGTATACATAGGGACTAGGGACTAAATACGTTTCCGGATTTACAAACAAGTGGAGGCTAAATGGTGATTAAATGTTATTATGACTCGAGTGTCGCACCTTGCAGGGTCGGTCAAGACTGTTCCAGAAACAATTTGAGTTTTCTTGGCCTGGACAAACTCTAACATTGTTAATATGACTTGAATGTCATACCTTCCAGAGTTGGCAACAACTATTCAAACAACTTCAACGGTTTATGTCTCTGATCAATTTTGTTTGTTATCATCATTTGAGTGACATTAGAAATGGTCACAAAGTTCAAATAAGTAAAGCTAAAGAGCCGAAGTACAAAAATGACAAACTCATTTACCTGAAAGGCAAGAATGCATACCTTAAAACAAGAGAACTTGAAAGATTATGAAAGGTTACAAACAAGAATCAAGCTGAAACTAACCCGCAAATGCATCAGATTCCATCACAAAATCGATAGATTACTACTTATTCGACGACTCTTATCCGGGTGAGCAGTTCCAACAGAGTGTTGTAATTGCTACTACGTTTACCAGCAGCCTCTCCTTGGTTTCTTATGAGGGGAAAACAAAAGTTCTCTATATCCAGTCACTCATTCTATAACAGATATCAAACAAAAACGCCATTGTTCACCCAAGTATGAAACAATGTTTATCATTTCAAGGAGTTTTAACCTCCTTGCTCGCTCGGTCTTTCACAGGGGGAGCTCAATGTTACATCACAGTATGATCACCTTTGATTACCCAGAAAAGGTTGTGAAGGACCTGCAATGGTTTGTAAATAGTTAGCACACTACATCTTATCTAAGTATTCAAGTCAATGTTCAAGAAGACGCTAGACGGAGACGGAACAGAGAGGCACCGTCTAGACGGATTCTAGACGGTCAAGATGTTTTTGGCTTATTTTCATGTATTTTTCCCTAAAAAGTGCATGAAAATAAGCTAGGTTACCACAACTCACAAGTGGAACATTCAAATTTCAAAAATGAAAACTAATTTGTTTAGGGTTTGATTATAGAAATTAAGGTTTTAAACCGTCTAAACCCGAATTTTTCCGTCTTGAACCGTCCAGTGTCTGAACCCGTCCAGGAAGGACCGTCTAGGGCAAGTCGGGACAGCTGGTGGCCGACACCGTCTAGACGGCCGTCTTTTAGAACAATGATTCAAGTACAATTAGACAAGAGTTCTGTCTATTCTGGCAGTTTCATCACATATCCTGCGGTTTACCTCCTCATAGTGTTCCCCATGTAATACCCGACTTTCTAGTTTATAATGCAAGTTAGAGAGACAACAAATAAGAGATGTGTTGATACCTCCATTGTTTTGATATGCTCGTGCAGCAGTCCTTCGTCTAGATATTTCAGAAATTTCATTCATTACCAACTTTGATAACAGAAGGCCCGCAATCAAGGCACAAATCATTAGCATTGCAAAAACACGATCCCATCCCTGAGTTGAAAGAAAGCCTGTAAGAAGAGGGCCTATGGCAGCACCCACAGATCCTGTGCCATCAATGATGGCAGTCACGGTAGCAAGTGCACGAGAATCTCCTTTTAGGGAGGTATGAGTACCGAGATCAGCTGAAACAGCAGTTGTGATGAGTGCGTATGGGCCGTTAACAAACAGGCCAGCTACCATCATTAGAACTATGTTGACCGACATTGAAACACTTCCATAGGTTCGGTATAAGAGCATTGAAGGAATTGCAGCGTACATAAATGTAGCTGCTGTGATAGCTCTGGCTTTAAGTTTATCAGATATGTAACCAGCTAGAATGCCACCAACTATGCCACCAACATCAAACAGAGTTGAAAGATTTCCAGCAGATTTTACAGAAACATATTCTCCACCGATTTCTGCAAGTTACCAAACATGGATGAAATGATACATCTAACTGAAGCACGGAAATCATTAACAACTCGATAAGTACAAGCAAATTGTAAGAAATGGTCATGTACACATCATTTGATCAAATGACACATATAAAGGAGCAAAGTCTTCAGCCTGAGCTTCGTCTCTTGCTATTCAGATCTTAACACTTGTTCTTGTCAGCCCGTTTCTTATAATGGATGTCAAAACCATTTTAGCATAATTTACTGAATTGTGCTCATCAATGAGAAAGATAATGTTATCAAGAATGCTCAAAGAAACAGACTAGCAAATGGAACTGTAATGGATATTGCAAAAAAAAAAAAAAGAAGATGATTATGATGTATCAAAGAAATGAGAACTAACCTGTCTGGCTGAGATAAAATGGCAACCAATAAAGGAAAGTGTATGCCACGAGCTTAGCAAAGAGAAGACATAAAGCAAATGGTATAACACCAGGTATCAGACAGGCTTCAAGGAGCCCAACGCCTCTTGTAGCAGCAGAGAGGTCTCCATCTTGTTTTTGTTCCTCCTCATCACCGGGTTTTCTAGGTGAATTAGGAACTAACTCATAAGGATTAGGGAAGCCAACGTCTTCGGGATATGCAGCCAAAAATAGGAATACAATGAACCCACCAAAGAAGATTAAAGCACCGGGAAGTATGAAAGACCAACCCCAACCATATTGCAAAACACCAGCGGCAAGAAGCGTTCCAGTGATATTCCCTACAGATGTATGAGCATTCCATACACCCATAATCAAACCTCTCTTTCTCTTCCCAAACCAATTACCAATAACAGCAACCACAGATGGCCAACCTGTGGCCTGAAACAATCCAGCAATCATTTGCATTGATAAATAGAACCAAAAGGCATGAATGTTCCATAAGTACCCAAAGCCAAAAAGTGCAACAAATATGCCACTTCCAATCATCCCAGTTGTCAAAAACAACCGAAGGTCTAATGTGTCGCCCAAGTGTCCGGCAAAATACATACCCATAGAATAGAATGCCAGAAACGCTAGATCAATCTCGCCTAATTTTGAGGTTCCATCTTTTCCATTGAATGGAGCCCATCCGCTATACTCAAATCTAGTTATGTTGCTAACTAAGAATTCCCTCTCAATGAAAACGTTACCCACAGGCCAAGGATGAAGCTCGGCTGCTTTATTAGTTTGTTGTGGATCGAGAACACTCTTCACGACACTGCTTGGTTTTCTAGAAGCATGGTAGCAGGCGTATGCTATAAAAGTAACCAACAGAACTGCATGTCTGTAAGAAGTAAAACTCCAGTCTTTGCCTCTCAATCTTCTTATAAGAGAAATCCCCATAGGGATCCCCCTTGTAACATTATTTCGTGGCATCTCAAGTATCAAACACGGCCTATAATCTATGGAGGTTTCAGTGATCTGCTGATTTGAAAACAAAAAAAACACATCTTTAATAACACCAGCCAGAAAAATATATCAGGAAGCAAATTGCAAAAATGTTGCCATTATAAAACTACAGTGAATAGGATGATGAAGAATCTAAAAACAAAAACTACAGTACGCAAGTCCAATTGCAATAATTATGGAGAGATCTAGGTCAAAGAATTTAAATCTAAGTGATCAACGAAACCGAGCTGTTTTCTACTAGTTTCAGATACATATATTACCGTCAAATACCTTTTCAATTAAACAGACTATTCCATCCAGATGTATTTGTTATAACTACAAAGTAGAACATATCCAAAAGAAGAATCGACCACAACATCCCTCATTACACTAAATTTCCAACGAAATAAAAAATGAAGATAACTCGAGAAGATATAGAAGCCGTACATTCGAGAAACAATTCGTCTTCTCGAAGAACTATGAGCAGTATAGCTTCGCTAATCATCGAAACCGAAGCTGAAACCCTAATTAATATGAAGAAGGGAACAAATTCATGATCAACCAAAAATCACAACAATCGTAACAAGGAAGAAAAGAAAAAAAAACTAGAGAGGGATCGCGTAGCGAACGGGTGATTTCAACACTGAAAGAACATCAAGGAGAAATGATAGAGAAAGAGGAAAATTTTCTCACGTGTAAGATGAAGAGCGATAATGGCGGATTGATGGTTCCACGGCTCCGCTGAAGAGGAGGTGAATGGAAGGAACGGTTTCCTTCTTGAAGAGTAAAAATGGAGTTCTTCAGCAAAACGACGGGAAATAGAGTGACGTTATTATTGGAAAAAGAGAAAAGGAAAAGGACACGTGGCGTTATGATGCGCTTTTCGAATTTGTTGTTTTGTGGCGTCCCCCGTTCAAAAAGTGAAAATGAAAGGAGTAGATGATTGGGTAACGGGGGCAAGATGGTAAAATATAAAGAACTGGAACATAAAATGGTGGGCCCAGTGGCTCCAGAAGCGGATATACCGAGGATATCCGAGTCGGGTCATGATGACGTGTCTTTATTCGGACACGTGGCATATACTATGACAACAAAAATTGAGTTCGATGTGACATACGAGATTGACTAATTTGTTACAATTCGTGATATCAAACTTTTTTTTTTTCCAGATTTTATTCAATCTGTTAAAAATATAGACAAATATTTTTAAAACCGTTGTTTATAAAAAATTAAAAAAATTTTTAAAAAAACTGAAAGAAGATTAGAATTTATAATATAATTTTATCTACGTATAAATACCCATTTTATATACATTTATATTAACTTTAATTAGTATTTTTTATTTTTATAATTTATACTTATAAATGTCAATATATACACTATAAGAAAGATTAAAATTTTCAAACTAATTTGTGTCACATGTAAATATTCATTTTGTATATATTTTAAATTATGTATTTTTATTAATGTTATGATATATTTTATAGTGATTTAATATATATTTTTAATCACATTAATATTTAGTGTTATTCTTTTATATTTAATTAACAAACTAAATAAAAGTCAACAATTGAGCTTTTAATGTGTTAATTTATCAATAAAGTATATATTTCAATTCATTTATGCTTTTATAATTCTTCTTTGTTTATATTAATGATACAAATAAAAATAAGTAATACATATTATATGATATGTTAAATACCATTAATGTGTTATTTTGATCAAGTAGAAAAATTAGTTGTGTTTTTAAGTTACGTGACAAAGAGTGAGAAAGTTGGAAGAAAAAAAATGGTTAAGATTTTATAGGTTCTCCAATGTGTATGCTAATTAGTTAATAAATTTCAGAATTATTTCGTGAATATTTTTTTATAAGGAGTTGAGAAGAATGAGTTTGTCTTTATAGAAAAACTAGTATAATACCCGCACCTTGTGCGGGTGTTGAAAAAAATGAGAAAGAATATTGCGAAATAGGTTTTTTTACGTGTTTTTGTTTTGTATACTTCTCTAACCTAATCGACTTACCAACATTACTTTATTAAGGATAAATTTACTAAATGAGATTATACTATGGACATACTTAATAGAATAATATTATTATTATATATATAACAACATTTTTGTTTTTTTCCGATTAAGTAATGAGTTTAGGGATTTTTTCTTGGTTAATGGATAACAATTTAATTTTACAATTTTTTTTTATTTAACAACTCTTTTGTTTTTTTTGGATTATAATGCTTATTGGTGTATTAAAAATTTTATTTTAATTAATTATTTTTCGACTATAAATCTATTAGTTAATTAGTTAATTAGTTAATTTATTTTTAATTATTAAAATTACAAAAGATTTATGTGATCTACAAGCTAAGAAACTTAACATAATTAAATAAAAATTTAATTAATATAACGCGGTCTATACTACAAGCTAAAAAAATTTTAAAAAAATTTTAATTTAAAAATAACTTATTTGGTGATGGGTGAAAGAAAATCAATAAATAAATAAAGTTAACATAAAAAAAGGTGTACACGTCATTCTTTTTTAATAACTTGAAAATAGATCAGATACACAGGGTTACGGTTAAAAATCAAATCAAGGGATGAAACAATAGAAAAACGATTGTTAACTATACAATTTCAAAAAAAATTGTGGGAGCTCCATTTCGAAATACTACTCTCACAACGCACCACGTAAACTGTCATGTATACTGCTCTAGTAGTAGATATAGACTCGCCCATAACGTAAAATTTTTAGTTCCAAAAAAATAAATTTTTTTCGACAAATTTGTAAAACATAAAAAGTTCTAAGGGAACCATGAAAAAAATCACATGGAATGTTCGGAAAAAAAATTCGTTCGAATAAAAATCCTAACAGAAAATATAACTAAAATGGAAATGAAATCGAAACCAATTTAATTAAAATCCATAATAAAAAGATATAACAACAATGAAAATCAATTTACCGTCAATTTCAAAAAAAATGATTTGCTTGTTAAGGTGATTTGATTGTTAAAGATTCGATTAATTTTTTTATTATTATTAAAAAATGATTAGGTTTCTATAAAATTATTATTTTAATAATAAAAGATTTGATGGTTTAAAAAATAGTGTAAAAAATAAAGATTTATTAACTTTAATTGTGGGCGCTCAATTTCAAAAATCCTACGTCCACAGCGCGCCACGTCATCAACCCGTGCTCTGTTTTAGTAAGTATAATAGATAGATTTGGTTTCTATAAAATTATTATTTTAATAATAAAAGATTTGATGGTTTAAAAAATAGTGTAAAAAATAAAGATTTATTGGCTTTAATTGTGGGAGCTCAATTTCAAAAATCCTGTGTCCACAGCGCGCCACGTCATCAACCCGTGCTCTGTTTTAGTAAGTATAATAGATAGATTTGGTTTCTATAAAATTATTATTTTAATAATAAAAGATTTGATGGTTTGAAAAATAGTGTAAAAAATAAAGATTTATTGGCTTTAATTGTGGGAGCTCAATTTCAAAAATCCTGTGTCCACAGCGCGCCACGTCATCAACCCGTGCTCTGTTTTAGTAAGTATAATAGATTGTTTGTACGTTATTCTATATTTTATAACTGATTATTAAATTTAAACCTCTGTCAACGACCGGCTGATCTGGCACACAAGCAACTCCGGATATTTCACTGTAAAATCTGCATACTGACTGGGTAAATTGGGACGATCAATGGTCACTAGCACCCCCGGATGGTCCAAAATATGGCGTCTCTCCTTACCGCCAAAGGTGAGTCATTTCACATGGAGGTTTTGCAATAATTTTCTCGCCGTTGGGTCAAATCTGTTTGACAAGCAAGTCACCCCCTCCCCGCTATGTCCTCGGTGCTCCTTTGATAATGAAGCTGTCTGGCACGCTCTCATACATTGTCTACATACTGCTATTGCATAGAACGGCTCTTCCTCTCTTCCAATCTTCAACAACTCTATGGAAATTCAACCACTGCGTATGCTTGAGGTTATCCATGACGCTTTGGGTGATTCTGGAGTCGTCGATTTTATCACTAACTCTTGGATTGCATGGACAATACGCAATGACTCACTATTCTCCGAGCTCCCTTGCAATCACGAGATTCTACGTGGAGGCTTTCGCAAACTGGTGGCTGACTCCAGAAACCACCCACCACAACGCCCTATGATCCCTCTTATAATCCCCGTGACGTCTTGGTCATCTCCACCAATTGGCGAGCTCAAACTTAATTCCGATGCTGCCATTCTCAACGGTCATGTCTGCTTAGGTGCTGTTCTTCGAGACCACTCAGGCGCTGTCCTCAGGGTTGCGACCAGGTCCATTCCAGCTTCTTCTTCTGTGGAGGTGGTTGAAGCACTTGTTCTCCAATTTGTAACCCTTTCATCTGTCACCTTCCATAGCCACAAAATTCACATTGAATCTGATGCCTCGGTTGTCATCAGATGTCTGAAGGGTGGCACATCACCACCGGTTTCGTATACTAATATTATTTGTAATTCGGTTCTGCTTTCATTCTCGGACCCTTCACTAGTTTCCTTTACACATGTTGGGCGTTCTGCCAATACGGTGCCCATATGGCGGCTAGGTTGTTGCCTAACGCTTCTTGTTCGCACATTTGGTTTGATCATTTCCCGCCTAGTATCAATGAACTAGCGAGAATTGATATCTTCTAATACAAGCTGTTTTTCCCTCAAAAAAAACTTGAGGCTTTTACTGTGATTCGTGGGATTTCTAATGCATTATTTTTTACTGATGCGAGTTCATATACGCCTCACGCTTCGACTTCCTTATCCCCTCGTGCTTCTGTCGAATTATTTTTGTGTGCTTAAATTCCTCATCCATTATTATTATTATTATTATTATTATTATTATTATTATTATTATTATATGTCGTATTTTCCGTATGTATTTTCATTCGGCATTTCGACATCTTAGATGTATCTAGTTTATAAAATCACTTTCCAATCTCATAAAAATAAAAATTACTAGCTCAAAATAGGCTTGAATGATTACAATACCAAATTGGGGTGACCAACTAGTGTAAGTTTTACACGTTTAGACGCTTAACGTTGATATTTTCATATTCGATATTGATGGATCATAAATGTGATACAATTGTTAGCCATCCTTAGGATAGAGATTGCAACACATACTACAGTGTAGGCAATATTTCGCAACTTGAGGCTTCATATATACACCCCTAATTATCTAATCAAACACTGAAATTGAGGTAAATATGAATCAAATCAACCATCACAGTGATTTGAATGATAATTTGACTAAACTTTATTTTACTTTACAATGTTTACATGTATACGTGTATATATTATAAATTTTCTTACGAATACTTGAGCTTTTCTAAGTGAGTTCACATATTATATATATATAAAAAGCTAATTGAGTTCACATATTAATTATATATATTGACTCTAACACATTTTCTTTTCATAATTTAACTCGGATGTCTTTGATTAACCGGGTATGAAAACAAATCAAATATATAAATTTATTACAATAGGTCCAAATCGAACCGAAAAAAAAAGAAGATTTTTTGTGAAACCTTGGACTAAAAACCAAACCTATAAATATCGGTTTGATTTGGACCGAAAAGCCGAAAATTTGAAAATATTTTGACCGAAAATTGAACCTAATAGAGACAATTTCGATTTTGAAGCTAAACGAACCTAAAATTTAATACGCTATAAACATTAAAATAATAAAATAAAAAGAACAATAAAAATCAAGTATAATCATTATTCATCCATCCTTGCAAAATATATAACAAATATGAAATATTCAAATTGAATAACGAAATCGCAATGTAAAAAAACGAGAATAACCCTTGAAAATTCATAAATCCACACTCTTCTAAGACATAAAGATGTTACCCGCCAGCAAAAAAAATTTCAAAAACCAGCCCTAACGAAGTTACGCGTTAGCAATTGTCTAAATTTTAACCCAATAAACTGCCGGTGATGTATATATATTCTTATTTTATGAGTGTAACATATGTTCTCACTTGTTTCATCACGATCTTAGCGGTTTTTCATCCAAAAAATATAAATTTCGTCTTGTCCCACCAAAAATATCCGGGAAAAAATCTTTCTAATTAATCAGAAGAATCATTAAGTGTTACTGAAACACAATGTTGAATATTTTTAATTACTCGAATCACTTATGAGATTAGCTAATAATAAGAATTAATAACCGTTCAATTTTATAAATTATTCTAACTATAAATAAGATTAATTAATCAATAAAAATATTGATCGTAAAAAAAGTAATTGTACCCTTAATACATAGTTATATGGATAAAATTAAAATTAATATTCAAAGTTAAAGTCAAGAAACGCATCAAATATCAATCAGCAAACAAAATCAAAATCTGAGTGGTTTGTGTCTGAAAGATCAAAATCAAATTAAGGATTTAAGGTTGTTATATAATCGATTAATCACTTTCATTGTTGGTGGGTATTTATAATTTTAGATTCGTCTCGTATGTGGTGGATTCAAGTTTTTGTGTGTTCCAAAACCAAGAAAAATGGGTTTAAGGGGAATTTATTAAATTTGTCGATCTACTATCGCACCACCACGTTCAGATGGTAAGAATCAATGAATGGACCTAAACGGATTGTATCCCTGCACATAGATTATATAATTTATATCCTCATTTTTTAAAATATTATATATTATTCTTGATAATTTACGAAAAATTTAAATTTAGTTTCTTTTTATTTACGTTTCATATACGTATATTTTTTTTTGAAAATTTATGTAGACTTATATTTTTAATCTGAAAGTTTATATCTTTAATTTATATTATATATTTATATATTATATTCATTGTATTATATATATATATATATATATTATGTTGAATAAAACATACAGTTACATTATTCATTGTATTAAATTTTTATATGTTCAATTTATATATATATATATATATAAATATACATGTTTCATATTATTATTATTATTATTATTATTATTATTATTATATATATATAATATAATATGTACAATCTTCAATTTAAATATGTTTTTTATATCTTATATATATTGACAAGGTCATTAAAAATAGGGGCAGCATTAAAAATAAAAATACAAATTCAAAAAGTAAAGTAGTGAGCAACAGAGAGTGGACGTTTAGAGGTTAATCAAATCAGTCAGTCTAATCAAAATTTAGGGTGCATTATTTTGGGGTGTAATTAAGTTGGGGCATAAAGAATTCCCAAAAAAAAATTTGGAAAAAATGAACAAGATTTTCTAGTCTCTATCTCCATCTTTCCCCAATTCATATCCTTGTGGGAAGCCATTAATGCCGTTCATCCATCAATCGAACGATCGAAATCGATCGATCCGCCATTTTCGGTCTTCGTTGCACCTGTACAGGTTTGTTTCTTTCGATTCTTTCTCGCTTTTCACTTCAGCCACAGTTAATTTTCTTTCGCTTGTTTTTGTATCTCGATTTTCTTTCAGTTGGATAACTGGTTTGAGTTACTGTTGACGGTTTTGTTTTGGTTGCGGCCGATGACATAGGCTTTGAGCTTCACTTTTGGCGACAATGAATGGGAGTAAACAGTTGGTCTCTATTCAACCGGAGGAGCTCAAGTTCCAATGTACGCTTTCTGTTTCTACACGTTTTCCTTTTCTCTTGTTACTTTGGGTTGCAATTCGAGTTCCTTTGTGTCTATCTTGTTGATTTAATATTTGTTTCCGAAACGGAAAGCTATAGTTTTAACTTAATTTTATGCTTTGTCATATATCTGCAAATTCGCAAAGTTGATTGTCGTTGAGAGAATCTTTCGGTGTAATTTAGTATAACCTTCTTTTGAAAGGCATAGGTGAAACAGAGATTGTTGTCCGTTTGAGGAAGTCAAGTAAGAAGTAAGGTGATGAGCTAAGTTAAGCAGCCTTTGAGTAATAACTGAAACCACGGATGTCAATCTTCATCTTATGTTCTTCTAATAATCAAACGCCAACTGACATTGATACATGTTTTCAGTTGTTATCCTATGATTGGTTTGGTAATATCAGATATACGAGTATTTAGTATTAGATTAGAATGGAAAAAGAAAATGGAGAGGGATTATTGTTCTAAGGAGCATTTGATGTGATACATAAAGTTGGCAACTCACAATAGGAGTGCTGTAGAATACAAACTTCTGCTTTAACAAAACACGGAGAAGAATTCTGCCGTCTAGCTAATCTCGGGGTCCAAAGAGTGAGAGACAGCGAGGAAAATGAAGCAATCCGATTGAAAGTATGCATCCCAGTATCTTAGGGTCCAAATATAGTGCAATTTCATAAATTGTGAAGTTCGATTACCTCACTCATAGAAAACACTATAAGTCTCTTCAACTGTAAAAAGAAAAACAGTATAAAGGTTCTGATTCAAGTTTATTGCTTTTAAAGTTGAAATTTGAAACCAAACAATAAAAGTATAAAGTGCATGTCAGCATGAAGTTCAGATTCGTGCTCCAGATTCACATTTGATCAGTTTTAGGATTTGTTTGAAACTTTGAAGGCAACATGGTTATGCCGTCTAGTTAATCTCGGGGTCCAAAGAGTGAGAGACAACGAGAAAAATGAAGCAATCCGATTGGAAGTATGCATCCCAGTATCTTAGGGTCCAAATTTAGTACAATTTCATTAAGTTGTGAAGTTTGATTACCTCAATCATAGAAAACACTATAAGTTCCCCTCAACTGTAAAAAGAAAAACAGTAGCTAGATAAAAGGTTCAAACTTCAAGTTTATTGTTTTTAAAGTTGAAATTTTAAACACAAACAATAACATTATAAAGAGCATGAAGTTCAGATTCTTGCTCTACAGATTCACATTTTATCAGTTTTAGGAATTGTTTGAATCTTTGATTATTTCTCATCGTAAATTAATTGTTCTCTGTTGTATTTGGCTACTATTGTTTATCGAAATTGCTTTTCTGAGAACTCATTGCAATTGGTAACCTCTGGTGGACAGTTGAGCTGGAAAAGCAAACTTATTGTGATATTAAAGTTTCAAACACCGCTGAGAATCATGTTGCCTTCAAGGTATACGTTGGTGTGCAACTCTACGCTTCTTTGTTTGGTTCCTTACTTTGTGATCCTTGCTTTTATTTCTTTATTTGTTTATGATCCTTGCTTTTTATTTCTTTATTAGTTTCTGATCCTTGCCTTTTTATTTCTTTATGCTTCATTGAACTTTCCAGGTCAAAACTACTTCACCTAAGAAGTACTTTGTCCGTCCAAATTCTGGTGTTATTCATCCTTGGGATTCATGTATCATAAGAGGTACGAACATGAAGTTGTTATAAAGTACATAGCAAGTCTTCAAGTTCAAGTGGGCAGTTTTTTTTCCTTTTTGAAGATAATAGTTATGAATTATATACACAATTGGGCAGTTTTCCAGTAAGAAATGCCTGTGAAAATTGTCTTAGATGATCACATCATCCCTTCAATAACCTCGTTCTAGTTTCATAACCTTAAAATGACTAATTTTTTTGGCAACACGTTGATTTTTGTTAATTCCGGATTCACAGTTACTCTACAGGCTCAACGAGAATATCCACCTGATATGATATGCAGAGATAAATTTCTTCTTCAAAGTACAATTGTTCCTCCTAATAGTGATATTGATACTCTTCCATCCGATATGGTAGGCATTTTTCTGTTCATAGTAAATATTGTAAGTGTCTAGTCTTATTCTCATGTGAGCTTTATACTAAAAAATGATGTATCTGATATTGCGCTGCTTAGTTCAATAAAGAGAATGGAAGAGTGATGGAAGAACACAAGCTTAGAGTTGAATATATCCCTCCTAACTCTGCTCAAGAAGACAGTGATTCTAATACGAGTGTTAAACGAAGCCCAGACGAGGCAAGTCTAGTTATCTCTTCAAAACTCACCAATTCCTATTTCTCATAATATTCCTCTTTTTAGTAAAATATCTTATTGTTTCAAATCAAGATACACCTTATTGTTGTTTTCATAAGATTTACCTGTTAGTAGATAGCCTGCCAATGTTTTTAAAATGCTGACGCTTTCACATGTTTTGCAATTTCAGGTTAATCAGGTACAAGGTTCAAATATTGATGTTGTAAGTATAATCTTCCATCCTCTTTGATCTAAAAGAAACCATAATAAGTGTCGATTTGACAATAATCGTTATTGTATGAATACATTAGTACAAATAACAGCAAAAAAATTGAACCAACTCTCTTCAATATCTTCAACAATGAAGCATTTCTCAAAATAACCAGGCCACAAGCATTTTCCAAATGCGAGTTGCATATTTGTCTTTTGACTCTTTTCCTTGTGGATCTTCTTGAGCAACCTAAATGAACTAGTTTGAATATTTTTGCCTGTTATTTTATCCTACATTATAATTGATGTTATGTTTTTAGCAGAATCCCGCATTGAGGCATCTAAAGGAAGAAAGGGATGCAGCTGTTGGGCAATCGCAGCAACTCCAACGCGAACTAGTGAGTATCTGCAGCCCTTTTCTATCTATTGTCTTATAATTTTTTGGTTCTTGTTGATACATTTACACTACACATGTCAAGACTTGATTCCGAAAAATTCTCAGTAGGGGTGAGCAAAAATATCCGATCCGACTAATCCGAAGATCCGATCCGAAAATCTGATTCCGGTAATATCAGGCAATTGGTGATCCGAGTCCGATCCGATCCGAGCATATTTTCGGATCGGATACGGATCAGGGTTTGGAGGAAAAAAGTCGGACCGGATCGGATATAGCTGACTAGTCTAAGAATAAATATCTGGATCGGATATCCGGGTCCTATCTGTTCGGATTCGGATCAGACTTTTTTAAGATTGTCGAATCGGATATCTGGATATGCCCACCCTAATTCTGAGTGAGCAATCTGACCTTTTCTGTTACAGGAAACGTTGAGAAGTACACTGCAAAAAAGAGACCCGGGATTCTCCTTGACATTCGCTGCTCTTGTGGCGCTCATAGGAATCACGTTTGGCTTCCTATTAAAACTCTTTCGGTCCCAGCCTTCTTCCGCAGTATAGCTTGACTCCCCGAAAACACACAAAGGTAAAAACCGTTATAGCTACCTCTTTCTTTTTGGTCATGCAAAACTGATAGATCTAAAACGAAAAGAATTTCATTAATCCATAGTCTTTTTCTTTGTGCATAATCTTCCTTGTGAATTGTGGCTGTGTTCATTTGTAAATTTAACATTGTAAAATGCTTCTCTCTTTCTTCACACATCAAGTTCTCATTGTTCTTGTTCTAGATTTGTTGGCTTGGCATTTATCACTTTTGTTCTTGATGGTTCATTGATATTTCCAACTTTTAATGCACATTCTAGATTGTTGCCTTTGATAATCATGATATACATTATACACCACAAACGCTAAATGTCATCACGTCAAAGTACCGTTTTACAAGATAACGTTGACAGGTCAAGTGGTTGCAATATCGTTGGTGGTAATAGTATTGTAGACTTTTGCCTTCAACAACGGTGACGGAACTAGAGCTGTTCCTTTTTTTGGATCGGACCTGAACCGGTTATTCAGGTCGGTTCAGGTCTGGACCAATCAACCAAACCAAACTTATAAAGACAATTCAATATAATGAATAATGACCACTTTGTCCAACCGGTTTAGATTCGACCAAATCTGAATAACCAGTTCAAGTAGATCCCTATCCTGTCCAAAAACATATTTTTCGATCCTAAACTGGGACCAACCCTAATTGAAACACACCAAAACTTATCACTCTTACCGCGGTTTAGCATGGAATAGACATGGGTTCGGATTGGGCTAAACCGGCGAACCGGCGGTCGGATTGGGCTAAACACACCAAAACTTCATCATCAACCGTAATAATATATTTGATTGCAATTTGTCACACCAACACAATTATCCTATTATCTTGCAAAAGGTTTTTATTATCTTTCAGCTTCTGTAAATGAAAGTGGTTTAGGTTGACATTAAAAACAATGCGCATCAACATTTTTGTACACCTAGTCTAAAGTGGACTCGATTGCTACCCAAATTATGTAACTTAGAAGCCAAGTATAGTTTTTAGTAATCATGATATCTAATATTTTTATTCTGCTATTTTTATACGAATATTTGCTTTTTAGTAAAATTTTACAGCAAATCAAGAATATTATGTGCAAATTGATAATATTTAATTAAATAAATACTATATTTTCACATCATATTCCTTCCGGGGGTTTAATATTTTATATTACTATATTTATATTCATAGATTACAAAATTTACTCAACTTTTAAAATTAGATACGATAAACCTAGACTTGTTCATATCTGGGTTGGGCCGAGTCCGGCTACCGGGCCTGAAATTGTTGTCGTACCCGGACGATCCGGCTCTACGGGTACCCGTTTTTCATTTTAATAAAAATGTTTTTTAAAAATATTTTATATTTATAATAGGTACAATATAAAAACAAAAAAATTTTTACTGGGCTGGCGGACCGGACTTTCCGACCCGACCGAGTCTAGAGTGGTGCCCGGGCCGGTCCGACAGGCTTGACAGGTCGAGCTTCTTCCTATGTTCATACTCGTCCGTTGTCTAAACGGGCTACCCGGGTATGATCAAGTCTAGATATACCTTTCCTAAAAAAAATAAAATAAAACTTGTTCTATCAAAGCATATATGGATATAGTGATTCAAAGTCTAACAAAAAAAAGATGAATTTTTTTTAAGTCTAGTGATCACAAATTTTATACTTGGGTGTTGCATTGCATGTGCTCCCCTCCCAACATGCAAGCTAGTTGCATACATTAATTTATAACATAGAGCTAGGGGTCAACCATGTGAAAGTAGGAGTGTTCATAGGTCCGGACCTGGACCGGACCTGGACCGGACCGGACCGGACCGGAAGAATGCGGACCGGAAATGGACCGAATTATTCGGTCCAGGTCCGGTCCAGGTCTGGTCCAAAACCGGTCCAGGTCCGGTCCAGGACCGGATGGACCGAAAAACTGGTGATATTTACAAAATTTTAGGTCCGGACCTGGACCGGACCGGACTTGGACCGGACCGGACCGAACCTGGACCGGAACAATATCAAAACAAGTTTATTTTATTTTTTTTTAAATATAGGTCCGGACCGGACCGGACCGAATGTGGACCGGACCGGACCGAATGTGGACCGAATTGGTTGGACCGAAGACCGGACCTGTTGTTTTCGGTCCGGTCCGGTCCGGTCCGGTCCGGTCCAGGTCCGGTCCGATCCAAAAACCGGACCGGACCGGAAAATGCTCACTCCTATGTGAAAGCCATGAGTGGAAGACAAAAGTATTTGCAATGTACCTAATAATCAATTCCATTGATGACCATCCATTTACCAAGATCGCACTAAGGAATGTAGATGAACTAGTAGAAACATCAATGCACTCTTCTTTATATATGTCATCTCAAACCAAGCTTAAACAAAATCAAACACATAGTTTGCTGCATATTCTCCAAAAGCTCTACTCAATCCATTTCCAACAACGATGATTGAGTTTCCAAGTCTTAACTACTTATGCATCTATTTGGCTGCATTGACTCTTTTGCCTCATCTTTGCTCCTCTCAAGCCATATACAAGTCTACCAAGGCCAAGTTTTACGAAATGCCCGACGGTCTAGGAACTCCGAGTACGTACACTTAACTTGGATAGCTAAAATTAGCATAGATATCAATATCTACATTTTGTTATGAACATTTTGCATGCATTATTATGATTTATGTACATATTTACTCTCCTGCATTGATAGTCGACTAATCATAATGCTTGCGACTTATTTTGATTCGGCATATCTTGCATCAAATTGGCATCATAACTTGCACGTATGAGGTCCGTTTGCTTAGAGATATATGAATGAAAACGGATATATATATATATATATATATATATATATATATATATATATATATATATATATATATATATATATATATATATATATATATATATATATATATATATATATATAATGGATTAAAATGGCAATGATCGATTGTCCTCCCTTTAACGCTTCATTATTGTGGAGGATAAAAATTTTCACATCTATAATAAACGGATAATGAACTGATAATGAACCTAATATATAAGGTTGGTGAATACTCCTCCTAATGCAATTATGTGTTGGGTTCGATGAACTTGGTCGTGATATATATATATATATATATAGAGGTTGTTTTTTTGTTTTGGTGGGAAATATATAAAAGGTTGGTGAATACTCTCCTAATGCAACAATTATGTTTTATGTGTTGGGTTTGAGCTTAATAATTGAAACCTTATGAATCAAACTTCACATACTTCGAATTCTCATCAAATCAAGGTGGAGCATGTGGATATGGAGATTATGGAAGAACTATCAACAATGGAAACGTAGCTGCAGTATCATCACGGTTTCTGTACAAAGCCGGGGCAGGCTGCGGCGCATGCTATCAAGTGAAATGCACAATCCCTGAATGCAACAATGAAGGAGTAAACGTAGTAGTGACAGACAAGGGTTCAACAGATGAAGCCGAGCTCATACTAAGCTATCATGCATTCGCAGCAATGGCGAAACCCGGAAATGAGAAAGCTTTGAAGGATAAAGGCATAGTTGATATTCAATACGTAAGGATAGAATGTGAGTATGCAGCAGAAGAGAGCCTTAGGGTTAAGGTGCTTGAGCATAGCAGTTACCCTTACTATCTGGCCTTTTTGTTCCTTTATCAAGGAGGAAGCTCTTCCATCACTGCTGTTGAGATATTTGAGGTTAGATTTTTATTTTTTTTATTTTTGGTAAAAATGCTAGATTTTGATACAAGTTGAATTTTGATTGATATATAGGGTGGGTCCCATGATAACAATCTTATACGTCGGATGGTGAGTATTAAGGGTCGAGATTTAGGATAATTATCATAATTATTAGATAAATATTATTCTGAAACTAATAATAACTTCGAATAATCGATTCAACCAACAATAATTATGAAAAATGCATTAAACGACATGACACATCCGTAACAAAACTAATAATAACTACGAATTGTTCTTATGATTACACGATAAGGCATGTTCTCATATGACCTATACTCTCTCTATATATAACTTATTTTGGATCAAATTAGCTTATATATTATTTGCTAAATTAACAAGACCATGTGTTAACTTGTCTCATTTAGTTCAAACATTAAGGCCCGTTTGGCAACGGGTTTAAACAGGTGATGAAGATTATTTTGGTATTATTTGAGCTGAGACGAAACCATCTACTATTTTTCTATACCAAAGATATACAAGTTTATTTTTTTCAGTTCATCCCAAAAAACCATCTACTATTTTTCATCTTCATATATCTTCATCTTTATCTTATCTCGATGTATAATCTTGTCTTATCAAACTGGATTTAAATGAGCTAGCTAGGCGACTTAATTTGAAAACTCAATCCAATCCATTACAACTAAAATCAATCAAGAATCAAAAGTACAGTACGCAAGAATTGGTTATTCAATTGGTCACGAATATGTGACTAAACCATAATATGTGAATAGGTTTAGTGACGTTATCAAACAAGGTCTTCACATTACTTTTGAACGAGGATGTACTGTATCATGTGACTACGTCGAAAATATAGTACATCAGACTTCACGACCATGAAAATGGTTTGAATAATTATTGAATAGAAACCGATTTTTATAGCCATTGGGTTGGTGATAAGGGTAAATGCCCAATATCCGATTTTCTAGATTTTTACCCATATTTATGATCACCGTTGATTTTCAACCTTAGAAATCAATATATGATTTTGGCAAGCTCCTGATCAATACTTCCAGAACTTAAGACGTTAATTTTAGTGCATATCAACACTACAAGATTTATGAAAAACTAATTTGATCAGATTTTTTGAACTTATGTTTTATAAAAAAAAACTTGTACAAATTCCTTATCAGATTCAATGAACTAGTTTGGCAATATTTCAATTCATGTGCAGAAGGACAGCATTGAGTGGAAAGCATGCAGCAGAGCTTATGGGGCAGTATGGCACATTTCAAGTCCTCCAAAAACCTCACTCACATTAAGGCTATTCTTGCCTGGAGGACCTTCTTCTAAGTCAACATGGGTGCTCCTCCCCAACGCGATCCCAGATCCTTGGACCCCCGGGGCCTCTTATGATACTTCCGTTCGTATTCCTTGATCTCAATCCTCGTCTTGCGATTAATGCTAGCTTCTATATATGAATGAACCGCTCGCGGATTTGATTGATCTTAATTATTGTTAGATATGTATATTTACTTGTTCAAAACCTAAGTTGTATGGAATATGAATCTTCTTAATTTGCAATCATGAGAGATTGTATTGAAGTCTAATATGTATCTTATTTGCTTAGTTACTTTTAAGTAAAATCTCGTGAAGACGACTCCCAAATAGTTATTTAGTAGCGAAATTTCCTCTCTCACCTCCTTTTTGGTATGGGAAAAAACTGACAAGGCTTTTTCCGTAAAAATTGGTGTATCCAGACTCGTCACAACTCCCATAAAACTATGTTATAGATTACTTAACCAATGTAGTTTTCGCTTTTCCAGTCGAGCTACGTAGATTGTTCAGTCATCCAATTAATGTTATCTGAACTTTTTGCTTATTTGATGAGAAAACTACCGTCTTATTTACGTGCAAAAGTTCCGTCTATTTTTTAGACAAAACTTTTTAATTTGCCTTAACAAGAGAATGCCTTGTAGTCTAATCTATGTCTTATTAGCTACTTTCGGTAAAATCATGTGGTCACTCATTAAAAACATTTGCTACATTCTTTGCTTAATATGGGACACATGATAAAACATAATGGAACGTAAGTTTAGTCTATGCTCACCGACAACTACTTTCCATCTTTTCGTTTTATAGACTTTGGGACACCTAAAGCCACCACCATAATATGTTACCTAACCCTACTAGGCTGATGCAACTAAAATAACTCTACACTTGGACCCGAATCGGGTTAGGTTCGGTTCTATTCGGGTTGACCCGAACTTCCTATCTGTTTAACAGTTTTATCATAATTCATGAATCAACTTGACTGAAGTTATATCAACACTAGTACAAAGACTCTCCCTAAATCTTGCTTATGTTGAAGCGGTTTGGAAGAACCGTGATAAAGGATGTTTTTGAAGACCCCGGTTTTATCACGATATTTTCCAAACTGTTCCAACATAAGTGAGGTCTAGGGAGGATCTTTTTACTTAGGGTTGAGCATAGGTCTAAAACCGAACCGAAAACTGAATTTCTGAAATACATGGACCGAAAACCGAAAAGTTGAATTATGCGAACCTAAAACCGAACCGATTATATCGATTTCGGTTCGGTTTAGGTTTTGGACCGAAATGAACCTAAAAATAAAACTAACAAATCTCGATAAAATAAAAATAAAATGAAAATTTAGATTATATAACAATTTTAGTATATTGGTTTCGGTTTTGTCGGTTTCGGACCGAAACCGAACCGAAACCGAAACTCTAAAAAACTCGGACCGAAGACCGAATATAAATTGTGGGTTTAGGTTCGGTCTGGACCGAAATTGTCGGTTTGGTTCGGTTAACCTGAACCGAACCGAACTTGCTCAGCCCTATTTGTACTAGTATGAGTATTATGAAATTTTCTTCGATCAATCTTCACCAAATTTATCTAACAAACCACGTCTTTACCATCTACATTATAATTTTTTCCCCCATAAATTCTATAAACTCACCTAAATTGCCATTCTGATTCTAGTTCTGTTTCTTTTAATCTGGATGATATCTTGTTGAATGATATTGCGGTTGAGTAATTTTAGTTTGGGTTTTACTATCAAAAAAAAAAAAAAAAAAAAAAAAAAAAAGAATCCCAAAGGCCCAAACTCTACGCAACGTATTGATTTCCGTGGACATATCCCTTTCCACTTTAGGGCCTACGTTTTACATTCTTCTCACTTTCATCTACATTCTAAATTACTTAAGGCAAAAGAGACATAAATTATAGCGTCTCTCCTAAGCTGAGATTAGAGACAGAATCAATCGCTTCTATATAACTTTGTCAAAGTTCGATACAGACGGACCGGTAGAACGGGGGTGGTGTGCATACGAGCACACAAGCGCATTAGGTCCAAGCCCAACGTATAAACTCGGTGAGCTTCCATCCTAAAACCAATGGACAATAGAAGGAGTAATCCATCGACCTTATATACTAGACTCGGAGTGTCCCATCTTTAAATGTGAGACCTTATTATCTCCAACAAACTTCATTTTCAAAATATTACAATAATATGTTTTAAATATTAACAATTGAACTAATATTTATTTCTCTTTTTTTTATCTACTTAGGTTGTTCCAAAGTTAGTATCTTTAAATGAGTTATTATAATAGGAGATTAGTTGATTTTAATATAAGTATCCACTTTCAAAATCAAATAACTAAAAAGGTAATATTTTATCACTATAAGAAATAAAAGTCCACTTATTTATTCTATTCATTTAAGTTCACTTCAAATAGGTTTATTTGAGTTGGTTTGTAAATTCTAAATATATTACATTTGTTATGTTTTTCATAGTTTTTTTAATCTAATATAACTAATTTACTAATAATAGTTAAATTTAACATCTTTAAGAGTAAACTATATAAGATATTTTCTAATTTATCGTCTGAGATTATTGCGTAGATTATTTTAGAGCTTTGTATTTTTCGAAAGCTACATAGTGTTTGGTATACTAGATTTTGAAGAGATTAGATTTTTGAGGAGTTTTTTTTAGTGGAATTTGGAAAAGTTTTTTAGGATAATCGATTATCACAAATTTTACAATATTGTCCCTTTTTTACATCTTTAATAATTTATACAATTTTAAATTTTTAGTAAATTTATATACAAATCTATCTACAAATTTACTTTTACCAGTCAATTAGATTATTTGTGAGATTTTAAAAATTTACAAAAACCCTTTCAAATTCTACTAAAAAATCTACCAACAAAACTAAAAATTATTCAAAAAAAACTTAGACTACTCAAAAATCTCGTTTTAAAATTATTTATTGCAGACAAAAACATATTGAAAGCAATTTCATTTATATTAGTATCAATTAAAAACCAATATCCACACTCATAATATAATTAAAAACCCAATAGACTATTTTTTATATAATTATAAATAGAAATTAAAATTTATAGAATGACCACCTTGTAGAGCAAATTTGGGCAAATGGAGAGAAAAAGAAGACGCCATTAATAAAGCTAAAGCAGTCGGCCATGGCAGTAGCCGATGATCGCGTCAAAGCACAACCCTTTATCTCTTCCCCATGCATTATTCCTTATTAACCCAACTTCATTCCCCACTTCTTCTCTCTTTTCTCTCTTCTCCTTCAACCCCAAATCAAATCTCTCTCTTTATTCTCCCTGCTCATCAATGGCGGATGGTGTTACAGTCCCACCACTCAAACCTCCAAAACGGCCTTCAAAGCAAAATCCACCGCCTCCTGCAACTAATTTCCACTCTCGCTTCCTCTTTAAAGCACTAATCGCGTTCTTCTTCTTCATAATCGTTCCGGTTTTCCCTTCAATTGCCCCTGAGTTCTTCAACCAAAACTTCTTTTCCCAGAGCTGGGAGCTTCTTCACATAGTCTTCGTTGGAATCGCGGTCTCATACGGCCTCTTCAGCCGCAGATACGATGATTCCGGCGGCGAAAACCATCAGAAAGCTGATACTACTCACTCTTATGTTTCCAAATTGTTGCAGGCTTCCTCTGTTTTCGACGACGACGTCGATTCCCCGAGTGGTTCATCGTCTTCGTCGTCGTTTGATGATGGAGGTAATAAGGTCCAAACATGGAGTTCTCAGTATTTCCGAAACGAGCCAGTTGTTGTCGTGGCTAATAAGGAACAAGGAGGCTCCGTAATTGGAGATGATCATAAGCCATTGCTTCTCCCTGTCAGAAGCTTGAAATCTAGGGTTTCGGATGAGAATGCTGATGGTAACGATTCTAGGGTTTCTGGTAGGTCTTATACCAGGTCTAGAAGTTACACTTCTGGTAATGGAAGCTTGAAATCTAGGGCTTCAGATTTCAATGGGATCTCCGAGTCTGACCCGAATCCGAGTCTTGATGAGGCTCCGACACATATTGAAGAAGCAACTGCTGTGCTTCCATCCCCAATACCATGGAGATCGAGATCCGATAGGATGGAGAAGAATGAAGATGATCCTCCAATGGAGCAAATTGATCCTAATCCATCTGGCTGGTCTCAATTAAGCTCAAAATCTTCGCCGATTAAGGCTTTTCCGGCCCCCGCCTGCTTGTTCGAGACTCAATCGAAAAGAACCGAGGATTCAACAAGGAGGAAGACTGTTTATAGGCCTCCTCCACCTCCACCGCCGCCACCACCACCACCAGTTGCTTTCTACAACAAATCTCCATTAATCAAGTCAAAAACCAGCATGGTTAATCAGGATTCAAGCAGTCTTTGGAATGAACCGAAGTCTCGCCGGACTATAAGATCTCCGAGAAACTGGAAAGAAGCTGATCCGGAAGAAGAACCAATTGAGTCCCCAAAACCAGATGAGCTGAATCAAGATGAGAATTCGTCGTTCTTGGATTACACGAATGAAAACGGAGATGATTTCCTTGGAGAAGTCCAAGCTATGAGTGATGATGAAGACGACGACGACGACGAGACAGATCATGAGGATCAAGGACGTGTGGCTAATGCCGGAAATGGCGAGGAAGATAATGTTGTTGCTGCCATTGCCGGTGCTGTTGTTGCTGGTACTGATGTTAATGGTGCTTGTTCTAGTAGTGTTGATGATGAAGGACCGGATGTTGATAAGAAGGCTGATGAGTTCATAGCGAAATTCCGCGAACAGATTCGGCTTCAACGGATCGAATCCATAAAGAGATCAACTGGGCAGTTCAGTAGAAGCAGTGTTAAGTAAAATTTTCAGCAAGATGGATTTGAATATATATACATTTGTAAGAAGCTAACACTAATCCATCTTTGAAAGAGTTTTTCCTTTGGTTGGATTACTCTTGTTTGTAAACCAACAAATATGTCAAGAAAGAAATACTTGAATGGAGTTGAAAGTGTTTTGGCTTCAATTCTTCTGGTTTATGTTGGAAGTATTTTGTAAGTGATACATTCAAGCATATGAAGCTTGATCACATGTGTATCACAATCATGCAGGTTGTTATCGGTTTTGAGTCTAGTCTAATTTTAACCGAGTTTTCGAACGTGTTTATATTGGATTCGTTTAGAAAGTAAATAAATTCGAACCGAGTTTTTTCCCGAACCAAGTCCGACTAATACAACATTGTTAAGGTGTTAGTTTAGTCAACCGGTCGAGTTTTGACAAGTTCGGTTCATTTATGAACAAGTAAAGCTAGATTTGAGCTAAATGTTAACAAAATTAAGAATGTGTAACTTGCATCTCTCAACACAATGTTTAGTGTTTCATCTTGCAATTAAAGTATAGTTTGTCAAGGCGAGCATCGTACCGGCGGTTCAACAGAACCGCAACCGAACCGCAAATTTGTTGCCTAAACGAACCGCAAGAATTTAAATTTCTTATTATATTAAGTTAACCGTCAAAATTAATTTACTCTATTAATTAATAGTTTAATTAATAAATATTAATAGTTAAACTACTAATCGTTAAACTTAGTGAAACAAATATATCATGTGTTTTTCTAAAAAAAAAAGATAAAAATAGTTTGCTAAAACCACAAGAATTTAGAAGGGTAATTTTATAAAAGCTTTAAAAAATATTATCTTAAAATGCTATCACCGTTAACATATCGGTCGACGGTCGCATTCTCAATATATCCTAAGTTATTCATTCTAGGAACATTATATATTTATATTAATGATAATCTTGTTTAGGCAAACACAGTTACGTGTTAAATCATATGATGAACATTTAGGGCCCGTTTGGTTCCAACTCCGGAAACGGAAACGGAATGGAAACGAATTTAGTCCATATGTATATCTATATTCATAAAATTCTATGGAATCATTCATTATGTTTACATGCAAAATGCACTTGTCTCCCCATATTTTGTTACCCTATAGGGTATCAAAAGTAATCAAATTCAACTTCAATTACTTCAAATCATAAGGAATGATTCCAACAACTTTCATGAACAAGGGTATACATATGGACTAGATTCGTTTCCATTCCGTTTCCGATTTCGGAGTTCAAACCAAACGGGCCCTTAACAGTTAAGAGTTAAGTCCATCACGAAACTATATTCTTAAACTTATTAGTAGGTACGAATTGAACCGTATCATTAACTGGAAGAAAAAGTTAAAAGAATAATACTTTTCAACTAAAATAGAATTAAGATGAATGTTGTGGTGCATAATGAAACTATTCTTTTCTTAATCTTGAAGATGTCATATATATAATTTTTTTGACTGACGAAGGTAAGGCATCGTTTGGCAAAGAATAAAGATGTCTTCTTCACATGATAATAGCTTAATAAGGGTGATATTACAAACAATATTACTTGTCTTTTTTTTTTTTCTTTTAATATGACAAGAGGAATTTGATTAGTATTCTAGTGATACATTTATTAAGTAGACAAAACTTTACAAATATTTTGTTAAAGTGAAAAACGCGACTATAGGGGTAATAAGGTCGTAATGAAATATAATACGGTAGAACTCGACGTAGGACCGTTTACCGGTCAAGGATCCGTCTGACCTGGATCGGACATGAACCGATATTTTTTTATATCTCTTGATTTGGATAAATTATTTAGGTTTGGTTGGGTAAGTTTTCATTGATTTAGATTTTGTCTTTTTTTAGACGATTTTTTGACGTTTTGAATTTAAAACAACCGTTTCAGATCGGGTTTTGGACCGGACCTACTTTGTTCGAGTAAAAATGAGTTGTTCGATTCATGTCTAAACCAAAATACCGGTGCAAAAAATAAACCCCTCAAGCTACAAGGATGTGTTTTACCAATATTCAATATTCAAGAGGTACCGTACAAGCATCAATGGATTATTTGATTCGCGGCTAGTCTAAAATAACGGTATGAAAATATACAACTCTAATGACTATATTGTAGATATTATTACCGGTTCAAAAATATTACCTCATTTAAAATGGGTTGTTTTTCATAATTTTTAATAGTCTCCATACATGATCAAAATACGTTACGTTATATAAGATAATAACAACAACGTTATGAGACCGATATTCGTTATTTGACAAGGATGTCAAAATCTATCATTTTGTCCTAATTGTCATTAAAATTAAGATGCATCTAATAGTAACAATTTAGTCTAACTAGATTTGGTCGAGAGATGACCGACGAATTGTCTAGTCTCACAAATATGTGTGCTCCTCTACCGTTTGAATTTTGGGAATATTCCCTTTGACATATGATTTACATAAACCTAGATATATTTGCACTTTACCAAAAATATTTTTGCTTTTTTTTTTAATTGAGTCTGAAGTTCGAGTCTAAATTCTTATTTAATTTTAAATTTAAAAAATATAAATCATCGACATAAAAAATAGTTTAATAGTTGTTGAAAATTTTAGTTTGTTGAATCTTACATCGTGAATTTTTGTTTGAATCTTACCGTCTATTTTTATATTGTATATTTTTATTTAATTTTAAAAAAAATTTTGAGGTCAAACTTTTCGACCTAAACAAGTCCGGAGATAATGCATAAATCTGCATGTTTATCCAAATTAATCGATATAATTTTGCATAGGTTTAGATTTATCTTTATATCATATAAATTCTACGAGAAATATCATCTAAAATTAAAAAAATTGTTTTTTTTACCACAAAAAGAATGATAAACGTCGAAATAATTTTATGTACATAAGATATGAATCCATTCATGAGTGCACAATATTGTTTGCATCATACAGTTAACATTTAAATTATTTATTCATATTAATCTTTTCCTTTTTACGAAAATTATTCATTATTTTAATCTTTAGTTGTAATAATAAAAAGAGATGAATTGGTTTATAAAAAATAGCTTGTAACTTATTTTTATTATAATATTTGTAACTAGTTAAGTTCAGTGCAAGTATTATTAAAATAATACTTTTCCTTATTTTAATTTTCTTTTTTATATATCGTTATTTAAGACACAAAATATTTATAGATACATATGGATATCTTAACTTCAATTACAAAGGCCCCGCCACGTGGCAAGCAACGGAGAACGCATCACGGGAAATCCCAACCCCTATAACCCAATTTACCAAATCCGATCTTTCGATACTTTTCCTTTCTTCTCATTTTCCATCCACACTCTCTCTCTTTAGTTTGGCGACCTTGGAGTCTTCTCCAATCCTTCTTTGCGTCTGTTGTAATCCCTCTTTGGATCCATCTATCGATCTGATTGTTTGATATCTGAATTGTTTTGTTGATCCGTTTCGATTTCATTTCCTTTTCCACTATTTCCATCAGTCCATATGGTGGAAATCTCGAGCTCTTCTGATTTATCAAAGATCTCGCTCACTATTTCATTCGGATTCGTTGCTTTGGTTCTATTAAGTTGTAGGAGTTTAGGTTGAATTCCTTTTCTGGTCGATTTTGTGTATTGGATTTGACTGACGCAGTGCGTGTCAAATTAGGGTTTCGATTTGAGCCTGATTTTTGGTAACTTGCTGGATCGCGGTTCAATTTATCGATTCTGGTTGTCGGAGGTTTGATTTGGGGAAATTTGGATTTGGTGAAAGTTGATATGCATATAGAGGAATTGAACGGTGAGGAGTGCGTGGAGGTGGTTGAGAATCGATGTCTCGAAGTCGCTGTTTCGGAGGACGGTACGGTAGCTCTAACAGATGCTAAGAGACTGATCGTTGGGGTTGGGGCTCGTTTTCTCTTCTACCCTACCTTGCTTTACAATGTTGTTAGGAACAAAATTCAGTCCGAGTTCCGATGGTGGGATCGTGTTGATGAGGTATAATTTCCGCTTCTAAATTTCTCTTCTCCATGCCAATTTTAATGAATTTTTACTGGATCTTAATTTCTCTCTAGTAATTGAGTTAAAAGTTGACTTTGAATTTCTTTGTTGGTGTTTTGTTGACTCTCTTCAACGTTTATTTGTTCATTAAGTAGCGATATGTAGGCTATACGTGTCTGGAAAGAAGGCTAGAAGAAGTGTACAGATCGAAGGATAACCAAATTGATTCGAATCTGCGTGTTAGTATTAGTTCTATGAGATTGATGTTGTTATTGTGGTTACTGTTGGTTGATTAAGCTTATAAGAAGACTGAAGCGTTTATAATTCTTGTTAACCGGTCTCTGCATACCTGTCACGGTGCTGAGATGGATGAAATATATACATACTTATGATGTTTTGTTCATTGAAGTATCAACTTTCTTGTAGACTTATTTTAGGCTGGCTGGCTTCCAACTTAACGTTGATGCATACATTAATTGACAAGTATCTTTATTATTTTTTTTTTTGGTGGGAAGTATCTTTATTATTTTACTTGTGGTGTATTGATATGTAATATTAGCTGCCAACTTTTCATATTATCTGTGTTTGCACGCATGTCTCCACTATGCTAACAAGTAGATACCTCTTTTGCAATTCAGCCAATCCGTGTTGTGTTTTTCACTGGCTCATACATGCCTATTCAGTTTCTTTTACTAGGTGCTGTACCTTTCCCTACTGATGTTTTGCGCCTGAAGGAGCTTGGTGTTGGTGGAGTGATTACTTTGAATGAGGCTTATGAGACTTTGGTTCCGACATCTCTATATCATGTGAGTAGCACACCGGGTGGAAATATGCAATTTGATGCTTGTTATTTATCCGTTCTTTGTAAATTCTGCAGTAAGTGGGCTGATACATAAACTCTAATTGCCTTTAATTTTAGAGAACTAAGCTTTGTTCTCCACTTTTATCCGTATCCCATGTTCTATACTCTAGTGACATGGTTTTCAATCTTATAGAGTTCAACAACTATTAGAGTAAAGGAAGAATCTATTATCAGGTTCTATTGTATGAATTTGAAAAATGTGACTGCGGATAATAACGTGGGTGAGTTCTTTAGCAATATGCCTAAACAAGTTTAATCATTAGTGCATATTACCTTTGGGTTTGGTTAGGATCAGGACATCATTTATATAACTGCGAGGATGAAAAGAGCCAAAATGCAGATTCATGGTTTATGTGCTCTCCTTGACAATACGAAATGGACAATACAATTTATATGCCTAAATAAATCCCCCTTCCTTTATACATCAGATATACCTTGATATTTTAAAAATACATTGATCCCCTAGTGTTTGTCTACTTACATCTCTGAGATCAAGGGTGATAATATTGGTTGACTTATTTGTATAATTATTCCTGATGTTAGTTTTTATATTTACTACTTTAGGCTCACGAAATTGATCATGTGGTGATTCCTACACGAGACTACCTCTTCGCTCCATCTATGGCTGATATAAGTCGAGCAGTTGAGTTCATTCATAGTAAGTTGCTTGTGTCGACTCTTTTCTTAAGATGCTTATAGGCAGGAAAATTCAGATGGTAATTAAGTTTGCTCTATTGCTATCAAGAATCTTACATCTCCCGTTTCTTGTATGCCTATAAGTAGAGCAATAAGCACGTGATGTTCTTTGAGTTGCATGGAACAAGTTAATTATTTTTTTGCCCAATGTCCACCCCTTACTATCCTCTAAAGAAAGTTAAGTGATTTTATCAATCACTATTCATTAGCGATCAACTTAGAATCACTGTTATGATGAGAAACAAGATTTCTGGTGTCGGCTTCCAACTCAAATATACTGGGAGACCGAAACGGCGTGGATTGTATTTGCCGATAGAATCGTTTCTAGAGTTTAATAATCTCAAATGATTTGTCTTATCCATCATGTGCGGTTTTAGGTAGTGCCTCTGTAAGGTCATAATTGTTATTTTCTGGTTATGTATTCGGGTTAAACTGACATCTTCTAATGGTCATTTTCTGTGAAGAGAATGCATCTTGCAACCGCACAACATATGTTCACTGCAAGGCAGGTCGGGGTCGAAGTACCACTGTGGTCTTGTGTTACCTGGTATGTGCTTCATCAAGCTTATATTTCCTATGAAGCAAATATATTGACCTGTTTTCTAATCACCCCCTTCCTTCTCTGTTCTGCAATTTATTCTTGCATATGCAGGTGCAATACAAACAAATGACTCCTGAATTTGCTTACAACTATGTCAAATCTATCAGGCCTAGAGTCCTGCTTGCTTCATCTCAGCGGCAGGTAACATAATTCTTTGCTATGCACGTTGATACATTAAACTTTCTTCCTGTACCACGAATACTAAGTATCTGTTTGGATCTGCCTTATAGTACATGTATCGTCCGTAAGCTATGTCTGTCCATACTGTAATGCATGGTGTCCAATCATGTCCAAATTTTTTTCTGCTTCACTTTTTCCAGGCTGTTCAGAACTATTACCGTCTCAAGGTGAAGGAGGAGGGGTATATGGACCCTAGAAAAGATCTCGTGATTAGAACTATAACATTCCAAAAAGCAGCAGAGTTCCTGGCCTTTGACGATTGCTCTGTCGTAGTGGTAACAACATCTGATCTTGATGGCTATGATTCAACCAGTGAGACCACTACTGGTGGGACTTCACATCTGACTGCAGTTTACAAGGTACGGATGGTAGGAGAGGCAGCCCTGGCCAGGATCTCATGCCTGTGGCTAAGGTGTCACGCGCAGCAGAAGATTGCCGGGAAGCAGCTCAGCTGTGCCATAGAGGCAAGCCAGATAAGCCGTGGTGTTACAGTAGACATCCATGTATATTGAAGTGGTGCTTACTAAGAAGTATCACCTGGGAGGTTTGTTGGGTTTGGATATCCTTTTGGTGCGTATTTATGTATATATAAGATTAAGCTAAAGTAATAATGCTGGATCTAAATTTACTGTAATGAGTCATGGCTCTATGCTGTAGCCAAGAGTTTTTATTGTAAAGTTTTTTACTCCTTTAAACGCAATGGTAAATGGTTTGCTTGCAAGGTCCGGTTGAAGTCAAGGGCCTGTCCAGATTAACCGGTTTCAACCCAGGCTATTTTCGGTGATGTATTTAGGCGATAAGCAGTTATCTATTTCAAAGTTAATATGTAGTTGGTTACTGAATTTCGTTGTTCGGCTAGCCTAGGCATGGAAAATGTATTCGGATATCCAGTAACAAATCATTTATACACTATTGTAACTATGGCTACACATTAAAAATATTACCAGATTCGGTTACCCTGAAACCATTGAATAGATATCCAGCGCATTAAAATCCATTTCCTGATAGGCTGGTACCTGAAACTATTATAAATACGGATATCCGGTTTTAATTTTAAAACCAGCTGCGTTTATCCTGATATATAGTAAATGGTATTTTCGGTTAACCGGTATTTTCATAAAACCGGGTACCGGAGAAAACAGCACTACATTTAAGGGTATGGTTTCGGTTAACCGGTAATTTTATAAAAAAACCGGGTATCCGAGAAGCAATAATTGTAAATAGGGATATCTGAACAAAACTTAAAGGGTTTTGGTAAACCATTTATAAACTAAAACCGGATATCATAGAACGGATACCTGGATATATTAAAGCAGTTTCGGTTAACCAGTAATATTTTAAATAAAACATTTATCCGAGAAACCATTATTGTAAATACGGATATCCGGACAAACTTAAAGAAGTTTCGGTTAAACGAGTATCCAAGTACGGATATCCGGATACAGATTTAAAGCAAGTTCGGTTAACCGGTAATATTTGATATGCAACGGGTATCCGAGAAATCATTATTGTAAATACGGATATCCGGATGTAAATAAAGAAGCTGCTTCAGTTAACCGGTTATCCGAGTACGGATATCCGGATACAGATTTAAAGCAGTTTCGGTTAACCTGTAATATTTTATTTGCCACGGGTACCCGAGAAATCAGTTTTGTAAATACAAATATACCGGATGCAAATTTAAGAAGCGGTTTCGGTTAACCGGTATTTTTTACTTCTGATTTTAGGGCACATGGATTCCCGGAAATCATTACTGTAAATACGGATAACCCGAATTTGGGTTCCCAGAAACCAGACATGCTATTGGATCATTGCTGTAAATACGGATAACCTGAATTTAAGCATACATGTCCATTCGGTTACAAAATGCTGCAAACTGTCAGCGCCACAGAATGATTATCTACATAAATTTTTGGTTAACTGGTTTGCTATACAAAGTTACCTCGTTGATCAACCAGTTACAAAATGATGTGAAACAAACTTACTCGCCGCTAATCGTCTGTTCCACAGAATGATTATCTACATATAGTGCTTTACCATAATGTATGGGTATCTTAAAGCCCTTTGATTGTTGTATCCTATGGATAATAAATTACTAATCAATACTCCGAAGCAATTAAGTTGCACACTGATTACATGCTGCATTACAGAACGTGTGGTTGTGACAGTTTCTTGAACGACTTTGTGATGTGAGGGTTGAATCCAAATTTCATTCATCTAGTATCATAACAGTAGAAGCACGACGCTTGAGATATTGCATTGCCTCCCTTTTGCCGCCCCATTGAGAGATCCCGACATCAAGTCCTCGGGAACTTACCTCATGGCTACTAATTTTTGATGGTTCGTCTTTTAGGTAAGGCACAATATACGTTTTCATGTCGCCGCGTGAAATTCCAAGATGGTTACCAGCTACGCTTACATATTTCACCCTCCCTGCATCGTCGAGTGCTTTCAAACCAATCCAATCTTCCATGTATAGCTTTGTCTGCAAAGCAATAACAGCTCGTGACACTGTAGCCTTGTTGAATAATACAATAAAAAAAATAAAAGGGAGATGATGCGAGTGAACAGACACTCAAGGAGCTCGAGATGTACAAATTTCTTCTCCAATTATTAATTTTCAAGGTATTTTTACAAACTTTTCCAGTATTACCTTTATTCAAAAATCACGCATTGGTATATTTTAGTCTAATTATTGAGGTTCTTAAACAATCATCTTAGCCTAAACAGCAATTATTGAACGGAGGGAGTAAGGAACTCCTTGAATTTTTTTTACTTGCAGATTCTTGTGTTGAAAACTGATTTAGAAACAGTAATATATCAGAATTATAGGAATAGTTAACAACACTGGGACTAGTTGAGAAGAAGAAAATTTAGCTGACTTACCTGTTGTGGAGGCAACACAGAACCAAAGGAACCATCTGGATAGTACCCAAACCATGCTGTTTCCTTGGGAATCAGGATCGTGTCATGCTCAAACTGTTGAGACAATAGAAACAAGACATGACTTATAAAATTGCAACAAGATGTATAAGACGAGGACGTTCAACGGAAGGTTTACAGAAGGAAACTGACCATTATTAAGACCAAGTTCTCCAAGCTACTGAACCTTGCTTTGTAAGTTGAATTTTTCTGATCCGGCAATTCATTATTCAGCCTTGGCAGAAACCTACACTTTTCTAGGTAGGCATCCATATTCTGAATATAAAACAAAACCTCATATTATTCCACATTCTACAGATTAAGGAAATCAAACAGTGATAACCGATACATATCCATCCTCTTGTAAACTAAAGGTTGTCTAAGTTCATAGGGTGAATTAGGGGGAGAAACGAAGTCTGGTTCACATTCAGAAGGTCGTGATTTTGATCTACAAGTTGATGTAAATAAGACCTCTACATTCTAATCAATAATGTGTTTGGCCCGAATAATTAGTATGATTTCAACTTAAAATCATTAACATATGCCAAAATGCTGACAGTCTGATTCAAGATTGAAAGTCAATATGTTACCATCCGTTATAAATATAAGTTATACAACTAAAGTATGAATGGATATAGAAACTACACACTAAACTCGATTTTTTCAAAATAGCAAAAGTCATTGATCTTAATAAGCTTTGATATCCAAACTTTACTGAAAATGAGAATATATAGACTTATTTGATAGTTTCTACGGTTCTACCTCAATTGTTGGTACTAAATCCTACCTTCATCCTACCCTTTTTGGTTTCACTCACTAGAATCAAAACCTGGAAAAGAATCTTAAAAGCATTTCAAATGCTAGGCAGACAGCTGAAAGACTATGGTTCAATATGAAAGAAGCATTAATATAGCAAGTGTTAATCAATATAAAGGAACCAAGTTGTGCAATAATAGTGGTCTTTTTATTAGGTTTCAGTGTTAATCAATGTAAAAGAATCTTAGTACACTATCACGACTCAAAAGAACTTCTAGTATAACGTGCTACGGAAGAAACTTACAGTTGGGATCTTAAGGTATCCACTGGGAGCCAAATGAGCCTGCAAAAATATGAAAGAAGCATTAATATAGCAAGTTATATCAACAGACTCAATCTATTCCAAAATGATTGAAGCATTATAGAAAGACTTTACCTGGATGTAGTCTGAGTAGATCTCTGATTTAATAAGCGTGTCAACAATGATGCAAAAGATACCAGACTGCAGATAATGAAAAGAACATATTACATAAGCAAGAATCCTAAAAATTGAAAACAATATGCAAATTAGGAAAGTTTTTAGAAAGAGATTCTACATGCGAAGTGTTGTCATATTTCTGGTCCAAACGAAGAAAAAGAAGACATTGATACTAACAAACGATTCGCATATAAGTTCTTCAGGTGCATGAGAGTCGTTGACACATTTGAATGAACATCAAGGAAGCTCCTTGTGTGACATGGAAGATTATATATATATATATATATATATATATATATATATATATATATTCTCTTCGAGTATAGTTGGCTAGTACTCACTGAAGAAACGAAAAATATGTATGTCCATGAATCATTTGATATGCATGACCCGTTGCAAATGACTAAACTTCAAAACTAATCTTTCATTAACACAAATGAAATTATGCATGCACTTCAGGTAATCTTCTTCCAGGGTGGGTAATAGTATACACAGCCCATAATATTTGTAAAGCCCATAGCCCACTATATGGATCTATTTATAGCCTATCATCCAATGTAACAGTGGACAAGCAATACAAAATCAATTCAAATATTTCTCTGATTTTACCACTTCTATAATGGTATCTGAGCCAGAGAAAAGGACGAACATCCATCACTCCTTGTCTCCCTCAACAATGTCGGATAACAATTCTTGCTCCTCTCCAAACAACAACCCCTCTCCACCACCAACACCAGCACCACCTCCAGGCATCTTACCTACACCTATTTCCCAACCCACACCCTTCCCGGGTTTTTCAAGCTTCATCAACATCAAGCTCTCTTCTAGCAACTATCCTCTTTGGAAAACGCAGGTTATCCATGTTCTTCGAGCCTATAACTTATTTGGCCATGTTGATGGCACCTTTCCATATCCTCCTTCATCTTTTGATAACTCGACACCAACTCAGCCCTAGCTTGAATGGCTCACTGGAGACCACCTCGTCTGGGCCATTCTCACTTCATCTCTCACTGAGGAAGTTCTTACCCAGGTGACAGACCGCACAACCTCTCGACATGTCTGGCAAACACTTCATGAGCTCTACACCGCTGGTTCTAGTGTTCATGTTCTTCAAACTCACCTTCAACTTGCCTCTGTGAAGAAAGGAGGCGGCTCCATTTTATCATTTTTCACCAAAGTCAAATCTCTAGTCTCTTCTCTTCAAACAGCATGCCAACAAATTTCTAATTTTAAATTCGCTGCATCCTTGTTTGTTGGTCTCGCGCCTGAAGCACGTATTCTTCATCACTCCTCATCCTCCTCACACCTCCCCAATATGTCTGGTAACTCGTCCTACACCACCAACTCATCTGATAACAACTCGAGCAACAACAAAGGTCGCTGTAGAGGAAATCAAAACAACAATTTCAACAGAAACAACAACAATCAAAATTATCGGGGTCGGGGAAGAGGAAACACCACCAATACCGGTGGTTACTCCACTCCCAACAGAGTCGCTCCTTTTGGTAGAAACAACAACTTCACATGCCAACAAGACACACGTCCTATCTTTCAAGTTTGTTCAAAACCAGGTCACACAACCTTGCAGTGTAGGCACCGATTCAACCAGTCTTACCAAGTTCCTACTCCTTTATTTCAAGCTCACAATTCGTCTTCTCATTGGACCCCGATACTGCTACAACGAACCATGTCACGCCTAACATTCACAACCTTCCATTTGACATAATCCTTCTCTTCTCCTCAATTGGTGATGGCTCCTCCTTACCCATTAAGCATTATGGTTCTAATTCCTTCTCTTCTCCTCAATCTCCAGCTTCTTCCATCTCTTTCAAAAATATTCTCCATGTTCCTTCGATTAACAAAAATCTTCTCTTTGTCCGCCAATTTTGCATTGATAATCATGTATTCTTTGAATTTCACCATGATTGTTTCTATGTGAAGGATCGACGTTCTCTAACAACAATTTTTCAAGGAACCATTGAGGATGACTTGTATGTCCTTCCCTTGACTGCTACCAAGACTTCACCACAAGCAAACCTTTCCACCCTCTCCAATTTCCCCCTCTGGCATTCACGCTTTGGTCACCCTTCTTCACGCACCACTAGTTCACACGCTCCCAAACCCGCCTTCCTCAACCCGGGCAACCCACGCTTTTGGACTCATGTTCATGGACCTTTGGGGCCCGGCCCACTTTTTCAAGAGGGCACCGATTATATTTGTTTATTTTGGATGACTTTATGTGCAAGCTTTCATTTATTTTGTTACCAATTATTTTTCATCTAAAGTCAAATCGATCCAAACCGATTGTGGCACCGAGTTTAAACCCCTTAAATCATTCTTTGCCCAACATGGATTCAATCATCGTCTCACTTGCCCACCACAAAATGGTAGCATTGAAAACCGACATCGTCACATTGTTGACATCGGTCTTGCTCTCTTAGCTCATTCATCTCTACCATTCTCGTTTTGCGATTACGCCTTTGAAACCGCGGTTTACCTAATTAACCGTCTCCCCACCCCCACATTGAACAACTCTTCACCCTACCGTGTTCTCTACAATCATGCTTCTAACCTCAAACATCTCAAGACCTTTGGCTCTCTTTCTTTCCAAATCTTCGCCATACAACTCACACAAACTAAATTTTCGGTCCAACTTGTGTTTTCTTGGGCTATGCTCCAAAACATAGGGGATATATTTGACTTGATTACATTTCTAATAGACTCTAATTGTCTCGGGATGTTATCTTTCGCGAATGTCAATTTCCATACAAAACATCTTCCCGGTCCACTATTAATGGGGGCGATCCATCACCACAACAACCCACCCTTGGTTGGAACTTGCCTCTACCGCTACCTCACCTTTCTTCACAGGCCCACATAAAACAAAGCCCTTTTTCACATCAAAGCCCAATTCCAAATCAAAGCCCACCTTCCTCTCAGTCCACTCCTTCTCCAAACCAACGCCAACCTGCAACTAATACCTCATCTTCTACACATCCCAATTTCTCGTCAAGCCCAACATCAAACTCACCAAGCCCACCTTCTCCACCCTCTGAACCTTCCCTCATCCCTTCCAGGACAATGTCCACCCGATCTCAAATTCATATTTTTAAACTAATGGTGAGATCAGACGACAACGTTCCGTGGCCGCCACCGTCTTCATCCTCCACTCTTTTATCATCCTCTTTTACTCAGACCTCTTCGTTTTCTGAATGGCGAGATACCATGTCTTAAGAATTTCATGCTCTCCTATCTACCATACTTGGTCCCTTGTCCCCCCCAAATCCCCATTTAAATCCTCTTGGTGTTAAATTGGTCTACAAGACCAAAAGGAACTCTGATGGAACACTAGAACGATGGAAAGCCCGCCTAGTTGCTAAAGGCTTCAACCAAATTCTTGGCATCGATTTTACAAAGACCTTTAGCCCAATCATCAAACATTCAACCATTCGCCTTGTCCTCTCGCTTGTTGCAATGAAGTATTGGACATGCAAACAGATAGACATACAGAATGCCTTCCTCTATGGTGAATTGAATGAAGATGTTTACATCAAACAACCGCCAGGGTTCGTTCACCCTCAATTCCCTAATCACATTTGTAAGTTACACAAGTCTCTCTACGGACTATGCCAATCACCTCGAGTATGGTACTCCCATCTTGGTTTTACTCTGTCCAAAGTTGATACCTCCTTATTTACTTATCAAGCTCAATCTGGCACTGTCTTTGTACTAGTATATGTCGATGACATACAGGTCATTGCATCATCCACCTCCCTTGCCACCAAATTCATCTCTTCTATATCCTCTCACTTCCCTTTTAAAAATTTTGGGTGATCTCCATTACTTTCTAGGCATTGAGGTCTCTTGTTCTTCCTCTGGTCTCAACCTTTCTCAAGCCAAATACAAATGTACCCTACTTCAATCCACAAATATGCACAATTCCAAACCGGTTACCACTCCAATTGCCACCAATTGTGATCTCACTCCCACAAACTCAACTATCTTCCCTGACTTCTCTTTATACAAGAGTGTTGCATGGAGTCTGTAATATCTGTCTTTCACTCGTCTTGGTATCTCATTTGTTGTCAACAAGGTCTGCCAGTTTATGCATAATCCTTGTCTAATCTACTGGCAAACCATCAAGTGAATTCTTCGCTACCTCAATTCCACCATATCCCTCTCACTTCATCTTTCCTCTAACCCCTCTCCTACTCTATCTGGCTTTTATGATGTTGACTTGGCACGTGACCAAACCGATCGACGATCCACTGCCGCCTACTGTGTCTATTTTGGATCCTCACTAGTATCCTGGTCCTCCAAGAAACAACCCACAGCTTCCCACTCATCCACTGAAGCTAAGTATCGTGCTCTTGGGCAGACCACTTGTGAGCTTATATTGTTGCAACATCTCCTTGCAGAGCTGGGCGTTTTTCTGCACCATCATCCTATTCTCTGCTGTGATAACTTTGGGTGCTACATACCTTGCGGCTAACCCAATCTTTCATCAAAGAACAAAACATATTGAGCTGGACTATCATTTTGTGAGAGAGGAGGTGGTCAAGACCCTTCAAGTTGCCTTCATCACCTCAAAGGATCAAATTGCAGATGCTCTCACCAAGCCACTCACTACTGCTCGTTTTCAACTACTTCGATCTAAACTTTCACTTTGTGACGTTCAGCTTGAGGGGGCATAATAGAATACACAGCCCATAATATTTGTAACGCGCATAGCCCACTATATGGATCTATATATAGCCTATCATCCAATGTAATAGTGGACAAGCAATAGAAAATCAATTCAAATACTTCTCTGATTTTACCACTTCTAGAAGTGGGTTATTCTAGCAACAAATTACACATGGGCTGCTTACAAAAAGAAAGAGAAAAGGAAGCTACACAGAATTTAATGAAGAAACAAAACAGCATGCATTGTGTGTGCAAAGAAAATATAAGTGCTAGATCAGAAAGAGAAAACAGTTGAGTTGGTGGAAAAACTGAAACAACTTTTATAATAAAAGAATGTGCTTCTTTGGGTAAAAGAGAATGATGGAAAGCAATGTGATGATAACTTTATCTTAATAATGTATATCATCAAACATATGCATTATACCATAGCCAAATAGTCAATTTTTATGACCCCAAAACAGTGAATACAGCAATAGAAACAAAACTTGGCCTTAATTTTTACTTCAGCAAGAAACAAAAAAAAAAAAGCTTCAGTGTAGACGTATCTTCATGTGGAAACTTAGATCTAAGATATTTGCGGGACAATATGCTGTGGCTGGCAGATAATTGAGAAGCACCTTTTTCATAAAGTAAACCAATACGAATCTTATCTGATTATACAACTTAATCAATTTATTCGTGGACACAGGCTATAATATCTTATCAGGTGAAGTGTTTCTCTTTCTTTTGGATGAAATGATGAATAAAAGGGTAATGTTAGATCAATGAAGCGCACAACAGAAGAGGATAAGATATCCTCTGGAAACATTCCACAAAACCATCAAGGCAAAAAAATACAGCAACCTGATTAAGACATAAAAAATGACAAGGAATAAAACTGTTCAGAGTGAAAGAAAGTGAGTAAAACCCCATTAGAAGTTCCACTAGCATGACCTAAAGCGGAAACAGACTCAATAATCTCAAATGGAATTCAAAGGGAAGAAACATGTCTAGAAAGATCCTTGCAAAATTTTCTTTTAACCACATCCACAAAACGTCAGAATGAGAACCAAAACTTCCATATTTTTGTCTTCTGACAGCATCTTTGTATGTAACCAAGATATAGTCACCCTTGTTCTTTAGGGGGTTGGGGAGGTGTTTGTCGAACCTGTAACCCTTTAGATCTTTACTTTGAGAAGGTCAAAAATATGTCTATTGCACTCAATACTTCAACGTTTATATTATTTTCTTTTCTATTTCATGCCAATCATTCTTTATTTACCGTCCAAATAAAAAAAGAATCCTAACAACTCTAAATAGTATTTCCAATTATATTTAAGAGAGCAAACAGCAATCGTACCCCGCACATTGGGACTGAAGCAGTTCCAGCATGTGGCCCTCCCATTGAGACGAAGTTTCTGACCTGTCAATATATGAAGTGAGACCAACACTCTTGATCTAAATATTGAACCAAATATTCTTGAATCGAAAATGAGAAGCAAAAAGCACCCGAAAATCAAATGCTATTCAACGAAAGGATCACAACCATTACAGTATGGAAAATATAAGCTTTTGTGAAGAGAAGCAGTTATAACATGCACTTATTCAGCTGGTTCTTACCGGAGGCCCTCCATCACAAAACTCTATAACACCCCTTCCAATAACGTTTCCCTGCAACAAACCATATCAAAAGGATCAAATACTTAAATTAGCATGGTCGACTTGTGAGGCAGCTAGCTAGATCAAACATCAAAACGAAGCCGAGTGTAGAAAACCAAAAAAAAACTCAATCCTTGAACTAGGTTGATAACTTTTGCAGAATTGAATATTACTTAAGAACAAATATGTAGTGAGTACCTGAGAGAGGCCTACAATGCTATAACCCTCGCTGAGTTCTGTCATTTGCTTCACCTGAGATAGACTTCCATAAAGCGTCAAAATTGAAGATCAAATCAACTATGAAGTATGACAATGTCTTCAACATCAAAAGGAGGTTTACCACCTTATCACAAACTTCTTTTACCTGCATATTCATTTTTGAATTAGGATTGCAAATTTGAGAAAAAATGTTTTCAAGGCTTAGACTCCTTAGAGGAATTTTATGATTTGAGTTGTTTCTACTTACTTGATCCTCAAGGGGGGTAAACCAAGAAGCCCGTGTTCCGTCACCAATTTCTCTGGACCACACATGTTAAACCAGCAAGAGAATTCAAAAACATAGGCAAAAACTTTACAGATAATACAATGTTCAGGTAATAAAGGATGTTTCACCTCTCTTACAGTAGTTAAGAAACATAGATTTAACCTACATATTACTTAAACGGTTGCAATAACTGCAGCCGTTAGGTATAACTCAGAGGCAGTATACAATATATGGTCATTATCTTTGTCTGCTTGCAGTATGTTCCCTCCAAACTGAAAAGAGTGAAGAGGGACACCAGACATATTTGTTCTTACATCTTGATAACAATACAAAACTGATTGGGCATCTGAAACGAAATGATAATGCTGCACAATTAATGAATCCCAATACAAGGAAAAGTAGGATTTGAAAACCTAAATTTCATGTGCCAGCATCCGCTAGCACGTGATAAGTGGCTACTCTATGACAATGAATAGCATAATGCATAACCATGACCAAGAGGCCATATATGAATCAAGTCATGTCTCCTACAATTTACAAAGGCATCAAAGAGAAAGGAATATCATGTACATACATTAAACAGTAATCTTCATCATAACCAAACTTCAATGCTCCAGCGAAAGGAATGATTTACATCTAGCAATAGTTAAAAGTCAACTAATTCCTATAAGGTCATCACTCATTACTGATAGAGAACACTTTTAAACAACATGAAACATATAACTAAAATGGGCAAAGTGATCATAATATTGATGCAGGATGTACACACGTGTCTGGATCAGTGAATGGATAAGAAACAAAGGGAGAGTAGTCCCATACATGCAATATCCTTCAGCCCCGGACCAATCACTCAGGAGCTTAGTAAATTGTGAAATACCACCATTTGAACATTTATCTCCGATGCCTAGTTCAGGAAAGAAATTCAATTATAAATGCCAGCTCACAGACATTCAATTTAAAGTACAAAATGCCATACAAACAATTGACCAAATGACTACTACTCAAATAGATAAAGAAATAAGAACTCAATTAGTACAAACACCTAAAATCAGGGACTAAAGAATAAATTAAAGAATTGATACAATGTTCTGGGAGAAATGACTTGGTTATGCACTTCTGCACCCTACAGTAGCTACACTCAATAGATGAAGCAAAACTAACCTTAAAAGAGCAAATGATACAGCACTTCAATTGGACGTATATTCAACACACTATTGCTATACTCAATAGATCAGATTGTCCCTAAAATATCAACTCATACCCCAAGTAGATCAGATTAACGTTAGAATAGCAAATGATACTGGGATTCAACGCACTATTGCAACACTCAATAGATCAATTAAGCCTAAAACGGTAAATCATGCAGCAGTTCAACTGAAACTGAAGTATGAACACGCACTATTGTTATACTCGATAGACAGATTAACCCTAAAATAGCAAACGATACAGCAGGTCAGCTGAAGGTATGTTCATTGCACCTCATTTACACTCAATAGATCAGATTAATAACTCTAAAGGAACAACAGCATCCACGTTCAACCATAGGTTGCGAGCATCCTAGTCACATCGATCAACTTTTTAACATAATAATTAACAAATTTAAGGTCCGCTGCACAAAATATTCATGCGAAGCCATACAAATTATACAGTTGATTTGTCCAACGAAACTAAATCGAATAAACCATAACCAAAACAAAGTCGAATTCGAAAAGATCGCCGCGACAGAGATGCTTATGATCAGGAAACTGCTCGTTGACGGGGAGAAGCGAGAGAATTACCATGTAGGACGATGAAGGGAACAGCTGCTGTAGAGAAGGGGGAGAGGGCGAAGATAATGGCGAGTAGTGTAATCGAAGAGCTTCGTGCTCCCATCTCGGACATGGCGATTGGAATTGGGCGAGTAGAGACTAGAGAGATGACTACTTTCCCCTTTCTCTCTCTGAGGAAGCAACCAACTGACCAAGCAGGATATTTCCGTGACTCCTGGGACAAACCCCGCACTCGATTGTTCTTATCTTATTATTTTGGAATATGGCTAAAGAAACAATTTCCATGGTACATATTTCGCAATTATAAATTAAATAAAAAAAATTATACTGTTATTAAAATATTAAAATAATATATGTAATGACTTATATATGTATAGGTTCTTAGATTATATTTGTGTCATCAAATTATTTGGATCAAATATACTGAAATATAAACTCTAGAAGTACTTATAAAATAAATTATTTGGAAAAAAATTAAAATTATCACATGAATAAGCATTTGTGAAGATGGATCCAAAAAGAATAATGGAGAAATTGTCTATATGGTTCCTCGTTTGAAATAAGATGAGGATACCAGTAAATAAATGGGCCATAATCTATACATTATGTTTAATAATTGTACCTTGTCAGGAGGAGGAAAGCTTAGTAATTGTAAAGAAAGAGGAAATAATTTGGTTTACTAGGTTTTTTCTAGTTTTGTGTGAAGTGTGTAGAGTTTGAAAATAAATACAAAAGGTTGGGATACACTTACTTATGAAACACTAAAAAAACCTAGTTACTACTCTAATTTTTCAAAAAGGTCTAGTTACCAAAATTGCCCGAGAAAGAGTTGATGTTTCTTCGCGGTTATTAAATTATTATCCTTAATTTCGTGTACTTTAGACAAGGATACAAGTTTTGTTCCTCCCTTGGACTTACGTAAAACAGCTTAAGATACCTTGTTTGATGTAGAAAAGCTTAGGTTATATCCTTTCACTTATGTTGTCTCAATATTCATAGATGGGTAAATTAACATATTTGATATAGAAAAGTTTAGATCTATACTAATAATGAAATCAGCTATTTTATTCGTCTTGGATCATCTCTTATAATATAATTTTGAAACATTATATTAGATTCCTCAATCCATATGAATTTCTTTATGTTCGAATATGGGAAGATGAAGATACAAAAAAAAAAAAACATTATTGATTTAGCTAGTAAACAAGACTATTTTATTTATAAAAAAAATAAATATTTGCTATGTAATTTTTTTAATCAATAAGGTAAAATGCTTGAATATACCACACAAACTTGGTGTATCGAGAGAGCGAAATCGACAAACAACAAGCCATCTAGGGGCAAAAAAAAGAGAGATAAACACAACAAAACACTACAAACAAATGACAGAAAAATATTTAAAAAATCGGAACAAATAACCCACATGAGAACGAGGAAAACTCGAGGTTGACAAAATTTAGAAAGGACACGGTATAGATAAGTCAGCGTCTCACCGCCAGAAAGTAAGATAGTAGGAACCTTTTGAAGGAGAAGGGATACATCATGTGAAAATGTGGATCGAATGACACGGACCGGTAGAGCGGGGAAATATTTAAAAAATCGGAACAAACAATCCATATGAGAACGAGGAAAACTTGAAGTTGACAAAATATAGAAAGGACACGGGATAGATAAGTCAGCATCTCGCCGCCAGAAAGTAAGATAGTAGGAACCTTTTGAAGGAGAAGGGGTACATCATGTGAAAATGTGGATCGAATGACATGGACCGGTAGAGCGGGGATTGTGTTCCATCCTAAAACCAATTAACAATAAAAGTAGTAGTTCAAACCTTATATACTATACTCGGAATGTTCCCGTGGGAAGTTATTATCTACAACAGTTCCATCCACTAGATGCTAGGTTGAGAAATATGAACCCTGCAACTTGTGCATCCACTACATGCACAAGTTCAGTTTTTATTTAACAATTTAAAAAATTATTGAAGCATTCATATACCACTTGCAGAAAAGTTTGGACACAATTTTTGTACAGTTTATGAATTCCTCGGCGATTAAATTTGTCTATTCATTTTTGAATTGTTGGTTGTTTCGAGTGAAGAAGACGTATTCAATTCGATAAGCTTCTAACACTGACTCCCTTATAAGCTGATTTGCAATCCAACTATACTTTATTCACCCAATATAATATGATGCACGGTAACTTGTTGTACATGCAAAGCAACTGCTTGTTCTTTCACGTCTAAGTACGTTATTCTCCAAATCCTCTTTAGTTTTTGTTATGTAGGATCAAATTTATGGAACAAGTGCTGAAATCATGCTTTAACTTCAACTTTCATGGGGAATTTTAGGATAACAAAGCAACTGCATCTAACCAACAGAAAGACTAAATCACTAAAACCTAATTTCAACGAATAAAGGAGATTAAGCATCCATAGCTTAGTACACCTTATATAGCTACTAAAGATTAAACAAATTTATACTGATAAAGCAAACCGCCGCCGCCAAACGCCACCGGCGCCACCATCAGGGCGCTCTTATATACACCCGCAAGGACGCAATCTTGTTTTCATCCATTCAAAGTCACTTCACTTCACATGACAGCAAGCTGTGGAAATCCGAATGGAGAATGAGGAGATAAGGGAGAAAGCAAGTCGCAAAACGACATCCAACTTGGCGTTAAGGGACACGCGTCTTCCTCCTTCTTCACGTTTGCCGGAGGAGGTACCGGAGCCGGCTCCTCCTTCCTTGCAGCCTTTACTGTTGGCTTCTCCTCCGACGGCTCTCGGCTTCTCTTCCTCCCAGGTTTAGCCGCAGCGATCTCAAGCTTCGCCTCCACAGCTCCATCCATCTCCGTCAACTTCATCTTTCCAACCTCCAGAGGAAAGTTAAGGATCGCCTTGGAGCCACGAAGCTTGAAAGCGGCACGGTCGTAGGCCTTGGCTGCTTCGACAGCTGTGTCGAAGGTTCCGAGCCAGACTCTTGATCCTCTCCGGTTAGGATCGCGGATTTCTGCTGCGAATTTCCCCCACGGTCGTTGTCTAACTCCTCTGTAGTGTCTCTTTTCCTCCACAACTGCAGCAACGGGGATCTGAGGCTGAGGTTGAGGTTGAGGCTGAGGCTGAGACTGAGTCCGCTCGGCGAACTCGATCACCTCGAATTTCTTCGGAGCCGGTACTGGTGCCGGAACTCTGATGTTCATCGAAGGCTTTCTCTCGTTAAATCTGGATCTAGGCTGTGAGCTAGAATGGCTAGGGTTTGGATTCGGCGTCGGTGACAACAGATCAATGAAAGTCGGCTTAGTTTCGAACACAGGGAACTGGAAATCGATCTGCTCCACGTCGAAATTAAAAACGCCAGAACAGTCATCTTGTGAATTCTGTTCGAAATTGAAGGAATTCGAGGCAGAGTCACAGCTGGAGGTTCGCGAGAGCACAGCAACCTCCGGCAAGTCAAATCCACCATCAACCATACCTAAGGGAGACACTTCACCACCTAGAAGGTGTCTCTTGATGTAAGCCAGAGTCTCGACTTCGTCATCAAACGCCATGGATGAAGATTAGAAAAGAAAATTCAACTCAAATAAGTGGAAAAAGTAATCAAGATTTAGATTGAAGAAATAGTCAAAGAAAGCAATAATATTCAATAACCAAAAGAGAGATGTATTGCAAGAGAAGGCGTTGCTTGAGAGTTTGTGGGATGAGAGATGATAGTTGGAAAATTGGTATTTATAGAGAAAAGAAGGTAAAGGCGTCTTCAAATGGCAGTGGGCCAGCGTTGGCGCTTTCCAGGGAAGGTCTACGTTACAAGAAGGAAGCATCCACATTTGTTCTGCCTGACACTAGTTAACTCTCACTAAAATTTGAATTTTAACTTGACACCTCTAGCAACTAAGTTATAGCTCATAACTTAGTTACTAGAATTTGAATATTAACTTCAAAAGTTCAATCCGGGTTTGTCCGGGTCTATTCGTAATTTATACGTAAATGTATATTATTAATTGTTCATAATCATAATCTACATCATCAGGTCTGTTTGAAAACTTTTAACTTATTAGAGATAGCTTATGGGTATTGAGGTGTTAAAAGAGAGGTTTATATAAAATAATGGGAAAGCCGAAGTGTCGAAACGTGTCTATGGTTATGTTTAGTTAGTCAAAAAATTAAGGAGATGGAGATTGTGAGGGTGAAAAGGGTAGAATAATTCTCTTAATCTTGTTTGGTAAGAAAATGAAAGAGATGAACGACATTATATAATTCTCTTGATTTTCAGTTTTATCTACATAATCTTAACTTACCAAACGAACCCTATATAATTATCTTCATCTTTAGCTTCATCTACATAATGTTACCTTACTAAACGGACTCTAGATCTAAAAATTGAATTTCATTGGTGGTTGGAGTTGAAGTAGATTGGTAGCTGAAATTAGTAGTTGATTGAACAAACTTTTCTTTTATAAGCTTGACGAGGTTTGAGAGAAAGAAGTTTATAATAAATCACTCAATATGTTATCATAAGCTTCGAAAACTCCTTTCATATAGCTTATGAAATTAAAAAGAATATAATTTACAATAAATTATCATAATCTCCTCAAATTTGTGTTCTCAAACCCCTGTTTCCTTTTTTTTCTATGAGCTTTATAAGTTGCAAAACTATGGTCTACCAAACAGACTCATACGAGTCATACTCAATTTGATAGGTAATTTAGGAAAGGAATATATAATTGTGGGTCGTTTGGTATGTATTGGGAGAATCGGGTTAGGATTATAAGTTGAAATGAAATAGAATGAACCTAATTCGATTTATGAAACATGCTTGATGAGATTTAGAAATTAAAATGTTTAAGTGAAACTATTTTCGATTAATATTTTTTTCAAGTTCTCATAACAAATAAATAACCATTTGAAAAACAAATGTAACAACTTGGAATGATTAAAATTGTGAATAAATAAATAAAAAATGATGGAATCACTACTTCGAATACATTTGTTTGTAGACAATAGGAAAGTCGGGGTGACCCATCTGGTTAACCGGTGGATATAGGAAGTATCTTCATGCCCAAACGACGCATAAAGTTTGGTTCGGGAGCCCGACTTGAGTGGGTACGTGCAAGGGTTTAGATCCATCCGGACCACAAAGTCCAACATAAAAGTTTTTTTATTTTTGTATATTAAATATATATTTTAAAATATAGAGATAGATTATAAGATTCAAGCATGAGACCTTAAAGTTAGGTTAAAGTTTTCACAACTTATATATTTAATATGAACATTTTCCTTATATTCAAAAAAATTAATAAGTAAAAAAATATCGGGAATCGAAGCCCAACTAAAATCGATATGAACAAGACTTTATATATTTAATATGAACATTTATTGAAAAGTTCTATCTGAATCTAGGTTTGGCTGGATCTAATTATTTGCTACCAAACTTGAGAATAATTCTAAGTGATTATCAAATCGATTTCTAATTTGATGAGAATTATATCAACGTGCTCTCTAATATTGATCGATTTTAGGACTACAATAATCTAACAAAAAATTTAAATAATTTTATAGATTAAAATAGTTTTTATCATTTGTTACAAAGTCATTCACCTAACTTACAAATAAGTGAAATTAATAAATTAAAATTTTATAAATAGAATTGTTAGTATTTTCTAATATTAATCGAGATTCATATGTAGGAATTATAATACTACTTTTTTTAATAAGAAATATATTTACTTAACATTTAGAGCAATTTAAATATTCATATTTAACCAATTTTCTCTTTCAATATATATGTTTAATGAGATGATATAGGGCTTGATTATACCTGTTTATATCCGGGTCCGAGCCGGACTTTATAGAATATCGAGCCCGCTTAATCGGATCCGGGCCGGGCTAGGCCCGGCTACCGGATCTGAGATGGGTGCCGTACCCGGTCCGGCCGGGCTGGCGGGCGGGTACCCGTTTTCAATTTCTTTTAAAGAAAAATTATTGAAAAATGTTTTAAATTTAATTTTTTAAAAATTATATTTAAGATATTATATGTAAAATATATTAAATTTATTATAATTATACTACATATTTTATTTTAATAATACTTAATAATTATGCTATAATATTTTTATTTTTTATTTATTTATCGAACTGACGGGCCGGACTTTTCGGTCCGGTCGGACCTAAGACCTTGTCCGGATCTGGCCCGATCGAACTTATTATCATGTTCATACTTGTCCGTTTTCCCGGACGGACGGGCTGTCCGGATTTGAACAGGTCTAGACTTGATAAGCATTATAAACAACTAACTACATACAAGTGAGAAAATAGATAGAGGTGATGATAAAAGCAGTGGGGCCCTTGACCATTATCGTTACATTGAAAGGTGAGATATAAAATTACAAAAGAAGACTTTGCTTTTGTTTTGTGTCACGTTTGTGTTACTGTTTTCTTTATTGTTATTATGGCCTTGGGAGTTGGGACTTTTTGAAGAAAGGAAAACAAGGGGAGATGAACCAAATCGTCACAGTAGAGGGATTTCGTAGAAGCTTCTTGGTGTTTTTCTTTTGGGATAAATGGCTATTTTTGGAAGTGTATGAGAGATCAGCACACAACACTTGTTTTAAAATGGAAATTTAAAACCATAATTTTGCACGTATTTATAATTTTACTACTATTCAGTGTCTTATAACTTGTAATTTTTCCTTTCTTTAATTAGGTCTAAGTTTATAATTAAAACCCTTATATTGAGAGGTTGACTATGATGTAAACAACTCTTACATGTAATATGAGAACAAATTGTATTCGTTAGATCGTTAAATATGGTTGAGATTAGGCGATATTAAAGGGGGTAAATCGTGTGATTAGTGAAAGAAATATTTGTCGTACCTAATTCATATATTTGGCGGTATAGTTACATAAATTCGGTGTTTACATGTTCAAATGATAAGAGCTATGTACATATGAGTCTGGATATATATATATATATATATATAGGGTGTGGTTCCCATGAGAACAAGCTTATCGTTTAATCATTAGAACAATTTTAAACCGTCAGATGGTGAGTATTAAGGGTCGAGATTTAGTGTAGATATCATAATAATAATAATTAGGAATAATCCATTCAACCAACAATAGCTACGAATAATCCATTAAACGATACATATATATATATATATATATATATATATATATATATATATATATATATATATTAGGTTTAGTTACGAATTTGGACCTAATCATAATTGACAAACGAGTGATGTGATTCGGAAGCGGAAACGACACGGCGGAGTTGGAGCCCGATTCCGTCCGAGCTGGGGCACATTGCAAATCCGCCCCAATGGGGCGTAGGCGGACTCCGTCTGTGTGCCAATGTTATGCATCAGGATCAACTAACCGCATCCCCAACTACCAATGGAACGTTGGAAAACAACATTTTTTTGGGCGGAGGCGCAGTCCAAGTCTGCCCCACATTGGGGCGCATCCGGACTGCGCATCCGTGAGCACTGGCGCGGGGTGGACTCCGTTGTGTCAAGGCGTTTGTCCGCCCCAATAGTAAGCATGCTCTTTTTGGTGGGAAGGAGAGTCAGTGGTCTCCAGCGCATCTATACCCGCTTTTATTAATAAAACGAGGGCTAAGTAGTCAGCATGCGGGGGATAGCCCGACCCCTTACATCATTAAAAAGAAGTTCAACTATACCCTCCGGCGGGTCACTCAATACAAGCAAACCAATCGGTAAGTTTATAGCAAAGCTAGCAATAAAGTCCGCTACTTTATTTGCCTCGCGGTAGGCATGACGAAACTGGATAGTCCAGTCTCTTTTCAAGTAGTCTTGGCACTTACGTACCAAACTGGCAAGAGGATGGTAACGGGCGATGTGTTTACTTAGAAGTTGGGTTACCAGTTTAGAATCGGTTTCCAAGATAACCGAACGATAGCCCAACTCCCAAGCAAGCTTAAGTCCATATACTACACCCCATAGCTCCGCCATAGGTACAATACAAATCCCTAAGTTGACACCAAATCCGCTTATCCATTCTCCTGCGTTATTCCTAATGACTCCAGCCACGGAAGCAAGATCTTCTCTATTCTTCGCACCATCTGTGTTGACCTTTACAAAACTTACGGGGGGTGGCTCCCAAGCAATTTGTATGGCTCGCCTCTCCTTTCTACCGGTGTGCAGCCCACTTCTCTTCCACACCTCAATATACTCTTTGACTTTATCCCTACGGGGGGTGGCTCCCAAGCAATAGTAAGCATGCTGATAAACACATAAGACTTCGGATAATGATCGGTTCATAAACAGAACGAGTCCGAATATAACATGTTGAAATTGTAAATACAATTAACATGTATTTGTTCAATTAAAAATTGTTCAATTATATTCGTAATTGTTCGACTATATTTAAATCAACATTTTCCAAATTTGTCGAATTAAATACACGGGCTTTCGGATCATATCGATCGGATCGAACAGTCGGTGCATTCATACCTTAGATGTCAGTTTGATATTATTCTTTTGATCAATTGACTCTTTCTACAAGGAATCTATTAAAGATAGATCATTAAGCAATATGGTGCTAAGTGTCGCAATTATAAGCTTCTTAATCTATAGAGCATATATAATTACGCAACATGCCTTCTAGAAACCCTAATTAAATATATGCAGTAAACGCATGCAGAATCTCGATCCCGTGTAAAAATGAAAGCCATCCCGCATCAAATATGTACATTCTACGTTTTCTTATATTAATTTTACAATTATTTCTGACAACATACATTAAAAGTTAAGGTTATAACTTATAAGCATGATTAAAAAAAATTATTCAAAATATTTAACACAAAATCAATCATGATTTCGTTTGAAATAATTTGGTTTACAGACTTTTTCTAATTTTGTGTTTAGTAAATGTACCCCTTGAGAGAAGAGTGTGTAGAGTTTGAGAATAAATACAAAAGGTTGGGGTATATTTACTTAATTGAAACATTAAAAAGCCTAATTTCTACTCTAGTTTTTCAAAAAAGCATAGTTACTAAAATTGCGCATTTCGTTTTAGGCTATAATTAAAATGTTATTTTTTACATTTTATTGGTGATATTTCTGGGACTCTGTCAAAGTCCGATACAAACGGACCGGTAGAGTGGAGGTCGTGTGCATACGAGCGCACATGTACATTAGGCTCAAGCCCAAACCCAACACATAAACCCGATGAGCCTAAAATCAATTGAAATGAGAGGAGTAGTCCACCAACTTTATATACAAGGCTCGGAATATCCACAACGAAAGTTGTGAAAACTTATTATCTCCAACATAATCCTATTATAATAAAATTGTAGAAAAATATTATGTAATTGTATTTATCTTACCTATTACTTCTTCCGCCATAAAATCATGAAAATTTTTTTTTTTTTTAAATTAGTTAAATAAATTTTTTTGAGATTTATCTCTATTAAGTAGGTAAATGATATAAATATGTTTAGTAAATTTGTAAATGTACCCCTAATAAAATCTCTTACCTTTCAACAAGGTGTAAAAATTGAAATGGTACAGAGTTTATTTGACCAATTTCTTTTAAAATTTTATAACTATTAATATAATTATTAAAAATAATTAATAAATTTAATTTATTAAAAAAATAGTTTTACTATTTATTAAATCTTCACCACTTTTTAGACAATAAGTGGACATTTTATTATAAAAATATCATGACCAAGTAAAAAAAAATTGAAACAATTTGATTTACAAGACTTTTTCTAGTTTTGTATTTAGTAAATATACCCGTTGAGAGAAGAGTGTGTAAAGTTTGAAAATAAATACAAAAGGTTGGGATATATTTACTTAATTAAAATATTAAAAAGCCTAGTTATTACTATAGTTTTTCAAAAAAACCTGGTTATCAAAATTGCCCAAAAAAAATTTACTCTGTGATTTAAGTTTTTACTTTTGAAACGTTTTTTTACCTCTAATTGATTTGAACACTTGTTTAAGCTATAGAAAGTTTCCACTCTTCATTTACTATAAAACAATTCTTTTGATCAAGTCCAAACAAATAAGTATTTCAAATGTAATTATAATTTAATATTACGATGTGGAGCCATTGCAAATATTCCATTATTCGTATTTGAAATTACAATCAATAAAAAATAATAAATAAAAACAGCGGCAGCCATAATCGGCTAACGCAATGCGTTGTCTTCTAGCCGCAACTGACTTAGGAAAGGATAATTTTTATTAATTTATACAATTAAATATTAATATGTGAATAACAAAATAATAAAATATATAGAGGAAATTTGACCCGTTAAGCGTTAGGTGGCATATGTCATTAAAGTATGGTAACACAGTTGAACTTCTCAGGGCCATCATGTGCTATTTTGAGTGTTGACTATACCAAGTCGTACGTAAACACATTTGACTTGTTACTTTTTTTTTTTTTTTAAGATGAAATTGGATAAATACAACAGATGATAAATTTTTAAGTAAATAGCTTTATTAAATAAATAAGGGTAGATTTATCTTTTTATTATAAGTTGTATTTTTTTTGTAAATTTATAATTTATTATTGTAATTAATACTTAGGGTCCATTTTGTCCTAACTCCGGAAACGGAATGGAAACGAATTTAGTCCATATGTATGCTATTGTTCATGAAATTTTGTAGAATCATTCCTTATAGTTTTAAGTAATTTTAGTAAAATTTGATTAGTGTTGTTACCATATAGGAATGATTCAAAAAAATATTCATGAATAAGGTAAGCATATGGACTAGATTCATTTTCATTCCGTTTCCGTTTCCGGACTTTAACCGAACGGGGGTTATTTTCTTGTAATTTTATAATTCTTACAAAAAAATATAAAAAATTAATAAACGAACGTAGTCAACAAGAATTGATCTCTAGTTGGTTGCCCCTCCCTCATACCTTAATATCAACTGGACAAGTCGAATCTCACGATTTATCTTCTTTTGAAAATTATAAATATATGTTAATTATGATACTTGAACTTTTTCATGTACACTAATTTTCTTGTACACGATTATTGTATCAAGAAAATGAATGTTCAAGTTGAAGAGTAGTAAACGATGAAGAGTAGTGAACTTGTAAATGCTTGTATGAGGATAATCCAAATTTATTATTAATCTAAATTATTAACCATTAACGATTCACCTTATACACTTAGAGTGTATCTTGATTTAAAAGGTAATAATAAATACACAAATCTTGTAATGACATGTGTAAGGGTAATTTAGTCTAAAATTTTCAAATAATGCCATATTTTAAAAAAATTAGTGAGGTTGACATATACTAAACAATATTAATGACATTATATTACATAGCAAATTTACCTTTTGTAAAAAAGTTATCTATAAAAGTTTCTAATCTTCATGATGATTTAGGGTCTGTTTGGAGGAAACTATTAGGGTGAAATTTTCGGCCAAATTTCACCCCCAAGTCCCAATCAATCTCATAATTCACTTTTGACACCATGATTGTCTTGCTTGTAAACGGTTCCCCAGTATATATATCTTGTGTGACCATTAGATTTAGTTTTGGTAAAAAGGAGAAAGTGTTTAAGCATGAGCGTCATATTTAAAAAGATAATAATTTATAACCGAATTATGTGGAGAACGGTCATCTAAAATCAAGTTGTAAAAATAAAGCCGAACGATTCAGTCCTGTATGAGGAGACCTTGACACCACAATACCTGGTTGAATAACAGGTGCATAGAGACCACATTCTTGTTAAAAAAAAGTTTAGCACCAGAGTATTCCCAATCACAACATGCCCGGGGTTCGCTCTGCCCGTTAGTGTTAAATTTCACCTAGTTCTTAGCTGGATTGTGTCATCTATTGAGGATTTTCGTCAATCTTCCCTTGTGCATATCAATATTCGCATGAAAGCATGCATCATCTCCTTGTATCTTTACAAATAAACCTAAATGATCTCTTTGTAATCATGTCCACATAATATACGTTCATTTCGCCACCTCCACAACCACTTGTCCCAACCCCGCTCATTCATAATGTCAAATGTCCCTAACTTTAAGTTGTAATTCCGCTTGAGAGAAAGGACAACATCAGTGAACCACAGTGTGGCCCATTGAAAAGTCGTTTATCGCATCAAAAGGACACAAATCTCCCCTCAACCACATTCCAACAAACGTTCAGGATAACAATCTTATTATAAGCATTCACGATCCCTCGCCAAACATAAGAACTTTCACCCCTAAACGAGAGCGATCTAAGGCCATTGTATTCCAACAACTTTGTACTTATGAGCCAAAACTCTAGCCCACACCTCCTTACAAGCAAACTAACGCCACCCTATTTTTTTATATTTTTTATTATCTTTAGAGTTTCAGTATTATTTATATGATATGGTTATACATGTCTTCAAAATATTTGTTTCATCTATAACTGAAACACGTCGATAAAAATCTTTCTAAATAGACATAACCAAATCTGAACGAACTACTTTAAATTTGTGCGTTACTCTCTTTCTTTTTCTAATTTCACATTACAATTTTAATAACAAGTTGAGATAATTATTCTAGAATTAACGAATCAAAGGCTATAAGAAGTTGGATGATTTTGAATACGAGACTCTTAAATGCTAATTTTTCTCTGTTTCGAGACCTCATTCGTCGAGGGAACACATTTAATGAGCTAAACATAAACACACGTTTTCATTCTAAAATCATTTGACAATAGGAACAGTATTGCATGTACTTATACATTAAGCTGACAACTTATTATGTTATTTGTGACATGCTTACGTCTCAACATGACTAATAATTTGCCGGTTCATGCAACTCATTGCTTAGACGATACCACCATTGAAAGGGTCAGTGATAATTTAGGGTAATTACTAAATTAGTAAAATATTAATGGCAGATAATATATTATATATAATATAAAGTAGAAAAATAATAATTAAAGAATTAAAAGAAATAATTTTTCTTGGGTATCAACCACTCCATGAGAAAAGATATGTCGATAGAATGATTTGTGGGGACATAATATAACATGAGAGTTGAAATTAACGAAATTAATTAGTATTAAAATGGTGACAGGGTGTACATTGAAGAGTTCCAAACGCAACTTCAACAACTCCACTAATTGATGTATTATACAATTAATCGGCGAGTTAGTCTCCTTAACTGTGAAGATTCGAACCGAATTATTGACACTCGATAACTTAACCGGATAATTTGTGACCCGAATGGGAATCCGATTGAGATCGTTCACATGAGAGCAAATGATCCTATTCAATTGTGGATTGTTTGATTGGTTAGTTTTTTATATATTCGTTTGGGATCAAATGACGTGAAAGACACACGTCAACCCATCAACATTTATATTAGACACACATTATTTAGGGTCCGTTTGATTTTAACTCCGGAATCGGATACAGAATAAAAACGAATCTAGTTTATAACCTTATTCATGAAAGTTTTTGGAATCATTCCTTGTAGTTTGCAGTAATTGGAGCTGAATTTGATTGTTTTTAATACCCTAAAGGGAAACAAAATGTGGGAGCCAAATGCATTTTGCATGAAACCAAAAGGAATTCTTCCATAAAATTTAATGAATAAGGACTAAATTCGTTTTCATTCTGTCTTCAAAGTTTAAACCAAACAGGCCCTTAATATAATCGATGTAGAACAATTCACACGCCTCAATAAGTTGGTTATTCCGAATGACAATGGAAATATAATGTTTAAGAAAAAATAAAATGATCATGTTTAAAGCAATAAAATAGATAAACGAAAGTTTAATGGAGTGTAAATCGGGATTGTGTGCATACGATTATACGTGTTAAACCAATATTTTCCTTCAAAAATCAACGAAAATAGTATGAACAATCATCCGGTATTATATACTAGTACACATTTCCACATATCTCCGCAAAAAAGACAAGGAGAATATGTCTTGTTACTTTTTCGGGCGCAAGTTTACCGAACCACACATACAAGCATACGGAGTTCCATCATAAAATCAATTGTCAATAGGAGGAGTAGCTCGGATGCTTATATGGTAAGTTCACTTGATTGCATGTTATCGATGTGGGATACTTTTACGTACATCTCAACCCTCCTCCTCAAGTGTTAACTACCTGAACTAGTTAACACTTAACGCATTTTTATTTTTCTTTCTCGGGTCAAGCATCTCATTATCTTTTTAGCTCGCCCACAAATTTTTTTTTCTCTTTCGACGGGTTTCACATCTCATTCATTTTAGCTAATTCCTGAAGTCAGAAAACCGAACCCAGATCGAACCTGCTCTGATATCATATTACATGTCATTTTCTTCCTAATTAGTTTGGAAGCGAAAATCGACCTTATCAGGCTAAATTGCTCACTACAAAACTTATCGACATTTATGAAATGCCGATAAGCATTTATATACACGATCACGAAAACTTGCAACATCTCATTTTCTTTATATACCGATAAACTTGCATTATATAATTATATATTTTTCATTTCATAAATGTCCATTGTCTATTGGTCACTTAAACTACTTGATAATATAAAAAATATCTCATCAACTAATTATTTTAGAAACTATCTTATCCTATAATTATTTTAGAAAAATAACACTTTAGGGTTATGTTTGTGTACGTGGTAGGCGTAAGTTTATGAACTCTTACACAATTACGAAAACTTATGAAATAAAAAAAATATATAATTATATAATTTAAATTCCTATTTAAGCTTGATATTGTTATAAGTAATTTAATGTTCCATAAATACGTTCTTCACGATTACTCTTACAAAATACTCCCTCCGATAAAAAATAAGTGTCGTTTTAGCATTAGAAATTTGATCAAAATTATCTGTCGTTTTAAGTTTTCTAGGCCAATAAATGAACAATAATTATATGAAATGTTATTGAAAATTGGTGTAAATGATTAATTTTAGTTCTAAAATCTTTCTTCTTGATTTAAAAGAAGGTTGAATATTAAATATGTGATAAGATTTAGAAAAATTTTACAAAATCTATGTTATTTAATATTTTTCTTAAAAATTGTGTCAAATGCTAAAATGACAGTTATTTTTGATCGGAGGGAGTAATATTTTAAAATTTATTATATATTTCTATACCATTAAATACCCGTAAAATTCTATTATCCAAAACATATTGATTGGAAATATAGCTTATTTAATCAACAATGTATTTCACCAACCATATGTTCTAGTTTCACGTTATAGTAGATCCTAAACTCACCATTAATAGATTTCTCATTACATGGTTTTGTGTACACATACAAACCTAGCTACTTCATTATTCGAAGATTCAAGTTTCATATCAAAATCTATCGGTTCAGTTCGAACTTGAACCGATAAATGACTCTACTAGGATTTTCCATGCCCGGATCTGGTCCGATAGTAGGGTAATTTTCGGTCCCAGATCCAAGGCTGGCAAAAACTGACTCTTGGATCATACTAAAAATTATTTAAAAAAATAAAATTAACTTAGATTGATTTATGTTGGACCGAAATTCCGGTCTCATAACCATAATTCTGAAATTTTCGATTTCCGAGCTTGTTTGGACCAGTTGAATAACCCGATCTACATCCAATCAACTACCCGTTACCATTATAACGGTGATGTAATTAGCTTGGACGCTAGGAAAAACAACTTCAACTCTGTTATTAAAGTTGAAGCATTTGCGTGAAAAGCTGGTCTTAAAGAAGCAATCAGGTTATATATCAAAAAGATTGAAATTGAGGATGATAATCTATGTGTTATCAAAGCACTCCAAGGATTTTGGAGTTGTTCCTTGGAGGTCGAGACGATCGTATCCGACTCCAGATTAGATCTTTGCTTCTATGAAGAAGTTCAGGTCATACATGTTTTCAAGAAAATTAACCGCGTTGCTGACCGATTGACCCATTTAGAAATTTTGAACCCAAAAAAATTATTTTCTGACGATTTCGAACTTCGTTTCTAATTCGCAAGGATACTTTACTATGGGCTACCCGTTACCATCATGAATCATGATATATCTGAAAGAGAAATTCCGGTGCTCTCATAAAACAATTAGATTATATTATATCAATTCAATAAACAATCAAAATAAAGAGATCTTTCAAGTGAAGGATAATGATAGTATTAATATAATTTTGCCGACTAAGCAAGATCGTCAGACGATTGAAAGCGTAATATATTAAGATAAAAAAGTTAGTATAAAGTTTTGATTTGAACATTGACTACAATAGTCATCCTTGAATTTGACCGAGAACAACTCATTGCTTCATAATCAATTCATCATCTCGTGGCAACCAAACGAGGCATATACCCACGTGTGGTTGCAGGCCGCAATCTTGGATCACTGTTTACAATGTCATGCACGTTTTTAAAGGAGGGGAAGAGTCAAGACACTACGGTATAGTTGTCATGGTGATAGTTATGGACTATGTTGCACCGAAAAGGATACGGGTATGGAAAAGACGTGTCGAGAAAACGGGAAAGCGGTAATACTAAAATTCGTAATAAATGAGATATGACGATGAAATATTAATAATGTATCATTTTAAAGGTATTGTGAAAAAGTATTTATATGAAATAAGAAGAGATGTATATGATATAACTAATGACACGTGTCGTTAGTTGTATAAGTATTGAGAAATAATCAGATTGGTTGCGTTAAATGACATAAAGGTAGTAGCTATAAATATCTTGTTCATCTTGCATTTCGAGAGGGGGACTTATCAGTAATGGATACATTGTTTATCTCTTTCGTATCTTTGCTTGAGCCCACATTGAGCAGTCATTCATGACCATGGTTTTGGATGTTTTCAGCCCGTTCCCGATGTTGAAAAATTGTCCTCATTATTTTGACTGTGTCCGAGAAGTTTTCGAAAGCTTCCAAGATCCCGATACGGGATGACACGGGAAATGACACTATACGTCTCGAGCTTTCCGTGCTTCTTAGGTTTGAATTGAGCAAAAATATCCGATCCACTAATCCGAAGATTCGATCCGTAAAAATCCAAATACTGCAACTTAGTTGATGATCCGAGTCGGATCTGATATGAGAAGAACTTTCGAATCAATGGATACGGATCATAATTTTGAGAATAAAGTTTGATCGGATATATCCGATAGAGCTATTATTAAATACTCGATTCGGAAATCCGGATCTAATTTCCACTCAGATATCGATTCACTGAAAAACAGAGCATATCATAATGTTCTCACATAAGATTTAGATCGTCCTAAAAATAAACGGGTCGAATATACGAGACTTCGAATTAGATAACCGGGTATGATCAACCCAGGTGAAGGAGTCTATTAATTGGCCGTCACAACATCTACTTTTGGAAGATCTTTAATTTAAGATTTCATCCTAAAACCAATCGATAATGAAAAAAAAGTAGTCCACCGATTTAATATACTAACTTATAAGTTTATCTATTATTATAGGTTGAATTTGCAATGTAGACCTTTTACAATGTAGAGTTTGGCATTTAAATTTTTTTTGCAGGCCTAAATTTTTTTGACAGCCCATTCATTCATCCATCTTTTTTTGGAAGGCCCACAAATACAGCTATTAATTTTTTTACAGGCCTAAATTATACTAGGAGCCCACTTTGCAAAAGTAAAATTTTAGAAGCCCTATTTCCCTCATTTATTCATTATTATATCATAGATTGAGGGTGCACTGAACTTTTATTATCAAATTTTCATTATACACATAACTTTTTGTTATAAACTTTATTAACATAATTTTATTGGACATTTATATGTTATATATTATAATGTTGAGATATATATCTTCGAATTATCCAAATACTCTATTACTTTTTCAATAATCTTTTTAATTTAGAGAGTTTGAGTCCAATCTAACCAAAAAAAAAAAAGAGAGTTTGAGTCCAAATTGAGACTATTGCATATGAACAAATTCTTTCATATAATTATGCAATTAATACTTACCAAATTTAAATTAAATTATCTTATAAATCATACACTATACTCGCACGAATGTATGCTAATTAAAAATATTATAAGGAAATCGTGGTATGTTTATGACGGTTAATTTGTCTTACATGTTTTTTGCTTGCAAAATCAACATTGTGTCCAAAATTCTCCCAAATTTTGTTAGTGATATTATTTTAGTAATGCATCATATAAACTAGTCAGCTGAAATATACACGTGATAAATTGTTGTTCTCTAAATTGTTGTTCTACTTAATTTAAATATTTTGCTTTATATTAAAAAACTTACCTTTAGAGGAATAGGCCATCTAATAGAACCCCTTCACGAATTTGAAAATATTGGAGATAATAAGTTTTCCCGTCAAAAGTTATGAATATTCTGATCTTATTATATAAGGTCGGTGGATTACTTACTTCTCTTATTGTCAATTGATTTTAGGATGAAATTTCGTCGGGTTTATGTGATGGTAATGCGCATGTGCGCTCGTATGCACACGACTCCCGCTCTATCGGTCCATCTGTATCGGACTTTGATATGAACTATGGAGATGTGTAAATGGGTTGGAGATTCCCCGAAATTTGCGGTATTATTCGTCATGTGTATGTGGATTTTAAACGGGGACTGGGTTAAAATTGATTCTCACTTGGGAATGGGGACGGGCATGACCCGATTCGACCCCGAACCCGTCGGGGAACCCCGACAAGAAAGTCTCATTATTTATGAGTTGATGTCATACTTATTAGTGGTTGTTAGCTGCTACAGTTGTTTCGTTTGAAAAACTTTCTTTGTTACTATTCATTTCAAGGGCATGCCTCATTATTTATGAAACATGTTCAAATTAGACAATTGGTTTTACACTTCTGAATATGACAATTTTTATTTCAAGGATATTATCCATACGAGTACAAACACACTATATACATTATCCATAAAGTCACCCACTTTATACGAGGAGAGTTATTTCGAATGGATTCGGAATTTGCCCATTTCTTTCATTGTCAAAAGTTTCAAAACACAACGATTTTTATCTTGTCTATTTTCGTTCATTCAACTCAATGTCGATTCATTACTAAACACAACAAAAATTTGCGATTATGACACTATACCATACCACATAAATTGTAAAGGAAAAGTAGGACTTCTCGTCCCCTTCCTAGAAGGAGATAGAGAAAAAGAAGGTTTAAGAAAAGTCTGCGATTGTGTATGCAACTTGAGAGATGAAGATGACAAACGAAACCAATAAAATTAAGAGAAAACTACATAAAACCACCCTTAATAATCACTTTTTTCCAATAAACCACCCTTTATAAAAAAATTAGCATAAAACCACCCTTAATGTTCAACTATTTGCAGTAAACCACCCCTTATAATTTTTTGGCATAAAGCCACCCTTAATTTTTAAATTTTTGCAATTAAACACCCATACTAATTAAAACTACTTCAAATAATTTAAAATTGAAGCATAGACATAATAAATTTTCATTATTAATATCATAGATGATTTCAATATGTTTGATTAAGTATTACAATTTATACTAGAAAAATAAAAAATAAAACATATTTTATTACCCATAAACAATACATAAGCCAAAATACTTTTGTGTTATGCACAAAATTAAACGTTGTGTTTTTAAAGATATAGCTTATTAAAGTATGTTTTTTAATTTAGGCTTGAAAATATGAAATAGTATATAAATTACTGAATATAAAATTTCTATAGTTTTTTTTTATGTTTTGTACATGGGTAATAAAAATTGTATAATTTTTTTGATTATTTTTCAAGTTTAAATTGTGATACTAACCAAATTACAATATTTAATCAAACTATAGAAATTAATGTGATATTAATAATAAAATTTACTTTGTCAATGCTTCAATTTTAAATTATTTTAAGTAATTTAAATTAGTATGGGTGGTTAATTGCAAACTTTTAGAAATTAAGGGTGGTTTTATGCCAAAAAAATTATTAGGGGTGGTTTACTGCAAATAGTTGAACATTAAGGGTGGTTTTGTGCTAAAACTTTTATAAGGGGTGGTTTATTGCAAAAGAGTGATTATTAAGGGTGGTTTTATGCAGTTTTCTCTATTTCTAAATAATTTTACTTTTGAGATATTGATAAATTATGTTCTAAACTATCTATAACCTGTTTGGTTTCCATATCGTGATATCAATATATCAGATATCACAAATATGAAATTGGTATCTATATCTGACATTTGTTTGGTAAGATGGGGAAAAAATATATATCAGGATATGAGGAGACTAAAAAATGTAAAGTATATATATATGGGTATATTAGTTTGATACCCATAAATCCAATTACCAAACACGATATCAGATATGTGATATCTATATTCATAGCTGATATCAGGATATGAAAATCAAACAAATCATTAAATATAAATAATTTATATATTATAATTTGAAAAATTATAATATCACTAAAAAATTATTAAAATGTTTCAAATATTTCAATAATATAAATTTATTATGACTAATGTTATAAACCTATAAAATAATTAGATTTTTAGATAGCCAAATTTATTAATTTTAATAGTTTAAAATTTTATTTACAATATAGTTAAATTTCAGGAGAATTGGTGAACTTTTAATATGTTTTAAAAGATGTACCTTTCATATAAGTGTAAAACACTTGTATTTTTATACGTGGGTATGTGTGATGGTGACATTTAAAATTTTTAAAATGTTTCAAATATTTCAATATAAATTTAGTATGTGTGAGTTTATTATATGCATAAATGACAACAATTGGAGGAAAATATTCTAAATATATTTTTAATTTCGTCCTTATTTTTTAAATAAATTTCATTTAGATGGCTTTATTAGCCTTTTTATTCGCATATTTTGGATTAATCATTAATAATAGTGATTATGCGGGTTTAATTAATATAAAATCCATCATTTTTGAACACTAATTATAGAGAGGATAACGTGCACGAAAGGCATTTGTCGATCATGATAGTAAATAACTAAATATGGATTTTTGTGGTTTCCTGCGGAGCCCATGCTAGTCAAAATATTAAAAATATTTACTTTTAAATTATATTGTAACATTTTTAATTATTGTGAAAGTTTATATCATACAATAACTATAGATAAAAATATAGGAATTACTTTATTTCCCAGTATTACTTAAGAAAATTATAAATGTCTGGTTTTGTAGAATAATTATTTTGATTTATAATCTAATTATGATTAAATTATTTATTTTAATATATTTTATTTTAATATTACGAGGTGTCATTTGAGAAATTGAAGAAATAGAAACTCTATACGAGAAATTATAGATTAAATAACAAAATTGCTAAAATGGAAGGCCTTCGATTAATTGTGTGTTAATACGTGGAAAAATCTCGAAATAAGTGTGCACAGCGTAACCGGTGAATTGAAGGCGGTTCAACATCGCCGATACACTTAAGATTATAGAAATCTATCCAAATTAAATTATTATTACTACGGATTTTTATAAAGTTCAATATTACTAATTAGACCTTTTTTTATTTTTTTGAAGGGTTTAACGTATCTTCCGGTTCGATCGCCTTTGCCGATCTACATCCGGGAAGGGTATAAAGTTGTGGCCCAATTTGGGGATACCCTCCCAATACCAATTTTTACATGTCTCTCCAATAGGATCTTCAGGTTAACATAAGGAGTCGAGTACCACAACCACTAGACCAACTGTGTATTGGTCTAACTAGACCTTTTATCAACATTGTTCTGTTAAGTAGATTAATAACATAATCTCATTTACTAAATATACTCTTAATAGAGTAATATTAATAAGTTAATTATAGTGATAAAAATTAGAGGGGTACGCAAAACAAGTGTCATTAAAAAAAAGTTTACTTCACCCATTCTTTTTTTTTAGATAATGAGGTTAAATCTCAGACTTCTCTTGGTACGAATGTTTTTTCGTACACTTTCTCCAAGTGACATGTTCTCACTGCTTTTATTCGTTATGATTTAATGTATTTACTCGTTCTAATGCTCCTCTAAAATCAATTATACAAAATTTAGTTACTAATTTAAATAAAATTTAAAATTTGAATAAAACTAAATCCTTAAAACACTAGACTAGAGTTAGGATAAGATAGGGATGACATTGATTCATATTGAGGGGCCGTTATGTTGTGTTTAATTTTAGAGAAAACTGCATAAAACCACCCTTAATAATCACTCTTTTGCAATAAACCACCCCTTATAAAAGTTTTAGCACAAAACCACCCTTAATGTTCAACTATTTGCAGTAAACCACCCCTAATAATTTTTTTGGCATAAAACCACCCTTAATTTCTAAAAGTTTGCAATTAACCACCCATACTAATTTAAATTACTTAAAATAATTTAAAATTGAAGCATTGACAAAGTAAATTTTATTATTAATATCACATTAATTTCTATAGTTTGATTAAATATTGTAATTTGGTTAGTATCACAATTTAAACTTGAAAAATAATCAAAAAAATTATACAATTTTTATTACCCATGTACAAAACATAAAAAAAAACTATAGAAATTTTATATTCAGTAATTTATATACTATTTCATATTTTCAAGCCTAAATTAAAAAACATACTTTAATAAGCTATATCTTTAAAAACACAACGTTTAATTTTGTGCATAACACAAAAGTATTTTGGCTTATGTATTGTTTATGGGTAATAAAATATGTTTTATTTTTTATTTTTCTAGTATAAATTGTAATACTTAATCAAACATATTGAAATCATCTATGATATTAATAATGAAAATTTATTATGTCTATGCTTCAATTTTAAATTATTTGAAGTAGTTTTAATTAGTATGGGTGTTTAATTGCAAAAATTTAAAAATTAAGGGTGGCTTTATGCCAAAAAATTATAAGGGGTGGTTTACTGCAAATAGTTGAACATTAAGGGTGGTTTTATGCTAATTTTTTTATAAAGGGTGGTTTATTGGAAAAAAGTGATTATTAAGGGTGGTTTTATGTAGTTTTCTCTTAGAAATATAATAACCATTTATTTAATAAAAATATCGAATATAATATTTATTTTTCATAAAATTAGTTTAAATCGTATGTTTATACAACTGTCAAGGTTGATAAATTAGTGCAGCCACCAAAATGCATTCGTAATCAATCGTTTTTCCTTGCAAGTTGAAGCCAAATAATGGGCCCTTGTTACTAAATTTGTCTGCTTGATTTTAATGAATTTAAGAATTGAAGCCGACATATTGCTCTTCGGCTAAATTTGTTGAATTATATATTATTAATCTCCCCCACACGAATGGATTACGATAATTATGAAATATTACGAGAGAATTAAAAGTTAATTATCGCAAAAATGAGTTTGTTAGCATTTTAGATACTTTATTTTTCTAAAATTTAAATTAGACTAGTAAATTATTTATTTTTAAAATTTAACCGAAATAAAAATGATTTTATTTATCCAATTTCTTCTTAATTATTGAGATGCTTGGTTTAGGGATGTATTCAATTAAGATTTTACATAAAATTTTGAACTAATTTGGTTTACTAGGCTTTTTCTAGTTTTGTGTTTAGGAAATGTACCCCTTAAAGAAAAGTGGGTAGAGTTTGAAAATAAATACAAAAGATTGAGGTACATTTACTTAATTGAAACATTAAAAAGCCTAATTACTATTCTAGTTTTTCAAAAAGGCTTGGTTACCAAAATTGCCCTAAATTTTTTGGAGTTTAAAAGTCTATGGATATTCAATATAAATTTTTAAAAGTCCATATAAATCTTTTAGTATTCAATTACGATTGTAAATTTTCCTTAAAATTTATATGGGTATTTAAAAGTTTCTTGATTTTAAAAGAATATGTTATTTCATTGATTTTGTATGATTCCTTATTACTTATATAAATACCTAAAGTTTACGGAAATATTTTTCCAACCCATAAGATTTTCACAGAATCTGTATTTGACTATATATATAATTTAAATATTCCATGAAATCAAAAAATTTTTTATGATTAATTTCTTGTAATTTAGGACCTATTTAAATAACGAAAGTTTGTTAGAATAACTATTTTTAAAAAATTATTTTGTAGGCACTAGAATCTTGTAAATTTAATAAATTATTTTGAAATAAACTATTTATGAATGAAAAAAAAAAGAAGAAAATTTGGGCCCTATATTTGTACTATTGATTTGGTGGCATTTCAAAATTTCACCAATGGTTAATAGTTCCTTATTTGTTACTAATGTGATTACACACACATGACACATGTTAATTAATGCTTAAATCATTTTAAAAAAGAAAAGAAAAAACAGATAAATAGTTACTGTTGCTTTAAATTAATATTTTACGCAAGTGGATCGACGCTGCTGACGAACTACCTGACGTCACGTAGACTTTTACAAAAATTACTTTTGACCTTTAAAAAATAATTTACCCACGTGTTTCAAATATCGCTCCATTTTTCTACAGGTGAAGCTTCACGGAAACCACGATCCCCATACCCTAATAGATCAAATACGTCATAGATTCATCACCTTTTCACCAATACCAAATACGACAAAAATATTTTTCAATAAAACTCAACGTTTTTATTTATCTTTTAAATTTATTATTTTCTTAGATTTAGAAAAATCTCCCACCTGACTAAATTCAATGAATCTCATCTCCTATATAAACAATTTTCCTCCATGTAAACCGAGAAATCCGACAGTGTTGTTCTACTGTTTTCGAATTTCAATCTAAAATTCTTCAATATGAGTTGCGTTTCGAGTTTCATGGAGTCCGATTTTGCAGTTTTGGACTCGATTCGACACTATTTGCTCGGCGAATCTGATAACTCCACGCTAATTGGAGCTCCGAGAACGATTACGCCGGTATATCGGCGGAATTCAAGCTTTGGGAGCTTGTATCCTTGCTTGACTGAAAATTGGGGAGAATTACCGCTTAAGGAGGACGATTCAGAGGATATGGTGGTTTTTGGAGTTCTTCGTGATGCTGTTCATACTGGATGGTCGCCGGAGTCAGGATCAACTTCATCACCAGAGCTAGATCCGGTGATTGTGAAGCCGGAGATTATCGAGATGGATTCTCCTCCACCGGTTGTATTTTCATCAGCTCCGACGATTGCGAAGGGGAAACATTATAGAGGAGTGAGAAGACGGCCATGGGGGAAATATGCTGCGGAGATACGAGATCCGGCGAAAAATGGAGCGAGAGTATGGCTTGGGACGTACGAGACCGCCGAAGACGCCGCTCTAGCTTACGATCGCGCCGCTTATAGGATGCGTGGATCGAAGGCGCTGCTTAATTTTCCGCTGCGAGTTAACTCGGGTGAGCCGGACCCGGTTCGAGTTACATCGAAGAGGTCAGCGAACCCGGTTTTGACTCACTCATCTTCTTCTTTGTCATCGGAGAGTTGGTCGCCGAAGAGAAGGAAGAGCGTTAACAGCGGTGTTGCCGGAATAAGTACGGTGTCGCCGGTGGGGGTTCAAGTGGGAAGTGACCGGGCCCACCAGGAGTTGCAAGTGGTGTATAATGAATATTCCACTTTGTGATTTTTTTTATTAAAAATATCGGAAAGTAGAAAAAGTAGAGAAGAAAAAAAATGGGACTTTGTTTGGGTTTGGATAATGATATGTCACTATGTGAATATTTTGGATTAAAAAATTAAAATTTATTAAATGCCTACGGTTTTGGATTAAAAAATTAAAATCATTATACAAGACTTTAACATTTGACTTGTAAAATATAAAATAACGATAACGTTACATATTTGCATCCTTTTCTCACAAAAATACATTTTGTAGAAAATATGGGTCAAAATGAAATATTTAATAAATAAAAGAGAAAATTATCTAAACAGTACCCGCTTTTAGGCTGACTAAACTTTAGTACCCGTTTTTTAAACTATCCGAACGATACTCCCCCTATTGAGTCCGACCAAAAATTAGTATCTAAATTATTGTTCACTTAAGTTAACAAGTTAACATACCGGTGATAAATATCAGGATCAAAATTGTCCTCTTGCTCCAGGCAAAATTGTCCACCTACCTTAAATATTTAACAACAATTTGTGAATTTAACGTATCAAGAGATACTAATCTTTGGTCGGACTCAATAGGTGGGGTATCGTTCTGATAGTTTAAAAGACGAAAAACTAAAGTTTAGTTAGCCTAAAAATGGGTATTATTTAGACAATTTTCTCTAAGAGAAATTAAGCCTAAATGGTGTAGGATACATTTTGTTTTAGTTAAATTTTTAATAAATTTATCCAATACGGTTGATTTAATGCTACATCAATAACATTTTGAGAAATAATATTTTATATATGCAGTTTATATCATTTTTTTTAGTTATTTGACTATCCGTATATTATAGTAGCTTTTAATCAACAACCTAAATTAGGTTAAGTGCATAGTATATTAGTAATATTTTTATATTGGTCTATTATTTAATTTTAATTAGATGTATGACCATATCCGATTGCACTATCGTATTAAAATAATTCAATTACTTTGATAGGGTTGATGTTCGATTATTATTTAAAATTATATTACCGTCAAAATAGATTACATTAATAAAAAAACATGTGACCAAAGATAAAAAGGCAAAGCACGCTTGCATGCATACACTTGCTTTAGATAATCTTGATTAGATTCTTAATTATGTTATCGATTAGAATTTTTTTATTATTATAATGAGTTATTTAACTGAAATAATGTTTTACACACGTGTCTTGTCTTGGATTCTTCATTTGCTCACAATATATTCTGTTTCGAAATTAAAAATGAGCAAAGTGAAATTAAATATTTTTCAAAATCTTATTCTCTCCCAATTATATAAAACATTTAAACCTTTATTTTTTGATACGATACACAATGTTTTGTATTTTCTTAATGATGTATGCTATATTAAACCCTTTTCATTCTTTTATTGTAAATAGAATTGAAAATCAATTAGTAATAAAGTTAATAAAACCAAAAGAGTTTAAGTTGGTCAGGTAGATCATTTATTATTGTTTAAGTTGGTCATGAGTTTTTAATTTTTGTTGAAATAAAACTCCTTTCTCCCACTTGATTGTTAGCGGGATAAATTGAATTCATAAATTTTTTTAGATTATAATTTCATCTTAACTACAATAACCAAAATTTTATATTCTAATTTTTATACCTGAATTTAATATACAAAACATAATATCCAATTTGTTATATTTAAAATTCAATACCTAAAAAATATACACAAAACCTAATATCTAAAATAAGGCTGATACATGAGACAAGCTTCTCGGACTCGCGAGGCGTTCGGCTCGTCAAAAGCTTGGCTCGGGCTCGGCTCGTTCGAATAAAGCTCGGGTCGTTCGGATAAAGCTCGGCTCGTTCGTCTAAAATAACACTATATGAGCATTATTTTAGACGAGCTACTCGTGCTCGGCTCGTCAAAAGCTCGGTTCGGACTCAACTCGTTTATAAACGAGTCGAGCTTGAGCATGCTAAGACTCTACTTGTTCGACTCGTATGTATAACTCCCCAATTTAAAATTCAATAATCGAATTTTATATCTAAAACTTTATACTCAAACACATACCTAAAATCTAAATCAACTACTTTTGACTTCCTATATAATAAAACTCCCTCTATCCAATTTAGCCAATAAAGATGATATTTTTAACACTTCAATTAATATTTGATTCAAAACTTCAGATTGACTTCTATTTTGTATTTTGAATTGCTGAAATACAGGTGTAAACACTGAGCTTCATTGTGTTGTTTAGGGAATATGGTGTTCTTTTTTCCGTTTCTTCTAGACATTTTTGCCGTCAACGGCGTTGAAGTTGACTAGATCTTGATAAACGCTCGTGCTGTATAGATCATGGATCAAATGTGAATAGTTTCACCACATTTGACTTTCAAACTTTTTGACTTGACTTTGTCTTTTTGTTAATTTTGACTTTCAACATTAGGGTGAGCAAAAAATTCAATCCGCCTAATCCGATCAGTGAATCCGATAATTCGATTCGGAAAATTCTAAATCCAAAGTATTCGGTAGTTGGTGATTCGAGTTTGATCCGAAAATATTTTCGGATCATCAAATCAGATACGGATCGAGATTTTGAGAGGAAAAAAGACCGGGGAAGGGTATATCTGACCAGTCTAATAATAAATTACTCGAATCGGATATCGGGTGCATATAAATATGTCGGATATCCGGGTACTATCTGATCAGATTCAGATAGGACTTTTATAAATTATCGGATTGAATATCTGAGCCTTCAGATCGGATCGGATATCGGGAAATATCCACCCTTGTTTAATATTATCCGATCCACAAATGCCCACCCCTATTCAATATTATGCCTTTTCTCTTTCCAATTATTTTGGTAAATGTTTTTATAACAAATGATGTGTAGTTGAGCTTCTCACCTTCTCCATCAGAAATGAAATAAAATAAAATAAAAAAGTGAGTATGAAATTTGAGTTTTAAACATCGGCTCGTTTAGAACCTAAACAAGTTCGTTATGAGTCCGATCAACTCAACCGATATAACAACCCTACACCGTTATTCTAGTTGAATGATACAAACCCGATCCTAGCCTTTTTTTTTGTTCATCCTTAAAAGGTGTTAATATAGCCTCGTTTATTTATAAACAAACTCTATCCGAACTTTGTACAAGCCGAAACCGAACAATTCGTCTCGCATAACAACTCTACTCCTGATCAGTTTTTTCAGTTTGCAAAAGAAGCATTGATGTACCTTCGAAAAAACAAGACGAAGAAGCTAGCCTTAACATTTACAAGTTAAGTCATTGCTAAGTACTATACATGCCTCCCACAAGCCAAATTAAGTTAAGTTGTATTCGAGAATATAAAATCATTAGAAAGTAGACAAATAGAAATTTTTGGATGGCTTTTAAGATTGTCTTATAAAAATATTTTGAAGATGTATGGCTCTGGGATTTAGACAGAAGTTATTCATCTTGATTTGAAAGAAAGCAATGAACTCTAGAAACAATCAGAAGTCAAATAGAAACAATAGAAAAAAACATATCAGAATAAAAACTCTTCATCAATGTCTTAAGAGACATAGGTTAGAAAAACAGATATGCAGAAACTCAATATAAAAGTATGGTTTTTTATAAAAGTAGATTGATGAGTAGTTTTTCCCAACAAAATTCAATATATTAATGAAACGGAAGTCGTATTCGCATGGTTCAAGATTTCGTTATTGCACCACGCATACGGTTCCTGTAACCGTCATAATGTCACAGTTACGGGTTCTGGATCCTGATAATTTTCTACATGAATTCTAACCCGAAAAAAAAAAAAATCTGACATCTTCACGGTTACGGGTTCCGTAACCGTGATGTCGGGAAAAAAAAAAAAATATATATATATATATATATTTTTACGGTTACGCAATGCGTCACCGTCACGCATTGCGTATGAGTGGTGCGTTAACGAAATCTTGAACCGTGTAAATAATACCCCCTAATGAAAAAGCAAGAAAAATCTGTTGCTGAAAGGTTTGTGAAATTTGTCAAGAAAAATCTGTTGCTGAAAGGTTTGTGAAATTTGTCTAAATTCGAAAAGTATGAAGAGCAAGACCTTAATCATCCATGGATGATAATAAACTAATAAGAAAACTTTGACCAGTGAAGACGTGGCATTTAGACTTTGCTCAACAGTCAAACCCAACTAATTATCAGTCTACCACCATCAACAAGAGGACTGAGATTCTTGAATTTAATTTCTTCTACAGGGTTTAATTTTCAACAAGGTAATAATTTTAAAACAAATATTTCTTTTATATTTGCAAATGGGAGATGACTTAAAGTTCTAAGGAAAATGACATTAAGAAGTCATAATTTTAAACAAATTACAACTTATTTTCTCTTTAGTTAAAAATAAGTTTCACAAATGAGAACAGCACCCTCTTCAACTTAAAATATATACAACATTATCTTGCATCATTTGCAAACTGGTAACAAATACAAGCATATCGCAATAAATAGCAAGCAAATAGCATTTTCCTTCCAAGTTCAAGAAAACTTATCTGCTTATAACGAGCATTCATGTCTGATCCAATTGTAGTTAGGTTGAACAGCCATAAATCCAGTACACCTAGAAATCTTGCGACATAGAGATCAAGTGTATCATGTTTCAGTATATGATATAGAACATAGCATAATTTTTTAATTTTTGAAGATGAAGTTATGTAATATATCAAAGTTCATATAGATGATAGAAACATTAATCATTAAGCTATGTTAAAATATTCTTAATTTTTGAGGAGGAGTTCAGTTTTAGAAACATTAATCATTAAACTATGTTAAAATATTCTTAAATAAGGATCTTTTGAGACAAATTTAATTATTAATATAACATTACTGTGTTAAAGATTAGTTTAGGGAACCAATGGATTACTTTTCTGATTTTTGTTTATTTTAAAAAAATGTGAAGTCACATGAACCTCTTAATATGATCCTCTCTTTTGAGAACTAAGACTTCAGCAATTTCTTCTGCTGTTTATTAGTTATCACCGGTATAAGTAGAACACACAAATACAAGACTAAAACAGATAACAAGTTATCGAGATAGTTTTAGTGAGTGATCATACTTTATTCACCAGTGTATCTCGGTTTCCTTTTCTCAGCAAATGCTGCCAAACCTTCCAGTCGATCCTTTGTATTTAAAGTTTGCTTGTAGCACTCTTCTTCCACAATCCAAGCTGAATTAATGTCTGTTTCCATTCCCTTGTTAATTGCTAGTTTTGCCATCCTAATTGCCACGGGACCCTGGTCAAGAAATAGCATGTGCAAAATGTGAACATTCTGAATTTTTAAAACCAGATAGCAAAAAAAAAGGAAGAACAGTCATCATTTCAGTGATATGATAAAGGACTCCAAGCTTCAGATTCTCAGGGAAAGATTACTCTTAAAAACTCAACATAGAGATGCATGTTCTGAAATAGGATAAATGGATTCAACATAAAAATGTAATGGAGAAAGATAATCTCATCCTATTAAAGCATCAAATTTTGACCGAAACAGCTTGATATTAAGTATTACTAAAATTCATATTGTTTGCAATAGTTTCAGTAAACAATATTGTAGTTCATATACAAGACCTTTTGGCTGATCTCCCTTGCAATTTCAAGTCCCTTCTGAAGTGCCTCACCAGCGGGAACACAGTAGTTAACCAACCCTGCAACACAACACAACTTTTAATCATTTGCCCAGAAGAAACCCATCATCTTCACCGTAATCCAAGCAAGCTACTAGATACAGTAATAGTATATGAATCTTAGCTACACAATCACAACATACCCAATGATAATGCATCTTTGCCACTAACTTTTCGACCAGTGAATATAAGTTCCTTTGCTACTGATTTTCCCACTAGTCTAGGAAGTTTCTGAGTCCCACCTGCCCTGCACATAGCCAGTACTAAAATTATGCTTAGCTACAATAAAAAATCTTGCATTCATCATTTTACCCTAGAAACAAGAAGACATGTCAAACTGAAGACATAATTATTGTTATTAGCCATTTTATGGATTTATTCAGGACATAACCACTAACATCATCTTTGTGGAAATAGTAGAAAAGTGGGCCAAGTGGCTATAAAAAAAATCCTGCATGAGCCAGAAACAATAGTGTTTTAGATGGTGTTACCCAGGGATGATAGCAAGTCCGGTTTCTGGTAATCCCATAATGGCGTCTTCACCTGAGGAACCACATAAACACAAAGTGTGCTAAATGAAAATATTTACATTGCTATGCCTTAGCTCGTCTGAAAGTATAATACTGGATGCACTGATTGTACCAGAAATACGAATATCACATGATAAGGCCAGTTCCAGACCCCCTCCCAGCGCTGCTCCTTCAATAACAGCGATTGTAGGAAGATGAAGTTCCTAGAAAAGTAAAATAACAATTATTTTTGTCAATCAATGTCCCTACTGATCAATCATGTAACATTAAGTCAAATTGCAAGGAGCAGAACTCCATGAAATTACAACTTTCTGCTCAGTATGGCACTATTGCTGAGCTTCTCCAAATGAATGGTATATTGGTATATTCATCAATATCACAATTATATTTTTCTTCTTCTTGCAAAAAAAAAATAAAGAGAATCATACAAACCTCTAAATGAGCAAATGTTGAGCGTAGAGAATTCACATAGGAATGGACCTCAGAGCCACTCATTGCACTTCTTTCCTGTCAATTGCCAAATAGAACAGCTTCAGACTATAATGAGATTGGAAGATCTCTAGGAGTTTTACTGATAGCTACTTCCAGAAGAGGAGCACTAGAAGTAGAAGCAACAAACTAAGCGTGTTATATTCATAGATCCACTAATGCGGTTTTCAAGGGGTAATAGCCAACCTTCAAATCAGCTCCAGCACAGAAAACCTTTGGAACGGAACTGGATATCAGCAAAACTCTTGCGGAGTGATCATTTTCTATTGTCTTGAAAGTTGTTTGCAGGCCTCTAAGCATGTCCTTTCCGATGGCATTCTTTGCTGCTGGCCTATCCAAGTTAAGCTCAACAATGCCTGACCAAATGATAGAAAAAAGAAAAGCATGAGATATCATTGCTTAAGTATATCAAAAAGCCATTGCCACTTGGATTACAAGAAATGATTTAAGAAAAGTAACAAACTTGTAAGTTGTGATACTAGAAAGAAGGGCTCACAATAATTCAAGCATTTGTGACCTCGTGAACTAAGCATTCAAGCAAAGTGTTGCCTTGTTTCCTACTTGGTCTAATCAATTTGTAAACTGATATCATGCTTTGGTTGATCTGACCTCTCTTTCCTTCTTTTGGTTTTATCTAATGATTCTAATGCCTTTTAGTTCACAGAGATAAGTGTTGCCTTATTTTAGTATGATTCTGAGCTTGCCGCATAAAATCACCCCCGAGAACTGACGGCACAGCGGTTCAGTCAGTTCAATTAGGAAACAAAGTCTCTCAAATGGAGAATTTTTCAAGAGTGATCAGGGAAGCTAAAACAAGGAATTGCGAAATTTTTCTTACAAAATTTTAAGCCATACAGAAATTAGGGAATTCAGCAACAAAATTGCCGAGGTAACCACAGGAAAGGTACATATGAAAATTCAGTAGAGTAAACTTAAGAGAGGTAGATGATCCTAAAGATATTTAAACTCAAGAATTATTTGCTTTCCTCCACCAAAAAACAGCCTCTTTACACTGCATTCCGAAGTTCTGCTTGGACATCATATCAGTTGGATTATCCTTGGGTTCTTTATTTTGTATTGCCAATTACCTTACACGTAATCTAGGTTTTTACTAAGCCAATCTACTCTGTTGTATAACGAAGGATTTTCGAAATTTTAAATGGCAGCACAAACACTAGTTTCACTTTCAAGCTAATTCCAATTTGAAAAATGCTATAACTCAGGCTTCTCACCAAGCAACAATCCTAAGGTACATGCACTGCACATATCCGTCTACCAAGGAGTTTAATTTGTAGTTAGATGAAAGCTAATTGAAGTCAACCCTGATTATAAACACAATCACACTGAACTAGCTGAATAAATCAAATAGAACAAAAAGCACACAAGAGATTGAACGAGATTGACGAATAACAAAAATCAAGCAAATCTGTCGATCAACATACCAGTATCAGGGCCGGAAAGCCGATGGAGCTTAACGGATTCGGAGACGGACTCCAAAATAAGACTTCGAGTGATGTGAAACTGCCACTGGGAAGAAAAATTGGAGGTACCTGAAACTGAATTTGACTTTAGATTTGCAGTAGGAAGCCATGGCGAGTAGAACTTCGAAGCTCTTCGACAGTGGTGACCGATTGTTCTCGCGATCACCGGAAAAGCCACCATTTGTTGTGTTCTATTCTTGGGGAACGCGGCACTGTGAGTCGTCACTGTTCTTATCGCTATGGATTTTCTTTTGTTACTTTGTTTTATACTTGAAAAAATGGCACAAAATTGGGCCCTAGAAAACACTTCAAAGCTCCAAATTCGAATTTCGATCATATCTACGGCTCTACGCTTTTAAAAGTCAAAACCTGCATTGACCCAATTAAGGTCGGCTTACAATTTAGATAAGTTTTTAATGTAATATTTTTCATTAATAATATTTTTCATGAAGGGATCGTGGTCGGGTGTCTTCTTAAAAAACAAAGAAAGAGCAGTTGTGATAAAAATTGATGATGGCAAAAGGGAAAAAGCATTGGTCTCTTCTAGCCTCCTAGGGCTGAGCATTTCCTCATATCCGTTCCGATCCGAAGGCTCGGATATCTAATCCGACAAACTCTAAAAAAGTTCGATCCGAATCTGATCAGACATTACTCGGATATCCGACAATTTTATCCGGACGGATTACCGATTCGAATATCCAATCCGGACATTTATTTTTAGAATGGTCGGATATATCCGATCCGACCTTTTCCTCTAAAGTCCGATCCGTATCCAATCCGATAATCCGAAAAATGTCCGGATCGGACTCGAATCATCAATTGCCGGTATCTTCGGATTCAGATTTTTTCGGATCGAATCTTCGGATTGGCGGATAGGATTAGTCGGATCGGATATTTTTCCTCACCCCTAGTCTCTTCATCTTTGTGGTACTTGCTATTGCATTCTAGTAAAAAAAAAATTCACCTTGGCTTACCAATTTTTTTGCTAATTATTGCACTATTGCGAGTTTCTCCAAACGAATGGTACATTCATCAATATCACAATGATTTTTTTTTTATCCTGATATAATAAAGAATATCATACAAACCTCTATATGAGCAAAGATTGAGGGTAGAGAATTTAAGTAGAAATGAACCTCAAAGCAACTCATTGCCCTTCTTTGCCAAATAAAACAGCTTCAAACTACACTGAGATCGGAAGATCTCTAGGAGTTCTACTGGTAGCTAGTACCTACCTCCAGACGAGGAGCACTAGAATGATAAGCAACAAAAAACTAAGCATGTTATATTATAGATCCACTCGTGCAGTTTCCAAGGGGTAATTGATAACCTTCAAATCAGCCCCATCACAGAAAACCTTTGGAACCGAATTGGATATCAGCAAAACTCTTGAAGAAGGTAATCTGCAGATCATTTTCCCATAGTCCCGCGTGCAACGCACGTGGATGCAACCTAGTCATTACAAAAGTGTAGATCTAAACTCTAAAATAACACGAACGTGGAACATATAAATCACAATGATGGAACATATAAGAGAAAACTAAGGCAAAATCCAACTCACTGGCAACTCTTTTTTCAGATAAGCATTCATCAGACAGAAATATGTCATGATAATAAACTCTAAGCTCTCAGCATGGAGCTCAAAATTCTCATAAGTAAAGCCAAACAACCATCACAAATTCAGAGTGCAGACCACAATGCTGGATTCAACGTCGCATATAAATTCCTGGTTCTATTTTCCCTTCTGGGGTTCAGAATTGCTTTGCTGCGGACCGGGTTGAACCTCGGAGTTTGTTTGCTGTGGGACGGGTTGAATCCTCACGTACGGCTTCCTAGTTAATGTCTCCCCTCTCAGAGCTGCTACATACCTATCATTTGTGTCTTCCTTGCGCTGAAGCTCCCCAAGGTACTCGGCAAGCCTCTCCTGATTTACTTTGCCCATCATCTGCCACATAGTGGTAAAAACTGTAATGTTGAACTAAATGTCTAATCTTAGAAGATAAATTTTGAGAAAGAAGTTGATCTTCTGTCTCATGCTAGCCTCCTCTAGCCCAGTCGCACTCTTTTTACATTAGTGGGATGGCCTAAACACCGAACAGTTAGAGCACCTCATATTTATAGTTTTCAGGTATAGTAGTATAAAAGTGCCATGGATAAGAATATGAAATTAAAATATTCTGGGATGATAGAAAGTAATTTATCTAGGATTTTTTTGGATGGAACTGGTAGGGTCCAAAGCAGTGCAGTCTTTCCTCGCCAAATCAAGAATTTGGGGCTTCTTGCTACGCTACTCCAAATTTATCTTAGTAATACAAATGAGATTAATAAGAATATTTATTTGCATTACCCTGTTGGTACTTCTTACAATAGTTACTTATGGAGGTTGAACATAATATTAACCTAATTATACAGGTAATCAGTACACCAATCATATGTATAATCGTCACAGCTGTCGCTCCCTCCCTCAATAGTATTAGTATTATTAACACAAACTTCAATGTTTTTTACACATCTACTCAGATAATCACACCTAGTTGAAGCAATGAGCCTTCCAATATGCTCAATTCTAGTAAAAAAACCTTTACAATAAATATTCAAGCATGCTTACACTAGAGGCTAATCCTCTTAATAATAGTGAGGGTATTCTCTCTAACTTTGTCTCAGCATTGTCCCGTTAACAAAATCTCTCACACAGCTTAAGTGCCTGCTTCTTGATCATCCCACACCAGACAATGACTATACCTCTTGATCCTTGTAGATCCTTGTCAAGTGTGTAACAATGTCGATTCATCAAGATTTTGACACATCAACAACTTATCCAAAGTTGAGGGAAACACGTATTTTGTCTTTGATTTTTTCAGAATATGCATTTTATAAATCAATGATCAGCAAAAGAAATTGCGAACACAGTATTCACTTTACATACACGAAGTTTAATAACCTGTTCCAACTCAAATTCGCTGGCAATTCATAATATATAATTATTGCAGACTAGCACATCCATATGTGGTGGAGACTTCTCTATAGGACAAGTGATATCAAATGTACGATTATACGCTAAATAAGTTCATTACCGTGGTTTCGGGTCTGGCATTTTTTCGAAGTTGGGCTTCGAGCTGCTCGTTGCGAGAGTTGGTGACCTGCATAACACCATAACCAATCACACCAGGGATGACACCACATATGGTAGCGAAGGTAAAGAAGAAGGACTTTGATTCTCTTGTACTCCTCACTATCCACCTCCATGTGCCGCTCTTCTCCCACAACATCGACATCTCTAGGATTATCTGCCAAGTAACGTCATATGAAAAATCAGCATGGTAAAAACTTACCACAATCAAGTGATTTTTTGTTGAAAATGGTGTGTGATGGAATGATCAACCTAGCATATTTAAAACACTCTAACAATGAAAATGAATGATACAATCCGCGAAACAAAGAAAACTGATCGGGTCCATTAAACAATTTGACAAATTAACATAGCTATGAAAATGGCAATCGCGGGAAAACACGATGAAGAACATCACACAGACCATGAAATAATCAATTGCAATGTTTTATAGAAAGACCTAAGTTCCAGAATACGAATTCTATAGGATATAAGCGAAAACATAGGACGGTAAAGATGTTTGGATCTACCTAATAATATGACGTGAAATATTAGGGTTTGTGAAGTGCGAGAGGATCAGAAGCTTCTAAGCCTTTCAATGAGCAGACGGCAGTGATATCTCCGGCAGCCAGAAAGTGATTTGCGAAAGTCAGGTCCGATCAGTTGATGTGCAACAAGTTCTTCCGGCGAGGACAAGAGGTGGAACGAAGGAGAACGGGGGAGGGTTTTGAGATATATCACTATTGGGGAAACCGGCAAATGACGGATGTCAAGATGTGCAAATGCAACTAACTTATCCCATCTAAATAATTATCGTTACTTACTTTTTAATAATGTTGATTGTAATAAATCCTTGAAAGGTTTTTTTATAGCAAAAATTTAGGTTGGTGTATTAGTTGAATAAGAACGAATGAGATTATTGAAAAATTAGTGTTGGGGTCGAGATTCTTATATAGGTTCTTCGGTCATAGTTGATTTTTGTGAAAACATGTATGATATGAACTACGAATAAGAACACGAACGAGATTATTGCCGTCAGGTATGATATGGACTTCGTAAAAAAACAAAGATTCGGTTTGAAATCGGATATAATCATCTCGACAACCCAAAAACAACTCCACACACTCTTGAGTGTTTTGATAACACATACCTCGATTTCGATCTTTTTGATATGCAATTTGACGGCTACTTGAAAGGGTCTTATTTAATTGAGAATAAAAATGTATGGAGACTAATATAAGATATTAAGGGTTGAATTAAACATGTACATTTATTTTCACAATAAAATTAAAAAAAAATCGGCAAAAAAATATTACATTAAAATATGTACAAAAGTAATTGAAGCTTTTATGTGTAAAATAATTAAAAACAATCATTAAGGTTTGTATCTTGTAAAGCATCTAGACATAATCCCAAGATATTGGGATTGAGCCCTTCTAAAATCAAGGCGCTAAAAAGGAAAGCAAGTACCAATCTCAAAAATCTTCTTTGGGTCTTGGTGGTACCAAGGGATTATTTTGAGGGATGAAAATTTTCAATAATCTACCAATAATTCAATAATCTATTTGTAGTTGGGTACTTTTTTTGGGTCAAAATAATCCAATAATCTATGTGGACGCAATAATTTACCAAATAACCCTATTTTTTTGGCACGCCGAACGCGCCCTTATATCGTTTCTCTAGTAGCATATTCATGAAGATTGTTAGAGTGAACATCATACATGATAATGAGTTCAAGGTAATATCTCGTGGAAGTATGAAAGTAATGGCTTGTTTTCTATGAAATTGCGGATAATGTTTTGTCCAATGGTATAAGGGAAAGGTACTCAATATATGCTCACCTGTGGAAATGCCCATGTTGGAAATAATTCGTTGCTTCTTGTGGATTGCGGTTATGAGTTGTTGCTAACAAATGCAAAAATGCATATACGTCATATGACATACTTATATGTTTGTAGTATTTGTAATAGACGTCCATAATCGATAATGCATGTATTGAGGAATTATAATGAAGCTCGCGATTTGTGGGAGGATTTATTACCTAGGTAGTTTGTGGACTCCTTTTTAATGAGGGTTATCAACCTTGGTTTCGACAAAATATGGCATATGGGAAGGAATACGAGAACAATATCACATGGAAGGTTATCCTTGTTGTAGGTGTATGATGACTATGAAAATAGAGATGCCGAAGGATTTTCCAAGACGAGCATATAGGTTAGGGTTAACAAGAAGTGTGAAGGAAAAACAATGATGGAATCCGTTAGCGCTTTTCCGTCGTGCCGCTGAGATTAGGAGTTACGGTTCATACATAAAATATGGTTGCATGGAAAAAGCCGAAAGGTAGTTGAATTCAGTGGCGGCCGCAGGATTTTAGGGGGGGAATTTTATTTTCGATAAATATATATATGAAAATAAAATAGCGATAAAAACAAAGTCAATATGTCATATACTTACAATGAACAAAAGGATTTTTCCTCTTGGTGCCCTCAAGGTTTGGACTTATCCTCTTGGTATCCACCAAGTTTCAAAAATTCTCTTGGTACCCTTATGGTTTTACTTGTTTCCTCCTTATACCCATTCTTGATATATTACATTAAAAAGTCATTAAAAAATAACAAAAAATAAGAAAAATAAATTTAAAATTAATTATGACCTCATTGAAAAAATAATCTAATAAATTTATCATAGATTTTTTTATATATAAATTTATATTTTGAATTAAAGGTAATATTTATTTCATGAATTAAAATATTTTTTTTATCTTAGATTTAATATAAAATATATATAAATTAAACTAAAAACATTTATTTAAGCTGCTAGAAATTTAAAAATATAGTAATTTTTTTTAATTTAATTTATATCATTTATTTTAATTCGAAATTTTATTAAAAAATTATTTTTTTTTAATTTAAGAATCTGTAAACTAAAGAACTAAAAATATAAAATAAAATAAAATTTTCAAATTAAGATATTATAGAACTTCAAAAAAAATTACAATAATTTAAAATTTTTAGACTCTTAATTTTTTTAAAAAATTATATATTTTATTTTAAATCCGAAATTAAAAAAATTATTTTCTTTAAAAAAATAAATTTATCTTTCATTTACATTTTATTAAAAATACAAAAAAAATATAATTCTAGTATAAATTTATTATTTTAATATTTTATGTGGTCAAAATTAGTTTAAAATTATTTTTCTGATTTTTAATTATTTTATAATGAATTTTTAATGTAATATATAAAGAATGGTTATAAAGAGGAAAAAAAGAAAACCATGAGGGTACCAAGAGAATTTTTGAAACTTAGTGGTAACCAAGAGGATAAGTCCAAACCTTGAGGGCACCAAGAGGAAAAATCCTAAAAAAAAATACAAAAAAAAAATAGTTGCCCTATAGGCACGTCTATAATCGCGCCTATTTATTTATTTTTTCTTTAAAAAACGTTACACTATAGCCGTGGTCTAGGACTGCACCTCTATTTGTGTTTTTATTATCTTTGTCCTCGACAACGCGTTTTACAAATAATATTGCGGTCTAAAACCGCGCTTTTACTTCAAAAAACATATCTCGTGCATTTTGGTGAATTTTTTCACTCCGAGCCTAAAATGGAAAATTCTTTTGAAGTTTCGTTTACTTCGGCGAAACATCCAAAACAACATTTAAATACAACACAAGAATATTTATATTTAAAAAATTAATAAATCGTAAAAAAAAATTTTTATAAATCAGAAGCCACAATCTATTTTAAAACATTTTTTTTTAATTTTTATTTATTTATTTTTTTTCCCAGAGGATGGGGCGGCTGCCCCATCCTGCCCCCCAAGGCCGCCCCTGGTTGGATTAAAGTGAATACTTACATAGTTGTTTTTCCTGCAAACAAACTGGTGAGACATGCTAACATGTTCTTGCCGCTTTTCACCAAAAAATAATTTTTGTTTCCATCAACTACCGCGCATTGCCTTCCAAACAATACACATCAAAGGTCTACTTGGTATAAGAATAATCAGATGAGATTTATTTTTTTAGTTTTTGATATATAAAGATTGTTGGAATTATTTCAAGAATTTTGCCCCTACAAAAATATTTTGAGGAGATTCTTTTTTAAATATAAACTTCAAATATAATACAATCTCTAAACTCATATAATATTAAACAGGTCAAAAAATACTCAACTATTAAAATTCTCAAGAGGGTGCAACGAGTTTTACATGGAAACGTTATGTCTCCTAGGTCTTGTGATATTATTTTGAGGAGGATTGTATTATCTATTCTGAAAGAATTGACGGTACAACTTATTACCGGTAGTTAAACGTAAATTTGGTGTCTTGGAGATATATAACTTCATACAAATAAAAGAATCTCCTAACAAGCCGTAAAAATTATCATCTTTATAATCTACCACCAGCTCCAACGTGAAACCCGACAAATTTTGACTACAGACAAGCCCAGTTTAAAAGTGGACCCAACGGCCCAATAATAGTTCAGCCCGGCCCACACTAACCTTCCGAATTTCCAAAAATCGTAAAACAACGAATTCTCAGTCTTCTCCCTCTCTCATAGCCGCGCAACGAGCCTTCCTTCCTGCTCATTCCCCAACAGTCCAGAAAGTATTTCTTCCCCTCCGTTAATTCAAAAAAATAAATAAATTCACTTGCTCTCTTCCCTCGCTCGCTTGCTAGGCGTTCTCCCTCTTCATTAGATCGTAGCTTATTAGTTCAAAGATCTTGCTACTGTTGAGCCCTACAACTGCTACCGTTTACTAGGAATTAGGGTTTTGGTAGTTTGTTATATATCTTCCATCGCTTGGATCGAAGATGGAGCAGGGAAGAGTCGCCGGCCAATTTGTGCCTTCGGAATTGACTAATGGACATGCTTCGAGATCTGCTTCCTCTTTTTCCCGACCTGATTACAGTAGCAAAGCTGTTCAGGTGCACTAGAAACTATGCTTTTAAGTTTGTTATTATTTAGTCATTTTCACTTTTAATTTGCTTATTATTGGCTTCATCTTTGGGGCTTTAGTGTAGTTTGTAGGAATTTGTCTATAATGTTTCCATTAAGGTGATAGAATCTGGCACTGATGCTTTCTAGTTATGTGGTACAAACCCTGGTCTGTTTTATTAAGATTTTATCCTGGATTTTCCCATTGGATTGATAGTCAAATCACTAGGAATTAGGGAAGAATGCTTTAAATTGTATTGGGCGCATTTTTGGAAAGAGCTCAATCATACAAATCCCTTTTTTTGGTAGCTGGCTTGTTTGTATACGTTCTGCTATTTGTACGTTTTGCAAAAGTTATTTTGATTATAGTTTTCACCGTGATTAAAGTAGAATAAGTTTCAGTTAGTTTGTAGATACATATGTTGGGACATCTTATAAGCCAAAGCGTGTTTGGTTAGTAGGCGTTTAGGCTATGTAGCTGCTTGCTTCCTATACAGATACATCACAATACTTTATGAGGAAGATTAAAATGGAAAAAGGATCAATATTATCTTTAGCAGAATAAGTTTGACAAGGTTATCTACTGCATTAATCAGTTACTGTTGGAAATTTAGTCTGTAGTAACAATCAGTTATATGTTTGCCAATACTTCTTATCGGTGTGGCTCATATTTTCTCACTGCTCATTTTAGAAGTTATATGTTGGCAAATATTTATATTTTCAGGATGCACTCCAGCGCTTGGCATCCATTGATTTGCTTAACTTATGCAACGAAGCTAAGATTGAGCACTGTCGGGCAACTAGAGATTTGAGCAGCTGTGGTCGGCTTGTTGAGTGTGTCCTTATATCTTGCGGACATGCTTCATTGTGTGCAGAGTGTAGTCAACGCTGTGATATCTGCCCTATTTGCAGAACTCCTCTTGCAAAGAATGGCAATAGGTTCCAGCTTGGGCTCTACTATCAGTGTGTTAAGGCAGGTCTTATACCCAGGAGTTATGATGGTAGATTTCAAGAAAGAGAAGATGAAGAAGCACAAATGAATGCAGATGTCAGACGTCTTTATTCGTTCTTTGATGTAGCATTAGACAATAACTTGTGTTGTTTAATATGTCAGTGTATCCTTTCCTTGGTATTTTGGTATATTTTCAGCATTGGCATCCCGATCTATAAGTATAAGAAAAATCTTAAGAAAAATGATGCATGATGTGTGATGATTGCAGTAAAAAGTAAATGACGTGGTATCTTCAGATTTTAGGGAAATTAGAAGATGTGAGAAAACGTTGAAGGTTGACGATAGATACCAATAGATAATTGTTTCCTCACTTTCTTTTTATCTCTTCAGTAGTATCCTGTAAAAATTTTTAAGGTCATCTCTTGCTTCGATTAAGACATGCCTTTATTTCAAAAAGTTATATTTTCCTTAATATAATTTTAACAGATGTTACAGATGTTTGTATGGATGATAACGCGGTGTCTAGTGACCCTGTGATCGCTTTTTTGCTGGATGAGATCGTTGTCAAAGATTGGTGCAAGAGGACATTCAGAAGCATAGTAGCTGAACTTCGGCGAATTTGTATCCTTTGTGCTTCTGTGCAGTCTTATCCATTTCATTGATTTCTTTCCACCTTATTGTTTCATCACTTGACACTCCACTTTAGATAATCATGAAGGTGATAATTTGAAAGAAGGGATAGAATACCTTATGGGTTTTGCAGTGAAGTTATCTGGCTTATCCAATGTGCTTGAAGTGCTGGAACTGTCATTTAAGGATACTCAATCAGCAAAGCTAGATGATCTACAATATCTTCATGAAAGCATATTAAAGACAAAGCAGGTCTGGAGAAAAAATATATTTTTATCCTCTTATTGCTTAAGATTGCTTATTTGGATTTTGTATATCGATTGTTCTTCACTTTTCAGTGCTCTTAGATACTGTTAATATATATATTAATTTCTGTAACGTTTTCTAGGAGTACTGCTTGACCTGATGAAACATCAAGGAGTCTAAAATGAGCATAAATGCTTAGCTAAAAGTTACTTACAGGCTCTGATAGACTCCTGAGTCTAGCAGTACTTTGACATTGTTTGTGTATTGATCTCAGTTATTATAAGGGTTTCCTATTCTAGTTTGCCAAGTTTCAAGCTTGTTTTGCTTTTATCTGAATATACATGTTAGTCATTAGCATACAGTTGAGGGATGGCAGATGCTAATGTTAATTTGTTTTCTAAGTTTCACTTGTAACTAGTAAAATGGGGATGAATCATAGGTTGAGTGTATTCATTGATAACTTAAATAATAGTTAATCCATTTAATAACAATGAGTTGTTTTTTAGTCAACTTTTTTGGTCTGACATAGGTATTCAAGTGCATGTGCTATTGTCTTTTGGATCTTTGCTTGTTTAATCACACAATTTAACTATTCTTTGAAATACCTTGCTTTTAATTGTTTTTTTGTTAAACTTTTGCTCACTTTTTGAACATAGCATTTGGAGATGATGATGTGGTGTAAAAGATATCAATTTCTTGGTGCGGTAAGGTCACGGCATATTGATTTGCCATCATGGCGTAACCTTTTCCATGAAAGAAAGTCAGCTGCAATAACACGTGCATGGCCTGAGCCAGCAAACTACTCTACGGGTGCCACAACACAGGGTACACTATTTATTGAAGATGCACTATTAAACCTTGAGATAGAGAAGGGACCTGAACAGCACAGAGACCTTGAACAAGAGATTGCATCCTTGCAAAAGGATGGAGGCTCTTCTTTTATCAGGTGTAAGATTGAGGGATTGGTGGGATGTTATCCCTTTGAAAGTTTGAGGGCTGTTGTTGACATACTTTTTCTGTATGGAAGTTGTGATATGGTGGTTGCTAAGCAGGCTATTGTATCCTTTACATGTGTATTTTTTATATTTTTTTTTCACTTCCCATTTCTTCAACTAAAGCAAATTTGAAATTCCTTAACTCCATTACAGTTTTTATATTACTTGTTTGATCGACAATGGACAGTTCCTGATGAAGAATGGAGAAGCATTTTGGATGATTTTGTAGCCACTTTTGGCATAACCCGACATTCTTTGCTGGAGTGTTTTTGCTTTTATCTTCTGGATGATCACTCAGATAGAGCTCTTCAGGTAATGTTTACCTCATATTCTTATTTTTCTGTTTCAAGCTGTGAAGTAGGAGTCAGTCGGCCAATGTGCATTTAGTACGAGTAAGAGAAACAAACACTTTAGACCAACACCCTTCTTTTTGTACCTGTCTATGTTTTCTTATTCAAGTGGCAAGATTGGGAGAGGCAGAGTTTTGTAGGAAAGATAACGTTGATATGCATAACTGAATGATGTTTATGCTAGTCTGTATGAAATTATTTTGCACATGCTATGTTGGCATTACACCTGAGATTTGCTGCGCAATTGTGTTTTGACTAATGGTTTTATTACATGTGAAATATTAATTTATTGCAAGTATTTCATCTATGATTTTTTCTTGTTTGTATGGCTATATCTATAACACGGAAGAGAGGAGGGAGTGGATATTCCTCACAACTGTGGTGGTTATTATGTTTTTCTTCAGTGTTCCCTTTTGTATATTCTTTCTATGCTATTATAATTATCATTTCTTATCTAGGGGAAAGTGGGGGCCGGGGCTTGAGGATTCAGAACGTTACCACTTTGTCATTATATTCAGATTTTCTCCTTAAAATTGCGCACATACTGAAATATATTTTTTTGCAAATGCTATATGTTAGGAAGTTTGCTGCTTACTTCCAGAAATCGCAAGTCCAGAGTCACATCCAAAGATTGCAGAAGTCCTGCTTGAGAGGCAGAATCCAGATGCAGCTCTGATGTTTTTGCGATGGTCAGGAAGGGATGGTGGTGCAGAGTTAATCTCTCTGAATGACGCTATAACTGCAACTCGTGTGAGGGTAGAATCTGGTTTGTTGACTGAAGCATTCATGTACCAGAGAACGATGTGGATGAAAGCCAAAGAAACAGAACTAAGACATCCTCAAACGGTAACTGGTTCTGATCATATCAATGGTAAAATCTGCTCCTGGAGAAAGTGGGTGGAGTTACTGGTGACAGAAATCTGTCTTCTTTGTATTCGGAGAAATCTGGTGGATCGTATTATAGAATTTCCGTGGAACTTTGATGAGGAGAAACATCTTCATGAATGCCTATTACATCATGCCATCAACGAACCCTCCACAAGTATTGGAAGTCTTCTTGTTGTGTATTACCTACAGGTGAACACCTTTTTTTTTATGTGACTGTCTCGTAGTGCCTCATCCCTACATTTACCTGTCATCTTTTCCTTCTCATGTTCTAGGCTAAACTTTTAAATGCTCAAGAACTTGAATTAGGAGTTCATGTTTGCTTTGATTCAACTTTTTTAATAAATAAATTTAGAAATTACAGGGTGATCTGTGTGTATTTGATACTTGCATCCCTTAACTCCATTATTAAGTTTATGGCTTTGTAGTTAAAAACTTTACACTGTTGACATTCAGTTTCATATAGATTTGGGTTGTATATACCAGAAAGTGTCCAGATTATTCACATGTAGGTGGCATTTGCAGTTGTTTATTTAATATGTTCATCGTGGACTTCTTGGAGTTTCATACCCACAGACAATCGGAACTCCATCTCTGATGATACTTTTTTCGTTTGTCATAATAAGGTGAAAACTTTTACCATGTAGTCTGATATTGAAGATCAGATTATTGGTGCCAAGTTATGCTGGCCCACCTTGTATATAGCATTATCCTACATCTTCTGGAGCTTATCTGTGCAATGATTTGAGTGACTTGTCTGCCTGCTTTTGGTCTTTTTGTTATATGGCTGTGTGGCGATGCTAAGGGTTAGGTTTTAACCATGAAATGACTTTAGTCCAATCGTACTTCAAAATTCTGACTGTGGCTGATATTCAATTGAAGTGTTTGCTTTAGTTGGCTAGGCAGTAAACCGATATTATGTCATATACATTCTTTTCATTTGCTCAGCGGAGGATGTTTTCTTGCAGCGCCATCGTTATATAGATGCATACCATGTTGAACATAAACTTCGCATAGCTGAGCAGGAATTCTTATCAAAGAAGAACATTGGAGAAGAGGTCTTACTGAAGATGAAAGAGGCAGCTCACTGGAGAGCAGGCTTGGTTGTAAGTTCTTACATCTATTGATCTCGTTCAAAGGAAACTAAAATGCAAAGGAAGCCTAAATTCGAATGCATGCATTCATTTTTGAAACAGAATAATTGCATAGATCTGCTTCCAGAAGTCCAGCAGCAACAGTTGAGATCTGGAAAATTACTTGGAAATGTTGGTTGTACCTCTCATGAAGGTGAAAGTAATAGAGAAGCTGAAGCTCACGAAGCTCGAGAACAAGCTGCTATTCCTTCATCTTCCGATTCTTCCCTTTTGCTTCAAATTGATCGCTTGAGCTCCTCTTTTCAAACAGCCGGGTCTGCAAGTTTAAAACCAAACAATGTCCATGATAACGCCTTTTCATCTGATAGAGGGCTGAAACGTAATTACGATTTTATCAATGGAAAGTTTGGGGATTCTCCTTTTCCTGCACCGCATGGTGATGATTCAAGTACCACCTTGGGAGATAAAGAAATTTACCAATATTCATCTAGAGCCGTTCCGATGGCCCACCAAGATGAGCAAATTGAGGACTACTCTCGTGAAGTGGATCAAAGTAACTTCTTCAAACAATTGCCCAAAATGAGCCCTCATTCCTCACGTAGGATCATGGCAAAACCCGAGAAGACGCCATTAAGCAACCACGGTCTCCTTAACAATGGTTCTCAAGAAAGGCATGGAATTGCAATGAGTAAAGTGCACACTCTGGGCACTCAGGACAGAACTGAAAAACTAGACTCTTCAACCGATGCCATGGTTTGGAGGTATTATTTATACAGTATCCTGTTGCTTATTCAATACTGATGTGAAACCAAACTTATCAACTTTTTTACTTCTAATCATAATCAATACTTGCCATTTTTAGCTGTTTACTTGTTTTAAGGCATACGGATACTTGAATATTGAACTGCATTACAAAACTGTTTGTGAGCTTCTTGAACTTTCATTCCAAGGTTTCTATCATATTCATCAGTGTTGTCAACTTTGCTATAAATATCTCTACTTGTTTTTTGACCTGTAGTCAAGAGAATGGTTCTGTGGCTGAAAATTTCAACCGGAATGGCGAGTCAAGATGGAGATCTGGTGATAGCAGCGACGAAGAAGATCAAAGTCCAGAGTTACCGACAAGAACTGCTTCTAGGACTTCAATGAGGGGATTAAGGAGAAGCCGGCTGTCTAGAAGATGAAGATTGTCACCCCCTGCAATAAACATTTGCCCTGGTATGGCCTGCTTTACTTATTGAGATCAAGAAAACAAAAATAGGCTGATGGGTAGTTCACTTGGAAAGGAAGAACCAGAGCTCTTTGTATTGATGTGAAAGCTTGAGATTATTGGCAATTTATATGCAAAACGAAGAGGTATACCGTCAATTGAGTTCAGATTTAGGGTTTGAGTGATGATGCATTTATGTTCATTAAAGGTGGTTTTGAGCCATTGTGTAGCAGGAATTGAAAACTCTTAGGGACGGCAGGGTGCCAGATCTGCAGATGCACAGTTTTGTATCCAATTTGCATATGTTTGAAAATGTTGGGGCTTATTTTTGAATAGTTTCCTGCCTACTACGCCTTACAATTGTGAATCTCTTTCATGTGGCTTTGTATAATTTTTGAAATCTTTTCTACGGTTTAGGTTGTGGTCGGTTTTAGATGTTTTGCTACGAGGAGGTAACCGGTAAGTGATTGACAGGAACCCTAAATTGCGAGATTGCTATTCGTACCACCTGAAACATGCTATTTATACCCTGACTACGCGTACGCAATGCGTAGCCGTAGCAAGAAGTTCATTTCGTTCAAAAAATAAAGGAAAATGGTTACGACTACGCATGACGTACGCGTAGTAGTCATAACACATATTTAGTTCGAAAAATGAAGGAAAACTTACTACGCCTACGCATTGCTTTATGCGTAGGCGTAAATGCGTAGGGGTAGTAAGGTAAAAAAAAAAAAAAAATTCTTTTTATTTTTATTTTTTTTACTACGCCTAAGCCATGCATAGGCGTAGATGTGGTATGTATAACATGTATATGGTGGTACGAATAACAAGAACCGTCCGGTTGTAGTTACAATCATAAAGAAGAGTCTCCATCCATTTGAACATCATCCCGCGGTCTTTCACGTTAAGCATTATAAAATGGATTAATCAAATCGTTTTCAAATTTAAAATTCGTGAAGGAAACATCATTTTCAAGGTTTTTTTGAAGGATTATTGATTTTTTTTAATCATTGAAAACGATTTGATTATTGATTTTTTTTTAATCATTGACTTTGTGGATGATAATGATGATTGAATGGTTGTTTTTATTTGTTGATTGATTTTGTTGTATTTTTATTTTGTTAGCGAAATCGATAATTGTATCGTTTTTTTTTTTATAAAATCTCGTCAGTGGAATCGATAATCATATCATTTGAAAGTTTTCATACATAACATTTTTGTAAGAATTAATTACAATGTATATTTAGTTAAAAAATAGATTAATCAAGATCCCTCCTTTTCTCATTGATATGGTCTACAAAAATGATATGCCTTGATCATTCAGTTCTTGAAGGAATAATCCGGGACTACCCATATATGAATTCGGGCACTATATTCGCCCCTAAAGAGCTAGGGTATGTGGATTTTCCGAAGGCGACATTATATTGGCTAGTGAGATATTATATTCTAATTGAGAGATACTATTTCTTCAATTTATGTACGTTGCCAGAAAAAACGAAGGTTAGGACTCTCTTAAAGGGGAAGGAGGGAGATTACGTCAACATTTTTTGTATTTAATCATAGATGGTGGTGATCGGCGACGTAAATATGACGAAACTGGAGGTTTGCTCAACAAAGGGGTTTGTCAACTAAGACAAAACTTGATGAAAGAAAATTACGATAATTATGTATTGTGAATTGTGCAATCATCATCGTGAAGACCTTATACATTTGTTGTTTGATTGTACGTACACTAAACTGGTAGTCATGTTGATGTTTCAGCCTAGAACATTGTTAACATAATAAAACGTGAAAATAAAGACTTCATGACATTCTCCAATAACCAAAACAGAAGATTAGTTTAAATGGTACAACCCGACTCACAACAATTTGATGGAGATTTTTATTATTATTTTTAATTTTTTTTAGTATAAATCGTAATTCTTAACCAAATATTGAACTTACTATGGTATTAATATTAATAATGGAAAAATACCTTGTCTACGTTTTAATTTTAAATAATTTGATGTAATTTTTAACTAGTACAAGTGGTTAATTACAAACATTTAGAAATTAAGGGTTGTTTTGTGATAAAAAAATTTATAAGGGTGGTTTGTTGCAAATAGATGAATATTAATGGTGGTTTTATGCTAAAAAAATTTATAATGGACGATTTCTTGTAAAAAATGGTTATTAAAGGTAATTTTGTGTAGTTTCCTCAAAATGCAATGCATAAGTACACCATATAATACTCCAAGATGTAACAATTTTTTTTGGCTTCTGTTCAATAACTCAAAATTTTTGTTAGTCGAAACTTTTTAGATATTTTAAAATTTATTGGTTAGTTGTTTGAATAATTTATTTTAAAGGTTTTATGATATTTAAAATTTTGAATGAAAAATATAATTGATATTTGTAAGAGAAGATTATTGATTGTTTATTTTAGTGTGAAATTACTTAAAAGCTTATAAAATATAATTAAACATCAAACATGTTCTTTAAAAACTTCATAAAATTTATATCCTTAAAATAAATTAATTTACCAAGTTGAAATTTTACCCTCACCATCACTAGGTTTTGCCAATACATTTATAACAAAACCCAATAAGCTCACTATTCAGTATGAACAATTCTTATTGTTGATTTTACAAAACTTTTTTTTTAAGTTTTTAAACTTTATAAAATTTACGAAAATCTTATATAAAACAATATAGAGCAAGCCATAAATCTTTTATTTTATCTATTATGCCAACTACTACCCACCTTATTTTATTAATGGATACACAATTTTCTATTATTTATTTATTAATACAATTATGTTTTTTTTATCACTATAATGTTCTATATTGTGTGATGACTTTATGAGAATGAGTGTTTTTCCATAATCTAATTTTTATACTTTGTAACTAGATATAATAAAATTTTAAATAGCATTGATTAACAAGAGTTTCAAGTTTTGCTTTATTTAATTGACAAAATAAAAATGTCAAATTCATTTTCACGACTCTCACGACATTACTTGTTTTGTTCAAAATAAGGTTATTATTTTTTTTGTCTTTGACTGATAAACAAACATTTTTTAATGACGCGAATTGACACGTGAATTTCATGAGAAATACGTAAATCATCGATAGACCAATGATTTTTGTCTCTCTTGGAATGCAGCCACTAAGCGGAAACTTATCTACATAAAAGGGAAAAAGAAAGAAATCAGCGTTGGTCCATTCACCATTCGGTATCATCCTTCCCAAAATCTGCATTCCTCTTCCTTCCGGTTCTTCTGCTTTCCAAAGATCTGTCTCTCTGTGACCAAATTTGGTTCCTAATCCATGGCTGAAAGTTTCCGCCACGAAGGAGGAGGTGTTGATTTCCTCGCCGACGAGAGGAAGAAATCGCAGTTCGATGTTGACTCGATGAAGATCGTTTGGGCTGGTGGAAAGGATGAATTTGAGGTTTCTGATCGCATGGCTCGTCTCGTCGCTAGTGATCCGGTCTTCTCTCTCTCTTAATCTCTTTTTTTTGAATGTTTTGTGTTTTTGTCGTCTTTTCCACTGATTTGGATTTTATGCGTGTAATCGTAATGGTCATTATTGTAACTACGAACTAGCTATGAAGCTGATTTTATGGAATTGAAGTTCAATTTTCGTGTTGCAACGAAGATGAGTTTGGATTGAGATCCATTGTTCCCTTTCTTATAGTCCTGCATTATGCATTTGATTTTGATGCTCTTTTAATTGTGGGATTAAGGTTCCCGAGTTGCTTCTACATATAGTGGATGTATTGCAAAAACTCCCTGTGATTAGTGTGATATTTTTGCTGATTAGTTCTACATTGCTGGTTTACTTTCTGATCATATAAGTCTCTGAATTTTGGTGCTTCAGGCTTTTAGTAAGGATACCAGAGTTATGATGGACAGGAAGGAGTTGTTTCACAACACTCTTCGAAAAGCTGCTCATGCGTGGAAAAGAATAATTGAGCTTCGTCTTTCTGGTACGAATGACTTTGATATCAGATCCTAAGTTTCGTAAATATTCTTGTATACTTGAGTTGCTTTGTCACTGATGATAAATTATTGTTGTTAATACAGAGGTTGAAGCAAGTAAGATGAGGTTCTTTATTGACGAACCTGCTTACACAGATCTTCACTGGGTAGCTTCTGATTCTGTAGCCTTAGCAGATGCGTACTTTTGAATTGTTAATCTGTCAAAGACTTGAGAAATCTTACAATAGGAAATATACAGATCACATACTCTTCATTTCCATGTTCATATTTTGTCATCCACTGCTGACTGGAAGTCATTTCATTTTAACTCCAGGGGATGTTCATACCTGCTATCAAAGGACAAGGTACTGAGGAACAGAAAAAGAAGTGGCTGTCAATGGCATATAAAATGCAAATCATTGGATGTTATGCACAAACTGAACTTGGGCATGGCTCCAATGTTCAAGGTCTTGAAACTACAGCTACTTTCGATCCTGAGACAGATGAATTCATTATTAATAGTCCAACCTTAACCTCTAGCAAAGTGAGCAACATTGTCCTATATTTTTTCTCTCATACACTTCTTTCGTTAATGAATTTGTAAATTGAAGTGATAGCATTATAAGCTTCCAGTTTGTGCAGCTAATACCTATCCTAGTGGTCAGCATAATGAGAATGTTATATCGATATCCTGCTGTGGGCAAAATATTCACTGTTCTGCTTGAATTAGTCACCAGCAAGAGCTATCCTAGGGCTTAATCTTCTTTTGTCGAATAATGGACTACTTTAGTATTAAGTTCAGATTTCTGTGTTGTTGATTTGTACATATATTGCCTTGACTATGCAAACGTTTTCATTTTGTCAACACAAAGTAAATTACCCATCATCTTGTGTTTCATATCACTGTCTGACACAAAGTGGATGGTAAATTATTGATGACTATACAGAAATTGGACAATGAAATAATTAATTTCTTGCAGAATTTAGGAAGTCTCTCATCCTCAACTTCATTATATTGAAATAAAGCGGAACTACAAAATAGTTCATGTTATTGTTGCTGCTATCGTATCCTTCCCATCACTATAGATACAGATTAGATGCCATATTTAAGTATGATGTCGTGTTAGGCTTGTGCAGAAGAGGTTTTATGTGTTTGATTAACTTGGATACTATATAGTGATTGATTAGTAATCTCATAGTTCTCCAGTTTGCCTTAATCTCGTGTCACCATTTGTCAATCTGAACAGTGGTGGCCTGGTGGGCTGGGAAAAGTATCTACTCATGCAGTTGTTTACGCACGTCTTATAACAGGAGGGAAGGACCATGGAGTAAATGGTAAGTATCTGTTTGTGGGCATCTTTAGTTTACTTATGGTCACAAAATATTGCTAACTTTGTGTAAATTGCTCTTATTCAAGGTTTCATCGTTCAACTGCGCGGTTTGGATGATCACCTACCACTGCCTGGAATTACCGTTGGTGACATCGGGCTAAAATTTGGAAATGCAGCATATAACACTATGGACAACGGAGTTTTAAGATTTGATAATGTTCGCATCCCTAGGGACCAGATGCTGATGAGGTTTGTTCTCTTTACCTTGTACGGCCATGTTTAATATGTATAAATATCATGCCAAGATAAATCAATATCTAAGATGTAACTATGTGTGGTTACTCTATTTTTATCCATAAGGGTATTTCACTCTTCCTTTTCTTCTTGAAACTATGTGGGTTGTTCCACTTTTTCTTTTCCATATAGCCTTAAACTTACCGAGTGTTATGTGGTTTGGACATTAGTATCTAAATGTAGACTATAGTATATCCCCTTCATATGTAAATTAGGCGAGTTTAGATCCATTAGTAGCCAATGTTGTGAATATGTATATTTTCTTTGAGAAGAATTACATTGGGTAGTTTAGTTGCACAGGTGTACCCTCCCTGCAGATTGACAATATGAGGAAAAACATTGTGTGCCATTTCTGTGTGAGCATCACTGCTCTTGATGGGTGTTTATGGAACTACTCTTCTTAGAGTTGTACATGTTCTTTACTTTTCTTTGAAACTCTCAATGTTTCTAGTTTTCATTTTTAATTTTTGTCGTGCCTTGGAATTATCATACAAGCAATCATCATTATTGTCTGTAGTTGAATATTAACTTACATATGAAAATTTAATTGACATTTGCTGCAATTTCCAGTGTGCAACAGGTAACAAGGGAGGGTAAAGTTGTGCAATCAAATGTTCCAAAGCAGTTGCTTTATGGGACTATGGTGTATGTGAGACAAGTGATAGTAGCTGATGCTTCATCTGCTTTGTCACGAGCTGTCTGTATCGCTACAAGGTACAGTGCTGTCCGTCGGCAATTTGGTTCAGAAAATGGGCGTGAAATCCAGGTAAATGGGATGGAACTAACAAGTATTTTTAATTCTGCCTACAGAAGGATATTGTTTTGGTGGTACTAACAAATCTTGCTGTGGATAAATTGGATAGACATGGAACATAAATTCTCATTTGTACCATCACTTTGATGTGTATAAACAAACTCCTAGTTGTTCATTTATCAGTAAATATTGATTAAAAAGAAGATTGTCTTAGTTTTTCTTTCCTACTATCTAGTATCTACTATTGCTTCCTTATTATTAAGTTTTGTATTCCGTATATCCTAGAAAGCCTAAAATGTGAAAACTACGGGAAGTACTGTTCTGTCTGATTAAACAGATATTTTTTTTAATATTTTAAAGTTTTCCTTGTCATTGATATATTGGGTTTAACATACATCTGCCTGGTGTAAACAGGGAATAAAGCAAGAGGGGAAGTGTGAGAAGGAAGGAGCCATAGGGGGAGACATTTTATTTGAAATAATACGTATCAATCAACCCATAGATAGTTCAAAATCATATTCTGCTCTAATGAAATGTGTTTGATAACTCATATACGAGAGTATGAGATAGAAAGTAAACAGGAATAACATCCAAAAAAGGATTATGAACTAACGGATTGACATAATATCTCTTGTTTTAAGAGGATAAATGGACCTTTAACAAAAATAACAAATACCTCAATGCTGATATTTTCAGAGGAAGAAAAAGAATGATCTTTGTTGATGAATATATTGAACCCTCTTTTCCGTCCTCAGTTCTCACATATAAATATTTGATCTCTTTCTACCTGCTATAATTGTTCCTCTTGCAAATGTTTTGACATGGTTATGTATTGTATTTGTAGGTGATCGATTACAGAACACAACAAGACAGGCTTTTTCCTCTGCTGGCTTCTGCCTATGCATTTAGATTCGTTAGCGAGTGGTTGAAATGGCTGTACACGGATGTTACTCAAAGATTGCAAGCTGGTGATTATTCCACATTGCCGGAAGCTCATGCTTGTACTGCCGGTCTGAAGTCATTGACGACATCTTTCACCTCGGTATGTTTTACTTGAGGATCTCTTTATTCTGATGATATAACTCAGTGACTGGTTTCAGTAGGTATATCTGATGAGTATTGCATCTTTCTGTTCTTTCTTTTCCTCTTGCCTGCAAAAGAATGCCTTATATAATTGGACGTGCAGTAATATCTGACAAACTTTCATTCATCACAAGTCGGAAAACAGGATGCTTATAATCAAGTTTATACCTTTTACACAATGCGCTCCAAAAATGTTAGAATTTTTATCACATGAGAAACGTGTTCTGAACTTAATCCCTTTTAATTTACGTTCCCTTGTGTTTTTTATCACATGTTATGTTATGTCTACTTTGTGATTGCTGAGATTCCCATTCTTCTTTTTCAGTTAGGTTTCCTATGAATTTATGCTTCTTCTTGCATTTGTTAGTTTCAATCTGTGATGTATCCTTGTCGCTGCAGGATGCAATTGATGAATGCAGAAAACTTTGCGGTGGGCATGGTTACCTGTGCAGCAGTGGGCTTCCAGAGTTATTTGCTGTTTATGCCCCATCTTGTACGTATGAAGGCGACAACGTCGTGCTACTTTTGCAGGTTTGGTTTAATCTATCTTGCAGTCTAAGGGTCCTGGGTGTAATCTGTCATTGAGAAAACTGGAAAAGACGGCAAAGGTGGAAATGCATGAGACCTTTTCCATAATATTCATTAGTACCTGGTTCATTTTGCAGCTTCTTCACCTACATTTGGATATTATTTGCGCTGTTTAGTTACATCTGATTTATTTGCAGGTTGCTAGATTCCTGATGAAGACTGTTTCTCAGCTAGGATCAGGGAAGAAGTTTGTTGGTACAATTGCATATATGGGGCGTATAGAACATTTATTAAACTATCGCTGTGATGTTCAGAGAGGTTTGCCTAGCAGTTTTCCCTTGATATGTTCTTAATTAAATTCACCTGTTTGCCAACTAATCTTGGGACACTGCTCTAACTTTAATTATCATTCTTGTTGACTTTTAGCTGAGGATTGGTTGAAGCCAAGCATTGTAGTTGAGGTTTTTGAAGCTAGATCTGCTAGGATGGCAGTTTCATGTGCTAAAGCTCTGAGCAAATTTTCAAATCCCGATGAAGGTAATTCCTATCATGTCCGCTTAATCGCAGCTCTTCTTCTCTCGCTTAATATTAGTCATAATTTTGATGAAATGACATGTTCTATCTTGCAGGCTTTGCAGAGCTACAAGCAGATATCACTGGAGCAGCAGTTGCTCACTGCCAATTGATTGTAGTATCTAAGTAAGCCTTCTCCGTGTCAAGTTTTCTATTGCGTTTTTCTTGACCCTACGAGCACTAGCTTTTCATTGATCGAGAAATATATTAAAAAAAAATCATCTGTGCGCTGTCCCTCGCGTGATTGTGCAATACTTGAACTGAGAATCCTAAATATACAAACAATTGACCACCTTATCATCTATCTTATCAGGTCTTATCAACTACCCTATCGGAACAACTTATATTATTGACTCTTACTTCAGAAACAAAATGAAAACGAATCTAGTCCATATATGTATTCTTGCTCATATAAAGTATTAGAATCATTCCTTATTGGAGTAGAATTTGATTAATTTTGATATCCTATCGGGAAACAAAATGGGGGAAAGGAAACACAATTTTCATTGAAAATGAGAAAGCATGCACTTTATAGAATAATTTTATGGATGAACAATGACATTTAAGTGAATTAGATTCGTTTTCATTCTATTTCCTGAGTTGAAACCAAACGTGCCCTTACTACATTTTTATGACAAAGGTTCATGTCAAATATAATTCTCCCGGTACAGAGGTGTGAAAATGATTTTTGTTGTGAAATATTTGTTTGTAAAATATGAATGATTTTGATCTTGAACTACTATATAGTAAAATATGAATTACAACCCCTTGTATGATCACAAACTATTGTGTTGTAAAATATAAATGATCTATTAACGATTCTAATCCCTAACTGATCCAACCCGAATACATCTGTAAAACAAAGGTTCATGTCCAGAATAACTCTTTCGGTACAGAGGTGTAGAAATGATTTTTGTATGAACAATTGTTTCTGAAATATGATCTATTACTAAGTAAACTATAAACGGTTAAATATGGATTACAACACCTTGTGTAATCATGCAATACAACTCAGCATTGAACCCTAGAAATCTTGAAGCTGCTAACAAGATGCTGATCTGTTTCTTTTGTCACAACTAATGCCTGTACTTGCAATCTCTTCAGGTTCATAGAGAAACTGCAGCAAGACATTCTGGGCGAAGGAGTAAAGCATCAATTAGAAGTCCTTTCCAGCGTCTACGCGTTGTCCACCCTCAAGAAGCATCTCGGTGACTTCCTTGCCACTGGCTGCATCGACTCCAAGCAAGCGTCTCTCGCGAAAGATCTCCTCCGATCCTTATACTCTCAAGTCCGGCCTAATGCCATTGCACTCGTTGATGCTTTCAACTACACAGATCACTATCTCGGGTCAGCTTTAGGCCGTTACGATGGCAATGTGTATCCAAAGCTGTACGAGGAGGCTTGGAAGGATCCGCTGAACGATTCGGTTGTGCCTGATGGTTACAATGAGTACATTCGACCGATCCTCAAGCAGCAGATCAGGACAGCTAGGCTATGATTGGATTAATGTACTACTAGTCATGTTGTGACTTTAGTGTTGTCAATAATGATCCTCAAACGAGGACAAACCAAATGGAAAAGGTTAGACTTATGACTTGCTCTAGGATTGACATCATTTGTACGACCCCGTCGTCTATCTACTTGATTTTTGATTGAGGAATCGATAGATGTATTCGTACATTGAATAAGATGAATTTGACGAGTTGTTTGATGTCTTAAATTAGAATTCTAGTATTGGTCTTTTGAATAAGAAAAGCTCTTACCGTACGGACACGTATAAAATGTCCGATTGATAACAAATATACGTGTTTGTGTAAACTGTCAGCATAAATATTAAAATTGCAACGTAATAGTGTGCTTCAAATACACCATAAATTAATGTTGGAATCATCCTCATAATACGTATGGATAAATTGATGCTTGAGAGGGTATTCTCAAATGGGTTACAAAGTATTCGATCTGAATAGGGAGAGTCTCCTCTTCTCAAATGGGTCACAAAGTATTCAATTTGAATACAGAGTGATATTGACCGATTGAATCAGACGAGTAAAAAGTCAAGACAAAAAAATACCACTAGTTAATGTTCTACGTATTTTATTCTTTGATCTAACTGTTTATATTTATCGACCTTAATACACATAAAGTGTAAGGGCCTGTTTGCTTCCAACTCCGAAAACGGAAACGGAATGAAAAACGAATTTAGTCCATATCTATACACTTATTTATGAAATTGTATGGAATCATTCCTTGTGCTTTAAGGCAAAATGAACTGATTTCCCACATTTTGTTACCTATTAGGTATTCCAAAAACTTTTATGAATAAGGATACATGTATGGATTAGATTCGTTTTCATTCCGTTTCCGATTCCGGAATTTAAACCAAACGGGCCCTAAGTCTATTATGTATATATATTTATAAAAATCCTTGTTTTTAATTATTGAAGTTTATTTTATTTTATATTTTTTCATGAATACAATTTCTCACATTTTCAAAGGAAAAAAAATACATTAGCATCCCAATTTACAACAAAAGGAAATAAAAACAGTAGCACTTCATTTTTGTAGTAAAACATTACCCACCAAAAACACGGAAAGAAAACATTGATCACACCGCCCGCGTTTCATTCTACCGGCTTCCCCAGAACCGCCATTTGTATCCCTCTTTCCCCATTCAAAATCTTCAACCCAAAGAAATGAGGAAATAATAAAAAAGAAAAAAGTAAAACCAAAAGCCGACCCCACCACCACCTCCTTCTTCTCCTGACCTAATATATAAGCTCAACCACTCTAGACTCTTCCCCTCCAAAACCTCCCAAATTCCTCACTTCTCCATCTGCAATTCTGCATCGCCATGATTCCTCACTCCTTCTCAATCGATTCACAATCCAAATCTGCCGACCTTACCACCACAATCCTCTCCGCAGCTTCTATCCCTCAGATCTCCGCCGCAATCTCCGCCATCGACAACCACCTCCACTCTCTCTCGCCGGACCAATCCCGCCACTTCTTCTCTATCACCTTCCCTTCCCTCATTTGCAAGCTCTTTGGCTTCTCCGACTCTCCCAAACCCTCTCCCTCGCCTCCTTCCTCGGGATGGATCGACACCGTCTCCACCGACTCCGACCTCTCAGGCAAGCTCTTCAACCTCCTCTCTCCTTCCGGTGTTTTAATCTCCTCAATTGCCGCCGTTGATCGCCTCGGACTCGTTAGGTACGTCTTCCCTTCCGAAAGACTGCCAGAATGGCTTCGGTTTGCGATTTCAAACGAGCATGATTGTCAAGCGGTGTCTGATTTGTGCCCGATGTTGAAAGGTAGGGTTAAGGGAGATCAGGTTAAAGGGAAGTTCGCTTTCCAGGTTCAGTTGAATGTGTTTGAGTATTATATCTTCTGGTTTGCGTATTATCCTGTTTGTAAGGGGAGTAATGAGAGTTCTCAGCCGGTTTCTGTTCCCAAGAGTCGGAAGTTTGGGCTGGAGAATTGGACATCGTCGCTTCCTGTGTTTTCTGGAGGGTCTAGGCGTGGATTGGATCAGAAGATTGAGTGTAATTTGTACACGCGGCTTCTTTATTCTTATTTGCGTGCTTTTGTTCCTATGTCTGATGCGAAAGCGGGGGTTTATCAACCGTTCTGCAGCTCGTTACTTCATTACTCTAAGAGTATTGATGATTCGGTTGCTTTGAGGGCTGAGTTTTTCGTCAGTGTTTTGGTGCATTATTGGTTGGTTGATAACGATTTTTCGCCTTTGCCTGTGAGTGTGAGGAAGTCCTTTGGTTTGTCAGTATCTTATCGCTCAATGCTGGGTGACGTGCCTCCTGTTGCTGGATTAGGCGAGGTGGTGAGTCTGTTTATCAGGTACCTGAGCTTGTGCTCCATAGTAGCTACAGAAGTACCTACTGGAGGAAGTCCAAGATGGAGGAAATCAGGTTCAACTGATGTTGTGAAGTCTTTGGAAGCAACATCAACCAGTTCACCATCTGTTGGACCTTGGAACGTATGGATCCAAAGACCACTGTACAGGTTCCTATTGAGGACATTTCTTTTTTGTCCTGTTGGGACCTCCATGAAGAATATGTCTGGCATTATTTCTGTTTGGATTTCTTACATGGAACCTTGGAGGCTTAGCAATGATGATTTCTTGGAGCTGGATTCAGCTACGGGCAGTCCAAACAAAACACCCGAGAAGTGCAATGGTCAATCAAAAGAGGATAAATATTCATCTGTTTGGCAAGACTATGTTTTATCGAACTATCTTTACTACAATTCTTTGGTCATGCACTTCATTGGCTTTGCACACAAATTCCTCCATACCAACCCTGAGTTGGTCATTCAGATGGTTGCCAAGGTTAGTTGTTTGGAGCTTTCAATCTTTTTCCTCTTTGCCTGATCCAGTTAAGCTGTGTCCGATTTACCATTATACCAAATGAATATATTCTCCGTGGAACTTAGCAAATTTCTTTGATAGACTTGTGTGGTGATGAAATGTAATGGAAATTGGTTATTGTGTATCTGTGTATTGTTCCATATGGGTCTTGTAGGCTAATATAACCCATCATAGGTCTTTCCGTCTCACTCTTCTTAGGATGTGATTTGTGTCAAGTTGGTGTTTATGGTAAATTGAATAGTATTGGACCATTGGTATATGATATTCACTTTCCACCTGACTTGCCTTATCTTTTTTTGGGATGCTCATACCATTAGTTATTATTCAGGTTCAGCATCAGTTGTTTCATAATTGCTGTAAGTGGTTTGTTTGATTACTCAGCACCAAATGTTTGTATGACAGATTTCAAGCAGAATTATAACTAAATTTTCAAGTGAAGCCCATTTAGACAGTTAGAGAATTATAAACATGAAAGGAGGTATAGTCTCGTATTTTAAGGACAGTCTGTCATAGTTTACTGATTTGGCATCTCTTTTTGTTCTTGTTGGAGAGCTATGAGGTAGAATTACACTTGTTCACGTGCTGTATTGTTGTCTCCATCACATATGGCCTCTGGTTGAACAGTGTGCTGAACACAGATCATCTTGCGGATATGTAATTAGTTTTCTAGCCTATTATTATGAAATGAAGAGCTATCTTAGATGTACAAAAAAGTCAAAATGTCATGTACATGAAGGAGAATATCCACATACTAATACTTCACTTCCACTGTTCTGCAAACAAACAATTGAGCTGGAGTATCTGATGAAATTTTGCAGTCCTTTTTTCATTACGTGTAACTCAGCTTCTCTCCATCTACTTTTCAAGTTCAGATTTTAGTTGCATTGATGTGCAGCAGTCATAACGAACTGTCTGTTTTTAAATACAAACTGAAAATATTTTTACTGAGTTTCTATCCCTAAAAGAGAATTGCACTCTGTTTTACACTAGAATTATCAAGTATGCTGTGATGTGCATTTGATAGAAAGTTGGTATCAGGTGTCTAGCCTGTGCCATTTGCAACCAATTTTCCGCATAATAACAAAGATGAGAGAGACCAACACTCTTCTGTAGTTGCTGCTTATTTGTGGCAGATAACCTAATAATTTCCCAGGTTGAAACCTGTGCTTAGTTAACTGATATGGATAGTAATCTAATTTTTTTCATCCATCTGCCCAGAGATTTTGTTGATATTTGGTGTTTTTAGCTTCTGTGCTTGTTATAAATAGCTCTATTTATGTCTTTATTGCCTTGAGGTTTCAGCTACCATATCTGTTTTATGCAGCTGATAAATGTGCTCACCTGTTCAAAAGAACTTCTAGATCTTATAAAGAATGCTGACACTGTTTTCCACTCAAGACTAGCTGGTTCATAACGAGCTGTCTGTTTTTAAATACAAACTGAAAATATTTTACTGAGTTTCTGTCCCTAAAAGAGAATTGCACTCTGTTTTACACTAGAAGTATGCTATGATGTGCATTTGATAGAAAGTTGGTGTCAGGTGTCTAGCCTGTTCCATTTGCAACCAATTTTCCGCATAATAACAAAGATGAGAGAGACCAACACTCTTTTGTAGTTGCTGCTTAATTGTGGCAGATAACCTAATAACTTCCCAGGTTGAAACCTGTGCTTAGTTAACTGATATGGATAGTAATTTAATGTTTTTCATTCATCTGCCCAGAAAGATTTTGTTGATATTTGGTGGTTTTAGCTTCTGTGCTTGTTATAAATAGCTCTATTTATGTCTTTATTGCCTTGAGGTTTCAGCTACCATATCTGTTTTATGCAGCTGATAAATGTGCTCACCTGTTCAAAAGAACTTCTAGATCTGATAAAGAATGCTGACACTGTTTTCCACTCAAGACTAGCTGGTTCAGGCAAGTCAACACTTCACAGTTTGTACAAGCATGTCACACCCATCCGTGAACAGTTGCAGGTAAACTCTTGTTCCTTAGTTTGGCATTTAAAATATCCTTGCAACATATTTAGATGATATGTGATACTGTGCAACTTTTTTTATAGTTAAGGGAAGTTTTTATGATGGTTGGTAACAATGTTTTGTGGTTATGTCATGTATGGCTTAAAATTCTATATTTAATAAAATTGGTAAAGGCATTTGTAAAAGCTGAGGAAAGAAACTTATTATTATTGTAGAAATTACCTAAATCAACATTGGAAGTTGTTGACTTAGTATGCTGGAAAATTCATAATTGTGCATCTGCAACTGGATAATTTTCTCTCCTTTTTCTGAAATATGTTGGTAGGACTGGGAGGATGGCCTATGTGAGAGTGTTGCAGATGGTTCTTTCTTACATGATAACTGGAACAAGGACCTGCAACTTTTCAGTGATGGGGAGGACGGTGGCCAGCAGCTGCTTCAGGTTGATATACTTAACCCTCTTCCCTTAAATCCGTCTTCCTTGGTCTTTCTTTCCTGCTACTTATGTGTAAATCTTATATTTTGTATACTTTCTCCTCAGCTGTTTGTACTGCGAGCAGAATCAGAGCTTCAGTCTATGCGGGCTGATCCAAGCAGCCTTCAGACAATAAATATATTGAAATCCCAGCTTTGTTCTTTGTTTGGTGATCACGCACTCAAGCAAAGCACAAGTACACCAGACAAAACACCATGCCATCAATCTCGGGATGAAATATTCATGCCAAGAAAAGTTGGCAGCCGCTCATTAAATAAAGCCAAGTACAAAGGTGACTGGATGCGACGCCCCATCTCAGACGATGAAGTAGCCTGGCTTGCAAACCTACTTATATACCTATCCATTTATTTGAACGAGACTCTTGGGCTAAACCAGGTACGTGTCCATGAAAATCTTACTTGGTCCTATGTTGATATAGCCAGTGCTAGAGGTGACGATGATGATGAACGCGGTCCCACTGACGCCTTCAAGATCATCTCAAGTTCATTGATTTCTTGGCTTCTTATGTTGAGAATGGCTGTTCTTAAATTGATGGTAAAGCATGGCTTCAAGGTAAACCTTAGGATATTTGCCTCAAAGAAGTTTATAATGCTGCTTTTTCTATTTCTGGCCTTCAGTCTGTTAAAGAAAACTTTTAGGTTGGTTTGTGATCTCTTTTGACACTTATATAGGTGACTCTGCAAGCTAGGAAAGAAAAAGGTTGTTTTGCTTGCATGTTTTTTTTTGCAGTTTCACACAATCGGGTGTGAAGTAAATAGCTTCTGAGATGATTGACAAACAGTTGGAGAGAATTTTGGTACGAGTATACATTACATGGGTTAGTATACGTGGGTTAGTTTGTGTATTTTTTTCGTTTTCATTTTGTGAAATGTGCATTCGTATGTCACTATTGTTGCCTTGGCCTTTTATTCGTCTTCTGTGCATGAGAAATCATATCCTGTCACTTCAATAATGAGCCTAAACTGCAACAACGGGATTCTCATAGTCTCATTTACTCTACCACCAATACTTCTTATCACATAAATAAGAATTGTAACCCAACATAGGTTTTCCAAGAGTGTTATTGCCTCTCAATAAAATAATGTTGTATCTCAAGTTTCTATAGCTCAGTTCTTCCCATTTACTGAACATGGATTGCTATTTGCTAACTATATCTCCAGTTTCCAAGAGTTTTTACAGAAGTTTTCTAGTGTGTTCATACATTCGTTCACTTCGTTGCCACTCCGGGTTGATGTACGGGTATGTTAGTGAGGGAAGATTATGGGACGAAATTGTGAGATTTTCTTCCAACTTTTTTACATATTAACAGGTCTGTTAATGAGTCTGTTTGGTGAAGTACTTGGGATTATTTCGAGGGTTATGATCTTGAAAAAGAAATTAATCTTCATCCCGAGTGAAGCAAATGAACCCTTATACTCGATTGATCTATCGAGTGTGAAATTGATCCTTCTAAATTGGACTACAGTGGCATCGTAGCACACTTACAAGCAAACCCAACAAGAATTTCACACATATAATTATAATCAACGATCTTGTTATCTGAGCATAGAGTCGTGTACTCATCACAGAGGTAGAACATCCAGCCTTGTGGCCATAACCATGCTTCTTAAGCTCCTTCGTTCACCTCCACCAAATGACATAAGAAAAAAAAATATATATCAAAGAAGACTACCTCCACGGCTCCACATGCCCGGGCACTCTGCTAGGAGTCTAGTTCAGATTCAAGCGGGAGTTGCTATATTAATATATTAAAATTAAAACGATTTTAGTCCATACACATAATTTTGTATTAATATATTAAAAATTACTTTACGTAGTTTTTCATTAATGGAGTAAAATTTGCTGAATTTTGATATCTATAGAGAATGAAGATGGGAAAAAAATATTGGGAATGAAAAAAAACTCATCAAAAGATCAATTTTTTAGAAGAATGACACTAAACTAGATTTGTATTTTTCCACTTCCGCTCTCATAAACATAATAACAACCAAACAGGCCATTCAAACAGGCCATTAGTATCCATAACGTGGCTCTAATGTGTATGTATAGATTAAAGCAATTAGACTTCATGCAATCTTGTTCTTGTTATTACACCTTAATGCCAGAAAACATTATTTTGTATTCAGCATATACGAGAAACCTACTCTATACATGCATAGTGTCCGTCCAACGAGATACTGAAGCAACATTGGATTGAGTTGACGTCAAGAAAACCAAAATCATAAGTTAGAAAGGGGCAACATACCTCATTTATGAAGTGCAAGGAACTTCTTAATGATCTCCATCATCTCGCATCCCGGAAACCGCCCAAGAATTCCCCTGGCAGCTGCTATCTCGTTGAAGTCGCTCACACAATCGCCAGCTGATGCTTCTCTTTCATTTTCTCCACCAGACGCGAATTCCAGTTCACATTCGTCCTCACCAGCTTTCACTGTAGGCATAGGGAACGGGTCCAGGGGAGTCTCCATTACCACAGTGGGCCCGCCTATTGCGTGTACGAAATCCTCGAGCTGACAAATTGTGAAGGGGACTGGCTCAAAGCTGTGGTCTCCGTATTCGACTGGTGTGGAGTGGTCTCCGGTGACACAGAGGGAGTACTTGAACTTCCCACTTGATTCTGCTTCCCATAGAAGCCTTGCTAGCTGCCCTATTGCTCTATCAACTGCTTCTAATGCTTTCACTTTAAAGATGCTTGCTTTGTCATGGCCAGCATCATCTACAGCCTGGGAATCATTACATTCTATAGTGTAAGATAGCATGGCAAGAAAAAAAACTGGACTTCAATACATCCGAATAAGGGCATATAGCAATAAAAAACACGACAACCTTAACGTGAAGAAACCCAAAATCATAACCATCTGGACGGCCCGGCTTGTGCTCATCCTGCCCTGGGACAAAAACATCAGGACATGGCTGAAGAGGAGATGATAGTGCCTTTGCAATGGCGTTTGCTTTTGAAGTTAGAAGTGTTCGGTAGTCTCCTGTTGCACCAGGTGCTTCAAGAATATCAATGCCCAGAGATAAGCCCAGACCAGCAATGATTTTAGTTGGCGCTACCATGCATGGCCATAGCCCGTGTTTCTTCTCAAATGGAGGAACCTGCAAAAGTGAAACCATGGAGTGCACTCACAAGACAATTCTGAAGAATCCTCTGTTACCCTCAAACAAACCATAGATTAAGAGTTACAATTTTATAAAAGTAGACTTGAGAAAGTGCACCTCGATTCTGATACCACAACCTCGTAAGAGAACAAGATTTGCAATACTTTTCCCTTCTGACAGTCTCTTAGCATTCAAAGGGTGTGATACCAATATGCGTGACATTTCCTTGGACAATTCATTGACAACATCAGCTGTATGTCTAGCTTCATCAGTATCATCTAGTGCCTTAGCTTGCAGAAGTAGACGGTTGTCCTTTAACGGGTCAGTTCCTGATATGTTACCACTTAACCTAGGGCCCTTCACAACCACTCCACATCTATGCTCAGTAGCATATCTGCATGAAACCGAACCATTTAAAAAGATTAAAGCAAATGGATAGTGATATAGGGTTCTGTATATCATACTAAAGTTTGTAAACGCAGCAAAGCTCCGTCTATTGAAATAAGAACAACGAATTTTTGCACAGCCTCAGGCCTGAAAACTAAGATTGCAATAAAAAGAAGTGAAGGAAGCTTCACCTGACTCTAACTTCATACTCAGGAAACGATGGTAGTTTCATTTTATCCAATGCAGCGCAGAAGATTGGCCCCTCTTCTTCAAAATGACGATCAGCTCGTCTACTGGTGACAATCCCACTTTCCTCATCCAGTGTTGCAAAATTTGACTGCATATCCAACAGTAATGAGGCCATAAAAATGGACTGCATGTAGCTTGATAGTAAAATCAAGAGCACTCAACAATTCATTCACGGCAAGACAGAAGCAGAATTATGCATCATTGGCAAGAAAAGAAGCATCAGTCTTTGGCTTTAACCGTCTATAAGTTCAACAAGGGTGACACGGCCTAACCCATTTAGCATCTCCCTGTAATAATAACAGTCTACTTCTACATGCTTATTGAAGATGTCTAAGAAGAGGCACCAAAGATTTTGTATATTGCATTAACATAGAAACTGTAAATGGCATGTTCCTTCCATTTTAGGGGAACCAATCAATCTTCAAGCATCACAAAAATATCTAATATCTGACATTCCACACCATTTTGTTTTAGGCAACTTACCTCATCAAGATTGCAAAACTCCCTTGTCTATGAGCAAATTTCTATTCTGCCTACCATATTTGAATATCTGTTTGATTCCCAGTTAATGACAAAACAATTAGAATTCCATTTGGATCATGCTTCTTCAATTTATTAACTTTGTATCTCGAGTTCTTCGGATTTCAATTAGTTACCTGTCTCTTGTAACCTAAGATTGAATTTCCTTTCAATGATAAGAAACGTATTATGGAGAACCAATACACAAAACATATACCATTTTCACAAAACGATTCATCAATCAAAGCTAGAAACCACAAAGCAAAAGATCCATAAGAAAATTAAGATCAAAACTACATGCAATAAAGAACAGAATAAGATGCGTACCTTGAAAGCAATATCTCCAGGTGACATAGCCAATCCAGCACCCATTGATTCAAAAGCACCTCTACCACGATAATACACTCTAGGATCATAACCTAGTAAAGAAAGGTGAGCTGTGTCACTTCCGCAACCCAAGCCAACTTCAACAGGATCCATGAGGCCATTAACTCCGGCAGATGCTATGGCATCTAAATTCGGCACTTTGGCCGCTTCGAGGGGAGTTCTGTATCCAAATCTCGGCAGCGAAACATCTCCAATACCGTCGATCAGCACAAATGCTACTCTATGTTTGGGTTGATCATCTACTCCCATGTCCAAATGAACAGCGACAAGCTAGGGTTGATCCTCTCTCTCTGTAGTTTACTTGAAGATGGCAGCAATTGCAAATTTGCAACGAAGAGTAGAGAGGGCTCGATTGTAATTTTTGGCCCAATTGTGGATCTTGTAGCTTACGACACAGAATCAAAACCCCACTAATTACAAATATTACACCTAACTTAACACAATTTTCATGAACCAATACAAATTCTGTTATTCCTTACACACCAGGCCAAAGGATTGTTGGGTTTGCACGTTTTTGTTACTATTTTTTTTTTTAACAAAGGGCTGGAGCTCCATTTATATTATTAACATGAAGAAGAAACACACCACATATATGTCATTCGAGAAAACCTAACTCCTCTTACATCGTCTAAGATCCTCTAGAATAAAAAGGAGGTTTGATAAGAATGTATATACCGATAGGGCTGTAATACGAGTCGAACGAGCCGAGCATCGACATGCTCAAGCTGGGCTCGTTTATAAACGAGCCGAGCCTAAAATTTATACGAGCTTTAAAATGTGCTCAAGCTTGGCTCGTTTAGAAAATGAACGAGCTCGAGCCGAGCTTTTGTCGAGCCGAGCCCGAGTAGCTTGGTTAAAATAATTCTCTTATAATGTTATTTTAGCCGAACGAGCCGAGCATTGACATGCTCAAGCTCGGCTTGCTTATAAACGAGCCGAGCCTAAAATTTATACGAGCTTTAAAATGTGCTCAAGCTTGGCTCGTTTAGAAAGTGAACGAGCTCGAGCCAAGCTTTTGGCGAGCCGAGCCCGAGTAGCTTGTTTCATATTACAACCCTATATACCGATGTTTAGAGGGAAAGTAAAGTTGGTTACTGATCCACTACCCTATTGCCCTCATGGAAAATATAACCTTATTGTTCCAGTCACGAACAATAAAGTCTTGGCATTTGAGTATCAGACTAATGGACGCAACAAGTCCACTCGTGTCTCAATAAATTTAAGCACAAGTGTACAATCAACATCCATAAATACAACGTTTTTATTAGTAAGTATAGATGGTTACCCATAGAGTTTTATTTACTGACAATTCACCATTTAAATCCAATACGTGACAATTATCGTTGTTTATTACCGCAATTTACCAATTTGAACAAATAACTCGTAACTCTTAAAAAAACAAATAAGTCATGATTCCAAACCTCATCCCTAGTTGAAAAACATCACCTATAAGACAACAAAAAATGGTAGCAAAGAGGTTAAACCATAGCACATACACCCCATTTTCACAACACCTGATATATACGGTAACCATCTAGCTTTACTACCATCTTTTATATATGAACAGTGAGCGGCATATTTCCCTCTTGAATCTAAAAGATGGTCACCGTTGAAATATATCGGATAATATATGTTTGTTTGCATCCCTACCAATGAGTTGGTTGTTTCAACAACCTTTGAAATTTGAATACTTAGGAGTGTGATTATTTGACTTCCTCATATATGGATGTCAAACTCAAAATTTCTCTGTTCTTGGCTTCTTCATGATATCTACTTAGGGTATTTGTGTAATTTGCTATAAAATAAATTCATTAAAAACGGATAAAATGGTTAACTATGTCTTTATCACTATTATTCTATTAAGTGTACACATAACATAAATTTTTTTAGTAAATATACCCTTATTTAACCTAATTATTCCATTTACGAAGAATTATATATATATATAGGGTAAAATTAGAGGGGTCTACAAAATAAAAGATACACAACTTCGTGAGGCGCATGCAAAGTGGGCATACATGTGACCTTTCCCCCTGTGCACCTCATGAGACGCATAGTTGGGACGCATGCCCACTCCCCGTATGTTCCATGAAGCCGCACCAAGAATTTATTAGGGTTTGGGACGAGTAAGAGGTCTCGACAACGCTGTATTAATATATACTAGGATTTGGATGCATGAACCCAGATGATACGCGCATGCAAATTGTGAATATGTCCGGATGGTGTGCATGCACATCCCATATTAATTGTATTCTTAAATTTTTTTTGACCTCCGCAAATAACATCGCTACTAAAACTCTTAACAAACACCTATTTTAAATTATACAATCTAATATATTCTCTTTTTATAACATATAATACTTAATAATCTCCATCTATATCTATACACATACTTTTTGCATTAAGAGACTTCCAAAATCTTACAATTCAAAATTTAATTTAACATATAACCTTTTCAATTACTACTCAATCAACAAAAATCCAAACAAAGTTCCACTTCCAATCCAACTTTGTGTCAATAATATCTAAGAATCATTTGATAAGAGACAATTGGACAACCATGCATGGGGGCCTGCATAAATTAATGTAATAATACCATGTTAATAAATGTCAAAAATAATAGATACATACCAAGACAAAACCATACCACCCATTCAATATTCATCGATTTTCTAGCCTCTTACTTACCCCTTAGCTTATAATAAACTGGTAGTTGGGTACTTCAAGGCTTGAAGGGTAGCTCTGGTCAAACTTCTCACATTGACCCTCATATATATATATATATATATATATATATATATATACGATATATATATTTCCTCATTGCCCACTCTCTTCACTTATTCCTCAACAGCATCCACAAGTTCATGAGCTCCCGTGAAAACGGAAACGAAAACGGAAAATCATCAAACAAAAATGCCTCGTGGAAATGGAAGCTCGATAATGGTGGGAAGGAAAACGATGAACAAAGGAGCATGGACACCCGAAGAAGATGAAAGGCTTTCTCAATACATTGAATTGCATGGCTCTAATAGATGGAAAACCGTTGCCCTTAAAGCTGGTACGTACAAATATTACGTAATTACTTGAAGTTAATTCTACGAAAAAACTTGGTTAAATAAGAACTCTTTTTTTGGTTAATTTTTTTCAAAAGAAATTGTCTAGATTCTAATTAAAAGTCCACTTACCCATTTCATTATGACCAATGTCACTAGCTAAATCTAAGTAGACTCATAGTATAATCTCATTTAGTAATTATGTCTCTAATTGAGTAATAGTAATAAGTCAATTAGAATGGTAAAGAATAGAGTGATATGCAAAACAAAAGTAAATAAAAAGAGCCTATTTGACCAAATTATTTGTTTCTCTTCTTAAATAATTTCTTTTGATTTTATTGCATTGTGGAAGAACTATTGGCCGGATTCCTATCACGGGTTTGGGTTTAGCTTACATTTATTGGAAAACTCGGATTTGGTATGTTTAGGTTTGGATCGGTGTGGAAAGAGTTGTAGGTTGAGATGGTTGAACTATCTTCGACCTAATATTGTAAGAGGCAATATTTCTGATGCCGAAGAGGATTTGATTCTTAGGCTTCATAAGCTGCTCGGAAACAGGTACGTACTTTATAGTTTTGTTTACTGTCGTTTGGTTAATTACTAAGAGAAAGGGTAACAAAATCAACTATTGTAAAGAAAAGTCAGTAGTATGTCATCTAGAATACCAATGTATAAATGAGAATAGATGTTAGTTTGAGTTTTTTTTTCCCATGAGATTTGGTGACCCACTCTTGTTCACCATCCAGTGAAAATTTAGACCTAGAGAAAACTGAGCACAAATTCCGCAAATATATGGATTACTAGCAACGGCTTTAGAATTTCCGTAAATGTCACTGCGACGTTGGTGTACGTATGTCACAAATGACAATAGTGACGACAAATATTTATCGTTGTAAATCTTATTGTTATGTCCATATTTTTATCTGGGTTGTCGTGTGAGTCGAAAAGCTAAGTATATATTCGTCCCATTTATTATTGAGTTAGCTTTAGTAACTAAACCTAGCTTAAACTTGAAAATGTACTCAGTTTGTTTGAAAATTAAACGAGTTTGAAATGAAGTTTTTCGGGCCGAGCTAGTTCAAATGTCTTTGATCGAATAATACCGACTAGGTTTCAAATTTTGATTACGTAGAGAAAATTAATAATACAAGGGGACACAAAGACGTAGCATTTAGTTAAAAGCTATGTACAATTTACACATGAAATGTTACTTTATAACCAACAATAATAACTTATATTATTATTTTTAATTTTTTTGCAGATGGTCCTTGATTGCTGGTAGATTACCGGGACGAACCGACAATGAAATAAAAAATTATTGGAATTCTCATTTGAGTAAGAAGATGAATTACCACAAGGGTAAAAAGCTCAAGAATAGTACACAAACTTCTCCACTCGAAGATAAAACTACAAGTAGTCCAAACTTACAACAAACATCAAAGAGCAACACTTTCTCGCAAGTGGAAACGAGTGAAAACCTAATCAATAATGAAACAAACACGAGTTTGGACTTCGATGATTTATTTGATAGTTTGTCTATGGAAGAAACTTACAAAGAAGATTGGGTATCTAAGTTCTTAGAGGTAGATGGAGACTCATGGCTAGCTGAACCATTATGCTTCTAGACAATGTCCCTTTTTGCTATCTTGTGAAGTGTATGAACAAATTTGTACGAGTTTGTATTATTACTATAATAAGTATAAAAGATAGTTAACTAAAAATGGACTTAAAGGTAATCATTAATAATATTGATTGATAAATGCTCAACTGTACCAAATAGTTATAAGTGATGTGAATAAGAGAGTTCTTTATAATAAATGCTCAATTGTACTAAATAGTTATAAGTGATTAAGTGATGTGAATAAGAGAGTTTATTATAAATCGATGGGTTGTTAGACGTATTCATATAATTCTTATTTTGAGTTATGTATGTTGGTCGTGGAGTTTGGACTTTATTTAATAATTTAGATAAATTATTTACCTTAAATATCTCGGTTATTTTATTATTAATAACAAAATAAAAGGATATATTGATATATTTTGTTATAAACCCTAGTTTATTTAAACATATCCTTGTCAACTCAAGTATTTCATGTAATTTAAACACTCATTTAAACACTAAACTAGTTTATTTTACTATAACAAATATTATTTATATAATATTTTTAAAATTCTCATAATTTATAAACTGATATTTATGAACAAACAAATACACCCTTAGATCACCTCAATTTAATTTTAAATGCTATAACATATTAAAACTTAGATCGGATGTAGTTGGCATTATCTGATTTATCTCTATAAACACATCTCTTACTGCCTACCTACAAGGCTACAACTTGTCCTACGAATTAATGACCATATGAAAGGCCATAAACTTTAAGATCGTACGACAATTTACGAGATAGATCATAGGTCGAGGATCTTCTCTTTGGAAGATCGAAGGTCTACACCGACCAACTAGATATGGGTATTTCGCGTTTGCTCGTCTGACTAAAAAATCCGTACTTGAATAATAAAAAAAATAATATATATATATATATATATATAAATATATAATTGAGCGTGGGGACGACCGGAGGGAGCTTGCTTATAGAAAGAAGATAGGCCGTCAAACAAAAACAACGGGCTTGCTGCGAGACTTTCACTAAGTAGTGCTATCTTATCCTCCGGGGAACTGGACTCCACCAAAAGGTTCTTTCTCTCATGTAATTTCGCTTGCTCGTTCCATTTCTGTGCCGGAGGAAATGGGATTCGAACCCATCTTACCTCCAAGTTGATGATCGGAATTTGATGTGCCGGGTTACGTTGGTTGCCCGAGGAATATCTGATCCGAAAAACTGCGTAAGTCGTAGCGCGCTAGCGCCGTACTCTTTCTCCATGAGCCAAGATTATTTCTAGTTCAATTGAATTGCCTAAGCCAAGTAAGACTCCATCCAAATCTGCCACTCGTTGAGTGACACCTTTTTTTTTTTTTCCTATGAACACTCTACCACTTAATGATGAACTTTTCCGGTCTCCGCCTCTGACCGGATTAGGAGAGAACACAAGGTCAAGCCAAGCCCTTACCCACTTAATTCATATATATGATTCTGACTAGTCAGAATAAAGAGAAAGCTCGGGGAACTTGACCGTGACTCTTCTATTACATTACGGAGAAATCCATTCTCGTCATGATCGATCCACGTCCTACCGTAGTGCCCGGAGAACTAGGCTTGCTTAGCTTACAAAACTAACTTACTATCGCGAAGGAATTTTTCGTTGATTGCACGAGCTAGCCAACCCTTTTCTTGCTTCCATCCGCCTAGAAAAACCTATTAGGTGGGCCGACCTTAGGCTTGACAGCTCGATGTAATAGAGCATCAACAAAATATTTGAGTAGCCTCTTGGTCGATTACAACGACACGCTTACCGATAGGGATTGTAGATCCTCGGCGCCCCCTTGTACATCAATTTTGAGCTGAGATTGGTCTGACCTTCTCATGATCGTAACCATGTTAAAATGAAAATCGTCGGTCTGATAATCGGCTAGTAAATACAATACGTGAATATGTAACGTACCATACGAAGATATTGTGTGTCGTTAAGATAGAGGATTAAGCTTGACACATTAAGATCACTATTGATATTATAATTTTTTTTTTGGGTTGGTTGGTTAATTATGTTTTTTTGTTCATATCATTACCTAGTTTAATTTAGTGGATAATATGACATATTAGCATTAAAAAAACATATCATTTCCTAGTTTAATTTAGTGGATAATATGTCATGTTAGCATTAAAAACATGGGAAAAAAAGCATATAAACAAGGAGAAATTACGTAGTATGCATTAAAATCGCTAAACAAAATTGTTGATTGTCCGATTCTTTTGCCTATTTATAACTAGTTGATTGGTTTCCACTTTCCACACTAACGGATCTCATTTCAACTCTCTTCTAAAAACACACATTGTTCTAGCTTTCTTTCTCCTTCAATCTACTCGATTGACATTTTTGTTGGTGTTATCTCAATTCTTGTGTAACTGGTAAGTACTCGTCTCATATGATTTATGTTTTTAATTTTATCTTAAGAAAATCTATAATAGTTATGATAAACATCATTTTTTCAAATATGATAGTTGTATGTACTATGTAGGGTAAAAAATACTTAGTCAAGACATAGTGACATTGATCAATCTAATCGCCTAGTTAAAAATAAATGTAAATTAAGCAAGGTGATGAATCGAACATCATTCCATTGTGTTAGTGTACATGCCGATTGATATTGATGTTGCATATTCTTTTGTTGTGAAACTAGTAGGGGTAAAGAAAATGTGCATGTAAAGTGATCAAGGAGATGAGATGAACAGATTTTTCGTACGCTTTGTTATCTTTCTAACATACAAACTCGATTGGAGAAAAGTATTTGTGATTGGCGCCATCACGACAGCACTCGGACTAATAATCCAAACCATAATTTTTCCGTTCCCCATTTCTCCCCGACGCTTATCAAATTCGATCACTAATCAGTACAATAGATCTACAACTGATTCCGTGGAGTTAGGTGATGCAAACAAGAATTTGATCCAACAAATCGTTTTTTCGGATGCAACCAATGCTTCAAATGCAACCGTTAATGTAACAGAAGATGTCAAAAGCGTTAAGAGGCGAAAGAAACGAAGGAGGAAGATAAAACTTGACGATTATGAAAATAACGCTCCTCCTCCGCCACCTCAACCTCCCCCTACACCTTTTCAGGTACCGGAAAATTGTTATGAGCACATTGAATACTACATCCAAAGTTCAATACATGTTAAAACCTCGGGGATGAAATGTTTTCTTGGGCTACTTCTACATCCAATTGGTTTTAGAATGGAACTAAGACTATGTTCTAGGGTCAGATCCTATGCACATATGCGCTCAGACGTGTGTTGAAACCCTTTACTTTAATATGACCCGTCAGAATTTCACACAGACGAGCGCACATGCGGGTCCAAACTCAACACATATGTCGAATGAGGTTTCATCATAAAACCAAATTGATAATAAAAGGAGTAGCCTACCGACCTTAAATACTGGACTCGGGATCTCCTTCACTTTAGACGTGAGAACTTATTACCTCCAACAATATCCAATGTTTAACATGTTCATTTAGTCATATATATGATCTTTTTATATGTGTTGTTTGACATGCTAATTTTTATAACACAGATGTACATTTGGTCTATATCTCCAGACGAGGCACTTTTGTATGCTAAGAAGGAATTACAACATGCACCATTAGTTGTCAATGATTCTGAGCTATATGGTCCTATCTTTAGAAATATTTCTAGGTTCAAAAGGTAAATATCCACAACATATATATTGCATAAAATCTTATTACACAGATGTAATTAGGGTTTTTTTTTTTTTAAATATATTTAGGTTGACGACGTATATTATGAACTTTAATTTGACGATTTATGTTTAGTATACAAGGTTAGTGGACTATCCTATTATTGCCAATTGATTTTGAGATAAAACCCATCATGATTAACTTAGCCCAATTTACATATGTGCTTGGACCTATCATAATCTTTCATTTTATAGCAACCTTTTACTCACACAATACAACAAAAGCTTTACATTAAAATATTTTGGTACGATCCTCTTAAATTTTAGGTTGACGACATACATCATGAACTTTAAGGCTAGTTGATTACCCCTTCTATTGCTAGTTAATTTTGAGATGAAATTCATTGTGCTTAACTTAGCCCGACACGCTTATGCGGCCGGACCCATCATAATCTTTCATTTTATAACAACCTTTTAGTCACACAATACAACAATATGTTACTTATTGACTTACCATAAATGTCAATTTTAGGAGCTATGAATTGATGGAGCTTATACTAAAAGTATTCATATACCCGGAGGGAGAAAGACCCATATTTCATACTCCAACGCTTACCGGTATATACGCATCCGAAGGATGGTTTATGAAGCTAATGGAAGAAAGCAAACAATTTGTGACTAAAAGCCCGGAAAAAGCCCATCTTTTCTACATGCCTTATAGTGCACGACAATTGCAACAAAAGCTTTATGTTACCGGATCTCATAATCTGCAACCCCTTTCCATCTTCATAAGGGATTACATCAACACGTTGTCCTCCAAATACCCATTTTGGAACCGGACTCGAGGATCCGATCATTTTCTCGTCGCTTGTCATGATTGGGTATGTTAAGTTATCTTTTTTATGAATACTTTGTTGTGTTATGCTTGGCAAGAAAACCATGCATGGATTACATGAGACTAGGTTGTGTTTGGTTGGGGATTAAAGGAGGTTAATTTAGATTAAAATTTAGGATATTAATTACGTAAGTGTTTGGATGAAGAGGAGGATTATGAAGAAGATTATATTAGGGGTTAATTAAACCATTAAAAATCTTCAACCAAACAACTTGACGTAAATTATTTTACATCAAATAATTCTTAATAGATCCCACATAATTTTACCCCTTTTAAATTTCATCTAGATTAATATTCAAAATAACCTCCTTCTCATACCAAACACACCCTAAGATGTGTTGACGGGAGAAAGGAGTTCTCTATATCTATAGGGTTATATATAGATATAGAGAACCCTATAGATATAAGGTTCTTCGTCACATACTCACATGATGTTCATAACACTAATGCATGCAAAAGTAGTCTAACATTAACTTATGGTTATGCAGGGTCCTTACACCTTAAATGAGCACAAGGAGCTAGTTCAAAACTCGATCAAAGCACTTTGCAATGCTGACATATCCGAAGGGTTTTTCAAGCTTGGAAGAGACATATCCCTCCCGGAAACCACCATAAGGATTCCCCAAAAGCCGCAACGAAATGTAGGCGGAGGCATACGGGTATCCCAACGTTCAATCCTTGCGTTCTTCGCAGGAGGACTCCATGGTCGAGTTCGCCCCATTCTCCTCAAACATTGGCAAGATAAACACGATGACATGAAGATATACGAGTGGCTCTCCGACGAAATATCACAAAAAATGAGTTATATCCAACACATGAGATCAAGCAAATTTTGCCTATGTCCCATGGGGTACGAGGTTAATAGTCCTAGGATCGTGGAGGCCATATACTATGAATGTGTCCCTGTGATCATTGCAGATAATTTTGTGCCTCCATTGGATGACGTTTTCGATTGGAGTGCCTTTTCGATAACGTTAGTTGAGAAGGACATTCCTCGCTTGAGGGAAGTCTTGCTCGCCGTGCCTTTGAGACGATATCTTAAGTTGTTGTTTAACTTGAAGATGTTGCAAAGGCATTTCCTTTGGAACCATAGGCCCGTTAAGTATGATTTGTTTCATATGATTTTACATTCGATTTGGTCGAGTAGGGTTAACCAAATTAGGGTTCCGGAACTTCAACAATCACATGTTGAAGGTTGATTGATGCATAGTAACACAAGTAGCTTCCCATTATGTATAAATTCCGATTGTATTGGGTTGATAGGTTTGAACAAGTTATATACGGGAGGTTGTTAATTATCATTAGGACTTTTCATCAGTCAAGGATTGAATCTGGGTTGGACCGGAAATCTGATGTTGAACCTGACTTGGACCGTCCGAAGATTCAAGTTCGGTCTAGACCAATCAATATCGGTTTCGACCTTTTGAGACACCCTTTAGAATTTTTACTAAGAGCAACTACAATAATGGTTTTTAAGCATTGTTTACATCAAGTTTCTTACAAACATTATACTTTTTGTTAAACAACCAACCCGACTTGGATTGTACCAAGGCAAAGATTAAAGTCCGGTCTAGATCAATCCAGATCAGTTTAGATCTTTTGGGACACCCTTAAAAAATTTGACTAAGAGCACATACAATAATAGTTTTTAAGCATTGTTTATATCAAGTTCCTTATAAAAGTTGTATTTTTGTTAAAACAATCAAATTTTGGTTGACTACTTGAACCCTTTAAAAAACAAATAAAACACACATATCATAATATTTTGTATTCGTTTATTATGGACAAATACAAAGATAGATAAAGTTTAAAACTAATATTAAGAAACCACTAATGTGTAGAAAATCAAGAGTAATTTTTTAAGAAACCACTAGGAGGTAGATCAACCTAAAACATTATTGTGGGTGAAAACCACGAAGTTCGGGATCATCAAAAGAATTGGTGTTGGGGATCGAGATTCCCATATGGGTCAATCGGTCATTAACAAATGATTGATTTCTTTGAAAATTAAGAGTAATTGTTAAAATAAAGCCGAAGAGAGAAATGAAGAGTAAAATTAAAAAAAATTGGGTTAAAAACCCCACTAATATAGATGCTCTAATAGGCTCGGGCATGACTCAAATATCCGATCCAACAATAGGTTTTCGGTCCAAATCTGAACCATTCGAAGTCTAAACCGAAATTTGAACAACCCTAATTATTATGAATCACAAATAAATAACCACACGGATACCATCTATCCAATTAAAACCCTTCTAGAATTTCAACTTTATATCGAGTACTTTTGACCAATTATTTAAAAATGACTTAAATCTAAAATTTCTAAATAATATTGAACTTAAAACTTAATAACTTAAAATGAGTTAATATAAATAATTTCATAAACAATTATCGTAATATAATAATGCATTTCATTAGTTTTTTCTCTTCTAAATCAATTGCACGAATATTAAAACTCAAAATTTGTTGAATTTAGTCTAAAAAGCATATCTAAACTAAAAATTTTAATTAAATAAAACACATGTCAAACAGTTAAATAAACCCTTTACTTAAATAATATATTAATAAAGCATTAAATCTAATTCAAATATATCCATTTAGTTATAAAAAGCTGTATATGATTCACTCTTAATTAATCACATAAATAATTATACTATATACTATATTTTACTATCGTTTTTAACTTTTTATAATCGCACCAACGATATAGGTAAACTTGAGGATTTTACCGTTTTGAAAGCACCAGTAAATATTCTGAGAGTGAGTTTCACCATTTTCTCAATAAAATTTTTTTAAAAAAAAGAAGATTTGGGGTATTTATTCGAGTAAGCGTTCGCTGGACTTTCTCAATGGGGCAAGGGGCACACGCGCACCTTTCTCAGCTCTTCTTCTGTCATCTCCCCAACGCGATTGCTTTGCCTCCATTGCCAGGATTCTCCACCTCCTTCGCTTCGCTCAATCCTAAAAACGTTCTTTCTCCTCCATTATCGTCTCCGTCGGCCATTGGCGGTGTCCTCTTTGCTTCTGACGGCGCCTCCTCTTTCGCTTCTTTGCCTTCGTTCGCCTCCCGCAACGCCGACATCAGATTCCAAGGCTCTTGGAGTGCAGCGCGGATTCTTTGGAGGAAGTAGCTGTGGTTTGTATCATCTAGATTTGTTCGATTACAGGCCTGATTTTGAATTGAAGGCCGGCCTTTTGATTACAGGCCTAATCTAGTTGTTTGGGTAACCCTAGCGCCGTGCTGTGCGATTTGTTTGATTTCTCTTGGAGGGGGAGAAAAAGGGGGAAAGTTATGGCTGTGTACTATAAGTTTAAAAGTGCAAAAGATTACGATTCAATTCCTATCGACAGTCATTTCATATCGGTTGCTAATCTTAAAGAAAGAATATTTGAATCAAAGCATTTGGGGAGAGGTACTGATTATGACCTCGAGGTTTCCAACGCACAAACTAATGAAGGTTGGAAGACTTCTTTTTTTGTAGTTGTAAGTTAAATTTAGGTTTCGATATTCTTGTTTCTATTACTTTCAGTTCCTAATATAAAGTTTAATTGGGAATTCCCTTGTTCTGTACTTTGGTGGTTCTAATTGGGGTTTTCGGTTTTGATCATCTATATGGATTGCATAAACTTGACGTTTCAGCTTTGTCTCTCTCTCCCACTTAAAAGAGGGACCTAAATTGAATGCAATTTTTGTTTTTTTTTCAAAAACAGCATGTATTTGAGCTTATAATTGGTCTGTTCAGGGGAGTGTTAATGTTCAGGGTAGGGTGCTGGATGGTAATTTTCATAAGAGTCTGAATTCTGCTAGCCATCATTGGGGTTTTGCTTTCAACTAATAGACTGTTTAGCTTGTATAGTGGACTTGAAAGTTGAAACTTGCTCCTAACTTAATATGTATATGTTAACTTCTGGCTCATCTTGCCGAGATGTTGATCAGACACAAATTAACAGTTAAACGTTTTCCTTCTAGAAGTTCTACATTATAATTAAGTTTCGAGGAATGTATGTTCCAATCACTCAATTCCTAGCATAGGCTAATTCACAAACTTTGATGTTCTGGTTGGTGGCTTTGAATTAAGTTTATTGGATTTTGAATTGTTTAATTTGCCAGACTATAGCTTTATTATTACCCCCACTCACTCAAAAGGAAGCCTTTGGTTGAATGCCCTCCCAAAAGCTGCATCATGTGTTGAAGCTTACAGTTGTCTTTGTTGGGGGAGGTTGAGTTTGAGTATGGCTGGTGACCGGTGGTGGTACTTCTTCTGTTCCAGAATCCCGATAGCCATTAGGTGGATGCAATGCGAGTATTTGTTTTTAACTTGTATTTAACCATGTCTGTAATCAGAATTATTCCTCAAATTGCTCCAACATCGCCAATTTTTATGCAATATCTTAATGAGTTTTTCCCCCCAGCATTTGTCCGGTGTATGCCTTTTGTAAAACTTAACTTCATGATATGAAAACTAGTTTTTACATGATGTGTTCGTAAGATTTGATGTGCAACTAAAAGACTGTTTTAGTATTATGCAAACATGTTCATATCAAATGGACTTATTAAAATGCTAAACTCTACTTCAACTTGCCAAAACATTGGCTAATTGCACATTAAATGTACTTTTTTTGACAGTTCTAAGTTAATTTGAAGATTTGACATATGCTGTTTTATTTGTCAATTCCTAGTATAAAATGTTTAACAGATTTCCAGTGACGTGCTTTGTGGCTCTGACTGAATTGGTCTTCTGGATCTGGAATTGCATAAATGGAGGGTCCAGCTTTGTTGTTCTCTCACTTAAACTGGCTCCTTCAATTTAGGGAAAATTTTTGGCTCCCAAAAAACTGCACTGCAAGCTCATAATTGGATTGGTCATGAGCTGTTGGGTTTGTGTTTAGGCAGAGTAGGGGGCAGTTGCTGGGTGTTATATCCTTCCACTTCCAAATTTTTTAGTCATCAAGTTCATGTGTTGACAAAAGTCACAAAACTCACATTTAAATTCTGGTGCAACTTGCCCAAATATTGGCTTCTTGTATCAGGTTTAGTTTTTTAGGTACCATTTGTGGTTTCATGATAATATTCCAGATGATGTAAATTTTGTACTTTTGGGCCATGGACTGCTGGAAGTCACCATCCATCAACTGTTTTGTGTTACACGGCTTGATCTCTTTGCAGCTTTTAATAGAATGACTGTCTGTTCTGCAATTTCAGAGTATCTCGACGAAGCAATGTTGATCCCGAAAAATACATCTGTTTTAATTCGTCGTGTACCAGGAAGGCCTCGCATGCCAATCGTTACTCAGCCAGACGAGTACTATCTCCAACCTTTCAGCTTCAACATTTAGATGTATTTTTTATATATTGAATTTATTTTCTGAACTAGTCAACCTACGGAGATTAAATTTTATCTTGTGGATGATCCTGATGAAGATCAGGTCAAGAACCATGTGGAGCTTCACAGGCTTAATTTGCATATTTGTATGTTTGTATTTGAGCAGGATCTATGATTTATCTTGCAGGTCGAAGGTTGAAGGCAAGGCTGAGGAAGATCTCCTAGTTAAGGGCAGCTTTACATTGGGTGATGTTTCTAGTGTGAAAGATGTAAGCCATGGCCCTGTTGAGTTATGTAAAAGTTGTTGACCTTATCCTAATAGTATGAAATTTGGAAATTCTAGTTTGAACCTTCGGAATGGGATGATGAATTTGGGCATGAATTATATGCACCGATTCCTGAAGTAAATCCAGTACAAATAAGCAATGCGATTCAGGATGATCCTGCTCCAAGCAAAGCTGACGAGGACAGTAAAATCAAGGCTCTAATTGAAACACCAGCTTTAGATTGGCAGCGGTGTGCATACTCCCTTTATTGATTTGCTTTTGTATAATAGGTATTACTATTAGTTGATCCACATTTGACGTGTTTGTTTGTCAATGCCATGCAATTTACAGTCAAATGGCTGAAGGATTTGGAACTGGTAGAGGCTTTGGGAGGGGTGGAAGAATGATGGGTGGACGTGGATTTGGTACCTCTTACAAGCTGACCTATCCATATGAAATTATACTAATTGTGGTTACTTTTGCCTTCATGTTCTTCTCGTATGTGATTTTATGTGTTGTCTTTTGATTTCTTATATGGCTTTTTTTTGTGTATGAAAGGGCGGGCCGGGGCTGGGCTAGGTGGGAAACCTCCACCTGGTTATGTTTGTCATAGATGCAAGGTGCCAGGTGTGTTGATGTTTACATATGCCTATAGTTATATATATCTTACATTTAGAATATTTCCATTTAAGCTAAATATGAGAGCTTTGCACCTCACAGGACATTTTATTCAGCACTGCCCAACAAATGGTGATCCAAATTTTGATCTTAAGAAAGTTAAGCCTCCAACTGGTATCCCAAAGTCAATGTTAATGTTTAATCCTGACGGGTCCTATTCATTACCCAGTGGTGCTGCTGCTGAGATGAAGCCAAATGAGTGCGTTTCTTTGCCTTTTTGTTCTGATTCTTCAGTCTCTGAGTTATTTTGCTGCTGATTTGATATGGATGTTGCTTCTTGATTTAGGGCTGCTTTTGAAAAGGAAATTGAAGGACTTCCTTCATCTCGTCCAGTAGGAGACCTTCCTCCTGAGCTTCATTGCCCATTGTGCAAGGAAGTTATGAAAGATGCTGTGCTAACCAGTAAATGTTGTTTCAAGAGTTTTTGTGATAAATGTAAGAGTTAACTTATTATTGACAAATTTATCCGAGTTCTCTTATTTTATTGGTTGAAAATTTTGAGTTAATTCGATTGTGCTTGTATCTCTATCTCTTAAAGAGGAGGGAAGGTAAGGGATAATAGAAGTTCTAATTTTTTTTGATCTAAATGATTATCAAGAGTTCCTTTATTTGCCTATAATAAGCCAATCTTTCTTTAAGGTGTACCTTTTATTGGATATTTATACTATCACTTATTACCTAATTTCACGACGCACGATGTTGCTGATCAGCTTGCTACAGAGATTCATAGTATAATGGGCGGTTTGTGACTCTTGACTACTGTCTTTGATTGGTTGTCTTGTTTTTGTGTAAACAACAAACAAATGAAATCCAGCATTTGGTGTGGTCTAGTGCCTTCAATTGGTTGGCTTGTTTTTCTCTTAAATGTCTAACTTACATCCACTGATGAAGTTCTAACATGTTTTAGCTCTTATCAATCTGCTTATTATCCTCTTTGTTTGAAGTATGTTACAAGATATTTAAATCTTGAACATGTATTTGTTTGGTTCATATGATGAAACATTCATTACAATATAGATCTAGTAACTATATGCGTTTTTCTCAGGTATCAGGGACTATATCATCTCTAAGTCAATCTGTGTGTGTGGGTTCAGAGATGTACTTGCAGACGATCTTCTACCAAATAAGACATTGAGGGATACGATTAACCGGATTTTGGACTCCACTAATAGCAGTGGTGATAATGCTGGAAGTGCTTTCCAAGTTCAAGGTAATTGATGCAGTTTCTCTTTACCTCCGATTTAAAAACACACGGGAATTTCAAAAAGCTTGATTTGGACTTCGACCTGCAACAACAGTGTGTGTGGAAGGTTTGCCTATCAGTTCAATAGCTACATATTTCTTTTTGGCATGTGCTGTCTCTCTTTTACCACTTGTACAAATTGGATCTTTTCTTTTGTTATCACTGGTGTTATCACTCTTCCAGTCTGTAACCCTTTTTTCATTACGGTGATCTTGTTATGCATATGGATAATAACGATGCTTGATAAAATAAAGGTATTTTAAATAGTTCTAAACTACATGCTAGTGAGCTTAAGCAACTAGAATGCTGTAAATAAGGACATTAGGCCCTCTATTCAGCATCATGAAATCTATCTTTGTATTAGATTTTGTTGCCTTTGAGCTCTGGCGAAGGTTAAAGAGAGCTAGATCGCCAGCCAAGAGGAAGGATCACATTGAGTCTTCTCAGAAAAGGTAAGCTGTCTTCCTGCGGTGGTTTTTGAAGCTTCAGTTGAGGCAAAGAAGCTTTAGAAGCATCGAAGACAACCTCCCTTTTCTGAGAACACTCATACTATCATCCTCTATACTGGCGATTTGACCCTCTTCGACCTTCATCATCCTCAGGTCTGTCTTGACCAAGGTTATCAATATCTGAATTTTAAACCTCACCACATGAGATTGTGTGGATCAGATGTAGGGTCATAAGATCCTATGATTTGATTAATATAATGTAATTTCATAATGAACTTTTGATGCATCAGAAAAGTATAATTTATTCATACTTAACAATATCAGTTCTACCATTGACCTCAAATTTGTTGTTGAAACCCAAACCAAAAAATTCTCAGTATCTAGGATTATAGCTGGATTGTAAGATCCTAGAAAATTAGAAGATACTTTGAAGGTTTTATTAAGATTCTAACAATTTAAGATTTTTATCATAGATCTGGATCACAACTTCCTGCCGGATCTTATGATTTTAAGATCTGGATCCAATGATGTAGATGGTCTTAATTCTCCACTAATGGTGCAAAAACTCCCTCAAGTTGCACTTAAGTTTGTTCATCCTTTGATCTTTATGGTAACTGTTCCCTTTTTCTCTGGAGCATTAGACCCATTATGAAGTGCGTGCTGCAATTGAGTTTTGAACTCGATACTTGCTTCCAGATTTTCATTTAATCTCTTTACCCAACCAATTTCTCCCTGACACCAATACACTCTCCCGTTTTCCACCTATCACCATATTTGACCCCCTCTCAACAAGATCACCAACTGATAAGAAGTAAAACATCAGGCAACTCACACAAGAAGTTAAACATCAGGCAACTCACACAAGAACAAATTATCACGGGATTCATATAAAGGAAACACAATCCTAAGGAAGTCAATACTCTAAAAGTCTGTCTCAAAGGAGGACAGCATTTCTAAGAGCTCAAAGACAACAAGGGTAGACTGGGTAGTACAAAGATAAAATTCTCGATAATTAGTTCACTAGCACATGACTTATAGTTGGTCTCTGTCAGAGCCCTAACGGTCCAATTCTGGGAGATTCTGTTATAGCCTTTTTTATGCTGCCTCACCATAAATGTGCGTAACACTGCAGTTTGTACGGTCGCTCTTACAATTATTTTGACTTGTCAAAGTAAAATATTCAGGGCAGAAGTCTGAGTACTTAGTTTTGTACTAAAAAGTGCATGCAGTGTTGTAAGCTCAAATGATATTGTTACTTCCAATTAGGGTCCGTTTGGGAGCCTTATTTTTTGTAGCTTATGAAGCTTATAAGGCTTGTGAAAAACGAATAAGCTAGGAAATGGGCGTTTGAGAACATGAGCTGACGGAGATTATGGTAGCTTATATTCTTTTCATTTCATAAGCTACATGGAGGAAGCTTATGGAAATTATGGTAGCGTATTGAATGGTATATTACAAATATAACCCTATAAAGAATCATATTTAAATAAAAAGTAAACCCGTAATTGTAAAATTACAAAGCTTGTTGAACTTGACGGTCAGCTCCAACAAGCTTTGTTCTCCCAAATAATCATCAAGCTTATTAAAAAAAAAAAATTTGTTCAATCAACTATTCAATAAGCTTTAGTTTCAACTACTATAATCTTTTGCTTCAGCTCCAATAAGCCCGGTGTTCCCAAATGGACCCGTAATACGTGGGGATTTCTGTGTGTTGTTGCTTATGCATTGCAAATATTTCATATGATCTATCAGATATGGAATCAGCTAGGTGTCCTCAACCCAAGATGGTTTCACCAACACAATCTGCTGCCTCCAAGGGGGAGCATATCCCAACATCTGTCAAAGAGATTCCTAAGCCTGAGGAGACTGCAAATGAGGAAAGGTCTACTGGTCCTTCACAACCACTTTTTCAGCAGAGCTTAGACAGATTGAAGACACCTAAAGTTCCTGATATCTCTGAAGCTACTCGTGAATCAGCTAGTGCCAGAGAACCTGCATCCCATGGTAATACTCTTCCAGTTGAGGAAGAAGTGCAGCAGAAGCTGGCTGCTGCTGAAGGTGTGTATATATTTGCATTTATTTAAGAACCAAGAATTATAACCTTCAAAAAAATGTCCGCTCTGAACTATCTCACGTTTATCCTAAATCAGGGAGACCTTATTTGATTTTTAATTATAATTTACCCTGCACATATGAACATGAGACAGTGGCTAAACGTCAGATGCTTTGCCACTGTTGTGGGTAATTTGTCGCCCCTTTGAACTCTCTTGAGTAATAGGTTTGTGTGGTGTTGTTTTTGTGCAAATGAGGATGTGACGTGTATCTCACACGTTACCAACCATCTTGCACGGAAATGGAAACGGGAAACACCAATCCCAAAATTTATAGGAAACAAAACGTTGAGGAAATGTTAATATGGTAATAAAATATACATTGAAGTTATGAATTTTTTTGGAGATTGTAAGAAGAAAGCCTACTAATAATATAACCGTCCAAGCGTCCATTAGATAAGGGGTGGGTTTTGCAAATGTGGGTTCAAGATTTTTCTTCTATTTTTTTTGGTATTGTAATCTAGGCATAGCAGCTTAGTACATGAGTTTCCCAAAAGTTTATTTAGAGTTTTCTCAGAGCTTTGAGTTTCCTGGAGTTTTCGAAACGTGTCGCATAGCCTTTGGAGAGTTTCCGGGCAACGTAGGTTACCAATATCTGATAATGACATACTTAGTCAAACAAAGTGCCTTTATCTTTTACAGTAAGTAACATTCTAGAGCTTATGGCACCTTCAATTGTGTCAGGGTGAAAAAGTTATTATTGCATACAAATAATACTAATAGACTACTTGTGAATATATTTTAATGTTATCTTATTGTTTCAGCATATTGGATGTTCTTTATAATTTTAATTAGTTTTAATGGTATATTAAACTAAATTTTCCCTCATTTTCAGCAAAGAAGAAGAAGAAGAAGAAACCACGTTTACCTGTAAATGGTACACTTGCTTAACCCTTTTATGTCCTCTTATGCTATAGCAATACTGTTGTTGCTCTACTGCATCACACTTGCAAGTTGCAGAGCTTCGTTTCTTAAGCTTCTAACTACTGCCCTTGGCAAATGGTCACCTGCAGCCATGGACATGCAATGGAGAAATCCACAAGATTTTGCAGCAGATGGCTTTATGATGCCAATGGGCCCTTCTAGCTATAATCCATATTGGAATGGAATGCAACCTGGGATGCAGCCTGGAATGGACGGGTATATGGGTTCATTTGGTGGTGGAATGCCTTACAACATGGGGTATGGTGTTGGCCCCATGGGGCCAATGGACATGCCTTTCATGGGTGTTGGACCAACTGACCCTTTTATGGCACAAAATCTCATGTTTCCCATGATGCCTCCACAAAGGTGAGTAGGTACACCAGCAAAAGCATTTAAATATAGTATATATTTCTCATGTTTCCTATGAAGCCTCCACAAAATCTCTTCGACATGTCTTTAATCGGTTTTGGACCAACTGGCCCTTTAATACAACTTATTTTGGTAGTTGCTAGTTCATTCTATTTCCACTAAAAAATTTTTTATCATAGGACTACTTTCTGTGTGCTTCTGTAATTGGATTATCCTCCTTATGTTTGCAGTAGGTACACAAACACAGGCATCCAAATTTTTATTTCTAATTTAACGCACGTTGTTTGGGTTTCTGGCCAATCTAGCTTTTTATAGCAAAACCTGAAATCTTTTATATTTCAGGGATCTTGCTGCAGACTTTGGAATGGGCTTTAATGCTAGACCTCCATTAATGACAAGGGAAGAATTTGAGGCCAGGAAGGCTGATCTAAGGCGAAAGCGTGAGATGGAACGATTGGGTGAAAGGTGAACTTGATATTTCAAACACAATTATAAAATTTTTAATTTTGAACCGGAAACTTTTAACTATGATTTTATTTGTCGACTAAATTTTTCCGGTAAGTTTTTGTTCTTGTTTCAAGGAGTTCGTTCTTTCTCTTTTCTGTTTTTAAATTTCACTAAGGATTGGAGTCCATTGACTGAACTGGTGGTTTTATACTAATACCAGGGAGATGCCAAAAGTTCGTGATCATGGTAGGGAAGTGAGCAGCAGCGCAAATGCCATGCCCATGAAACCAAAATCTGTATGTTATAGTGGACCAAGCTTCTTGTTTTCATTTTCTGTATCCTTGAAGGCTATTTGGATTCTTGTGTTATGCCAGCTTGTTAGATATTGCTTATTGTTTACTCATTGGAAGAAAATCTCAAACTGTTGCCCATGTAGTTACTGAAATGTTCTCATCCTATTAAAGAGGATGGTTAGAAAGGAGACTGGAACCCCGCCTTTCCATTTTCTGTCGGAGGATGGATTGCCAGTTGCCTCATCATCATCTGTTATTGGGAAACAATTAGTTATCTTGTGGCTTGCCCTCTGTAGATGGTCCAATTGTTCATAATATGTGTTAGCCTTGTCTGAGATTCTTGAGGTCTAAACTTAATTTTGCTTTGAGACTCTTGAGGTCTATAAATTGTTGTGTCTTAGACCATTTCTGAAGAACTTGATTGGATCATATTATTGTATGTTACTTCTCCCTATTACTGTCTCCAAGTTAGACATTCAACTGACTTCTGCACATGCTTGGGACTCTGCAGAAGCCAGTACCCAGCCACAGGGAGCCCAGCGAGGACCGGTATGACAGGGAACGTGGTCGGGAACGTGATCGCCATCGAGATGACGACTACGACCACCATTCCCATCGTGGTGGTGGTGGCAGCAGCAGCAGTAGAAGCCACCGGATGGAGAGAATCTCACCCGGGCCATCCCGCTCAGATATGGATTTTCCGCCTCGTCCCGCCTCCAAGAGGAAAGCGGAACACCACCATCAACCCTCACGTGACAGCACTGACCGGGAACGTGACCGTCACAATGACGATCACCATCACCGTCATCGGAGATCAGAGCCGTCTTCAAAGCCCTCTGAGGACCTGCAAAAATCGTCTTCATCCGCCGCAGCTGCAGCTGCTGCGGCCGCCGAACGCAAGCACAAAGCGAGCGTCTTTTCTCGCATCAGCTTCCCGGAGGGAGGAGAAGAGCCAAGCAAGAAACGGAGGCTCTCTTCTGAGCCAAAATCTGTCTCAATCAAGGAAGCCTCAGCTCCAGTAAATGGTTATAGTGAGTCAGTTGCTGTGCCGGTCTCATCCTCAAAGCCGAGGAGTAGCCATGGCCATAGCCAGCCCGATTACGAGTCAAGCGACGATGATCGACACTTCAAGAGGAAGCCATCAAGGTACGAGCCGTCCCCGCCTCCTCGACAAGAAGAGAGTAGGCGCTCGAGAGGCTCCAAGGATACCAAGGACAGGGACCGAGATAGGGAGAGAGACGCTGCACGTAGCAGCAGGCACCGATAAATCTATACAGAGAGAGCAAGCGCTACCGGGATGATTGTGTTTTGCTTGGGGGTGGCTTAAGTCTTTTCTGGCCCTCCAAATATAATACGTGCCTAAAGGTTTTGGCTCGTCGTTTGAAGCTAGAAACTTAGGATAGAAATCAGTGAAATTGTAATGATATTTACAGCAGCATAATTTCACTATTCTTTCCTATTTTCTTTTGGTACAAGAGTTTACCTTATGATTCAGTTGTCTTTTAATACTCTTACATGTGCGTTCAAAAAAGCCTCTATTTTTCGTTGCAATAAAAACTTGTTGACCAATTATGAGCTAAATAATTTGACCAGGTATGTTTTGCACTATTTAAGTTTTACTTGCCTGTCATTTTGTGTTTTTGCAAAGGTAACCATGGGATTTCCTTTGCTCTAAAATATGAAAATTTTTATTGCATGTTCTATTAATTATTTTAAAATTTACGTTGGTAAATATGAGCTCCCAACACCAAGGTGCAAGGTTCACAATCTAGGGCTTTGATTGGTCAGATTAATTCCTGAATTGCATTAATGATAAATAGAAAATCATCTTTTGAAATTAGACTAACAGATCTAGGACAAACACTTCTATAATCTATATTCTTAAATTGACATGTAACACATGAAATAATAGTAATACGTCCAATAATGATATTATGGACGTTATGATTAGTTATTCTTTTTATTACACCATCTCTATCAAAGATCTCAGCGTTGTCATCTTAGTGGACGTTCTCATTCAAATTGTTTTTAGTTTATTCCGTGTTTGCTCTACTGATGTTCGCTTTATGAAAGTGGAGAAACGAAAGGGTCTCCCGGAATCAGAATGGCGAACGGCATCCGATTAATTTCCTGAGAACTAAGCTTTCTAAAATTTTAAATGTAAAATCGGAGCATCGAGACAGACAACAACTCTTTGAGACAAACAACAAATCCAAAGACAAAGACTAGTCAAGTGGAATAGACCCCAGGAGCAGTGGGTTAAAATCAATACGGATGGGGTGAAGAGAGTGCATGATGGACATACTACGGGGCGAGGAGAGCACATGATGGACATACTACGGGGCGAGGAGAGCACATGATGGACATACTACGGCAGCTGCGGTCTTGAGAAATGAAATGATAGAGGGGAATGGGTGAGAGGTGTTGCCATCAACCTTATTGTTTCTTCGGTCCTGGAAGCAGAATTGTGGGGCTAAACTATGGTCTGGAGTTAAACTATGGGCTGGAGCTTGCATCATTTCGGAGGTTGACTCGGGCTTAAAAGTGAATTTGGTTACGAAAGGTGTGTGCCCGCAACACCCCTTGTTTAGCCGGAATTGGATTGTGAATCTCGGACATATCTTCAGAAGGAAATCGAGTTGCCGATGCGCTATAGCTAATTTCGCGTTCACATGTGAAGTTGGAGTGCATCATTTACTTCATCCCTTCTTGTGTTGTTATGTTCTCTTAGATGACTCTAGAGGGGTTACTCTTCCTCGTATGATTCGCTTGTAGACTTTTTTCACGGAGTTATTCACCCTTTCTATCAAAAAAACAAACAACTTCAATATGTGCAGATTGTTGAGGACTTTCATATTCAACTTTTGGATTGACCCTAATTGGGGCCAATTTGGCAGATTACTACTAGTGACGGTGACAACTGTTTCAAGATTGTGGTATTATCGCTTCCTTTTTAAAAAAATGTGGTACGACAAATTTTATGAAATGGTGATATCTGTTCTCGATTGTTCACACGGAAAAGATTTTAGCAAAACCCTGTTTTGAACCATTGGTATTTTATGATCGGTCATAAACAATGGTTTTATCTTACGATTTTGTAGACTTTATCCAATAACACCATTTTTAGCTAATATGTCAGTTTATATACTTATAAGAGTTATGCTTTTCAAAGATTTTCTATTGTTGTTTGCTTTTCATTTCATCCTTATTCTTCTTTCAACAGTTCACTCTCATTGTATTTTATACCTTCACTTGCGATTTCACACAAATTTTCTTTGAATGTGGGATCTATATCACTCGTTGGCTCTCTAATCTTAATGAATATACTTTTGGTCTTTATGTTGAGATTTTACCTTAACTTTTTCTCATATTTATATTGTAGATCGTAGATTGTAAGGTTTTGAACAGTCCCTTTGTGATTTTCGAATTCCAGGGTTCTCAAAAACATTGTTCCCCTTACTTTCTAAAAAAAAGATCTTTGGGCATATTGGCATTAGAACACAATAGCAACCATAGATAGGGTTCACATGCATAGAACAGAGGAAAGAGATGTGTAGGGAAATACAAGATTTCAAGAATCTGGCAACAAACAAATCAGGCTCAATGGAATTCCTCAAGAGACGCAATGGTGATTCGAGATCTAGTGTTAGATGTGATTGTAGCTATGACTGACCAATCTCAACTACCAAGTATCAAGAGCTGGTTATAAGGTTCGAAAAATGCATCGAGTTTGGATGGTAGATTCATGAAACTAATACTAACTTACCAAGCAACAAGAGCTTGTTATAAGAACCTGAATTATCCTTTAGAGATAGATAACATGCAAACACAACATTATACCTAAAAGGTTCAGCATTCTTAACTTAACCAAAATAAGACCAAAAACGCAAAGGTCTATTACTGTTTACAACAACAGAAGCAACAAAGCAGCAGAAAACTAGCATTCTTAACCAAAATAAGACCAAATATGCAAAGGTCTATTACTGTTTATAACAACAGAAGCAACAAAGCAGCAGGAAGCTTGCATTCTTAACAAAAATAAGATCAAATAAGCGAAGGTCTATTACTGTCGCCATAAACAGAAGCAACAAAGCAGCAGAAAGGAGAGTAAGCAGCAAACTTACAGCCTCGGAATCCAGCTTTCATCTGGAAAAACAAAGCTCTCCACAAAGTTATAAGCGAAAACGACAGAGGTTGCGCCTATGAATTCAGATTCCAGATGAATTTCGCCAGCTTGACGATCACAAAACACCAAACTTCTTCCCTGAGATTTTGCTAAAAGTCTTCCATAATGTTCATCTATGAATAAAACATCATCAACCATAGGGAAAAGTTGGATTCTGAACATCTTACTCCATGAGCCATTTTGCATTGCCCATAAAAAACACAGACTAGGATTGGATTCCGGCCAATGAGCAACCGAAACAAGTTCTCGCCACTTCAAAACAGTCCTGGAATAATCCCCAAGATCATCGTAATCTTCTAGTTCTGGACACTTAATCGATTTGAATTTGTCCTGCACAAAATCAAAGGAAATAACTTCTTCTTGACCAGATTTGCGATCATAAGTCATCCAGTAACCCACTCCTTGTATCAGGATCTGTGTATTTCTTAAACATGCCAAGTATTTTTTCCTGATAAATCCGGTCACCATAGCCATTTCCGTCCATGCCCGCTGTGTAGACGAGAATACCATAATTTTGTTAAGAGCAAAACAGAATACCACAATTTTGAAAGAGCAGTCTGTAGGATCAATCCAGAAGCCACAGCATTGGGTTAGTCTGTATTTAAAACTATCAGAGCGAGGGCGAATTGGAGACTCAAATATCGGAATCCTAAAGAACCTACGGATCGAAGGGTTCCAGAGCACGAGGAGATTTCTGTGGTCGAAAAGGCAGATTACACCAGCAACAGTGCTAACAACAACTAACTCATACAATCTATGTACGTCGTGCCTTTGATTAGTATCTCCCTCAATTTGAAGTCCAACTGGACCGCTTATCTCGCTAAAGAAAGGAAGAGTGCCGGGATCAAAGTGGATATACTTCAATTCTTTGTTGTGCACAATCATACGAGCCTTTTGGACAGCAAGGTGATCTAACATGAACGATTTAGAGTCGATTACCTCTTTCCATAGTTTGCAAACGCAGCGCAATCGAAGCAGGTTCTTGACTGATAAGAACCTGAGAATTGGGTAGCATAAATCCGGAATATAATCCGACATCGAGGATTGAAACAGATTAGACCTAGCAGAAGTATACTCGAACAAGATCAAACAATTTGGAGAAGGAAAAATTTTGATTCATAGAGAGATTTTGGGGTTTGAGGATTGAAAATGGTTTTTCTTGATGCCTGACCTGGATGAATCACACAGCGTACTTCGAAATTCGTATACGTTACTAGTTTCATTTGTTTTCAAAATCAAATGGAGTTTTGTGGGCTCCACTTTCTGTTTAAGGCGGTTTCATATATTATATATTTAATTTCTAATTTAATACAACGTACGTTACAAGTTAAGAAGTTACACTTCTTCATGCACCTGCCAAGTGTGTGCTTGTAGCGGTGCCTCAAAATTTGAGAATCAGCGGACGTCATCAATTTTTAATGGGGGCTTGATGTGATCAACTTTGCTTGGCCAATATTAGGTGTAATAAGAGTGGAAAGAGTCGAATATTGGTATCATCTGGCTTGTCTCATATCGCAGCTCTACTCAATACCCTCACCTGGACTGGAAATACGTACTAGTTTGATTTGCCGATCCGGTATTTCGAATCGCCCCTATACCGAAAAAGTATTTTTTTTGTTTGAACTTCTACCGGTTATTCAGGTTCCGTCCATGTTCAATAAGAACCGATTACTTCAAATTTTGAAAAGTCCGTGAACTAGCCCGCATAAAATATAATCAATAAAAAGGTCATAGTACGAGAGCATTCTTCTAGTCTCCCGGAGAAGATGATCGATTGTAATTTTTGAACCAGACTCGTCCTGGATGTGTGTGTAGCCAGGTCTAAGAGCCTCTTGCACTATGTTGCACCAATACGCTGAATGGGGCTCGTATTCGGTATTGGACACGGCACGCGTGTCCTGATTTGGACACTTGGTGGACACGCGAGTGTCCGGGTTGGACACGTAAATTGGTTAAATACGCAGGGGTAAAATTAGAATTTGAGCTTTTTAATCCAGAAAAAGGGGGGGAAAAGGCTGCTAGGGTTTTTATTAGCGAACTTGAAGCCTCCTGCGTCAAACCCTTCTCTTATGTTCAATCTTCATCTTACTCCATAGCTAGTAACCAATTGTTCATCTACTTATTTTTAATTTACTATGTCATTTGATCTTTTATATAAACACATATCAACTATGTTCTTAAATTGTTAATTTATATTTTTAATTAAAATTTTAATTATCGTATTCGTCACGTGTCCAATCCAATACTTAAGATTTGCCGTGTCCACGTATTGTATTGTGTCGAATACGGACACGTGTGTCCGTATTGGTGCAACATAGCTCTTGCAAAGCTTACGAGAATGGTCATTGTTGCGGCAGTAAGTGGGTCTCGTTGCTGCTCCAACCTCTTCACCATTGCCCCTTAGGGAGCCTCTCTAGTAATAGGAGCATACTAGTTGGCTACATGTTCGGGACCTTTACTGGATCTGGGTTTGCATATTTACACAAAATTATATTATTTTTATAAATTTTCACTAAAAAAAATTATAATCTATTAGGGCAGGGTCGAAGAGAATTTTATTATTTCTCATAAATTTTTTTTTAAAAAGGCTCATAATTCGCACAGACCACCATATTGAATGTGTCGTCAATCTTGGGGAATTTGCAATTTTGCATCGTTTGCTCGTAAACCTCATTTTTGACAAAGTTTAATTGTGGTCCGTAATTGCATTATTATGTCAACAAACTATAGCTTAGATAATATCGTTAAATTTAGGTCATTTATTTGACTTGAGTAGCTTCTTATTGTGGTTCAAAAATACACCATTTTAACTGGCCTTTAATTCTTAGTTAATTTGGGTCATGTTAGGTAAAACTAGATTTTTAAGTAGTTTAACCTTTCTAAATAGTTTTAGTTTTTTGGGTAGATTTGTTAGTAGAGTTTGAAAGAACTTTTGTAAATTTCAAAAAACTAACAAATAAGTTAATTGATATTTGGTAAAAGTAAATTTGTAAATAGATTTGTACGTTAGATTTATCAAAAAGAAAAAAGGATAAAAATGTATATATTGTTAAAGGGGTAAATAGGAGTAAAACCGTAAAAATATTGATAATCTATCTAAAAAGTTATCTTACAAATCTTTTTCAAATCTCACCAAAAACCTACTCAAAAAACTCTTCAAAATCTAATCTCTCAGAAAAGCTAGCATATCAAACACCATTTAACTTTTAAAAAATACAAAGTATATAATAATCTCCGCAATAACCTCCGCCGAACAGACCCTTAGAGATTTTGATCCTTCAGACCTTTAATAATTATCGTAACCCAATAAATCGGTAAACTACTTAAGATACAACCTACATGGGCACGGTTCTAATATCTTAAGGCTCTAGGGCGAGACTAAAATCAAAGTCAGAACAAAACGAAAGTTATATTTTATACAACTTTAAATTTAATTTTCAATGTTTGAAAAATTGTAATATCATTTAATGTGTAATATACAGGCTATAAATAATATTCTCTTATTAAGATATGTAAAGACGAGTCTCCGTTAAAAGATCTGAAAAATATGAAGAAAAAAGTTCAAACTAAAAGAAAATAAATCCTACATATGTACATTTATTGAGTTGAGTTAAACTTACTTTATGATATACTGAGCCTCATATATTCAAAGATTTAATAATATAGTAATTACGTTTTGTTTTACTTTTATATTACATACAAAATTCTTTGGACCCCTTGGGATTAAGGTTGTGCAATTGGTACAGAAGAGACTGTAACGTTAACACTTCTTAGACTTCTACCTCTAAGAGCATCTTCATCCCAGAAATTCTCAAAAAATTTCTTATCAAATTTTTCTTTTTTCTTTTATTCAAAAAATGATTGAAGAAACCCTCTCTTTCATCCCAGAATTCATCAAAATTTCCTTAATGTATAATTATAATCAATAACCTGTTATATCCCTACATTTGGGCAAAACAAAAAAAATAAATTAAAACTTTCCTTGATTTATGTGAAGTGGATAAGAACCTGTCAGGATAAGTATCTCTGCAGAGAAACTTCTCTCCACTAATTGCATCGATTCTTTCTTTTATTCTGACATTTATTTTTAATTTTAATTTTTTAAGTGCTAAAGAAACCCAAAAGTTCTGGGATGAAGATGCTCTAATGGTCCATGGATTGGACCATAAGGGTCTAGGCGTATTGACACATTTTTTAAAAAATGTGTATATTCTATATGGGTTCAATACAGTCCGGTCTAAATTCAGACCGTATTCAGTTTTCTTTAAAAAAAAAATGAAAACGGACTTGATCGGATCTAACAATGCGGTCACAGTAATTTTTGGTCCGGTCAAGTTTGCTCTGCCCTGGTTGGGACTATGGGCCTGGGCTCTTACACATTATTTACTAGAAGTAATAGCTTGTAGGAGGTAACTACTAATTAGAGTGCTGAACTACATGGCTAAATGCTTAAGCATCTTACACTTGAAGAATCTAAAATAAAATAAAAGTTACCAAGCTGTAATAAAAGTAACCAAACAATCTGTAAGAATTTCCTGTCTTTTATGATTTATGGGATAGAAAAACAATTTGGAGAAGCCAAAAAGGCCAAAGTATTGTGCAGTTATTGTTAGTACACAAGCAAAACCGGGCATCAGTTGAAGAATCTCTTTATCAATATTAACACAGCCTAAACTGTATAGGTTGATCACAAAGCAGTCTACGTGGTTACACCATTATCGAATTTAGACAACGACGAGACGAGTCCGAGTTGGCCAGGTAAAAATTTCCAGGTTCAATGCTGGCATTCAGAGTTTTATATCATGGTGGTGGTAGATTTTGAACCATACCATAGAAATATGGAGAGGTGCTTCCAGCTGCCATTTTTGGTGATCTTGAAGGTTGAATTGGAGTGAATGAGGGAACAGCGATAGCTGAAGATGCGAATCCTGATGATGCTGCAGCGGAATATAACGGCAATGATGATGCAGAGTGCTGACCTTGCATTTGCCATGGTAAGCTCATGAGTCCTTGTGAAGAACTTGTGTACATTCTTCGCTCTCCTGCTCTTTCCTGTCATTCATGTTTGGATTTTAAGGATATTTATTGATTGGTTGTATTCAACAAGATTTCCTTTCATGTTTATGATGTTCAAAGAATGCATTCATTTAAGTACTACTAAAGAATCTATGAATTGTGGGTGGCTTTGAATTGGATTCTCTAAGTTGATTGCTCCATAAATCATGCATAGGAATCCAAACTTATAATTTAGATACATAAATGTACTACAATAATTTTATTAACTCTGATTGGAAAGCTATCCATGATGTTGGTGCAAAACAAGTAAAGATCTGAAACTAATTTTTTGAGCAAAAGGAGGATGCTGTACTGTGTATAAATGAGAACAGGATTTTAAAAAAGGAAACTGTTAGGGAGGCTGAAGTTACCTCATTAATAGGGAAGCAGCCGGGATAATAGCCGTTCCAGACAGAAGATGGATCTATTGCCATGGCCGGCCCTTTAAGACGAGTATCACTTGTCATGGTGATAAGTTGGTCATCCTGTAGAATAATTTTAACCAATTAAGCATTATCATCTGGTTTCAAATATCTATATCAACAAGAGATGAAGCAACTTATCTAACAAAAAAAAAGATAGTGACAAACAATCAATGATCTAGGTTTTATATTCAGAGAGAATTAGAAGAAAATCATACCTTTGGCCTCCTTGAAGTTTGAAAATCATATTCTCCAGATGGCATTTGGAAATGCCCTAGGCCACTGGAAACTTTTGTAGCATTAGTAGAGGCCGGCTTATCCATTGAGGAGAGTGAAATTCCAAGGTCAAGATCGAGGTTATTTTCGCTGCCTGGAAGAGATTCAACGAGAGCAAGTTCTGATATTAACACCATAGTTAGTTGTATAGACAAGTGGGATCAAATATGTAGTAACAAATGGTTTATATTATGTACCTTCACCGTTTTCAGGGACAATCTCTCCATATGTACTTGGATCAAAATTGGTCACAGCATCTCTTCCATTAAACTTGATAGCTGCCTTATCATAAGCCCTGATTCAAATGAAGAAAACAAATATGTGTCGGAAGGAGCATACTTTGAAAATTTTCAGGGTAATAAATCACTATCAGGAGAGAGTAATTGATGTTGATTAGAACCTTGCAGCATCTACTTCGCTGTCGAATAGGCCCAGATATATATACCTGCAACCAAAAATTGTACATAACGATAAATACAGTATTCCAAGCTGATCTAGTTTAGTTATAAAGGCATACGGACTAAGAATTAAATCAATCCTAGCAATTCTCAAACTGACAGCAAAACCGCCAAGACATGTTTTGGCAACACTTGCAGCTACTTGAATTAAGCGATAAAATCAATAAAAATGTATCAATCTTGCAGGATGAGAATTATACTTTTTACCGAGGAACTGCCCCATACGAGCTTCCCATCTGCCACACTTGTGCAGTGTTACACCTCTGTACTTTGAGCTTCCTCTCGAGAAACCTGTACTCTGGCGGCGAAGTATGTGCACAAATTCTTCCTTGGTCAAATTTTTCATCTGCAACTGAACAGAAAATTAACAACCAACTATGAACAGCAACCAGCTGAGTCTTAATGAGGAAAATTTCAGTGCACTACAGATGCTTAAATTACCTGCTTCATTTCCTCCTCATAATCACTAAGAATAAAATTGATATCAGCATCAACCCCACGGAACTTAATAGCCGCTCGGTCATATGCCCTATTCATACAAGAAACCATTAGGCAGACTCTCTAAGAAATCAAAAAAGGAGAGAAAATTAACCATGATTTTGTTGGGAAACAGAAACACAATTGACTTTTCTGCAATTAGATAAACAGAATCATTTACCTAGCAGCAGCATGTGCAGTGTCAAATCCACCTGATACAATGTTCCGGAAACAGAAATCACCATAACAGAGAGAACAAAAGATAAACATCAAATTCATTCAAATCTCAGCAACACAAAAACAACCAAAAAAAGGAGAAATTGAACCAAGTATCTTAAAATCAATTGGCCATACCTAAGTACACCTGTTTCCCACAATCCCTGCATCAGATTAATCAACAAGACATAAATCAGAACCTTCTGGTAAACAGCCCAAAATTAAAGCCCCTCAACAACGAAAAAACAGCATATATCCAGTCCACTGATGTTAATAACTCATAGGCAACTTACCAAATATGCGATTCCCATCTACCAGTTCGCCGATAATAGGTGACTCCTCGGTACTGAGAGCTCCGAGACCTCGGTCCCCGGCGACTCTTCTTCACCTGCGGTTTCTGTGCAACCTTCGCTTCTGGCAAAGCAGCACCGCTCTGATTCAACGATAGATCCATCCAATTCGACGATGAACTGCCAAGTACTTTCCCTCCACCACCATCAGTGACCGGGAATAGTTGCCTGGTCACGTTATTAGTCGAGTCCAACTGCGCATTCAGTCCGTAACAAGCGGTAACATTAACGTCATCGCCTCCCGCCTTCAAGATACTGAAATTGAAGGGACAAAGAACGTGCTCGCTCTGACTAGGAGTAGAGCAGGAGTCGTTGTCGTCGCCGGCATTGACGATCGAGGAACCGGAGGTTCCAGATTCGTCGACCTGATCACCGAAACCTTCTGGAACCTTCTCGATCACCTCCATCATCACCACTGAACTCGCAACTTCCTCTCCATCCTCACCGCTCGTCACATTAAGATTGAGATCCAACATAGCTTCTTCAAAAACACTTCCAAAAAAAAAAAACTAAGCAATCAAATTAGGTGTTCAAATCGTCACTGTAAACAATTTCGTACACGCATCAACTAAAACTACGCAATCGCTCTACCTACTTAACATTCTCATATCAAGGCCACCGGAGAAGCCGATCTAATAAAAACAGTAAGATGCGAGCATAAAATGGAAGAAAAATCACGGTTAAGACAGAGAATTACATAGCAATAAGTGTTGGCAACAGCACGGCAAGGTCGCTGAAAAAAGGACTGACAGAGGTGACAAAGCGGAGTTCCGAGACAATCTCGAGAGGTAAAGGTCACCGGAAGTCAAAATTGTTTGAGTTCTACCGGAGTCAACAGGTCATCGCCGGCGAGATGTCGATTCCATTGTAGATGAGAGATATTTGGAGTGGGATAGAGGTCCTGAGAAGGAAGCAAGACAGCTCCAACTTTTAAAGGCTAAATTTTCTTTTTTAAAAAAATAAAACAATAAAATAAATAAATAACTTTCAGTTTGTGTACGGGCAACGGAGTTTTGTTAGACGGGCAATACCTTCCAATCATTGGATAGGAAGAACGAAACTTGCGTGACAAAAGACAGATAGAAATGTAGAATCCAAATTTCACCACAAGTAGAAAAACCACAAAAAATATTATTAAAACAAACACCAAAAAAATACTTTTTGTCAAAATGAAAATACCACAAAATTCTTTTATTGTCAAGAAAATACAACAAATCCTTAATAAAGAAAACAATCGGATTCAAAATTAAATAAATAATAACAATTTTTCATGAAAAAGAGTCAATAAACATAATTTTTCAATCGTCAAGATTTTTTCAAAGTACTAGGTTAAGTAGTTCAAACTTAAAAAAACTATTATTCTTCAAGTCTTATATTGTTGGTGTATAAACTATAAATAACCAAAATTATAATCTTCAATAATATATATACGAGACCGAAAATTATAATTTTGAAAATTCAAATCTTAATTATTCAACTAATTTTGTTAATTATATACTTATATTTATCATCCGATGATATGGGGCTTTTTAATAGACTTGTACAAATCCGGATCGGCCTGTCCAGCCCATCCGACCGACCGGGAAAAAATATGGGTATGGGTAGCTAGTTTGGCCCGTTCGGGCCTGATCTGGCCCGTATTTTGGTGGGACGGGTACGTGTAGACATTATAGCCCGTGGGCCAATCCGGCCCGGCCCGAATATAGTTTTATACATATAAGTTTTTTATATATGTGTAAATAGTTTTTATTGTTTTGAGTGTCACATAGTCTAATTTTTCATTTAGTTTGTTTGAAGTATTTTGACGAGTTATACTTGTTTGTAATACAAGATTGCACAGCTAACTTGAACGTAATGATACTTGTTGATTTTAGGAAATTGAATTTATTCATTTTTGTGTGTTGATTGTTGTTGAACTTGTTGATAGTGCACTATGTAAGTATAATTTGATTGAAAGTGTGTGTTAAATACATTATATTACTTGTTTTGAACGATACATTTCGGAGAAAAAACGTACAATCAAGTCCATACGGGTCGGCTCGGCAACCCACCCGCTTTTTACATGGTGAACATGGGCAGCGTTTGTGCCCCGAACAAATCGGGCCGAGCAAACTCAACCTGCACTTTACGGATAGAGTTTTAGGTATGACCCGGACCGAAACCGCTTTTGTACGGTTCTACTTTTTAAGTTAACTCTAATTACTTTATTAAAAAAAAATTACTTGCTCTTTATACGGTCAACCAATCAAACATTGCCACGTACCATTCCATTATTCTAATATCTCAATCATGAATCAGCCTCCTTCGTAGGATCCTTTTTTTGGTAGAATCGGCTCCTACAGTCCTAGTACTTAACCAGAGGAAGAGGAAGACAAAGACCAAAAGTGATTGGCTACAATTTTTATACAGTATACAATTTTCTTCGTTTTAAAATAGATATTCATATTATTACGAATATGCCAAATAGGTAAATTAATGAAAATAAATCCTAAGCTCACATATATAAATTTAAGATTTTTTTTTCCCCAAAAAACACCTTTGAATCAAAAGTATTTAGCAAATTACATATTATAATTTTATTTCAAAATAGAACGAGTTTGACAAAAGTCCAATTTGGTTCATTAAAATAAATTTTAAATTTAAGACAATTAATAAATATATGTTGAATTTATTTCAGTCAATTAAAACTTCTAGATTTGAAAAATATTACAAACGTGTTGTTGAATACTAGGTATTTAATTAATATAACTAATTTTTAAATAAAACAAAATTGTAGGCAGATATTTAAATAAATAATCAAATATATTATTATTCTCATAAGATTAAAAAAAATCTCAAAAATATATGTAATAAATTACTCATTATCATTACTAAGTTAATTTTGATTTTAAAAGCATCATAAAATGTTTGGGTAAGAAGAATAAAGTGAGAATGGGGAAACAAAAAAATATATAATGTGTTATGTTTGAAGTTTTTTTGTTCTACCATATTTTACGAGAATAATCCGGAAGAAAACAAAAATCAACATCTAATAACTTCGGGAAACAAAAAAAGAAATTTTGATTGATATTGTTTTACTTTAAACCTTTTTCGAATTATATTAGATAATTTTTTTTAGTTTCGTGTGTTGCTCCTAAATTTAATAAATTTTAAATTAAACTCTTCTATCATCGATAAGTTAAGATTGTTGATAGTTCGAGGGAATATGAAAAAAAAAAATTCATCTATAAGTTACCTTCAAACTCTAAACGATAATTTTCTTTTTTTAAAAATATTAACATATAAGTTATAAATAATAAAATGTATTTTAAAAAATTATAAAATTCAGTAATACCATCTAAAGAATTAAAAAGAACACATAATCCCGAAAAAATTAAATATAAAGTCAATATACCATCCAGAGTTTTAATTACCAAAAAAACACTACCAAACGAATCCTAAATAAATATTTGTTTTCCAAATAATCAAAAAGCGAATTGTGGTGTTGTGTCTCCTTCGCAAATAGAATGCGACCAAGAGAGGGTAACTTTGGGTTCAAGTTAAAAGTGGAAAATTTTCACATTATCTTGAATTAGAGCAATTTATATTCATAAATATGTACATTAAAATGATTTTAAAGTATACCTTGATGATAATAGTTTGTTTCTAGAAAAATATACATTCACGTTATTATGCTGTCAATATGGAACGTTTTTATCTGCAACTGTTCTAATAAGAAATTTATCTTTTATATCCGACGAGTCTCGAACATGGAGGAGATGCACGTTAATTGAACTTAAATACAAGACTTTCGGGTTCCATCCCAAAATAAATTGGCAATAAGGGATATAACACTAGATATTATTTATTTGGCTAATATATTATCATCTTGTCAAAGTGGGACATTTTCCACACTCAACATAATTTATTAAAAAGAATAAATTGCCTAAACAATATCTCATTTTTTAGGTAGACTAAACTTTAATATCACATCGTTTAAACTATTAGAACGGTACCTCACCTATTGAGTCCGGCAGAATATTAGTATCTGGATTACTGTTCACACGTTAAGTTAACGGATCGGTGTTAAATATCATGGGCGAAATTGTCAACCTACCTTAGGCAATAATGCAATTTTGCCCCTGATATTTAACACCGATATATTAACTTAAAGTGTGAGCAATAATCCGAATACCAAACTTTGGTCGGGCTCAATAGGTGAGATACCGTTCTGATTGTTTAAAATACGTGTACTAAATTTTAGCCAGCCTAAAAGATGGGTACTATTTAGACAATTTTCTCTTATTAAAATATATAGATTTAAGGGCAATTTTGGTAAATAGGTCTTTCTGAAAAACTAGAGACTTTTTAATATTTCAATTAAGTAAATATATTCCAACCTTTTGTATTTATTTTTAAATTCTACACACTCTTCTTTCAGTGGTACATTTACTAAACACAAAAGTAGAAAAAACCTTGTAAACTAAATTGTTTCTAGAGAAAATTTAACAATAGTTTATTTCACATTTTTAATTCACATTCTTAAAATAGAAATCCCTCGACTATATTCAAAAAAATATATACATTTTTAAAAGTAATTATATTCATATTATAATAGCTAATATTCATAATATAATCAATAATAAAAAATCCCTAATATCTCCTAAGATTACCCGAAATGCAAACAACGTTAACACTGCTGACCCGACGAGGTTCCCACTCCACCATTTAATAATCTTACAAGTTACATCCTAAATTATTATAATAATTTCACCATTTTAATTAATTTAAGGTAGTTGAGATGAATTTGTCAACGTGGTCCCAGCTTTCCATAATGATTAATTAAATTAAAAAATTTCTACAAGATTATGTTACCAATAATTAACCTTTTTAATTACATTTTATTAAATTAATCATGGGTTTCTAGTTTTGGTTTGCGTGACTTGTATATGTCGGCAGTACGGTACGAGGTTCTTTTTTTTTTCTAAAAGGTGGACGTGGCTACTCTACCTCCACACATCTAAAGTTTTTATATTAATAAAATATTAAAATTTTCAATTTCACCTTTTTTTACATGAAAAATAGTAATTTATTTTATTTCTCAATAACTAAAATCGATGACAAGTATTTATTTTCGTGTAAATTATTACTTTCATGTAATGAACATCAATTTTTTATTTATTTTCAGGGGATTATTGAAAAAATGCATCTCTGAGTGTAAATTATAATAGGTTAAATTGCTTTTTAATGTGTAGTAATTCCGTTTTTTTAAATAAAATAATAATTTTGAACGCTTATAATCCAAAACTGATTCATGTTGGTTTAGAAAAAGCTTAAAATAAGCCTTAAACTTAATCTTTTTCTAATAACTTCAATTATGAATACTTATTATATTGTTAATTAGTTTTATGATGAATAAAAATCCTTGACGTCCTAACATGTGTATATGTTTGTATCACGTGATCTCCTATCAAAATCAGTTGGACTTTCACATGGTATACAGTGGCTAGTCATATTAGACATGGGTTCGGTTTGAACCAAATCGTCAAACTAGACATGGGTCCGGTTTGAACCAAACCGTCAAACCGGCGGTTTAGGTTTGTCGGTTTTGTCAAACTGTAGGTAAGCTAAACCGCTGCCAAACCGCCGGTTTAAATTAGGTCAAACCTAAATTGCCGGTTTACAAACCTAAACTGTCGGTTTAGGTTTACGACCCATGTCTAAGTCAAACAGTACGATAGACTTTCGATTCTTTGGAGTAAGTACTTAAAGAGAATGATAATGTTAAACTTGTTTAAGTTTATTTCCTTATTTACACTCGCGGGTGCGTATTGACAAATGCATCTTATATTATGTTGAATAAAAAGAATAACGAGTCTTATATATAAATTTTACGTATTATGCTCCTTCTATTGCCAAGAAAAAATGTTCATAATAAAACCTGATCCAACTTACATGATAGGTTCATCTCGATTTACAACCCATCAGAATTTCACATTGTTAAGTGCTTGGGTCTTCTCATCCACTAACTAGAAATCTTTGAATCATATATGTTTGCCTTTATTCGTACACGTAAAAATGATTTATTCATAAATTTTAACAAACCAAAAACTTCGTTAGTTGAAGGGTTACTTTGGATCTACCATGTCCTTTTATCCTTTTTTTCTAAATTATAAATGAAAATAAAAACAGTCTATTTTCCATGCTCGTCGTCCGAGCTAATCCATTCCGGATGGGTTAGCTCAAGACGAGAAAAAGACAATATATCAAGTTTACAAGGATAAAAATATTAAAACATATGCATACGAAGAACAAAAGGAAATGACATTTTAACCCAACATTGAGTAATTTTTTATTATTTTTACAATATTTAATTATGATTTTATTTTTAGTAAATAATTTTATAAAACTATTTGTACAAAATATCTTAGTAAATAATTTAAAAAAAAACTATTTGTACAAAGACCTTATTTTAAGTTTTAATTTTTATAGTATAATTATTATATTTTTTTTGTAAATTATTATAAAGATTTTTTTGAAAAAACTTGAAATTATATTACTAAAAATAAAAAAAAATATTGAATTTAACCGATAAGAAAATGAAAACGAGTAAAAACACACATCTAATAACAAAGAATAATATTTAAAATTTTAAATGCATGACATTTTAACCTAGCATTCAATTTGCTCTAACTATTAAATATATTATATCCTTATAACGTGGGGTATACTTATAATTGTAAACAAAAAATGGGACATCAAATAATTTAGGGCCCGTTTGGTTTTAACTCCGAAATTGGAAACGGAATGGAAACGAATCTATTTAATAAGTATACCCTTGTTCATGAAAGTTTTTGGAATCATTCCTTGTGTTTTGAAGTAATTGAAGTGGAGTTTGATTACTTTTGATACCTTATAAGGTAATAAAATGTGGGGAATCAAGTGCAATTTGTCTTAAATCACAGGGAATAATTTTATACAATTTCATGAATAAGGATATAAATATGGACTAAATTCGTTTTCATTCCGTTTTCGTTTTCGGAGTTGAAAACAAACGGGCCCTTAGAATCTTATACTTGGTAAGATTTGAAAAAATTAGGTCATGGCCTCCATAGCAATAGTAAAATCGTCAATATTATATGGGAAACAAGTTGGCCATAAGTTCAATTGTGAAAGCTGAAAAGACAAGCTGACAATTCCTAAATTGAATAAAGTTGTTCTTCCTATAATTCATTAAAACATATATCTTTACGTGATTATGATGTCCTCGTATAACTTTCCTTAATTTCTTCATTCCATTAATGTGATATTTTGAATTCTTTGTACTAAATAAAAATAGGTTGTATCAATTGTTCCTTTCGTCAATAATTATAGAATATTTTAGATTTCAAAAATTAATAAAGCATAAAAAATATATATAAATATTCCAAATATTAACTACAAAAAGTTATTGAAGTATATATTTTTTTGAGTTTTTTTTATACAAAGGTAAGATATTAGGCGGATTAATTTCTAGAAACTAATCGGCCTAAAGCATCCTTACGGATGAGGTATCGAACATCTTTTGGAATCGCATTAACGTTCAGCTTGACCAAGTGTCCGTGCATTGCAATCTTGTTCGCAATTGTGTTGATTTCCTTGTAGATATGTTGAATGATGGAGTATGAAAATCATGAGATAATGTTTGAAATATCGTTGATGATCAAGTCCAGCTCTCATGGTGGCTTCCAAACCTGGTTGATCGAATTGATAAAAACTAGGTTATCTCTTTCAATCTCGATAGTTGGAAAACCATTCTCCTTTGCCTTTTGTAGGCCCCACCGTAAAGCAATTGCCTCATCTTTCAAAACGGATTCAGCGTTACAAGTACCGCTTCCCATAGCAATGGCACAACACAATGATCTCTAATGATAAATCTAAAGGATAATTATCGCACCAATTTGAGACGTATCAAAATTTAGTTTTTTTTTCCCTTCAACCGTCGCATCCATCTTAGATTTTTATTTTTTCTTCTTTTCTTTTTATTCATTGTAGAATTTATGAAAAGATAAATATAAATGTTTCTTCTAATTTAAGTTAGTATAACTTTTGAGTTTTATTTTACATTGATTGATGGAGGATGGTAGAATTATAGATAAATAGTGAAATCAGTTAAGATAATTATAGAATATATTTTGTTATTTAGTATATGTTTATTAAAAGTCACGACTAATGTTATAATGATATATTACTGATTGATGGGAATGGAAGATTTAAAAATTATTTTTAATAATTTTTATCTCTTGGTATATATTATAAAAAAAATATGTTAAAATTAGTTGATGTTAAATTTACAATAAATTATGAGATGTCTTTTTCCCCTTATTAATCAAATATATAATCAATTGCAACCAAGGAAAATACATAAATTAATCATGTAAATTCTGGTGACCTGCATCAAATAATAAATATAATCATCTGGTTAATAAAACAAAATAAATCATTTTATAAAAAGAAATCTAACGTAAGTTGTGCATCCAATTCCAATGTAATAATTTTCTTGAAATATTATAGTTTTTGTCGCCATTTATTATCCGATTATGTCAATCAAGATTTTCAATTTTTTTTATTCAAAAATCAAATCAATAATTCAAGAATTTTCATTCATCGGTTGATTATTATAAAAAAATATAAAAATTCAATGAACTAATGACGCCATTTATTTGCTTTGTATTTATTTTTGTTCAACCTAGGTACGTTGGAAAAAAAATTATAATCGCCTGTGTCAGAGTCCGATAAAGACGGACCGATAGAGCGTGGTCGTGAGCATACGGATGGCGAGGTTCCATTCTAAAATCAATTGGCAATAGTAGGAGTAGTTCACCGAACTTATATACTAGGCTCGGAGTGTCCCCATCTTTCGATGTGGGATCTTATTATCTCCAACACACCCCCGCAAGTGCAACTAGAGGATCGCGAGCCGAATTGAGGCTAACCGCTCTGATATCATGGCAAAATCCGATAAAGACGGACCGGTAGAGCGGGGGTCGTGGGCATATGAGCGCACATGCGCTTTAGGCTCAAGCCCAACACATAAACCCGACGAGGTTCCATCCTAAAACCAATTGACAATAGGAGAAGTAGTCCACCGACCTTATATAATAGGCTCGGAGTGTCCTCATCTTTCGATGTAGGACCTTATTATCTCCAACAACCTCCATAAAAGCCCTATTTGAGTTAAACATGTCCACGGGTCACGGGTAAGGGTCGAGGTGATCCTTACCCGTGACCCGGCGGGTCGACCCGCCAAACCTCAGTTTTTAAAAAAAAAAATTAAAAAAAATGCCTAAAAGGGTTGACCCGCCGGGTCAACCTTTTTTTTTTTAAAGGCTTTTAATACGAAAGGGCCGACCCGCCGGGTCTGACCCGTGACCCGGCGGGTCGGCCGTTTACACGGGTCCGGGTCGCCCTTCCCGGACCCTTGACCCGGCGGGTCGGAACCGTCGACCCGGCGGGTCCGACCCGTGGACATACATAATTTGAGTTATTTTAAGAATGTGATAATAATATTATTAAATAAATTATAGCCCTCGATAGGATGAACCATGGCTATGAAAATTTGTCAACACTAATTAAACTCAAATAATATGTAAATAATTTAAATTTATTTAAGAGATGCTAGTTATGAACGTGATTTATTAAGCCATACCCTATATTAAGTTAATTATTATGCACTAAAGTACACACTACTATACATTACTTTTGCGATAAGAGTCAAAACTTGTTAGGGTTTACCCCTTAATTAAATGTAACGTAATAGGGTGGGTGTCATAATTGAGTGAATTGGTAAAATGCACCATTCTTTTAACAAACAAATATTAGGGAAAATTGCATAAAATAGCCAATGATGTTGGTTGTTTGTGAGTTCTAGCCTAAATTTTAAAAATTGTGAACAAAAATTATTATTCCGTATTTGAATGATTTTTATTCAACCATGTTAATAGGAACTTTTCTTTTCCACTTATCAAGTGAAGACAATGATGTATGACATCCTGATAAGTTTCTATGTGAGCATGGTTGGTATGAGGACAAGGTTATCACGTCTTACAAAAACTATAGACCTATTATATCCATTGTATTCTTTGCCTACACTAGTCTTGATCGGTCGTGCAAATCTTTTATCCCCTTCTCTTGTCCCAATTTTGTGTTATATTCTACTGTTTGGCTTACTTCAAATTTAAAAGATAATAAAATCCTAATTAAAATGATTAATCGATCATTGTAGTACGGAGTTAACCCGTCAAAAGAGTATAATAGAAAAAGAGACATAAGAAGATTCGGATTGTTACTAGTTTTCAACCACAATCTTCTTGAAAGGTATCCGCTCATGTATCGTCACTCGTTGATCCGATATAACTTATACATTATTACACAAGATAACGAGGGGAGAAGAAGTAAATATTTGAAAATAATCCATCAACTTTGTTAGTAATAACATAAATGTCGCCATTCGGAAATTTCATTAACTTTTAAGTTTCAAATCTATTATCAATTCGAGTACATAAAACCCTAAATGATCAAATGCATATACATGAACACCTCTTCACCAAAAAAATTCTTTTTATTTATTAACGACGACCCGAACCGATACTAACATTCACAGATCCAACTATTATCCATATCATTATTGACACAAAATTATATATTATTTAACTAAAATACCAATATCACTTCATACTTTTTCCCCTCTCTAATGTTAAAATCTCCATAATCCTACAACTTAATATTTGTTAATATTTTTGTAAGTAACACTGATCTTATAACTTTACATTTAACTTCGCGCCCAATAAACAATCTATGATTGACTCTGATGTAATCCAAATCTGAGTTGTCTACGGTTGTTCCCCAAACTTCTTACCTGTGTACTTCCTTCGAAGATGAACTTATGTGCTCGTTTGTCTCCTGTTGGTTGGATCAACCTGCTTTCCCCTTGAAGACTTTTTTGATTTCGGGTTTTTTTTATGTATTTTAGTGTAATTCTTTTCTCCTTTGTTTGTTCCCTTCATGACGGTTAGTCCGTCTGTCGTTCCTTTTCGGCCTTTCGATCCACTAGACGACGCGCCCTTTAATGGTTCAAACCGCTATGATTATAGACCAATTTTTTTATTCAAAATTTTTAAAGACAACTTTATAATAAGTTATTTTGGGGGCAATATTAGGTTAGATATTTTCATTAAATAACTATTTTCAGCCGTAAGATTCATGAACTGCCACGCTTATAACCAGTAAATAACAATTAAATATTAAGTAGATGCTCATTAATATAAAAACAATACAAATATGCGGAGGTGGCTACTTTAATCCTAAACAATTATGCCGAGTTGTATGTGATGACGTACAGGGTGACGAAAATGCTCGATAATTAATCTTTATTAAATTAAAACATAATCCAATAAGATAATTAGGCTAATTTAATATTCAAAAATGATTAATTATGAGTTGAAAGTTCGAACAAATCAACGTTAAATCCCCGAAACATTAAACATATCTAAATTTAAACGTTTGTAAATTCACGTGGAATGGTGGAACCATGTTTCAAAGCTGCTTTATCAGTAGTCTTCGATATGTGAAAAGTATTTAAATATTATTTAAGTAATGATTTAAATAATAAGAGAAGCTACTAGTCGTGATATGAATTGAAAAATATTAAAAGTCTTTGTATTCTGAGGTGGTGTGGATTTTATCCTCTTTTGACGATTTTTTTGACTATATTAAGATGACTTGGATTAAGGTTGTCTTGTATGTAGACTTGGGTAAATCCGAAGATTTTTGGTAAAAAAATTGACTTTTTTTTTTTTTTTTTTCTTTTTTCTATTTGGAATCGGGTATAAAGTGTTATATTTGTTCGAAATATGTTTGGGTTTTGATTTTGTTTTGAAGAGAAAATGATTTTATTAAAAAATAACAAAAAAAATCCGTTTTGGAATTCTGTTTTATTATCTTAAAGAAGTTTATCAAATTTACGAAGATAAAGAAAAAAAATACAATGGCGATAACGAGCATTTGGGAGTAGACCCTATTATGTTTGGCAGCCCATACGAAAAATGGGCGGTACAAAATCGGACAAATTCCGGTCGGGAGAAAAGGTTGTGATAGCAAGCCCCTCACCGGCCGGAGGGCCTCCACGAAGGGGGGCGGCAGTCAAGCATTCACTCTCATCATATTGAAGATCTTCGTGCCCTGCCAATTCGCTAAGTAGATTCACTCTACCAAAGGTAGAACTTAGCACTTCCTCTATCAATAGAAGAGAGATCGAGCCGAAAAGTACAACTACCCGTCCGGTCCCGATCCGGGCAAGTTAAAAAGCCCATGTCGAATTTTAAAAATAAAAATATATTACAACTAAATAATATTATGTATCATTATAAATATTTAACATAATAATAATAAATTACTATATATTATATAAAATATCTTAAATATATTATATTTTAAAAATATATATTAACAATAACTATTAATATAATTATAAAAAATAGCGGGTTTCCGGCATGCCTGGACGGATACATACATCACTTTACGTACGGATAAACATTCGAAATTTCCTATAAAGTCCGGTCCGAACCTGACCAAAGCCCGACAAGTCTATTTGAGGGCCTAAGCTTATGAAAGTTCATGATAGGTTTTTTTTATAGCTTATTTGAGGGCCTAAGCTTATTGAATATAAATTTGATTGTATAGAAAAACTATAAAAAAAAATCATTTTGATAAACTTACATCGATTATGAAATGTTTTGTTTTCACGTATACCCATCAAACTTATGAAAAATACTCGTTCAATCAACTAATTTTAGTTATCCATTAAGGGTCCGTTTGATTCCAACTCCGTAAACGGAAACGGAATGAAAACGAATTTAGTCCATATGTATATCCGCATTCATGAAATTTTATGGAATCATTCCCCATAGTTTAATGAAAAATACACTTACTTCCTTACATTTTGTTACCCTACAGGGTATCAAAAGTAATCAAACTCTCATCCAAATACTACAACCCACAAGGAATGATTCCAAAAACTTTAATGAATAAGGGTATACGTATTGACTAGATTCGTTTCCATTCCGTTTCCGATTTCGGAGTTAAAACCAAACGGGCCCTGAACTTCAACTGTTAATAAACCTCAACTATAACTACAAATCAAATAAGGTTAGTAATCCAAACGTACCCTATATACATATGTTTGAATTGAGTCGGATAAAGTGTCAAGTCAAACGACCAAATGAGTCACATCGGTCATTTTTCTTAACAAATTATACTAGAAATTGTTTTTTCTTAACACATACACATATTGTTTTTTCATAATCCTTTATCGGATATATTCGTATTCATACATTACAAGTTTGTTTATATAAAGTACTCGTTTGCTTGGAGCGGTGAAATGGAAATTGAATGGAATCTGATAAAAGTAAGAAAAGTAAATGAAAATGATGTGATTACTTTCAATTGTTAAAAGTTCTCTAAACAAACATAGTTTTTTATTGATTCAGAATCATTTCGTTATCGGAAATGGTTCTTATAGCTTCCAAACGAGCCCTAAGACTAACCTAAAATACCAAACTAATTTTAACACTGACGTATAAAGGTCGTACAAGTAGTAGTAAACCTCAAAGTTGGTGATTAGAAAATCTTTGAAACCATATTAAAACTAGTGTATTACCCGCACTTTGTGCGGGTTGAGTTTTAATAAATACTTAATAATTAAAATTTTATATGTATATATTTGTAAAATAAAAATCCGGAAAATAAAATTACAATCATTATTATGACTTTTAATTCTCTTTTAAGTATTTATCTCTTCTAATTAATTATATGTTTAAACTGATTTGCTAAAATCTGCTGGTTGGTAAAATAAATCCGTAAAAGTTTAAAAACTATTTTTATAAAACTATTTATTTAAATATTTTTAAAAATTTAGAAATTAATTTTCAATTTATATTAACATTTATAAATCACTTTTTATAATAATTTTTTAGGCTTCGAGATTCATGACGTTGACATGTGGCAACAGATACTTCTGCTTTAATAGATACTAGTGTATTATCCGCACTTTGTGCGGGTTCAGTTTTAATAAATGTTTAATACTTAGAAATTTATATGTATATTTTTGTAAAATAAAAAACCGAAAAATGAAATTATAATCAATATTATGATTTTTAATTCTCTATTTATCTCTTCTAATTAATTATATTTTAAAATTGATTTGTTAAGATATGCTTGTTGGTAAAAAAATTCGTAAAAATTTAAAAACTATTTTTTATAAAAGTATTTATTTAAATACTTTTTAAAAAATTTAGAAATCAATTTGGGCAATTTTAGTAACTAGGCTTTTTTGAGAAAATAGAGTACTAAGTAGGCTTTTTAATGTTTCAATTAAGTAAATATACCCCAACCTTTTGTATTTATTTTCAAACTTTACACAGTCTTCTTTCAAGGGGTACATTTACTAATCACAAAACTAGAAAAAGCCTAGTAAACCAAATTGTTTCAATCAATTTTCAATTTATATTAACATTTAGAAATCACTTTTTAAAATAATTTTTTAGGCACCGATAAACGTGATGTTAACACGTGGCAATAGAGGCTTCTACTTTAATAGATACTTCCTCCGATCATAAATAAATGACTTTTTAGCCATTGACACAATTATTAAGAAAATTCCTAAACAACCTTAATTTTATAAAAAAATTTCTCAATTTTATCACTTATTAAATGTTCACCACCCTTTTAGACCAATGAGTAAATATTTTATTATGAAAATATTTAATAAAAACAATTTTCAAGAACTATTCTCACAACTCTCTCTTAATTAATAACCTTGAAAACATAAAACGTCATTTAAATTTGATCAAAATTTAGATCCTATGAAGTCATTTATTTACGATCGGAGGAAGTATAAGATAAGATAAGATTGATTAAGAATTTGTAAAAATTAACTGTAAATGGGCCTCTGAGAGTCTAACTAATGTTGGGCCTGAAGCCCATTTATGCAGTTGGGTTTTCGTGTTTTTGTAAAAATTAACTTTAGATGGGCTTCTGAGAGTCTAACTAGTGTTGGGCCTAAAGCCCATTTAATCATTTGGACTTTCGTGTTTTGGGCTGGCAGTCAGCCCAATAAATTTTAATTTATAATTAGGATATAGGATGTGTATGTGAATATAATAGGTAATAATATATATGACACTGGGTTTTGGAGTAGATCATAAAAAGTAAAAAAATATGTAGAAGTATATTAAGATATCATATTTTTTTATATCGATACTCATATCCGATATCTAGATATCAATACTAAACAGGATCTAATTAGTAATAAGAAGAACACTTTACATACCGTAAATACTAGGCTTTTGAGTATAATACATAAGTTCAACATGGTGTGGCTGCCACGTCGGCGGTCTCCCACGAGGCTTTTGCGTGGTCGTTTGTTCGTCGCCTGATTTTGGTGTTGGTTAACTAATATATTTGGTTTGTAATAATAAAAGACAAATAATTTTTTATTCTAAGATCAATTGAAAGTATGCGGGGTAACAAACGTGTTTTAGATACTATGTTCGCAATCTCTAGTCGTTTGATGCGTGAAATTTATTATCTCCCAACGAATAGTTAATGATGGGACACTTACGATGTGAGTATATGTTCTACAAAATTTGTGTCATACTATTAAATCTTATAATATATCTAATAGCAATATTAAACTATACCAATAATAAAAGAAAAAACAAATTGGGATCGAAGATGTGAATCCGCTTCATTGTTCATAGGCTTGTTTGGGAACCTTAAGCTTATAATAGTTGAAGTTGAAGCTTATTGATAGTTGAAGGTGAAGATTATTGGTGGTTAAAATCGATAACTCATTGAACGAACTATTTTCTTTAGTAATATTGATAAGTGCTTGAAAGATCGAAACTTATTGTATATGATGTACGTATAAAATTATCAATTTTTTTATTTAATATTAACTTTTATAGGTATAATTATAATATATTATTCAATAAATTATCGTACGCTTTTTAATAGGGGTGGCCATAAATCTCGCTTAATCCCGTCCCGGTCCCGTCCCCATCCCGTCCCGATCCCGGCGGGATTTGGAAGAAAAAATGTGTATCCCGTCCCGTCCCGTCCCGTGAAAATTTGCGGAACGGGACGTTAGACGGAGACTTCCCATCCCGGTTAATCTCGTCCCGCATATATATACATAAATAATATTTTTAGATTTTTATATATATTATATAGATAAATATCATACATAAATTATAGTTTTTTAAAAATATTATTTTTAAAAATATTTTTATACTTTCAAAATTATTAGTTCGAATAATTTTTCATCAGTCATTCACTAATTCTTTACAACTCATTTGGATTTGTGGATTCCCACAATTGTAATCGATAGTAAATAAAAGTATTTTTTTGTAAATTATTTGTTATTATTTTTTCTGTATATTATTTTTTATTAACTACTAATGTAGGCGTCATGAATCAATAATTAGGTATCGAGTTTTTCCCCCGAATCATTTGTGTCTTTAAACTTGACAGAAAACAAGTATACATATTGAATATAATCGGTGCATAATTTGCGCGGGACTTGTCCCGTTCCTTTCCGTCCCGTCCCGTCCCATCCCGTCCCATCCCACCTGGGATAAGGCTCGCGCGGGACGAAGGAAAAAAGTCATAAATCCGGTCCCGTCCCGTCCCGCAAATAACTTGCGGGACGGGACGCGGGACGACCCCTATCCCGTTCCATGCTCAACCCTACTTTTTAAAATTCATGTACTTCCGAAATAAACAAAAATTAAACTTGCACAAACTATCAATCTTTGAACGAAGACAAGTGCACATAATATTGATAAGTATTTGGAAGAGATACATACATAACACCTATGAAGACAAATGCACATAATGCTTTATAATCTTTGAATGAATAAATAGAACTCAAACGTAAAAGACCATACAAAAATTATAATTATTGTAACACAAATTATATAGTACAAGTCAGTTGATTTTCTCCTTGGGCCGGCAGGAATACCCTTTTTCCATTACAATTAAAGACCTTTCCCACTGTGATTGTGACACTTATTCAATCTTTACCCACATAAAATTCTTCTTGTATCGATGCATTTTGAAAGAATTTAAGAAGTATAAATTTAATTAAAAAAATTAATGAATGTTTGATAAATGAGCTTGTAAGTAGTTATTGTAAAAGGCATAGCATAATTTCGTAATTTAACCTTAGAAAATCAAACTAAAAAACGATTTTTGTGAAGACAAGAACCGAAAACTTAAAAAGTATGTTCGATTTGAACATAACTGATTTGTAATAATAAATAATCTGAAAATTGAACTATTAGGGTTGAATTAGAATTTGGACCTAAAAATACTTTTACAAAATATTACCCAAAAAGAGAAAAATGAAAAATAAAAAAAAATGACTTGCATTAAATATGAACATTTTAAGGAAAAAATTCCACATCTACCAAGTGATTAAAAAAAATGTATGACATTAAATAACTAATTGATTCAATAATACATCTCATTCCTCATTTCTAAACTTGAGTAACTTGACATTTTATATTTCGTTAAATTTGATACAATTAAGAGGGTCACGTGAGAGTAAGAAGGACACCAACATGTTAATGGCCGAGGAGAAGAAGTGTGGTTGTGAGTGACGTCAACATGATTTGGGCTTGAAGAGTAGCACATCAGCGATGACGGAGAAGTCGACTAGTGAGTGAACAATGAGTCGAATGTGTTAATGTGAATAAGTAAAGTTGTAGTGTAATAGAGGAATATTTATTTTATATGGCATTTCTTATCGATCTAGATTTAAAGAAGAAATTGGGGGTTTTAGTTTACTCTCACTCAAGACGTTAGAAGAGAGAAAGAGTCACAAAGAATTAAGGGATACAAGGTTAAATGTTTTGAAGGCGTATATATGTTAGTAGTTTAAATGTAACACCTTGAATTTAGAATCCGATGTTTCACTAGGATGTGGACCACACCGTGAGTCCACTAGAATTAGTCTGACAACAATTTTCCCTTTGGACCTTCCAACAAGAGCACAACAAATATTAACAAAATATCCGACCGTTATTCTAAAAACAAACCATGCAAAAATAAATATAAAGCAAACAACCTCAAGACTAAAACTCAACCACCCGAAAATTCGAGACAAAGACATAACAACCTTCTCAAATTCCTAAGGCAAACGTGAGTCCGGTTGTACATCATCTCTTGAAAGATAGTCTCCAAGGCAAGTACAATACCTAAACAAGGTCCTAAAACAACAGGGAAACCATTAACTAACGTTCCAAAAATGGAGCCTAAGATCCGGAATCAAATTAAACACATATGTATCATGTAAGGAACAAGAAAATCAATCTATTAAACAATACTATATATATATACGCAAAAGTGTCAACCAACTAATGAACACATCAAGAAAGGGAAGAAGCAAGCGAAGCCATATGTAAACATTATAAATATAAAGTAAATAAGGTCTATAACGACAATAAAAAAACAAGGTGAGGTAACGTTGATCCTAACCCTAACCCTATCCATCAACAACTCTCATCATCAGTGATTATACCACGTATCTCACTCAAAACAATTAGTCATCATTAGGTATCTTATGGTGTAATTGTTAGTGCGCAACATAACCAATTACCCTATAGGCTTAACCATCAGTGTGTAACATAACCATCAGTGCGTAACATAATCAATTAGCCTAATCAAATATATCATCTCATATAATCCGTCTATCACAATTGGTCTCTTGAGGTGTAACTATCATTGCGTTTAGATAACTATTTACCCTCTAGGTTTAACTATCAGTGGGTAACATAATTAATTAGCCTAATCCAATATATCATACAATCATCTGTCATAATCCGGCATCGTGAGGTGTAACTGTCCAATGCATAACATAACTAATTACCTTTTGGGTGTAACTATCAGTAGTAACATAACCAATTACCCTATTTTCAACATAACTCATAACTAGAGTTGTTCATTCCCGGATATCCGAAGTCGGATATCCGAGATTTTCTCTCTATATAAAAACTAGTATCCGATCCTGTCCGAAAACAGCCGGATATCCAGTCAGAAAAGATAAATGGATCCGGATATCCAATTTTAAATATCGTTATTTTGAATATATCTCAAACTATTCAATAACTTTCATACGTTACAAATGCAAACTAGCAACACAAACAAGTTCTAAGGCAAATCAATCCTTAGATTTCTACATCAAACAGAAAACTCCCTATGAGTTACTGTAAAACAAATATCATAAAGAGGCTTTAACTCAACCATCTGAACGAGATCATACGAAGAGTCTTCAGTGAACTCGGTTGGCACGGATTTATACTGCAAACTTGGCTCTCAATTTCAAATTGTAAATAGTTGAGTTATTGTTGATGTTTGAGATTCCGAGCGCTGAAGTGCTTCTTGTCGGTAGCCATGAAAAGAACTGAGGATTGGAGGTGGTGGAGGTGCGGCAAAGATGGTGGCCGGAGGACTCACAGGAAACCTCGTCAGTCAAACGGAGTAAGGCTAGGGTTAGCCGTCGGGGAAAATTACGTGCGCAAGAGGGTTTAGAGGAAAAAAGTATGATACCATGTGATAATATGGATAAATTTTCCATAGATTTTCCTTCGACAAATAACTCATATTAAAAAAAGAACGTATTTACATAATTAGAGAGACAACTCTATATTAGAGATATTTACATAATCTATCACTTTAAAATCAGCATCCAAACTTTGATTGGTCTAGAAAATCAAGAAAAATAAATTGGAATTTGAGATGGTGAACCGATGATCGAGCGATACCCAACTTGCATTGTGCTGTGTAGTTTCCTGGTAAAGTCCTAAAGACTTTCCTGGAACTTCACACAATAACTAGTCAATGTTACCAAACTCTCCTCCTTTGCAAACTCCACCACGTCAATCCGGTTTAACCCAAAAACCGGTCCAACTGAACCGGTTTTAAAACACTCCGGTTCAGATCTATGGAGACTTCAACACAAGTAAACTCCTACAGCTGGCGGCAAAAAAATGTATATAAATTACACTTATGAGACCTCAATTTCCACGTAATTGACTAATTCTACGATTATACTTGCTGCAGTAACCAATCTACCCTTTACGGACTACTTTTGTTCCTCTACTCGTCTGCTATTTAACACCTTCAAGCCTTCAACTGGTTCAATCACACATTCACAAATCAAAACCCTAATCCCCAATTTGCTCCTCTTCTCTTCTCTCAATTCCCTCAATCCAATCTGCCATGGCCGCCTCTCTCTCCGTTTACCCTTCCAAAATCATCTTCCTCTTCATTAAAGGCAAATTCTTCTAGCATTCCATAAAGCTTTGTTTCAATTTCCTTTTATAGTTGTTTAATCTGTTTTCTATTGATTTTCTGCAAGAAAACAAAAACAAAAAAGAGGGTTTTTTTTTTCGCTCAATTCATCTTGCTTTTTCTTACTTCCAATGGCGGCTGCTGTTTCTGGTTCGTCTTTTCCATCTTACGTTTCCTCACAGAAGCGCTTCAACAGGGTTCCAGCAAGGCGTGGTCGGATCAAAGCTCGCATTTTTAAGAGCTTAATCGAGAAAGTAGCTGCAGCAGTGCATATAAGGAGGATTACAGCTCCAATGGCTACTCCTGACAACAGATCTGATCTTCCCATCGTTCCTACTACTCCATTATCGAGCTCCTACAATTCCGATGAATGATGGGTATGATACTGAATCATACTTCAAACTATGCTCATGTTGAATCGTCAATTCTTCCATTTCTAATAGTTTCTCTTTGGATATGGAAATATATATGTGTATGTGTGTGAGTGTGTCTACTGTTCAAGGTTGTGTATGTGTTGGGCTTCTTCTGCATAACTCATTTTTGAGTTGGTTACTGCAGAAGTTAAGTAAGATTATATTGTCATGTATGATAGAATAAGAGCCTTTTGTTCTGTCATCTCTTTTGGGTTTTTGGAGAAAGAGATGGCCAGATCGAGAAGGTGATGTGTGTATTTGAAAATGCAATGTATCTATATTGTGAAATTTATCAATTTAGTGTTGTTTTTATTAATGGGATTGCATATCAATTCTATTTCTTAGGCCTATATATGAGTAAAGTATTCGGATCCGGTTCGAAATATCAGAAAAATAGGTGTTGGGATTTGATATTTTTATCTGAAAACATGTCTGATATGGACTTCGTCGGACAACTCCACAACCTTTGGAGCGCCTTGATAACACAAAGATTATCACCATTGATTTTTAAAGACTCGATTTGAGAGCATAAACTTCAACTTTTATTAGCGAGTTAAAGTTATTTTTTGTCGCATCAAGGCTAATCACCTCACCTTGTGATTCCAAATCTGGTACTTATACCGAATTTAATAAGAAACCATTTCAAAATCTAGCCCGTTCAATTTAGTCATTTTTAAATGTCAAACTCGGCTTGTTCTTTCGACTCATATAATAACCTTAATTAGTTAATTATGTGATTTCATGTCAATTATAAATAATGTATAAGCTGTTATATGAGTCGAACTATATGGATGCGGTTCAAGAAAAGCTTCATTAGAACTCGATCACTATTTAAACGAGTCAGATATAAACACGTTTCATAACCTCAACTAGAACATATATTTTTTTCCTTCATGATCACGTTAAAACTAGGTTTATTTGACTGTTACAACAACTTTATCTATTTGATTTGTTAGCTTGTGATTTACGTAACCAACTTAAATTTTTTTTTTAAATTGGAAATTGTATTTTTCAAGATTTAGAAGACAAAAAACATCTTTAATTTGGAATGATTTAAATGCGAGAAGGTTGAACCCAACACAAGTTTTTCATGTACCATTAAGTTATCGAACCTTCGATTTTGACACTAATTTTTTGTGCAAAAATCCACCTTAGGTCCAAACTGACCAATTTTTCAAACACATCACACAAACCCACAATTTTCTAATACCAAAACTAATAATCTTACATATTAGTTAACATCAATTATTAACAATAAATAGTTAAATATATGATTTTTTCAATATATGTCCATGTTTATAAGTTTTTCTCGCTTACAATATTGTAAATAGTTTATACCATCCATGTTTATAACACGTGTTTTAAAATTGACATGTTATATAAATGACACTCAAATGTATAAATACTAATAAAATTCGCAAGGTACCAACGTCCATTTTTTTTTTTCCTGAATGTATTTATACATAAATAATTTGGGCAATTTTGGTAACCAGACCTTTTTGAAAAAACTATAGTAGTAATTAGATTTTTGGATTTATTCTCAAACTCTACACACTCTTCTCTCAAAAGTATATTTACTAAACACCAAAGTAGAAAAAATCTAGTAAACCATTTTTTTACGTCAAATAAATCGAATTCATTGTATTTAGCTTTTCGAAGGTTAATGTACTTTGTGAAAGAGCACGTTTTAGAATCTAGACTCAATTTCAAACACGTGACAATTTCCTTAAACTAAATAATAAGATGGGAACTTTAGAACAAAATAATAGTAAATCACTAGGTTCCATCACTTTTGCCGGCCAAATCTTATTTTGTTTTTTCCCCCTTCAATTGTATTAATATTTTTTATACCATGTTAATAATTAAATTTAAATAAATATAATTAACTTAACTTCACAATTTTAAATATTTTTTTAATTATTTATTATTAACTATATAATATTTACAACCACTATTAATTTATATCTATAAATATACACTTATTTTTTTTTTAATTCTATCAAAACCTAATAATATTTTTTATTCTATCAAAAAACAATACATATAAACTCAAATAAAGGAAGTTTTATTTTATTTAAAAACCAAATCAAGCTTATCACTTTGCTATGATTTTCCTTGATCGATCATTCCTTTAGCACAAAACCTAACAACATACCGAAAGCTTAGAACTATTGAAAAACACAAGAAAGCTTGTAAGAGAATCTAAATTCTACTGAACTCGTATTCGCACGGTTCAGGATTTACGAAAAGTACGACTCATTCGCAAAGCGTGAACGTAAGACCACGTTCACGCTTTGCGAATGAGTGAAAGGGTCACGCATTCGCAATGCGTGACCGTGACGGTCACGCATTGCGAATGCGTGACCCTTTCACGCCCTAAAAGCGCTTACGGAATCTCATTCCGTAAGCGCTAACATTCAAATCCCAATTTTCGCAACAGGTGACGGCGAAGACGAAGAGGCACGAAGAGGCGAAGTACGAATCAAGCAACAATCGACACAAAATCAGCAATGGACAAAGACGGTAACGAAGGAAGGCCATTTCAGAAGCGGAAACACGACCCGAGAGAGGTATCGTTCGGTTTTTGTTCGGTTTTTGCTCGGTTTTCGTTTTTCACTTTTCGGTTCGTAATTGAGCATGAAATGGACATGAATAGGTTAGATTGTTGTTGAATTAGTTAGATTTAGGTTGATTGGAAATAGATTGGTGAAATGGTGGCCGTATGACCTTCGACAGTCCGCCATTGAAGGCGGACTGTCGAAGAAGATGAACAGTACTCCCACGGTCACGCATTGCGAAACCGTGGGAGTACTGTTCATCTTTTAATGCATTGGAATTATAATTCCAATGCATTAAATTAAATAAAAATATATTAAATATATAATTAATTTTAAAAAACTTAATTTAATTAAAGAATAATAAATACAAATTAAATTAAATAAAAATATTTTTATTTAATTTCATTGTAACATATTAAATATATTAAATTAGTTTATCCAATTTAATTTAAAATAAAATGGATTAAAAATATTATATTGAATATATTAACATTATATAATCTTAATTAATGTATATTAATTCAAAATAAACGGAAAAAAATATATCTAATTAATTTAATTGTAATATATTAAATATATTAAATTAGTTTATCCATTATACTTTAAAATAAGATGGATTAGAAATATATAAAATAAAATAGATTAAAAATATATAAAATTAAAATCTCTACCTTTACTTTTTCCCCCTAATTTTATTTATGTAATTATAATTCATTTAATCTCGTTTAGTTTCGTTTAAATTCATTTCAAATGAAAGTAAAGTAAACTAAATAAAAGAAAATTAATTAAATTGGCCTGTAATATCAAATATAGATATTACAGGCCATGCAGAGACATAGACGGAGGCGTCCCACGGCCTCGGCTCGTAGAGATGGTCTCGCCACCGCGAGGGCTACGATGGGGAGGAGGTCCCACGTAGCTGGTTCGGCTGCCGACACACCACCACCACAGCAGCCACAGAGACCATGCATCTCAGATGCATCTCCGGCTCTCCCTCGGGAGGTTCTTCCACCACCGACGTATGGATCTGACTCGGACCAGGATGTGGCCCGTCCTTCTGTACAGGCAGGGGAGATAGATCCCACAGCTGGCGAGCGCGTTGATACTACTGCTGACGAGCAGGTTGAGCCACCTACTGATATTACTGCTGACGAGCACATGAAGACAGCTGCAGATATTCCTGCTGAGGAGCAGGTAGAGCCACCTGTTGGCGATCATACTGAGCAGCGAGATTTTGACTTCGATGCTCCAGCTGCAGATCCTGTAGTACCGCCGCAGCAGGAGCCATTTGTACCGGCTGATCGAGGCCGTGTAGTTGCTGATACAGGGGCACCATTGATCAGCGATGTGCTCACTTGCTATGCCGGACACCGTGCTCGAGGTGTCTGGATGGGAGAGGTAGATAACTAAACACAATTACAACACATTATCTTACAAAAAGTAAATTAATAAAACGTTTAATTGAATATTCGTTGTGTTATGAAGGAGGATTACAGGAGGCCGATGACAGCTTTACGGCGGATAGATCACATTCAGACACTCAGTAGATGGATTTCTGACGCTGATAGAGCGGACCCCACTTCCTGGTTTGCTTTAGCATCTCAGAGTGGCTTGATGGGTTTGCTAGATGTCTCTTTTGCTGGAGTTGACCACGCCCTCATACATGCATTTGTGGAGCGCTGGCATCCAAAGACTAGCAGTTTCCATCTACCTTGGGGTGAGATGACCATCACCCTGCACGATGTAGCCGTCATCCTAGGCATTAGGATTGATGGAGAGGCCATGGTCACACCTATGCTGGCACGAGATAGGGTTAGGTGGCTGAGTGATACATTTCATATATCAGAGGTGGAGGCTAGGAGTCACCAGACAGCTCTACCAGTGGACTTGTTGAGGACTGCGTATGATGTCATTCGGCGCGACCCAGCTACCCCAGCTGAGGAGGTGGCATCTGTGTTTCTTCTTTTCTTTTTAGGGTCATCCTTGTTCGTCGATAAATCGACGAACAAGATTCGACCTTTTTTGATCGACTTCGTGCGAGACCATGGGCGGACTGAAGACTATGCTTGGGGCACCGGCGTCCTAGCGTACTTGTACTCGTACGTATAACTATCACTCTACTTCAATACCTAATAAATTCTTATTGTTACTGTTATGATAAAATGACAAATCTGGACTTTACCTACAGTATGTTGGGCGATGCCTCACGACTGAAGGTGAAGACGATAGGAGGATGTACATCCCTTCTACAGGTAAGAACTTTCATAGTAATTAGTCACTTTAGATAAGAACTTTCATTTGTTAATCTTACTAATAACATCTTTCATTTACTTTAATATTTACAGTTCTGGATCTATGCCCACTTCCCGTCCTTGGGTTGTTCAGCGGCAGAGGATCCAGGACGTCATGGATCGGCCATATGGGCTTCTAGACTGTCTGTTCCGAGGACACCAGCACCCACTCTTGAGAGGTTGAGATCCTTGCGCTCACAGTTAGATCAGATGAGAGCGGAGGACATCAAGTTCATGCCATATAGCGATAGAGTGTTAGATTTTGAGGGCGAGTTTGCTGTGTCGAGGTACCGAGGGACGATCCAGATAGGAGATATCATCGAGGCATATATGCCGGATCGAGTCCTCCGACAGTTTGGGTACATTCAGACGATCCCACTTCAGAGGATTGTCCCTTATTTGGAGCAGCGCCCCGCTTCTGGCAGTAGAGGGTATAGGGTGAGATTCCATGGCGCAGATGATCGCTGGGCTGCTAGACACGAGGAGGCGAGCAGATTTGCGCTTCAGGGTCAGACCAGGGCCCCTTTACCATGGACAGTATCTGAGGACTACATGTCCTGGTTTAGCGAGCGGTGCCATCCATTTCTCCTTCCTGGCTCAGCTATGCAGTCTCCACCGGTAGATCGTCCTCCTCCGATCCCTGTTTCAGATACTCGGGTATGTGCTGATATATTTATCTTTAAAGTTTTATAGTATTATGCTTTACCTTTAACTGACAACTTTATTTTCCAATGCAGAGGCTACACATTATTCAGGCCCGCCTACGGGATATTATTAGTCGTGGCTCACTGACTATGGAGGACATACATACGATGTACGACGAGTCTGTTGGCCAGGACGTTCATATTGCACCATCTTAGGTCAGGGCGACACAGCCGAGACGAGATTGATGTACTTTACATTTTGTAATATGGTGGACATACATGTCATGTATTTTAACTTTTGGTGTATACAAGTTTATTGAAGTTATGAAGTTTATTGAAAGTTTAATGAATCTTATTGAAAGTTTATTGAATCTTACAAGTTTATGAAGCTTATGAAGTTTAATGAAAGTTTATTAAATCTTATTTTGTAGTATGGAGATTAATATCCATTGAATCTTATTGAAAGTTTATTGAATCTTACAAGTTTATTAAAGCTTATGAAGCTTATGAAGTTTAATGAATTCATTCCTTAATATTCATCAAGTGGAGCATTGTAGTCATAGCTAGTAGCAACAAATCATCCATTAGTATTTCCGATGTAGAACAGAAGAATGGTTAGGATCGACGAAGAAGAAAAGACTAAGAGATTGACTATCACTTCATAAGCTTGCCTTACAATACAAACATCCATCAACCAAATGAAACCCTGAAACACATATAACATATCACTCTGAATCTGAAATGTCTGAATAAGATACGAGATTGATCCACACTTCTCTAGGACACTCTTTGCGCCGGAGGTCGTCGAACATCTTGAATCTATCACTGAAGTGTGCATCCCATCCATCAACGCTAGAATCATGTCCACGCCTCCATGGAAGGGTCAAAGGTGGTAATGGAGAGTCTGGTTTAAGCCAAACCTAACGAAAGATGATTGCCAAATGAAAAATTGATTACCTTTTTTTGTCATCCTTGAATAAAAGTAACAGAATATATGAGATATAAGTGGTGTAGAAAGAAAGAAAACTTACGGCTACAAAGTGATTGCCATTGACCCACGCTATTGCACGAATCTCTGTTGGGGGTTCTTGGTTCTCAACCGTTGTAACAATTGGTAAACATGTCTCGGGGGTAGAGCCAAGTATAACAACTGCACACCGGTAATATGTCGCTGCTACTGTTGCAACAAGTGGACACTTCATCCAATTCTCCGGCCCACAAGGTATAGGATCAGTCCACCAAGTGGCCTCGATAACTTGATCGACCGTCCATTTTACCGCCGACTATTGACAAAAAAAAACAAATATTAGTGAAATTTATCATTTTATCAACAAAATATAGTAAATCAAAGAAAAGGATGAAGGGGTTATCAACAAAAAATACTCACACGTGCGTACAAGTCCTTTCTCATCAACAACTCCGTAGCCAATTCCCTTCTAACAATCAAGTAATCTTCTTCCGAGTATCCCGAAACCACGGCAAGAGATCTAAATCCACAATGCCCATCTCCTTTAACATCATAGGCTGAAAGGATGAAGGGTTTCATGAACTTCTGCATCTGATCACCCTTGAACCGATAGTTCTTAGAACGTCTGGTGGTGCCTTTCTTACCACGTGGCTCAGCCTCCTCAACTTTAACTTCAACTTTGGCCTCTTCAGGCTCGGGCTCCTCCACTTTAACTTCCACATGTTGTCTTGCTTTAGGTGGACGACCTCGAGGACGTGGACGTGCCGATCCAAAACCATGTTCAAACCGACTTGGTTCTCTCCTTGTTGAAAGAATGCCGTACTTTGGTGGTCTTCCTTTAGTTCTGACTTTCTGCTCTGGTACTCTCAGCGTTGATTTTCCCGGACTTGTAATATCTTCATATGATGAAGCCATCCGCTCAAGAACATCTCTCGGAAGCAAATTCTTGTCCAATCGCTCCCTAAAGTCATTGAGTGACTCCATGTATGGATCAATATGGACAACCTCATCTTCATGCATCGGATTCAATTTTTCCCATCGTACTTGCTTCCAATAAGGGTGAATCTGATCCAAACGTATTGGCTCCCGATGCCTAATAGCAATATAGAACTCGTGCGTACAAGGCAATCCATGAGCTTCCCTCCAATATGAATCCTTACATGTTGTCAAGCTTCTAATTTGCTTTGCCTTCTCGTAGATCTCCAACAACTCCAAAAAGCACTCGTTGCTTACTTTGTTTCGGAGCAAATCAAATATAGGCACACGCACAGCCAACAACATCCTCTCACGTGACATCTCTATTGACGCTTGAATCTTATCAATCTGATCATTTACCATCAAGTCAATGTTCTCCATCACCAACTGAAATCCTTGAACGGTAGAACGCAATGTACCCTTCAACAATGAGTGTGCTGACTCACACCTAACAACCAATATCAATTCAATAAATTAATCTACAAGACAAACATTAGAAAACAATTGCAAACAATATAGAAATAAGTTCTTACGCATTCGTTGTCCTCGTGCCAAAGTGTAGATGCAAGTCGCACCAATATCGAACAATTGCTTCCTTGTAGGGGATTAGCCATGTAGTTTCCAAATACTCCATCAACCTCGGATAAGCTTGCCAATGCACTTTCATTTCACCCAAACGACGCTCGTAACTCTCAGGAGATCTAGATTCAATAAGAGCATGGTAGTGTGCTGCAAAAACAGCTTGTAATTCCTTTGACCGAGTCACCGCCCAAGATCTATGTTGGATGTTGCACTTTATATGAAAGGTGCAAATCATGTGCTTCACATCCGGAAAAACAACACCGAGGGCACTTATGAGTCCTAGCTCTCTGTCCGTCACAATCACCCCCGGTGTAACATTTCCGCACACATGTCGGAGTCTCCGTAATGCCCACTGGTAATGATTGGCGTTTTCCTTGGCCATGAAAACAAATGCTATTGCAAACATCAACCTCGTGCTAGTGATACCGACAATCTCTAACAACGGCATCTTGTACCTATATAGGATATATTATGAGTTTACATTTATATTAAACTAAAATCATAATAACATGTATATTAAAACTTACTCGTTCGTCTTGTACGTCGTGTCCATAATGATGACATAAGGAAATAGGTTGAGGAGATGTCTTGAATCCGGATGCATGATGAAAAAATCTGAAATTTCTTCCGATTCCGAGCATCTTCTCACATTTACATAATAACGACGCTCCTCTAAAATATGTAGGGCTTGTTGGAGAGGACTCCGTCCTTCGGCTTGTAGCTTCCTAATCTTCATTCCAGCATTGTATATTTGTTCGATTGTGCTGACGTTGTATGGATCATCTAACTTTATTGACTTCAATATATTTCTCGGCTTGAAACCCGACCCAAGCTCACGTCCCACCTTCCGAAATTGTTTCTCCGTCAATCTCCCAGCATATGTGTGTCCCTTCAACTGCTCGGGAAGTGTATGATTGTGCACTCCATTTATAACATGCAACGTCCACTTCTCAACCTCGCTTTGTACGCCCTCAAGCTCAAAACAACATCCGTCCTTCTTCGATTTCTGTGCTCGACTAGAAGATGACTCGGTATCAGGATCCACATCTTTCTTCTTACGAGGGGCTCCAAAACGTTCGCATGTCAAACGAAACGTAACGAACCCCCAAGAATTCTTCCACGACCTACTAGTAACCAACACCATGTTCATGGTTCCACCCATGAATCGAGCCCAATCCACCATCGTCTCGCGATCATGGAAAAAACCGCGAATTTCAAACATTCGCGAATAATCACTCCCTTCGTCACGAGAATAATTCGGAAGATCCTAGTTCACATAGAAAAAAAAACTATAAAATTTCTAGTTTTCGGTTTTCTAATCTCCAAATAATAAAAACACGAATTATAATAAATGTTTCCTAATTAATTGCAACTATATCTAACTTAAAAATACATTATATACAACAATTCTAGTTTTTCTATATTTTCGGTTATAAAGTACTTACCTCGAAATGCCGAAGAAACTCGTCTGGATCACTAAATTTTGTATCGTCGAACGGAATCATCACTTCATCATCCTCGTGTGTTGACATTCTCGCAGCTGTTCTCCAGAAAACGTTGTGTTGTTTTTTCGAAGATGTTGTGAGCGTTTTTCACCTCTTCTATTACTATCTTTATATAACCAAATGAAATCAATAACGTTCAAATTACAACGGTCACTTTTACAACGTTCGAATTACAACGGTCACTTTTCAACGTTCGAATCTCAACGGTCATAAATCTACGTAGACGTGATGCGTAACCTTCACGGTCACGCATCGCGTAACCGTGAACCTTTCACGGTTACGCGATGCGTGACCGTGAAGGTTACGCATCACGTCTACGTGGTGCGTATACGAAATCGACCGCCGTGCCCTTAATATCCCCCAAATTCTATTATGTTTTATAAAATAACGAAAAGTATTGAAAGCTTGTAAGAGAAGCTCTAATGCATAGGCCTATAAATATGCAAACTCAATCTTATTGTAAGACAACAATTCATAGAAGACCATATAGCATCAAACACATTTGCCTTCCCTAATTGCAAATACAATGGAGAAGCCAACGATTACAAGTGCAAAAGACATCGATTTTGGAAGGCAAGTTGTAGTTCCGCCTAAGAGAGGTCAAGTAAAGATCTTGATTGCCGGTAAGTTCTTGCACTTTGTCGCGAAACGTCATCGTCAATCTCGCTAGTCATGAGAACAAATTGTGTCAATCGGATTTGTGTATTGTGGCTACTTTGGTCATGCTTGATCTCTTTAGTTTCGATTACGATTTGTGTTTTAGGTTTGAGATTGTTTTTTAAGGTAGGTGAATAGGTAAATGTTATACTTGTGGTTGTTGGAGATTTGAGCTAGTGTTTGTTTAGAATTTATGAGTTAGTGAGATTAAATACAATTGAGTTTGTTATTGCTATTTTAGCACTTTTAGACACGTTTGTTATGGAATCAAAACTTTTTGTGCGTTTTCTACTTGAACATTCACGTTTTTTATATGATGGTACGAGTACGCCTTGATGTTGCGAGTTTCATCTGGAAGAGGGGCGTGAAAAGGAGTCAAGCATAACTGATCGAAATCTGAAAGCTCAAAATAAGTGTTCAAATATGATGTTTCCACTAATGGTCCCTAGGAGTCGTACTATGTACTTCTTATACAACTTGTCTCGTTGTTTATTCATTGTTTTGCTTTATTGGCGCTTCCGTGTGATGCTCCTTCTTGATCGGCTCGTTGTGATCGATGCTCTCAGTTGATGCGTTTTTTCTCTTTCTATATGTTTTGGTTATGGTTCCGGTTCCCTCACGAGGATTAGTCTGTCTGCCGATATGATCGTCCTTTCGATCTATTAAATGATGTGTTGTCTAGTGCACTGAACCGCTTTCCATTATCCAAAAAACAACACTTTTTGTTTGTTTTCAGGTGTAATCAACATTCAACGCTAACTAATTTACGTACTAGTGAACATGGAAACATTCGGAATCGGGTCCGACTCGCGTCGAACCTGATTTTGTGACTCATACATTGGTCGTTCCCATATGAATTGGGCGTTGTTCGGTCAGACGAATCCTTAATTATTTATTTGTTTTTTCACTTGAAATTTTTTTTTTATTCAAAATACAACATCATACGAAAACAAAATAACTATAGTCGTCTAACTTCTAGTTTCTTCAAATTCGCAGTTTGTTCGACCTTACCATAAGGTTTTAGATTCAATTTTATGCCATTTACGTAATCATACATGCCCCGAGTTTTTGTAGCCCAAAAGCTTGTATGTACCAACTCGTTTATCCGGACGGATCACATGACCCACCCGTTTATCCAAATGTGTTTGCATTTCCCAGATTTATTAGTTTTTTTTAACTTAATTACTGCAAAATGAATAATAGTTAAAGTAGCCTCCCAAAAGCTTGTTTATATTAATGGGATTGCATATCAATTTTATTTTATCTCTTAGGCTGATATATGAGTATAGGTATTCGGATCCGGTTCAGAAAAAATTTCGCTTGAGTTTGGTTACTTTCTAACGAATCTAATAAGAATCATGAGTAAAATGACTATGTAGGCAACTATTGTAACAATGAACATAAATAGAGCTATTATGTTTATAAGAATACATACTAGACCCCTCTAATTTTGTGTAAAAAGATTAATTATGAAGAAATAAAAGATTCTATCTATTATAGTCTTCTTCTCTCTTTTGTTAGATCTAATTAAATTTCATAGTTAAAGAAGGTAATTAGTCTCAATGAACCTTTAAACAAGGAAAATAAATGTTAACGTGATCTTCAATCCTGAGTAGTTTCCTGTTATTCCTTAATAACAGAAATTATGTGCTGAATATTTTCTTCCCTTCCATTATGCGTCGATTATTACTACCGATCTATTTGTTCGAATACTATGTATAAAGACAAATCTTCATCTCTTCTGCCTCGAAAATTTTCACATATTGAGTTTATCATAGAGTTTTTTTCCGACGACAAATATTCGTCACTTATGGGTACCCTTTTGTCGACATATTCTGTGTTTTGAACACTCTGTATAGCCCAACTACTTCAACGGTGTTTAGATTTAAAGATCCGCCATGCATAAGTGTAATCTACCGCAAACAAGACGTTGGAACATAGTACATCTTCATATCATATTCTTCGTAGTGAAAACTGTCCGGTTTGTGTTCCTAGTTAGTAGTAAATTTTAATTGTGGTTTGAAATTTGTGTAAGTTAGTCTGAATGTGTACGCTTTAATTTTTTGATATAGTTTTTTCAGTTGTTGTGTATTGTATCTCTTTACGTAAATGTATTGTTGTTGTAAAAACATGTGTGTGCAATTGTTGCTCTTCAACTTGACGATGAAAGCCGTTTCAAGTATGTATTTGTTGCATATGGACAATCCATCAAAGGATTTGAAGCAATGAGAAAGGTGAATAACCTTTGACCATGCAATGTCACCTTGTGTATTTAACTTGTGTATTATCTAATTTTTATACTAACATATTTTTAAAGGTTATAATTGTGTATTTACTATGTAATCTTATCTTGACTATTTAAACTATGTACACGAAATTTTTGTTTGTAGGTTATCACTGTAAATGTCACTCATCTTAAGGGGTGTTGCTTGTTGCAACTGCACAAGATGCAAATCAACCGACATACCCCATTGCATTTGGAATTGTTGATAGTGAAATGGATGCATCATGAGATTTCTTTTTTTAAGAATATGAGATGCATCATACCGGATAACAACGAACTTGTATTTGTGTCAGATAGACATAATTCGATTAACAAGGGTATAACATCAAACTATCATATGTCGTTTCATGGATATTGTATATGACATCTTAAAGACAATCTTAGAAAGAGAACAATTCCGATCCGTATCCGATATTGTGATCCGAAAAAACATCCCGGATCGCATCAGATTCAGATCGGATCAAAACGGGTGCTAAAATATGAATAATATTGTGAACATTGGTTATTTTGTAACCTTATATTGGATAATGGGGTGTGTCTTGGCGTCGGGGCTATAACTAGAGACGTAGTTGTATCTTGACCCAACCCTCGAGATCTATATCTACGAACGAAGGCCGTAAGACGCCTCTGTCTCTCCATCCCGGTAATATCTGTAGGAGTATAGGTGTTACCTTGGTTGGAGTATGTTTCCGCTTTTGGAAGGGTCTTCATTCGTCACCAACTTGATTCTTTGTTGCTTTTGAGTATTTGTGGTTTTGTTCTTTCAGATTTGCAATCGGATGCCTCCGTCGTCGCCTTTGTTCTTCGGTTTCGTGCTTTTGGATTTGAAAAATGTGACGCCTACTAATTGTGAATCCGTGTTTATAGGGCTCCGAAAAATCACGGTTTCGGAACTCGTAACCGTCACGATTATGGGTTCCGAAACCGTGACATTTCTTTCACGCATTTGCAATGTGTAATCGTGTTGGTTACACATTGCGAATGCGGTTAGTGTTTAGAAAATCCATGGTGCTAAAAACTTGTGATTGGGCGCGTAGGCTCGAGCCCGGTTCGATACATGATAATTAATAAAACAAGAGATCCGATGAAGGGTGTCGACCTGTAGACCAGACGCTCACGAGGAAAAAAGCGAAACTTGGGAGATCGGTCTTCTCCACTCTTCGACTTCGCTGAAGAAGAAGAAAAGCGGATCTGAAGCAGGTAACACCTAAAGCCCCTAACCTACTGTAATCGATCAAGAACCTTATTCTACACCGCTTGATTCGCAATTTTGATTACTAATTTTAATCATCGCCATCTGGATATTCGAAGAGATTATCTGTTTTGGCTGATTTGCGATGCCGAGGTTTCACGTCGGAGGAAAGGTCGTCGACAGCATCGATTTACTGCGTCGGAGGAACGGATTATGGCGATTGGATGCTTGGCCCTTGTTAATTCTCTACGCTGCTTGGCTAGTCGTTGTCGTTCCTAGTATAGATGTTACGGATGCTTTCATAGTGCTCGGAGGGATCTCTGTCTTCCACATTTTGGTGCTTCTCTTCACGGTTTGGTCTGTTGATTTCAAATGCTTTGTCCGGTATAGTAAGGTATGCTCAATTCTACTTGTGCAATCGAAGAATGAGTTAGTTTACTTTTCTTCAATAATGTTAATACCTAGTTCTACGTGTCTTGCATTGTTGTCTTATGAGCTCCGAGGTTTAATTAGGAACACTCTATAGGCTGGGGGAATGAACGAGCCATGTATTTAGAGTTATGTGTAGATCAAGTATGATCTCGAGCAACCAATTTTCATGTGATTAGATCATCTGAAATTCCCGAAATCTTGGTTGTTGCATCTATGCAGTACATACTTGAACCTAGTTGTTTGACTTTAGTGTATTGTTTATATTTACTATTTATTGTTATCTTAAGTGTTGAAAAACCTTACAATAAGTTTTTTTTAGGATAAACTACACAGCCACCGGTGATTTAGCTTACCTTACTCATCATTCATATTTTCATTTGAAGCTGATACCTATTTAAACTTATAAAATATTTGAAAATGTGTAAATGTCCAAAATTTCCCACATTTTGCAAAAACCTGAAGTTAAATATATTTGAATAATATTTCACATTTTTCTTTAACACTCTGTTAGCTGTAAAATGAGTATGGGAGCTAGGCTGATAAGCGTTGCTTGGTAAAATCTGGTTTTGCTTATAATGGTGGTTTTCTGCAAAGTGGCTCAAATTAAGATTGGTTTTAGGTAGTTTACCCACACAAGAGTTTTCCCACCTCATTAGTTAATATGTGGGATTATTTTTGTGATGAAATTGATTCTTAACACTCCCGTACAAGGATTTTAATACCAAGCTTCAGAAACAAATTAATAGAAATGACTACCTTACAGCCACATTTTTAGGAATGACTTGCATGTTTAGACTAGGAACAAGAAATGTTCAATGAACATACATGGTAATATCTACCTCTGATGGATCTTTGTAAATGATATTAGATGAATTTTTGTGCCTAGTAATAAATCTGTTCCCAGAGACAAAATTGTATGTTAGAAGAACGTATTTCTGCTTTTACTCTCCTCAGACAAAATTTTTTTTGTTGTCTTTGTGATGTTGGAAAATCTCAGGTTAATGACATTCACTTAGCGGACGCTTGCAAAATTACGCCAGCAAAGTTTTGTGGTTCAAAAGAAATTGTTCCTCTTAACTTTCATAAGGTAAGTATCTCAAATCTTCATGCTTGCCCTCTTCTTCTTCTTCTTCTTCTTCTAACCTGGGTTTTTTTTATTGTTAACCTTGACTTTAAATCTATTGATGATATTGTTCATTATTGATGATATAGTTCTATCAGTCTATCCTTACTCTAAAACACAAACTAATCATGAAGTATGATTAAAAAACAAACAAATAAATGTACAAAATGTCATAATGTATGCTACAAGGTCTTATTAAATTACAAATAAGTATATACATCTTTAAGTCAATAAGCGTAGCTTGATCTAGTAACAGATTACTACCATTTTTGTGTGGAAATAGAACTAGAAAACATTTGATTGAGTCTAAGCGAGTAACATCACCCACTGTGATATATTACCGGTAATCCCCAGATATTTTTTATTCCAATTAGTTATGCCATAGGTATGCATGCTCTTATTTATGTACATCATTCATGATCACTAGCTGTTCATCTTTTTTCTTAATCCAGTTTTACTTATTCTGTCCATCAATTGTTGTATGTTGGCATAGTTGGCAGGTACATCAACTGGTGAAAATGTTGAAGAAATTTACTTTGATTTTAGAAAGCAAAGATTTGTGTACTCAAAGGAGAAGGATAACTTTTTCAAGCTTCCTTTCCCCACTAAAGAAACATTTGGGCACTATCTTAAAAATACTGGACATGGATCTGAAGCCAAAATTGTTGCTGCCACCGAGAAGTGGGGACGCAATGTGTAAGATCTCTTGATAATATTGTATAATTACTTTATTCTTTACAATGCAGCTTATCATAAAAATGCAATGTTGTCTTTTCTATAATAACATTGCAATGTGTAAGATCTACATTATTCTCCCTAGATTGTCTGTACGGAGGAAGTTCTGATAGAACGAGTTCCTTTGATTTTTCATCTTGAATTTTGTTCACTTTTAACTTCTTCTGGTTCTAGTCCACAATCAAGATATATATACTTTTTTATGTTTATATCCATCTTCATCGTGTGCCTCTGCAGCTTTGAGTATCCTCAGCCCACATTTCAGAAATTAATGAAGGAGCACTGCATGGAGCCCTTCTTTGTGTTTCAGGTTCGTTGTACACCTGTACTGCGTTTCTTCTTTTGTAGCTTAATTGGCATTTCTACTCCCTCCCCTACACATCCTCCTCTTGCTTGCATGCTGCCATGCTATCTTGCAATGCATTACTTATTTTTTTGAGGGTGTATTTTCAGGTCTTTTGTGTGGGGTTGTGGTGTTTGGATGAGTATTGGTACTACAGTTTATTCACTTTATTCATGCTGTTTCTGTTTGAGTCAACAATGGCAAAGAGTCGTCTGAAAACTCTAACTGAGCTTAGGCGTGTACGAGTGGATAACCAAACTCTAGTGGTTCATCGTGGCGGGAAGTATGTAATCTTTCCTCTGATTTTTCTCTAGTTTCTACAATATATATTGAAAAAATTACTCATTTGTTATTTTCCTGTAAAGGTGGGTCAAAATATCTGGGACAGATCTTCTTCCAGGTGATGTTGTATCAATTGGACGATTATCAGGTCTCAATGGAGAAGACAGGTCTGTACCAGCAGATATGCTGCTACTGGCAGGAAACGCCATTCTTAATGAAGCCATTCTCACAGGCGAGTCTACTCCTCAGTGGAAGGTTGTTCTCTTTCTGCTATTTCAGTCTCTATCCTTTCCTTATTTGCTTACTTTTTGTTGTGGTAGTAATTTGCTTCTGGTTATTAAATTTATATCTGGGGTATGACTCAGCCCCCCTATATATATACGTGATGAGTTCTCGTTGTTTAACAAGCTTAGATCTTTGACATCAGGTGTCAGTTTCTGGTAGAGGGTTGGAGGAGCGGTTGTCAATCAAACGTGATAAAACTCATGTTTTGTTTGGCGGGACAAAGATATTGCAGCATACTCCTGACAAGGTAGATCCTTCTATCACTAGTTTGTACTTCACTCCAGATAATTTTACAGATGCTAATATTTTTGTTACTTTTGGGTAAGTCATTTCCTCTCAAAACACCAGATGGTGGCTGTGTAGCTGTTGTGTTGCGTACTGGTTTTGAAACAAGTCAAGGGAAGCTGATGAGAACAATCTTATTTTCAACTGAGCGGGTGATCTATCTTTAAAGCTGACCTCTTTTCATTCTGAACTATAAAGGTCTATGTATATCTAACTCTTAACCCCCAATTTCTCATAACAGGTTACAGCTAATAGCTGGGAAAGTGGACTCTTCATCTTATTCTTGGTTGTATTTGCTGTTATAGCTGCTGGTTATGTGCTGAAGAAGGCAAGTATTAGCGTTGAGTTATCTTCTTGTTGTTGGTGTAATGGTGTATTGTATGTCTGTATGTAATGGTTAAGTTTCTTGTAGGGGCTGGAGGATCCAACCAGAAGCAGATACAAACTTTTTCTAAGCTGTTCGTTGATTATTACTTCTGTTATCCCACCTGAGCTGCCAATGGAATTATCAATAGCTGTCAACACTTCTCTTATTGCCCTTGCAAAACGAGGAATTTTTTGTACTGAACCATTCCGGATTCCCTTCGCAGGAAAGGTAATCAAGTAATGAAGCTACCGGATGTTCAACTGAAGTTTTGTGATACACTTTCTTATCCCTAGTCTTTGAATTTATCATCTGCCAAACAATAAAGGGAGCAACTATTGAATGATAGTGTCCAAATTTGCCAAAGTGTGCACATTTTGCAAATTGTAAAGATTGGTGTGCAGGGTTTGGATTTTTCAATGTAGTTAATATAGGAATTAGGAAGTATAAGTAAGCTAAATGGATGTGCTGGTCAATTAAAAGATAAAATGAGACTGATATTGCACACTGCAGTAAAACAATTTATTCAGTCTTTTTTTCTTTTGGTCTTTTCAGGTCGATATCTGCTGTTTTGACAAGACCGGAACACTTACATCAGATGACATGGTAGGCTATTTTCCTTTTATATGTCTGCAAGGTACTTGCATAGTTGCATATCCTCTCGTGTAATTTAGCTTTTGTGTCTCAGGAGTTCTGCGGTGTTGTTGGAGCAACTGAGAATGCAGAATTAGAGTTAGATGCGAAAAAAGTGCCAAGTCGTGCATCGGAAATCCTTGCTTCTTGTCATTCGTTAGTGTTTGTCGATAACAAATTGGTAAGTGGGTGCAAAATTTTCTTTTATAGCGTTTCACAATGAATCCAGTTTTATCTTGTTAAAATGATACCAGCAGTTCAGACTACTTGTACGCCGTAACTAAGACTCGAGTTCAATGATTATTGGTTTGACAAGTTCATTCTAATTTTTCGTAGGTTGGTGATCCTCTCGAGAAGGCTGCATTGAAGGGGATTGAATGGACTTACAGATCTGATGAGAAGGCAATGCCAAAAAAGTAAGAAAATGAAAATTCAGTCTGCTGGTATCCTAATTGGTTATTAGATATTTCTTCCTTTCTGCTAGGTCTCAGTGATTATAAATTAGTGAGGTACACTTCTATCATTTCTGATTCAAGAATGAAGTGAAACAGATAACGATTCCTAGTTGACTATTCTCGCTAACTCTTATTTATAATATAGTCAAGAATTATTCATACAACGTTGTTACCAACTTGTATGGAGTTTCTTGTGCCAAAATTTGACTTTTTAATTATTGTGATGTAGGGGAAGTGGTAACGGTGTTCAGATTATTCAGAGGTATCATTTTGCATCCCACTTGAAGCGTATGTCAGTCATTGCACGTGTTCAGGAAGACTTTTTTGCTTTTGTGAAGGTTACATTCTGTCCGCCACTCTTAAATATATATAATTAGGTTATTTGTAAGCTTTCATTAACTTGGTAAATACTAAATAGAGTGGGGTTCTTATGGCTAGATATGATATTGCAAATTCAAGCATAAGACAGCTGAGGGAGTGAGGGTATTTTATCTTCCATAAGCAGCTTATAAAATTATGTGCTATTTTAAGTATGTATACAGGGGGTTAAAAAGGTAATCATGTGGTACAGAGTCTTTGTAAACGAACCGAAGGACAGTTGTTTGCAAATATAGTGAGGGCAAAGGTGCAGTATTTTAATTTTCTTTTTAGTGCTGTGGCTTCTGTACTAGTGAGGGAGTGTGTTTTGTGGAAAATGTCTGTGTGCAATGTGACTTTCAGATTATTTGTTGTCTTTGTTGTCTTAGAAGTGTCAAATTATGTTTTTCTACAGGGTGCACCAGAAACTATCCAAGATAAGTTAGTTGATCTGCCAGCAACATACATTGACACCTATAAAAAGTACACTCGGCAAGGATCTAGGGTTCTTGCACTTGCTTTCAAACCCCTTCCAGATATGACAGTAAGAATATTTCAGAAATGGCTACGTTATTGGTTCAGTTTTATTTCTATTCAGCATGCATTGGTGGATCTGTTATAAGTTATAAGTTGTAAACACAACCCTGTCCAAATCACCTTTTTCTCATAATTTAACGAGTTTTACAAATCCACCCTTCTTTTTTCTTATGATGAAGGATGTTGTGTCTTATTTTACCCTCTGAATCCACTTAAATTTTCAATCATGTGACATTCAACTTTTTTTTTTTTTGGCATCATGTAGGTCAGTGAAGCCAGAAGCTTGGAGAGAGATGTAGTGGAAAGTGGTCTTACATTTGCTGGTTTTGCGGTATAGTACTGCTATAGAAGTACATATATTTTTTTTGATGATACAGTTTGTTTAAAATCACTGCATTTTCCTTTTGCTGTTTCAGGTTTTCAACTGTCCAATAAGGGCAGATTCTGCTTCTGTTTTGGCTGAACTGAAAGGGTCTTCACATGATCTAGTATGTCATTGACATCACATTGCTACTTTATTTTTCCCCAGCTTTATCTGTAGATTTCATTCTGTGCAAAGGCAATGGATTTGCATTCCTATGCGCATTTTTTATATAAAAAACATGACAAACTTGATAATCTCCTTTTACCTTTTCTCGTGTCAGACACTGTGAAAAGAACTTTTTCTGTGGTATAAAGACTTAATTTTACTGATGTTTGCCGGACAAGTAAGGTAGTTTATATTCAAGTATGGGTTTGGAGAGTGGAATTAAGTTTTTGAAATTATTGTGTTGGAACTCGAGTCCTAATTGTGAGTGCTAGGTTATTGTGGAAGTAAAGTTACCGCCCTGGCCGGGCATCACCAGTCCACCACCACCTTGGTCATCATTGCTGTCTGCTACCAATAAATTTTCTTGGTATTCTGATAGAGGTGCAGTTTGTTGGAGAGCTTCAATGTCTTCGACGTAGGAGATACTTGGACTTGGGTTTGGATTTTGCTTTGGGTTAGGCCCTTAAAGTTGGAAGTTGGGTTAGGATGGAAAGAGAGGCCATGTATGAGATGTGAGGAAGGGGGGAGGTGCATGGCCTTTTTTTCTGGAAAAGCCGCCTTTTAGCTATTATAAATTTAATAGTGATGGTTATAAGGGAGGAGATGAGTTACCAACATTTTCTTTTGCATAAGAGACTATGGAGGGATAGTTATAGCAGCAGATTGGCTGGAAAGCCATGGAAGAACTATTGCAAGCAATAGCATTTGCTGAAGGCTTAAGGAAAGAATTGAACTGAATAAATGAAGAAGGTGCATATTTGCTAGGCTACACGGATAGACTTATATCCTGAAGAAGTAGAATACATTTTCTATTAACAGATTCAAAATGATCATCTTGAAGAATAATTTAAGATGGCTTGAAGCATGTTGGAAAAAATATGTCCAATAAAATTTGTACTATTTAGAGAATCAAAGTTTTCAATTATGGGATGTTCGATGGCGTCCCCAGGGAGTTACCCGAGAGTGGAAGCAAGAAAATGATGGCGGAATTGTGGAACCGAGGTTGAATGAAGAGAAGGGTAGAATTTGAATTTAATGATATGTTCGGTTTGAAGAAATAAGGAAGTTTTAACCAAACCATGTGACTTGGTTGAACTTCCACAAACTGATTCCTCATATCTCTGAACCAAGCACCACCCAAAGCATTTTCTCATAAAGCTTACGAAACAGTTTGTAAGCTGATCTAGTCTTGCGCTGTTCCATCTCTTTTAGAACCGCTGAAAGTACTAAATTTTTTGTACTGCTGCTAAAGCAGATTCACTCTCTGTGGCCTTCTTAATCGGTTAGCTGCAGCTAGCTAAGTACATGTGTCTGTTTCAAGATGCAGGCTCCTTGCATGTGTTTACTTTTGCAAGCATTTTAAGCCCTTGAATACATTACTTGTTTTGCAGGTTATGATTACTGGTGATCAAGCCTTAACAGCATGCCATGTTGCTGGCCAAGTTCACATTATCTCAAAACCTGCATTGATTCTATCACCTGCAAAGTCGGGTACAGCATTTGAATGGATTTCACCAGATGAGAAAGAGAGAATACCTTACAAGTAATTTTCTTTTGCATTTATTTTCTAAAAAATGTTTGGTCCACCAAGTGTCCAACTAGATCAAGAACTGTTCTGTGATTTTTGTCAGATCTTGTGTCGCACTGATCAGTCTAGTACCCGGCTTATGGAAATAGGTTAGGTTTGTCAAAGGTGGTCTCTTTTACAGGCTTAAACCCATTTCCTGACATCATCACTTTTTGAAACTGTGCAAGTTCTTATTATTAATAGAAGAATTTTCCAGTCTATCTGGGCATAACAGATAAAAATAATTATAAAAAATTTGACATCCAAAAACAATAGAATGGAAATACAAAAAGATTCCTGGAGAGGAATGGCAAAGTACTTCTATCCTACAAGGGATCTTGCATTTAGCTCAAACATCTCTCAGTTGCTGTCAATCTATAGAAAAGCAAATTATACCTACGGTCCAGAGGTACCTTGAGGCCCCGTGTTGCAAATCATGCAATGCACTTGTGGTAGTGGCTGTGAGGATGGATGTTGATGTTGACCTTGATTTAATTTAATTTCTCATTTATTTGGCTTCTCTGTGCAGTGACGTAGAAGTTGAGTCGTTGGCAGAAACTCATGATCTCTGCATTGGAGGTGATTCCTTTCTGATGTTGCAGCAGACTAATGCCACCCTGCTAGTCATCCCTTACGTGAAGGTTTTGGCGCCACATACATCTGAACTAATTTTACCCATTGTTACGGGCGCCATGCTAACCTTTTTATCCATTACGTATTTGCATTAGGTTTTTGCGAGGGTTGCTCCTGAACAGAAGGAACTTGTCATGACCACTCTAAAAACTGTTGGGAGGATGGCATTGATGTGTGGTGATGGGACAAATGATGTTGGAGCTCTGAAACAGGTAACAAATCCCTCCTCCCAGCTTCTGAAATTTAACTTGATCATCTGAAAGATGAACATTCAACAGTGTTATTTATGGAAAGAGAAAATGATATTGTTTCAGTAGACTATTCCATTAAATAGTAGTAATTTGGGTGATAGAGTATATTTCATTTATTAAATTTAAGCTGTTGTGCATATTAAAGCCTTCCAATAGAAACTGGCAATTGAGGGATAAATCTGAAAGCAAGAATATCACAATCAACCAAGTTTATTAGGAACCACCGGGTCTATATTTGATATCAATTTTCACGCCTGAACCTTTTTACAGGATATGCTTGCTCTTTCATAATGGAAAACAAAATAAGAAACTCCTAAAACTATTTTAAAGCTCAAAAACTTAGATGAAGGAAAGGAACTTGGAGGAAATGGCAAAGTACTGAAAAAACAAACAAACTATCTGATCTGATAATTTGGGTTTATGTCACCATCATATACGAATAACATACAGTTTGTCGATTTCCGGTATAGATGTCCATTGGCTTTTTTTCACTATAGGGTGTAACTCATTTGCAATCTCTACTTCTAGTCACAGTTCCACGATTCAAGTACTTCTGTTGCGACTTTATGAATTGCTCCATATATGTCTATTCAACCTCTATTTTTCCAGGCACATGTCGGAGTTGCCTTGCTAAATGCCATGCCACCTGCCCAAAATGAGGCTGTGGCTTCAGAATCATCTAAAACCGAAACTAGCAAAGTTAAACAAAGAAAATCCAAGAGTTCTTCAGAGGCTGGAAAGCAGATCACTGAAAATGGAGAACCTTCCAGTTCTAAAACTAGAGCTAATACTAGTAGCTCAGGAACCGCCATCGAATCGGCTGCCAACCGCCATCTGAATGCTGCAGAACTGCAAAAACAGAAACTCAAGAAGCTCATGGATGAGATCAACGATGAAGGTGATGGCCGGTCGGCGCCAATGGTCAAGCTTGGTGATGCCTCTATGGCATCACCCTTTACTGCAAAGCATGCCTCAGTTGCCCCGACAACTGACATTATTCGTCAGGGTCGTAGCACCCTTGTCACCACTCTTCAGATGTTCAAGATTCTTGGTCTGAACTGCCTTGCAACTGCCTATGTGCTGAGTGTTATGAACTTGGATGGTGTGAAACTCGGGGATGTGCAGGCCACAATAAGTGGAGTATTCACAGCTGCTTTCTTTCTCTTCATATCCCACGCTCGCCCACTCGCAAATCTCTCACCGGAGAGACCACATCCCAATGTATTCAGCTGTTACGTGTTGCTATCACTTCTTGGGCAATTCGCTCTCCATCTCCTTTTCTTGATATCATCTGTTAAGGAAGCTGAGAAGTACATGCCAGATGAATGCATAGAACCGGATTCTGATTTCCATCCGAACCTGGTAAATACCGTCTCCTACATGGTAGGCTTAATGCTACAAGTTGCCACATTTGCAGTGAACTACATGGGTCACCCGTTTAACCAGAGTATATCTGAAAACCGTCCATTTAGATACGCTCTTATAGGTGCTGTTGGGTTTTTTACTGTCATCACATCAGATTTATTCAGAGAATTGAATGACATGCTAAAGTTGGTGCCTATGCCATCAGAACTGAGGGATAAACTGTTGTTATGGGCTTTCCTCATGTTCTTGTGCTGCTATTCATGGGAACGGTTCTTGAGGTGGGTGTTCCCCGGAAAGATGCCTTCTTGGAGGAAACGACAACGCCAAGCTGTAGCTAACTTAGACAAGAAGCGTAATTAGACAGTTCACCCAAGCTTTCCAAGCCATCCATCATTCTATCTCACATCTGTAATCTCTCTGAACATGTGTTGGCCAAGTCCGACGAGATGCCAAGGTATGTTACAACCCGAACTTGAAGATTTTCCAATTAAATTATGCCGGCAAAGATGTTCTAGGGAAAATTTTGTTACACATCTCATCTGCTATTGCTAGTATTTTGAACAATTCCAGCCTTTTGATAGAAGGCTCAAAAGGCTCAGTAAATGAGCAGTTCTAGTCACACTTAATATTTTCGACCATTAGCACTTGATTACGACCTTAAGTTACAGTATTAAGACTGTTCTTAGCTCTTCTGATATCAATTATCAAGTTGCTGATGTATCGTAAGGAGCAGATGCTGAACATGCAATTTTCCTTTATCTGGCTTCCTAGCATTTAACTTCATTTGCGTTGTCGATTTTGGGTTCAAGAACACTTAGCAAGCGTATATCATGTCATCAAAATGGTATTTGTCAATACGAATGCTTTTTGTTAAATTGGAGATATTCAAAATTCAACCAATAAGACAGCGAATATTCTTGTGATCCAAATCTTTGCCACAGGAAGCTTCCAATCGGACGGCTGTAAGCTCAACCAATGAAAGTGATGTTTTCACGCTGCTATAACTTTTGTAAAGTGGTTCTATCCCCGACTCGACCCATAATACTCGACTTTCCAACAATGTGATCGGATTTCATGCACCATACAAAGAGTCCAAGTTTGTTTCGAAATTTAATTTGAAGAATTATGCAAGTTTAGTCTTGTGTGTTTATCTTTAGTTGGATTCAGCCGTAGCATTTGTATGGGTTATCTGCGGTTCCTTTTGGCTCTTGTGAGTTGTGACAAAGGAAGATTGATTTGATCCTAATCATTTGTTCGGTTACCAATGTTTTTAGCAGGTAGAGGTCGATCCCCTAATGAAGTTGACGAGCGATAGATCTATGATATACAAAGTATGATGTAGTAGAGTGTGTGAAAAAAAAAAAAGCAAACCCGAACATAAAATAAAAATAAAAAACTAACCAAACTGTAGATTGGTTAGGCGGTTTAACCTATGGCTCTACGGCTAAACCTACCAAACCGGCATACATAAACCGCAGGTTTGGGTCGGTTTGAAAACCGGAACGATGACTAATTTCCTTTGCAGTTTAACATGTAAGTTTGGTGGGTTAATTCTCTTGTTATCAATTGATTAGATGAAACTCATTAAACTAACGTGGTGAGCTCGGGGATAACGTGTCACGAAACCATTATTGAGACGGGGAAATAACATGTGTTACATCAATAATTCAAACGTAACATAAAACCGGCAATAATTCAAACGTAACATAAAACCGTGTGCTTATGTGTGGTTCACCGGTATAAATAGTAAATTGGTATCTCCTAATCTAATCGATTTTTTCTATATAGACTTCAAATTTCAAACCCCGAAAAAAGATTTGCCGACCCTAATCTCTCTCAAGTCTCAACTCAACCCAAGCGGTGACTTCTGAGGTCAGCTTTCCACTTTTGAAAACTCCACTGACCCATCTCCAGTCTCCACATACCCCACTGTGGAATTTGAATTTTCTCACTTCATTCTTCTACATCACACAAAACCCCTTTTCACTGCGTCGAAATCTTCCCACAAACCAGAGAGTAAGGGATCGGAGATGGAGAACGAAGCAAAAAAGATAGAGGTGAAAGGAATACCCACCCATGGGGGAACCTATCTTCTCTACAATATTCTTGGCAATGTCTTCCAGGTCTCCTCCAAATATGTTCCTCCTATTCAGCCTGTTGGTCGTGGTGCTTATGGAATCGTCTGGTACTCTCTCACTCTTTTTGTATCTGCTTCTTCCGATTGCGCTTATTTTGGTAAATTGGTGATTGATTAGGTTACTGTTTATCTGCTTTTAGTCTTCAACGACTGCCAGTTTCCTAATCTTAAAGTTCACACTCCAATAAATTAGAATTTTGCGGGGCTTCTTGTTTGAATTTCAGAATGGGAATATGAGATTTTGTAATTGTCCTTGGGTGTCCATAAATATGGAGCTGTATCTGGATTATTGCGTTTTGTATTTTGGATCTAAGTTCAGCTTGCATTTGGAGTTTGTATGTGTTTTTATGCTTGGTTTGTAAACTGAACTCTTTGGCCCCACACTGAGCATCAGATGGCCGTCTGTAATATAGCTTCCTCAAGAGCAGCGGCAGTGATCCTTGATCAAGTATCCTACATTGTTAAATAGATCCCCGTGAAAATATTTTGTACTTATTAAAATACACATAAATACATACTTGTCTATATAATCATATGAGCATGTTGAAAACAAAACCCAAAATCGAATTTCTGATGATTTCAGTTCTCTTATCGAGTTATAGGAGTAAGAAATGTTCTACTCGAAATGATAAATGAAATCAATCTTGACCCTCTTGAGCATATATGGAATCATTTCTAGGTATATTGGCCATTTTGGCTCAAAGAAATTCCAATTGTTAATTTGTTATAGGATAGAATTTGCCAATCCTGTAAACAAAATGGTAGTTTGAATATTACATTAGTGTTCCCACCTTTTTTGTATAGCCCACTCCATCAGTTCCAACCTATTCCAGGCCACTGAACTTGATTTCTGTAAACCTCAATTCAATCACCTTAAAATTTTGCGCCCAGAGCAGATCGTTTGCTCAGAAAACCTTACAAATGCTCATTCAAGTAGAAAATTGTGGATTTGAATTTCTCTTTATTACCGTGTCAATAAATAGCTCATGTTACCTGCATGAAAATTAAAGCCTTTCAATCTTTCCACCTTTCCTTTTGTGGGTTTGTAATTTTGTATTTATAAGATTTGACTGTACTTTGCTTTATAGTGGGCCTAATATGGTAGTAGAATCCATTGATCAGACCCTAGAAGGATCATTACTTGACTTCATTTATCTTTGCAATTGCTTTTTGAGCCTTGATCTACTTTCCACTTTTCAGCCAGTTGTTCTTTTGGATATACTGGCTTTTCTGTTTTGAAGTTTATTTATGTAAGGATTTCGTTTTTGATCTTTTGTTTCTTGACTTGGGTATTTCTATCGTGACTACTGAAAACCTCCTATTAAGTATCAAATATTTTTCTGTATTTATGCTTACTGAGCTGGTATTGTACGATGACATGTCTGTTATTCTCTTTTGCTGCACGTGAATTTAGGATCACTCATGTAGTTAAATAACACAATGTCTGCTATTCTCTCTTTACTAGCTATTTCTGAATATGAACTTTGGATCTCTTAATGTCAGATTTGGTAATTTAAGTTACCTGGCCATTGTTTTCTTCTGGATCCTAGATCTCAAGTATATAATATATATACACAGTTTTTACTGAAAGATGTTCAAAAGGGATAATGTGATGTCCTATTTACATCAAATCTGTCCTTTTGTTCTTCTCTATTGCTAGCTCATTGTCAAATATGTAAGACAAGATAATGCATTCATGAGCAACCACTTGAATTTTCTTGTTGCAGCTGTGCAAGAAATTCTGAGACAAATGAAGAGGTTGCAATCAAGAAGATTGCTGATGCCTTTAACAACAGGATCGATGCAAAAAGAACGTTACGTGAGATCAAACTTCTCTGCCATATGGACCATGATAATGTAACGGTGTTCCCTCCAAGCTTTAATTACTTGCCTTTCTATTTGTCTAATCTTAGGCCCCAATTCTCTTCATGTGCTTGGTTCGACTTCGCTATATTAATTTTTCGATTTTATACTCGGGAAATAATTTCCAGATATCATGTTTTCATTCTAGTGTAAGGTTCCATTTTTGTTTTTATTTTATTTTACATTGTTGTGAAAGGCAAACACTTCGTTAACGTTCTTGATTAAATATTTGTGATGATTAGTTCTGTATATCTGTTGGAATTGAGTTTTAATAAGACATTATTTTTCAGGTCATCAAAATTAAAGACATCATAAAGCCACCTGAAAAGGACCATTTCAACGATGTTTACATTGTTTATGAATTAATGGATACTGATCTGCATCAAATTATACGTTCCAACCAGGAACTCACAGACGATCACTGCCAGGTTTCCTCTTTGCATCCTGACTTACTCATATCATCCTTAAGCAAGTTTTTTGTACCAAAAGTACTTGGAAACTAATGATTCTGTGTTTTAGATTTCCATTGCGTGCTCCATAATTTATATCTGTCAGGTTTGATAAGCTTTACCATGAGAAACCATAGAGCATCTTAAAGTAATGATGTTTTATGTTAAAAGTCCAGCCTAGGTGGTGATATGGGTTCTGGTTTAATTACTTTGTTAGATAGAGTTGATGACAGGTAGACACAGAAAGAAGATCATGGGCTAGAAAATGGATATTGTATTCTGTGAGGTTCTATAGGAGCACAAGAGATTATGAGCTTTCCATACACCATAGTGTACACAAAAACCTCCATGATTCTTTTTTTCAAATAGGGTAGTTCAGAGCTGTAATTGCCTAAGGCCGCCTAAGGGTCTTATATTATGTAGTGCCCTACAATTTAAAGACACGTGGCATGCTGCAAGTGGTTTGCATTTGGTGATTTGATCTATTTGTAGAGGCCCAGTTTCCTGTCTTTGAAATTTATGCTGTGACATTACGATGACAATTTAGTTATCATTGTATCAGTGATTACTAAATCTTAATTAGGTTTAAAAATTTTGAATTCAGGGTTGGACTACAGACAATTGACTCATTTTGGTTAATTAGTTTCGTAATATATCAACAATTGACTCATTCTCATTATATTTTCTACATTATCTGCAGTATTTTCTGTACCAAATATTGCGTGGGCTGAAATATATACACTCTGCTAATGTGTTGCATCGGGATCTCAAACCAAGCAATTTGCTTTTAAATGCCAATTGTGACCTCAAGATATGTGACTTCGGCTTGGCCAGAACTACATCTGAGACAGATTTTATGACTGAATATGTCGTAACTAGATGGTACAGAGCTCCTGAGTTGTTGCTCAATTGTTCTGAGTATACTACTGCTATTGATATCTGGTCAATGGGTTGCATTATGATGGAGATACTTAAAAGGGAACCCCTCTTTCCTGGAAAAGACTATCTGCAGCAGTTGGGACTTATCAATGAGGTTGTTATTATTCTCTTAAATTCTTTGAAAATATGGATTTTTTGTTGCACAGTAGAGAGAACACTTCAACGCTCAATGATTGCTTATAATATATTCTTTGTTGCATTTTTGATAAATCAGCTTCTAGGTTCCCCTGAAGATTCTGATCTTGGGTTCTTGAGAAGTGATAATGCTAAGAGGTATGTGAAGCAACTTCCTCATGTCCCAAAGGAGTCATTTTTGCAGAAGTTTCCAAACATTTCGCCTGTGGCACTTGACCTTGCAGAGAAAATGCTCGTCTTTGATCCTAGGAGACGGATAACAGGTATGGTACCCTCGGACTTGATTAATCTCTTGAAAGTCTTTTTCCTAATTTTTCATTCATTTTGTGTTCTAATATGTTCATTTGATGATGATTCAATGATAGTCGAAGAAGCATTGAATCATCCATATTTATCGGGTCTCCATGAAATCAATGAGGAGCCCACTTGCCCATCGCCTTTTGTCTTTGATTTTGAGCAAGCATCCTTGGACGAAGATGACATCAAGGAACTCATATGGAAAGAGGCTCTGAAATTCAACCCAGAGAAGAAGATGGAGGAATGATTGCAGTCTTATAGATTTCTTGATGTCTTGCTTCATCTTCACGATGTCCTAGTCATTTACGACGAAAACATTCAAGTTTTGCATTTCGAAGGTAAGTAAATATGCATTATGTTAAGCTTTGCCGAAGAAAACCTTGCATAATGAGGTCAATTTGGTTGATGGTGAACCAAAACTTATTTGATATCTGGCTTGTGGTTTAAGTATGAAGAGCCCTTTTAGTGGCATGAAGAGTGCTGGAGAATTAGGATAAATCTGCTGTAGTGCATATTGGTATAGAGTTTGTAAAACTGTTTTGAGTGGATTTTACTGGATTTGTAGCCTGGACCTTTGTTACACTTGTGTTTAGTTATGGATGGAACACTTTGAAATTGCAATACAATGATTATTGATCATGTTGTGTTTCTATGTTCTCTGTCAAGGCTTCCCAATTCAAACCGGATAGCATGTGATTGCATTATTTTGGATTGATTATAGGTTCTAATACAAAATAATGTAAAATAATGCATCATTTTTCACAAAATATATTTATAAATGTCTTGTGAGGCACATTCATAATGCATCATCTTTTATGAAAACGTATGTATATATACACTAGGGCAGAAACCATGTGCTTGATTTGTGCGCTTTTTTTTTTTTTTTTTTATAATGGAAAGCGGTAAAATTGGACTATCTTATAGAGGTAGTGCATAAGTTCAAGATCATCAGAAAAGTGGGTGATAGGTGTTGAAATCTTTAGATAGGTTAGTCGGTCTGCAACACAGTTTAGTTCTCTGAAAACATGCTTAATATATATGCATTTATTCGAAAAAAAAAACACACAATACTTTTTTTAAAAGATATTAATTTGTGTTTAAAAAAGCCATTCTTATGAAGTTTTTTATAATTCTAAATTCAAATCGTCAAATTTTTTTACTCTAATAAAAGTAAAAATATTTATGCATTTATTCAAAAATAACGAAAAACATTGAATACTTCTAGATTTAATCAATATTTTTTTTTTAAAATTTCCAACACTCTTCTTTAAATGCATTATTATTTATTTGTATAATATTATTAATATATTGCGTTATTACCAAAACACTAATCAATATCCTACTTACAAGAATAAAAAAATCCGCATAATACTTTTCCAAAAGATACTAATTAATGTGTTTAAAAAAAACAATTCATATAAAGTTTTTTACAAATCTTATTTCAAATCATCAAATTTTTTTAAACTCTAATAAAATTAAAAATATTTATGCATTTATTCAAAAATAACGAAAAAAAACACTGAATACTTCTAAATTTAATCAATTTTTAAAAAAAATTTCCAACAACACTGATCAAAATCCTACTTACGAGAATATCCGATCCAATAAAAAACTTTGTGAGATCCAAAATTCAGAAATTCTATGTATAGTTTCTTGCCAACTTTACTCACATGCATTTATAAGTTTTTTAAATATAAGTCACATGCACTTACTAGTTAAGTCCCTAGTGTTACAACTTACAAGGTTGTAATTTTTGGGTTATGGCAAAATGACAAATATACCAATATTCTGGAATAATGGTCCGGCCGATCCGCATTTGTAGGGTGAAATTGCACCAATTATAATTTATTTAATATTAATTCCTAATTCCCCATGCAAATTTGATAATTCATTTTTTGTCCTTTTATTATATAAAAAAAATATTATTTTGATTAAAGGAATCAAAAGTTGTGATGGAAACTTGGAAAGAGCTTTTGGGGAAAGTGAGGGTTCAGAGTTGACCTATGAGTCTACTGCTAACTTTGCTATTAGGGTTTTTTTTTTTAATTTGTTTTAAATAAAATTTCTCAATTCTCAATATGGTCATATATCCAAACAAATATTCCCTTTATATCTCGACTAAGATATATATAGGGTGCGGTTCCATGAGAACAGACTTATCGTGTAATCATGAGAACAATCTTATACCGTCGGATGGTGAGTATTAAGAGTCGAAATTTAGGGTAGATATCATAATTAATAATAATTACGAATAATTCATTCAACCAATAATAACTACGAATAATACATTAAACGAAATGACACATTCGTAACAAAACTAATAACAACTACGAATAATATATTAAACAATAAGATATGTTCTCATAATTACACGATAAGTCTGTTCTCATATGATATATACCCTATATATATATATATATATATATATATATATATATATATATATATATATATATATATATATATGTAAGATACCAAAATCAAGTGAAATGCTCATTCTATGTTTTTTATAATATCATTGTAATAAGTTGTTTATAAACCCTTTTTTTTTATTACAAGACAACAATAATGCTCCAAATAATACACTTTTTGGACATACATAAGTTACAAATTCAAGGCATCTCATTGGCATTGCTAGATGTAGAGTGACTAGAGTCGTAGAATTACCCATTAGAAAGTTTTAAAAAATTCGATTGCATGCGTTTCGTTAAAAAGATTTTGCGTATACTGAGTGCGCATCAGACTTGACTCAGATACATGAGAAAAAATTGGTGGAAATGACGCACATTTGACATACGAGTCAACCAAAACAATTTGGTCACATGTAGGATCCCCTCTACGGATTGTGAGGCATCACTCACTTTACGCGTAGTTAAATTTTGTAACACGTTTCAACAGATAAATCCGAATTCGAGTAAATAGCACCCCCTCCCAAATTAGTTCACACAACTATATATTGTCTATTTATTTATTTATTTTATAGTTTTAGATTTTTAGTGTCTAAAGATATATAATTATACAAAAAAAATGGTTTTTATATTAAATTATTCTAAGTTTAAAATAACAATTATATATTTATTAAATTGAATTATTAATATATGTTCATATGTTGGTGTAAAGTTGATTCTATATACCTACCAAGATTAGTTTGAAGAAATCAACATCATCACTCTTGGCCTTTTTAGCTTAGGTATGCAATGAATTCCTTATCTTACAAACCAAACCCAAAATGGGTTGGTCTAGTCACTATAAATTAAAAATAATTATATTAATTAATCACAAATTCTCTAAACGCCTCTTAAAGACTCCAAAATCATAGACGTTGAAGTCTATATTACTATTGATTTTTCAACAATTTTGGTGCTATTATTATTTTATTTATAGTTAAAATAGAAAAAAAAAAAGAATAATTATTATTATTATTATTATGTTAGTTCAACTTTCAACTTGGATTGTTAGTCATAATTATTAGAATTTGGCATTTGTGTCCCTTTCACGTGCATGGCTATTTTGCATCGTCATAATGCTTACATGCAATTTTATTCTAAGAAGTTGCTTAGTGTATGTAATTATGTATAGGTTAGATTTGTGTTTAGGGTTGTTATAAGATTGAGCTATTCGGACTCGACCCGAAAAAAGTTCGTTTGGAAAACGTAACAAGTAGAATATGAACACATTTTAAAGTCTTAGACTATGTTTCGGCTCGACTTGTTTATGAACGAGCTAAATGGAGCATGTCAAAGATCTGCCCCAGTTGGCTAGAATAACTCTGTAACACCCCGAATCCGCGGGACTCGGGATGTCACATTGGGCTAGGATCTCACAATGGATCCTGACCCTAGCCTGACAACAAGTTCACTGGACCTTACAACATGGCACTGACAGATATAAAACAAATACATAAAACAGTATAAACTGTACGACCCAAAGAAAAAAAAACAACATAGCCGAGTATATAAAACGACATCCTCACATAGGAGGTACAAAAGATCATCCTCACGTAGGAGGGGAAACACAACAACCCCAAACCAACCACCTAATGTACGAGAGTCCTCGGCCTGTCACCCTGCCAGATCACCCAGTAGCGCCTAACATGTAAACATCTACAACACGGTATGAAACTGTTAGCTAACCATACATATATGAGGTAATGCATAAGCACAAGCACAATCATGAAAGATAAACACATCAGCATGCTATCACACATTTACCCATTTATTATCTTTATATAATGACCATTTACTCAAAAACCGTATATATATATATAGATATATGAAAGTATGTGACACGAGGACCGATACATCCCCGCCTCTGAGTACAATGTCCAGCTGTACGAGTATCGGTCACACAATCCGTGTACCCTATGGGAGTGGATTGCGCCCTTCTTGTAAACCAGTCTGGCCCGACATCAGAGAACCTCCCAGACTCCACGGCGGGATGAAAGGGAAAGGTTATCACAGCCACGCAGTGGGGCAGTCAATAGAACATAGGTCGATAAAAACGACAACTCATGCTATCATAGCAAACATATAAAGCACACACCACTCATGCAAACACCCAATATAGGGATGGTAGCTAAGTAAGTCCTACGGACTTACCTCAACCTCGTACAAACTCAACCACGATCACCTCTACACTGGAGGGACAACACGGCCTATAAACAAGGCATAAAGAGATATATCAACCTCTATTCATCAAAGGGGTCACACCTAGACCCAAAGGGATCCATAAGGATCATACTCAATCTATAAACCTCACAACCAACTAAACCTCAATATCTCAACATAACTCACAATTCCTCAAATCTCAAGATAGTATCTAATCGACATTCCTCAATCTCAATTCTAATCCTAATTTAATTAATTAACCTTTAATTAATTAATTAGATTTTTCCAAAATAACGTTTTGCCCGCAGGCAATTTCTAAGCCTCCTGTCATCAGATTTCATCAAACAAGAACCCATAATCACCAGAATAATATAACGACCATAATGGAATTTCTAATTGTCCTATTTGACAAGCCTAAAGTCAATTTAGGCCAAATCGCAGTACGGAAAACGAATAAATTCATAACTTATTCGTTACTAACTCGATTGACGATCTGAAAGAAGATTCGGAATCACAACGACGCAGGCTACGCATAGACAACATCAAATTCATCGGAATCTGAGCGACGGAACCGTCCTGGTGACATATATGCTCGACCAGCCCTCCATATACTCGGAAATGCAGAAACTCGGTACCGTTATGAAGAGAATGAAGAGAGGAATCCAGAAACTCAAACGGAATTGAAATCGGATTAGAAACGGAGAGTAGATCTGAGTTTGAAGGTTGAGAGAAATCAGAGCTTTTACGAGAAAACGTGAAAGGAAATGAATTAATAAAGGATTTTCCGCTATTTATAGTGAAGACGATAATTATCCTTTAGTAAAGTCGATAATTATCCTTTAACCGATCCAAAGGCGGGTCGAACCTCTTTCTCCAAACTTCTCGAGATTGGAACATTAAATCTGGAATATTGTAGGGATAATTATTCCACAACTGCCTCGGAAAACGTGTAATCCTAAGCCGTCTTTCTTAGCCGTTAAGAAACGAAATAACGACTCTTTTGGCCGTTTTGCCTCTCCATGTTATTTCATATCTAGGACATATCCGATGTCCTGATCATTTCTCTCAATTACATTTTTATTAATTGGAGCTCCCAAATGCTCCAAATAACACCAGAGGGTAAAAATAAATACCGGGGGAAAAAGTAAAAATTTCCCCAAACGTCCAAAATTACACCAGGAACATAACGGTGGGACTCTTACTCATCACTTGCGAAATCTTCGCGAGTTATATGTCAATTACTATCAACGATTAAGTTAATCAACATTAATTAGAATTCGGAAATCCTAGCTATTACATCACACACCCCTTAAAAAAAGTTTCGTCCCGAAACTTGAACAATTCCCAAGTCCTCTTGGACCCATACGCCGAGGTATAACTTTCACTCTTTCTATCGGAGGTATCACATCTCCGTTCAAAAGACCACAACCTATAACAATCTATAACCTCAAGTATAAACATGGAGGAATCATCACTCCAGGAAACAGAGCCATAACGCTACCCAAAGACGTAGAGGAATCACGTCTCTCGCCATACCACATCACAAGGCATAGAGGAAGCACATCTCTAGCCAAAAAAAATCACATGCATAGAGGAAATACGTCTCTAGCCAACCCATAAACATATATATCGCGTGGAGGAATCACATCTCCATGAACTATGTCCATCAAGGTAGCATGGAGGAAAGAACCATCTCCAACTGAATCCTAATCCCACTCAAATAGCATGGAGGAAAGAACCATCTCTAACTATAAATATAATCATACTCGGGTAGCGTGGAGGAAGTAATCATCTCCAGCTATAACATACATCACGCTAGCACATCAAGATCTACTAAGATCATAAATCACATCACAACTAGCATGGAATAACACATCAAGGCATATAAGCACATAAACACAACATTCATCAAGATAGTACTAAGATCTACTCGTGCTCCCACAAATGGGTCTGTCCCAACATATACTCTGGATAGTTCCTCAGGACACTATCCTCAGTCTCTCACATAGCCTCTTCAGGTCTTCATCTCGACCATAATATCCTCAATATGGGAATGTCTTTCGAATGCAAGCGTTTCATATCTCATTCCAAGAATGTAATCGAATGCTCAACAAAAGTGTGGTTGAACTCAACCACCAAATCATCGTAACTCACAAGGTGTCTCGAGTCTGGTATATACTTCCTCAGTTGAGACATAAGAAACACTGGGTGGATATCCTCTAATCTCAGAGGCAAAGCTAAACATCATGCTGCCTTCTCCGTACTGTCGATCTCAAATAAACCATCATATTGGAAACTCAGTTCCCTTTCCATATTAACACGTCTAACGTCTCGCAGCTGAGATACTTACAGCCGGATATGAACTCTCGCTTGAACTTTAGAGATTAACACCTCTTGTCTACACACACAATATGGCAACTATGTAGAGCCAACACTCTTCCTTTAATCATCGTTACTCGAACTATAAAATCTTGAGTCTGGTCATGTGTTATTCCACTCTACTGCTAGATCACTTCTAGCATAAGGATATACGACATCTATGTCTATATATTGACTCATAGGGTCATCCCAAAAAGATGCACGTCCTTCATTGTTATATAATAAACTCATTAATGGAAGGTAATATAACCCTCCACGTTTCCCATTCAACATACATCTTATAATAGATCTTTAAGATCTAGATGATCCTCTCTAACTAAGCATTTGTCACGGGGTGAAGTGTAGTCATGAGGTACATACTTGTCCCCAAAGCAGTCTAAATCTGTTGCCAACAATCTCAAAGTAAAAACATCCATCTCGATCAGAAATGATCGTTCTCGGTATACTATGGAGTCTCACTATTTGTCTAGTGTACTCCTCAACCAATTCATTCACTAGCCACGTCCTTCTGATAGAAATTAAACGTGCCGGTTTCATTAATCTGTTACCAACAATCCAAATAACATCAATCTTCTACAGGGTCACAATCCCATAACAAAGTCCATAAAGATGTCCTCCCAAATTCTACTACTGCACTGGTAGTGGGTGGGGGCTTATCTCTAGATCGCAAATACTCTATCTGGACCTGCTGACATGTCACACACTATATCACAAATCTAGTTATATCGGCTTCATACAATATAATCGTCTCATCTCGTGGTACATCTTACTCGTACCTAAATGTACTGAATAAGGCGTACAATGGGTATACGTAATATTCTGTCTCCATCTGCATCAGTAGGAATACAAAAGCGGTCATGACTCTTCATCAGTCCATCTACTCCTATGGAGAACTATGGTGCCTCAGTACGAGACATCCTTTCTCTAAACCTTGTCAAGGCCCGGCAGGTCTCCTGCTTCTGTTGGACCTCATCCAACAGACCAGGTAGAACCTCTGAGGTATAAATGAGTATCCTTATCAAGGAACTGATTGTCCAACTCTAGCCAAGCTAGATCTCTTTGAAGCTGAGGTTGAACTATCAGTCTCACAATCATCTTCTCTTGGAGCGTCTTTCCATTCAAGTTATCGGCAACAACATTCAACTTCTCTGAATGATATGAAATCTTCAAGTCAAAGTCTTGATCAACTTAAGCTCTTAATACTGGCGGTTATTCAACCCCTGTTGCATAAAATATACTTTAGATTTCTATAATCTATAGAAATCTGACATGAAGATCACACCGGTACGGTCTTCAAAATTTAAAGGCTTGAACTACCACTACTAACTCTAAATCATGAGTCGAGTAGTTCTCATCATACGTTCTCAGCTGTAAACACACATATCAATAACCCTACTCCTTTGTAGTAATACACATCTCAAACTTAGCTGGGATGTATCACCGTAAATCACGGGATCCCAAAAATCTTCTAACTACAACAGAATGGAAGCAAAGGTCAAATGCCTCCTCAACTCTTCAGAACATAGACACACTGCTTTCATCACGTAGTTATGGTGGTCTTCTCAAAAGAGTCGCAAATGAATACATAATCATATAAAATCCTTCGTCAAAGCATTGGTAGCAATCGGCTGAGCCGAGAAAACTACGTATTCCTTAATGTTCATTAGTATCTCCCATGTTACAACATACTTAATTCTCGCCAGGTCAACCATGATCCCACTGGTGGAGACAACATGGCCTAAAAAGGCTACCACTGGCATCTCAACTTACACTTAGAGAGCGTAGCATACAACCCTCTATCTCTCGAAATCTGTAGAACGGTCCTCAGACGATCGGTCTACTATTCTCTGCTATGAGAGTATACCGACATGTCATCCATGGAATCCACCACCAACTAATCAAGGAAGTCGATGAAGATACTATTCATCAACTCCATAAAAACTACTAAAACATTCATCAACCCAAATGACATCACTACAAACTCGTAGTGTCCATAACGGGTATGGGATGCTATCTCATACACATGCTGCTCTCTCATCCATGACTAGGGATATCTTGAGCATAAAGGAATCCCGAAAACACAATTGCTTCTTGAAGTTAACTCGTCAGGTCGTCAATACGGAACATGGAACCCACTAGGGTAAACCCGTTTCAGTAAACTTTTCAAGTTATCAGTACAATATCTCAACAAGCACCATATAGTGTGACTTTCCCATTCAATCTTGTATCATACTTCAACTCGATAACAATGTCCACACTCCGCTGAGGTGGCAACTAGACGGTTCAGTAACACGTCTATAAACTCATAAACAACTGGAATACCTTCAATTGTTGGACTATCTCGCTCCTTTATGGTATAAAACTAGAAGGCGTCACATCCCTGTGCTATCAGCTCACTGCTCGTACAATCCTGATGACAAACCCGTCTCTTCAAAGGTCTTAACCTCATAAGATCTCTATTTAACTCAACTCAGTAAAGACTATAATAGTCTTACTATTAAAAGCTAACACCACATGATATCTATTCATCCAAACCATACACATAATGACTTCCTCATGCACCTACGACATGACAAAGAAGTCTGTAACCATACACGGGTCCCTGAATAAGGGAACAAACATGCATCTCACGGGTATCTCAGACCCAAAAAGGTAATCCTGTAAAAGAAAATCCACCTTCTACTATATACCAAAATTCAACCATTTACGCATGCATCAAAAGACATGACGTGCATAGCACTCACAACAAGCAAAACTCCACCAGGTAAACCATTAACGAGAATGGTACCTATAACAGCTAACACTCGTAGCTCCACTACATATCATCACTCAATGTCAGATCCATGCTCCTCAGGTATCACTGAGGTCATTACTATAGCCTCCACTTCCACTCTTTCTGCACCGGAAAGAGGAAGGTCTTGTTGGGAAGAAACACCACCGTGCTGACAGAAAGGGCCAGATGGCCTAGCTCACCACAAGTGAAACAAGCTATCAGTGCCAAAGGGCACATAGAACGCAAATGATCTGGATAGCCACAACTGAAACATAATCATCCCATCCTTGTAACCTGTGCAACTGAAGGGTAACTCGACCTTCGTCGTCCACCTGGAATGATCTCACTCTTGAAGGGAACCTGTAAAGGCAATGTCTTGCCCTATCGACAAAACTTCGCTCTATGCCCTGCTTTACCACACGTAAAGCATATGATGGGAGCCTTTGGGCACACAGCTCGCTAGTGTCCCAACTTCCATGCAATTAAAACACTGTAGTTCCTTGCCAGTCATCTTCATGGCCAAAGGATCACTAGATTGTCCTGATATCGGACTTGGTTCCCCATTCATCATCTTTGCTTCTCCAGTAACTGATTCAGTCCATTGCTTCTTTCCGGATCCATAAGCTTCAGTTGATCTCACAATAGTTGGTAAATCCGGTGTGGATCTACCCGCTATCACCGCTTCAAATACTTGTTACATATATTCTTGAAACTCGGATCTACTCATGGAGACACGATCAGCCTCTTCAAACTCGTTCTTTGCCATAGGCGAAACAACAGCGGAAGCTGGTCCCTAACTTATCACCACTAGAGGAAGAGGGGGTGTACCCCTACCTCATCCCACTACAGATACTACTCTAGTCTGAGTCATCTGTAGGATATACGCACCTAATCTTATAAGGCTATATATATGCCATAGGTATCGATATGTATATAATACATCCACATAATCCATAGTACACACAGATATATATACATATCTACGCTGCAGAGATCCATGGCAGAGGTGACGACTTCTCGTACATTCTATCCCAAAACCACACTTAAAACCAAAACCTTTGAAAACGTCAGATCCCATGTGGGCTCTGTTTATTTTACCTATCAAACCCCATTGCAGGTAGCAAGTGTCATTGTTGTCAACCTGGGCTCTGATACCAACTCTGTAACACCCCGAATCCGCGGGACTCGGGATGTCACATTGGGCTAGGATCTCACAATGGATCCTGACCCTAGCCTGACAACAAGTTCACTGGACCTTACAACATGGCACTGACAGATATAAAACAAATACATAAAACAGTATAAACTGTACGACCCAAAGAAAAAAAAACAACATAGCCGAGTATATAAAACGACATCCTCACATAGGAGGTACAAAAGATCATCCTCACGCAGGAGGGGAAACACAACAACCCCAAACCAACCACCTAATGTACGAGAGTCCTCGGCCTGTCACCCTGCCAGATCACCCAGTAGCGCCTAACATGTAAACATCTACAACACGGTATGAAACTGTTAGCTAACCATACATATATGAGGTAATGCATAAGCACAAGCACAATCATGAAAGATAAACACATCAGCATGCTATCACACATTTACCCATTTATTATCTTTATATAATGACCATTTACTCAAAAACCGTATATATATATATATAGATATATGAAAGTATGTGACACGAGGACCGATACATCCCCGCCTCTGAGTACAATGTCCAGCTGTACGAGTATCGGTCACACAATCCGTGTACCCTATGGGAGTGGATTGCGCCCTTCCTGTAAACCAGTCTGGCCCGACATCAGAGAACCTCCCAGACTCCACGGCGGGATGAAAGGGAAAGGTTATCACAGCCACGCAGTGGGGCAGTCAATAGAACATAGGTCGATAAAAACGACAACTCATGCTATCATAGCAAACATATAAAGCACACACCACTCATGCAAACACCCAATATAGGGATGGTAGCTAAGTAAGTCCTACGGACTTACCTCAACCTCGTACAAACTCAACCACGATCACCTCTACACTGGAGGGACAACACGGCCTATAAACAAGGCATAAAGAGATATATCAACCTCTATTCATCAAAGGGGTCACACCTAGACCCAAAGGGATCCATAAGGATCATACTCAATCTATAAACCTCACAACCAACTAAACCTCAATATCTCAACATAACTCACAATTCCTCAAATCTCAAGATAGTATCTAATCGACATTCCTCAATCTCAATTCTAATCCTAATTTAATTAATTAACCTTTAATTAATTAATTAGATTTTTCCAAAATAACGTTTTGCCCGCAGGCAATTTCTAAGCCTCCTGTCATCAGATTTCATCAAACAAGAACCCATAATCACCAGAATAATATAACGACCATAATGGAATTTCTAATTGTCCTATTTGACAAGCCTAAAGTCAATTTAGGCCAAATCGCAGTACGGAAAACGAATAAATTCATAACTTATTCGTTACTAACTCGATTGACGATCTGAAAGAAGATTCGGAATCACAACGACGCAGGCTACGCATGGACAACATCAAATTCATCGGAATCTGAGCGACGGAACCGTCCTGGTGACATATATGCTCGACCAGCCCTCCATATACTCGGAAATGCAGAAACTCGGTACCGTTATGAAGAGAATGAAGAGAGGAATCCAGAAACTCAAACGGAATTGAAATCGGATTAGAAACGGAGAGTAGATCTGAGTTTGAAGGTTGAGAGAAATCAGAGCTTTTACGAGAAAACGTGAAAGGAAATGAATTAATAAAGGATTTTCCGCTATTTATAGTGAAGACGATAATTATCCTTTAGTAAAGTCGATAATTATCCTTTAACCGATCCAAAGGCGGGTCGAACCTCTTTCTCCAAACTTCTCGAGATTGGAACATTAAATCTGGAATATTGTAGGGATAATTATTCCACAACTGCCTCGGAAAACGTGTAATCCTAAGCCGTCTTTCTTAGCCGTTAAGAAACGAAATAACGACTCTTTTGGCCGTTTTGCCTCTCCATGTTATTTCATATCTAGGACATATCCGATGTCCTGATCATTTCTCTCAATTACATTTTTATTAATTGGAGCTCCCAAATGCTCCAAATAACACCAGAGGGTAAAAATAAATACCCGGGGGAAAAAGTAAAAATTTCCCCAAACGTCCAAAATTACACCAGGAACATAACGGTGGGACTCTTACTCATCACTTGCGAAATCTTCGCGAGTTATATGTCAATTACTATCAACGATTAAGTTAATCAACATTAATTAGAATTCGGAAATCCTAGCTATTACAAACATTGTGGGACTATTATATTATCTGAGCTACTCAGGTTTAAACTCGTTCACTTTCAAAACAAACCAAATATCAACACATTTTAAAGTTCGGTTAGAATTTAGAATGAGAGGAATGATCCATGATTTATTGATCAATTTGCAACAATTTTCGTTCTCTTAAATGCAACCGATTGGGTCATTAATTAGTTGACACGATAAATCGCTTCTTAAGTTCAGCAAACCCAATACTCGGGAAAACAAATCATATCGGAAAAGCTGTGTTTGAAACATGATAAATTTCGATGATACAATATAAAACATAAAGTTTAACATTCGAAAGCATGCATACACATTAGCTTCAAATCCGACCATAAATATGAAAATATTTTATCATAAAATTTAATTAACAATAAAAAGTGATCCATCTCTTTTTTTATACACAAAAACCTAAACAATACTAAAGCTATTAAAAATAACTAGTATTTTCAAAATTCAATAGTGTATAACTTAGGGTTCGTTCGATACTTTCTCAGATTATTGTGAGGAATTATTATTTCCAATAATTTTTTCCATCTATAATTTATGTGTTGGAGGATGAAATTTTTTCGAAAGTCGTATTCGTACGGTTCAAGATTTCGTTATTACACCACGCATACGGATCCCATAACCGTCATAAGGTGACGGTTACGGGTTCCGGGTCCGTGATAATTTCTACATAGTATCTAACCCGAAAAATAAAAAATTCTTACACCAACACGGTTACGGGTTCCGTAACCGTGATGTCAGAAAAAAGAATTTTTTTTAACGTAATCGTGGCGTCACGGATTCCGTAAGCGTTGTGCATTAACGAAATCTTGAACCGTGCCTGTAATAACCCCAATTTTTTTTTTCTTAGAATAATCTTGACCAGAATAACCCTATAAAATGAACTTGTTGAACACATCTTAAGTTACTAACTGGTAGTTAAAATTAATTTATTTGTATGTAAAATTAATCGGATCATATTGACAATGTAGTTTAGATCCGATCTGTATTGAAATGTCGATAAATAATTTATATTTCAACTTGTGGAAGGAATAATCCAGTCAGATTGTGATGCTTCACCTGCATACATGCAGAATATGATCTTTAATTATATGTATTGATAAGATACAGAATATTTTATATTCTAAAACATGTATTAATGTAATTTTTAATCAATATGCTAGTAGCCATACCATATCCCTCTGCGGATCTCGAGATTTAATTTATTACGCGGTTACTTGTCTATCGTGTTTTTTATTACGAAAAAATATTTGATGTACTTGACGACAAGATAGAGTATAATGTCTAAAAAAAATAGATAAGAGATAAGCATGAGAGAGAAATGAACTTATTCGGAGTGAAAATGCAATGAGAGTACGAGAGAATATGAGGTGTTCAACTCGAGCTTTGGAACAAAGTTAGTCCATTTGGTTTGTGATAAACATAACATAACATGTGAGATATTGAAAGGTCGAACGTGAAAAAAATAATAATTTGAATGGTGAGTTTTAGGAAAACATAAAATTACTAGACGAGATTTCACCAAATACAATGTGTTTTGAACTCGACTCTCTAAGATAACTGTGATAACCAAAAACCCGTTACTTACAAACGACGTTCTTGAACTCCTCCATGATAGTCGGTAATGTTCACGAACACCATTGGTCAACTATCGAAACACAACACGATACTTCCAACCTATCTCTCGAAGCAACTTTCATACTACCAACGCCTTTTTCTTGCCAAAACCGTAATAACTAGGGCTCGTTTGGTTTAACTTAAGTTCCTAGGAAGTTGATTACAATATGTTTTATGTTTGTTTAATTTAACATTTCTAGAAAAGTTTTTCAAGCTTACTAGTTTACTTCTAGTAAAAACAATCAAAAATTTTAAGATTTTATAATAGATAAATCGTATTAAGATATTTTATCTTACTTATCGATATAATCTACTCTTCGATTTCGAGGAAGTGAATTTGGCGAAAAACTATAACTCTCATTTTTTAAATAAAAAAACATAAACCAAACCCGATAACTAGAACAACTTTTAAATAATATTAACCGGAAAATAATAGTGATAGAGTTGTCCAACCGGCCTAGACCAGAGTTGAGGAACAGACTTTTTCAGAGCTAGTCCAGACCGTAGACTGAACCTAAATTTTTTAAACTACAAACCTAGACCGGTTCGGAACCTAATTACCCCGTTGTACCATCGACTAGACCGTAAAAACCGGCCCGGTTCGGTTCAATAAAACAAAACCCTAATAATACTACTCGGATAATCCTCGGTTTAATCAATGAAAATTTAATCCATTAACTACTAATTCCAATTAATCCACCTCGTTTTTCTCTCACTTGATCGATCTATGTCTGAATCTTTGTCTGACAAAATTCATCTTCTCCCAAGATCTAATTAAATACTTCATGTACAGTACAGCTTTGATGAAACAAAATAGAATTATAATTTCAGTAAATTTTTTTAAACAAATTGTTAATCGATAAATGCTTACACAAAGCTCCATTAAGAATGCATGTTACAGTTCCATAAATCAACTCAACATGAAAAACTCAGAATTCAATAAATGTGATTTTTACATAACCTAAATTCATATATAGTACGTAATAATATGTAAATTCTAATAATTGTTTTTAATTTATTTTTATTCTTTAAAAATATTAATATGTAAAAAGATTTCTGGATGGGTAAGATCGATGATTTTAAAAAAAATAAAAAAAAGTTAAATAATTGTATTCTGAGATTTTTACACATCAAGTTTTTTTTTATAGGCATATATCCTAACTAGATGTAGGAGTTAAAAAAATTGATTAGATGCAGAAGATACAAATGAACATTATTTATATTTAGTAAGGTGGTTATATGAACCGGTCTCGGCTCGTAAAAAAGGCCGAGGTCGTTCAGTTTTGTGAAATTTCGGTGGGTTAAGATAAATATGGGATCCACGTGTTCATAGGTATGGTGTGCATCATGCATGTGCGTTAGGTTCGAGTCTAATACATAAGTTCAATATGATTTCTTCCTAAAACCAATTGACAATAGAAGTAACTTACAAAACTTATATACTAGGTTGCGGGTTTATTTTATTATCGACGTGTGCTAGTTTCCACGACTTTATAAGTAATTAAAACTCGGTTGGGACTTTTTTTTTTATATATATGCGCGAGCTTGAGCATGTCAAAGCTCCGAATCTTATAACATTACTAATATTTAGTAATTAACTAGACGTAGAAGTTAGAAAATCCAATTACATTTACTTATTAAGACTGTTATATGAGCCGAACTACCTGACTCAACTCGAAAAAATTCGACCTTACTCATTTGTAAAAGAGTATATATATATATATCCTATGGGAACATGCTTTATGGTGTAATCATGAGAACATGCCTTATCGTGTAATCATGAGAACATGCCTTATTGTTTAATATATTATTCGTAGTTATTATTAGTTTTGTTACGAATGTGTCATATCGTTTAATGTATTATTCGTAGTTTTTGTTGGTTGAATGAATTATTTGTAGTTATTATTAATTATGATATATATGATATATATATACCTTAAATCTCGACCCTTAATACTCACCATCCGACGGTCTAAGATCGTTATCAGAATATATATATATATATAGGGTCTAGTTCCGGTGAGGAGGACCCTTCCAGATAGGAATAAGGAGAGCTGACGTGGTGACATGTGGCATGCCACGTCACCTTCTTTTTAAAGAGTCATTGTTCATATTTTATCAATAAATGTTCATTTTTTTCCCAACACTAACTATTCGTTTTTTAACATTAATTGTTTATTTTTGTATTTTTGTATTTTTGTAAAACATTTTTTTGGATTTTTTTAAAAAAAATTATACTATTCTTTCAAATTGTGTTAATAAAATATGATGGTCATTTTTTTACAAGTATGTATTCATTTTTTTTACAGTTACGGTGTTTATAATATGAGGTTTATATTTTTTGAAAATTATACTTTTCTTTAAAATCGTGTTTATAATATTCAAAGATCGATTACATAAAAAATTGTGAAATCAAAGAGAATTAAAGACGATTCAGGTTTTGTTTCTTCGAATATCTACTCTCACTGTTTAGATTTCCATTCTTAAGGTTTAGGTTTCATTATGATTGATGTTTGTGTTCGAAATCAAATTTGTTTGAATCATTTTGTGTTTGATAAGTTTGATTGAGAAAATACATGTATATACATATGTTGAGTTGGTCTAATAGCTCCAATTGAATAATCTATATGCTCCTTTTAGTGTGCACGCAAACTGTTCGGTAAAATGCCTTATAGAAAAATAGTTTATAATATTTACAGGAACAATGATATAAAAAGTATGAACACTGACGAATAAAAACATGAACAATGGCGTATAAAAGTATGAACATCAATTACTTATCTATAATTTTGACACATACATAACATATTATGATAATCTTTTAACGTTTTGTGATGAGTTTTTTTATTTTTTGGTTATATACTGTAAATGAACATTTATGCATTATAAAATGAACACAAAAAAATAAATGGACATGACACTTTGATGAATAAAAATATTATGAACACCGATGTATAAAAACATGAACAATGACATATAAAAGTATGAACACCGATGACTATTTTGAATGTAAAGATATTTTTCCAGATTTTTAGTCAATTTACAAAAATGCCACTAATGATGAGCGTGTGAGAGCCTTGATTTAAATCCATCCAATGGCTTACAGCCCTCCTAATTCCTATCTACAAGCTCCCTCCTCACTTGAACTAAAATCTCTCTCTCTCTCTATATATATATATATATATATATATATATATATATATATATATATATATATATATATATATATATATATATATATATATATATATATATATATTAAAGCTAGGTTAAAATTTAGACAGGGTCAAACTCGTTTATACACAAGCATGCTAAAACTCGGCTCGTATAATGAAACAAGGATCTCGATCCTGGTATGTAGCTAGACAGTTCTACGTCCAGAGTAGAGCAAGAAAGAGATGAATGATACAGACATTGAAGAGTAAAATGAGCTGCAGCACTGTGACAAGAATTTCAATGGGAATCTTATTGAGTTGTTTATGAATATGAATCCAAAACAAGACAACCACAAAACTCGTAATATATATAAATTATAAAAGATCATTTTTGTTTGTATTTATTAGGTGTTTTCTTTACTTACAGACAAATTGCATATCGCAATACATACTTTCCAATGCTTTTCGTAATTTCCTGTTTTTGTCTTTGCTGTATATCTACACAATCCATAATCATTTAAATAACTTATTTATCATTTTTGTCAGTTAAATCATTGTGTAATTATATTTGATTATTCAGGGATGGAAATTATTTATGAGGCTTTCTGCAACTCTCATGTGTTCTATATGTCATGTATATTTTTTTGGTAGGATATATATAAAGCATATAATTATTGATATGATCGAATAAACAGTTTTAAAATTAGTTTTGGTAAATTTTGATATTTTATATTACTGTGCCCTAGCTAGGGTATTGCATGCACAACAAATCTTGAAAAACAAAACCCTAATCTTAGCCAATTCAAAAAAACAATTACCTATAGACAATAACCCTATTTGATTACGGCTCCGAAAACGAAATAAAAGCGAATCTAATATATATATATATATATATATATATATATATATATATATATATATATATATATATATATATATATATATATATATATATATATAAACAATGAAATAAGAACGAAATTTAAGGTTAGAAAAAAAACGCATTCAGTCATTCAATGCATCAGATCCAATGAAGAGCGTAGAGAAGAGACATGTGTGCCTCACAAGGTGTACTTGTGCAGCATATGCTATGCATGCACATATGTGCACCTTATTAGGCGCACAAGCCTAACAAGCGTCATGATTTGGGTCACGGATACAGATTAAACTTATGTTCCATAATCATTCTTATTTTTCATCCCATACCCGTTCTCACTGTTGAGGAAAAATGTGTATAAATTCCCAAAACATTATTTCATTTATTTTTCATGATATTTTTAGTTTGACCCTATTTTTTTACCCTCTTGATTCGAAATAATATTAATACAAAATATTAAGGGTTTTTATTAATTGGACTGCACCCGAATTTCAAGGGTTGCCTACGTATCTCTTTAAAGAGAATCAAGTCTTACGTAGTTCAGAGGTGTTTTCACGCATCAGAGAATCGAGTCTAAACCCACCTTCTAGGAAGGGTTGCCTAGACATAATTCAACTATCATTTGCGTAATATTTAATTTTTAATCATGCATCAAAGGGATAAAATTAAACCCACCTTCTATGAAGGGTTGATTAATTCTCCTAATATCATGTGCATAATTAGTTTATGTTTATGTTTATTTTATTTTGTGTTTATTTTATATGACTGAATTTAGCGCATTATTTGTTTGTGCTAAATTTCCTATGTATCTTATGTTAGGAATTAAGTTGAACGTAATTCTCAAAATTAATATTGATTTTTTTATACAACATTAATTTAAGAGATTTTTGACCTTTTATATATATTTGAAAGTCATTTTTTTAATGTGATTGAACTCAACCAATTTCGAGTTAAGTTTCCTACGTAGTCCGTTTTATGGACATCAAATCATACGTAGTTCTTTTTGATAAATTTAATTTTAAGTCCAAAGTTTGAAAACGCTTAATATTTTGTATTAATATCATATCGGATTTCCTACGTAGCTCGGAACGAGCATCAAGCCATAACGTAGTTCTACCATTTATTTAATCAACATATTCACTTGTTCTTAACCTTAAACTTAAATTAGGTCTATGTAATGAACATGAACACTTTGCATGCATGCATGCACACAAAATTGCTTCTTTTGTTTTGACTTATGAATAACCTTCCTTCATAAATTGCTCTCTTCTTCTCTTTTTTTTTTTATTTAAAACAAATTGATGATCAAAAATAATTTACTCTCCATTAAAATAGGAGGCCTAATAATTCTCCAATAAATATTTTCTTCCCCAAATTGCATTATGCCGTTTTTTCTCTTTGTAAATAAATCTTTTATGATTTACCAATGTCCTTTTTTCAGGATCTTCATAAACAAATCTTGACATTAACTTTTTTTTCTTTCGCTTTAATTATTTCCAATTCCAATCGTTTTACATACCCAAATATGATACTAATTAGAAATCCTCTAATTAATTCCTATTTAATAGGAAATAACTAATTATCTCCTTAATGCTAGGATATGTAACGTCTAATTGGCTTCTCTTCCTTCATTTATAAATCTTTCTTTTTTTGTTTTTTTTGTATATGTCTTCCTCCTTATTTCTTTACTTCATAAATGCTATCTTTCAGTACGTCTTATTACTTCTCTTTCAACGATGAAGATGGTGAATGAGTCTCTTTCAACGCAAGCGTATTTGAATAATTCGATTTTACGACAACGTCTAAACGGATCATAGTAAGGCAAAAAGGTTGTCCCAAGTTAGCATGTATTCACATAGCAATGAAAGCACATTCGATCGCGTTTCCATCCGACTACGGATTTGTAGTGGCGGAATCCATCGATTCCGACCGACTACGGGTTTGTAGTGGCGGAATCCATCGATTCCGACCGACTACGGGTTTGTAGTGGCGGTATCCATCGATTCCGTCCGACTACGAGGTTTGTAGTGGCGGAATCCATCGATTCCGACCGACTACGGGTTTGTAGTGGCGGAATCCATCGATTCCGTCCGACTACGGGTTTGTAGTGGCGGAATCCATCGATTCCGTCCGACTACGAGTCGCTTGCGCCGAATGGTTTATTGCAGACTTGCTTTGCATGCATTTGTGCTTTCATCCTCGAATTCAGTATACCCTGCACATAATGGTGAATGTTTGATTCATAACAGTAAAGTTTAAATGACTTGCTCCCTGTACTTCTCAAGTCCTAGGCGGGGATGGTGTAACAGTGAGTAACAATCACAGTACAAATGAAAGATGAAAAAAATGTATATGATATTATCCCTTGTTAGTACTTGTCTGTTTCAATTCAATCTCTCTTTTCTTATCAATATCCCCATATCCAAATGGTTTTGTGAATATTAACTTGTGTCTGCTTTGCTATATACAGAGAAACCAAATCATGAGAATAAACTATCCATGAATGCATACTATAAAATTGTCTGAGTTTGATTGAAAATCAAATTTGACGAATGATTTTTCAAACCAAATCATATAAGAGGCAAGTAAGGAAAACGATCTAACAAAATCACTCTTACTCGATACTTTAATCAAATTTCGGGAAGAAAGAAAAGCGACTACTGCCAATATCAACGTCGTTCTCTTCTGCAGTATATTCACCCGTTTGCTTTCCTTCGTTTCTTTCTTTGTCTGTACTGTTCAAAACTTCTTCTAATTTTTTTTTTTTGTTATTTTTTCCTGTCAATCCCCCCAATATCTCCTTCTAAATATTTATACTAATTTTCTTTACAGTTTTTTTTTAACTGTCAAAATCAGTTTAATTGCTAAAATTTCAACGGGAGGTTACAACTACAATTTACTTACCCTTTTATCCCTTTTTTTTTAATTTGCTCAATTCTTTTTTATTTCACACCTTCATAATTAATATGTGACTCATATTTATATTGTACACTTGTGAAAATAAAAAAGTCCATCATTTGTTTATATTGATGGCTTTAATTTGAATAATATAGCCTACTTTTATATTTGGAGGATAAATAAAATGACTTAATTAAATTTATTTCATAAAGTAAATAAATTTAATTTTTTTAATTTTCATAAAGTATATTTTATGAAATTTCATGGCCAAACACTCACCCGAATGCACCCCTAGCTATATAGTTCATGCGTCCTAGCTATATAGTTCATGTAGTTTCATGCAAGTAACTAGATTCGTTTCATTTTCGTTTTCGGAGTTAACTTTATGCATGAACAACTTCATGCATATATATGATATATTACATTAGTCAACATTTTCTTTTTAAGCTAATAAGTAATATATATTACATTGAGGTCATGATATATATTAGAAACATATAACAACATATTATATAGTAATTAAACGATAAAAGAAGTTTGATCAAAAGAAAAACAATGTAAGACCAATACAACACAAGACATTCCTACTATATCAACAATTGGATTTAATCGGGGCCCATCTTTTGTTTGAAAAGTATACAAACATACATATATATGAATCAATCTTCTTCAGCCTTTCATAAACTAATCTCCAACTTTGTCCACTTATGATTGTCTTCTTCTATGCCTATTTGTAGTAGACTTTTGAACACTAGAATTGGTTGGTATTCTATCTTGTATTTTAATCTTCTTTGTATAGAACAAAAGAAGTATTATCTTTAGGTAGAGAATTTCTAGACAAACTCAAGAAGAGACTCATCAAAACTTTGTCTTGAGTTTCTTGGGTCCATGCATATTTATCATTTTGATACAAGCTTAATTGAAAAAAATATCTTAATTACCTATTATTTGTTTTATGTGTCTAATTTAGTGCCCGTTTGGTTGAAGCGGTGGAATGGAAACGGAATGGAATCGGTTAAAGGTAGAGAAAGGAAATGGAAATGAAGGTATTACTTTCATGTGTTGAAAGGCCTCTAACCAAACACAGTTTTTAATTGGTTCGGACGGGAATGATTCCTAGCGTTTCCAAACGAGCCCTTATATTCTACTTTAGCAAATAAGTGACAAAAATACAAGAATATGGTGACGAAAATAAGTTTTTATAGCCCAACAAAACATACCCATAATGGATGTAGAAATTTGTAACTATCATCTCAAAACTTGGCGCACGTATGTAGTGCAAGTTTGGAATATTTAAGCATTTATGAGAGTTTCCTACTTAAAAAACAAATATAAAGAAGCAATAAAAATGGCTTAGGTAGAGAATATTATGCCTCCTCTCAACCCTCTTTTATCATATAAGCAAGCCCTAATTCTCTCTTTTCAACCTTTCTTTGATCAAAATATATGAGCTAAGCTCATACCAAGAAGCTAGCTAGATCGGTCATGGAAGAGGAAGCTCATGAGAGGAAAGAGATGCAACGGAAAGATGAAGATGATGACGAGGATGATATTGATGATGAAGATGAAGGAGACGAAGAAGAAAGTTGCCATAAGAATGGTGCAAGTTCAAGCAATAATAGCATAGTTGAAGAAAGTAGCTCCCATGAGCACAACAAGAAAGGAAACTCGTCCGGGGTTAGACCCTATGTCCGATCCAAGGTTCCAAGGCTAAGATGGACACCCGATCTCCATCTTTGTTTCATCCAAGCTGTCGAGAGACTCGGAGGCCAAGAAAGTAAGTTAAACTTAGCTAATCTTACCATTCATAGATATAAGCTCTTATAGATTCTTGATTTGGTTGATTTCTTGTCATTTCTCATTATTTTGTCCTTATTTCTTGATGTATGGTATCAGAAGCAACTCCGAAACTAGTCCTTCAAATGATGAACATCAAAGGGCTTACTATTGCTCATGTCAAGAGCCATTTGCAGGTGATTTTTAACTTCAATTTTAGCTTCTCTTCATCAAAAGTGAGTTTTAAGTACTTATTCCATCATTAATCTCTAACCAACTTTCCGGGTTTTGTTATTGGTGCATGATCTTCTAGATGTATAGAAACAAGAAGCTTGATGAGAGGGGTCAAGGTAAGCAAAATCATAATTCAATCTCCATATATTTGTCTCCTTTATCCATATAATCCAATATTTGAAATTAGGGTTTGTTCTAATTAGGTTATAGTTTCCATAGTTTTACTTTGTCCTTATGCATTTGGATTGATTCTAACCTTTGGATTGATATGTTTTTAGTGATAAACGATACAAGACATTTGATGGGGAGCTCAACATCTCACTTTGTGCCTAACCTTTGGCAACTTCCCATGCTTCCTAACTTTGACAATAGTGCAGCTGGGTTAAGCTTTTGCAGGTAACAATTTATCCTTTCATATAGAGTTCTATATATGTCTAATTTACCATGGAGAAATCGGATTTCTTGTTCGATCTATCGCTTTTGTCTTGAAGATTGGACGGAAGATGGGTGCATAGTGTTAAGATGTGTGGATTATTGTCCCACGTCGACAATATGATAATATCTGAACCTAACATATAAGAGATAGAGTTATTCCTCCTATTGTCAATTGGTTTTAGGATTAAACCCCGAATGCTTGTGTGTAAGGTTCAAAGATTCACCAGCGCGCTATTGAACGAACTTATTGTCTTATGAGCATTTTTCTTCTTGTATCTCTAGATGTTTTTCTTGTCGTCCGATTGATTTCCTTTATATTTTTCAGATTCCGCCATGGTGATCAAATATCATGGGGTGGGCAAGATAGTTGGAATGCATCTAGGGCTGAAGGAATTGGTTATGACATGAAAAATGCAGTAAGATCAGGCCTTTATGATTACCCAAGAGCTCAAACAATACCTACACACTACAATATAAACACAAGGGAAGTTGGTATACCTACTTGCACCAACCCAAACAAGGAGCTTTCACATGGCATCCGAGAACTCAATAGGGTTTACAATGGCAACCAACATCAACAAAGTAGTACTAATTATATGGACTTGTTGATAATTAGTACTCCACAAGACCGAAGAAGATCGGAAAATGTTAGTGATGATGAACGAGTTCTTGTCGAGAACAAGAAGAGAAAGGCGTTTTCAAGTGATGATGGAGGTGGTGATATTGACTTGAATCTTTCACTAGAAATCACTAAGAAAGTTGAAGAAAATGATCACTTATCACTTTCACTATCTCCTCCTCATGGTTCCAAGAAACCGAAGTTGTCCATAGACCTTAACACAACAAGCTTGAAGATCGGAAGCTTGAGAGGGGATGAAGGGGATGAAGATCATAGGAAGAACCCGAGGGTTTTGGTGAGTACCCTTGATCTGACTATATGAATTCGAGAGGAATTCTAAGTGAGATCTTGTTGGTACTTGCTTAATTTGTCACAAAAATGGTTCATCTTTCGAAAAATGTTATCTTCTATAAGTTGTTTCGGTCATTACTCACAAAATCATGAAACTCGTGTCTTTGTGGTATCACCATGGGAGCATGATTTTATGAGTAATGGTTGATTATCAAGTGAATGAAGATATACATATATATAGGTATGTTGATCTCCTTTTCTTTTGATGTATGATTTGCATATGGATCTCTAAGGAATAAATTCAGGGTAATTTGATTTGCAGAATTTCTCAATAGTTTATGCACGTTGATTCCCCAATCGAAATTGAATGATTCAATCCCTACGAATGAAGCTAGTCATGATACCGAGATACCAAACTAAATGACGGTTTGTAGAGATGATAAGTTCAGACAACCCACATGTTAACCGGTCAAAACCATTTATTTAATATATATTGCATAACATATCTTTAAAAATAAATTTGATATATATTGCATAACATATCTTTAAAAATAAATTTGATATATATTGCATAACATATCTTAAATATATTATATTCTAAAATAAGTTTATCCACCAAAAATAAAACAGGTATCCGGGCTGTCGGGTGGGTATGGACACCGGACCGATTCCGACAACCGAAAAAGGTCAAGATTTTACCCTGATAAACCGATTAAAAAATGTTTAAAGCTCGGTCCGAGTTCTGATATGAACAAGTATAGCGGTGTTGCGGCATGCAATAAATTGTTTCTAAGTTCTTCACAATGATATCTTGTTCATTTAATAAAAATAAAATGAACGACAATATAAATGTACAAAATAAACAACGTAGACATCGATCCTTATGTTATTATGCCTATGGCTATAATGTTTAATTTCCTCCACTTACCAAGCATGCAATATTATTGTACGTACATATATGGTTGACGATAGTTGTAGCTAAAAGTAAGGTTAATATTATAAGTTGTATGGTAACTAAACAGTTTAAAAATAGGCTACCTAACACTTTCGTAAATTTGATAATTGTGAAGTTTCTGTATGGTTGTAGGGTATTAAAATTGAAGCTTTTGTTTTGCTCAAGGGAATGTATTTTGGGCTTCAGAATGAAATGGGCTGGATGGGTCTGGCCCAATTATAACTTGGGCTTCAGAATGTAATGGGCTGGAAGGATCCGGCTCAACTAGAGACAGTAACAAAAATAGACCAAAAAGGTAGTCCCGGCGGGGCTCGAACCCGCGACCTCCGGCTCATAAGACCAGCGCTCTAACCAACTGAGCTACGGGACTCTTTTGTTTATTTAATCATAAGTGTTAGATATATCTGATGTTGTTCCTTCGTTTCACAAATGATTAATACTTCACTGACACTTAGGGTCTATGAATCGAACTACTCGAATTGGCCTTGTTCACACTTCCCATGTCGAGCTCAGCTGAATATGACTATTATTAAGGTTGGTTAAAATTTGGGTTTAACAATGTAAAGCTTTTATATCAGTTGATCTACCCAAATTCGCATTCGCTTGGCCCGAATTTATGTTCACTTTCTAAACGAAATTAAACATATTTGAAATTCGGTCAAAATTTAGACTTGGAAGGAACTCGACTTGTTTATAAAATACACTAAGCCTGAACAGGACAAATTTCAGCTCGCAGCAACACTCCTTGAGTTACCCTTGAAAGCTCAAAAAATTTTCATCTTATGTTCTTAACCTAATGGTAGATTAAGCAAATTTTCACATGATTGAAAAGTATTCAAAGACATCTTACGTGATTAAGCGGATCAATATTCGGTTTTATGGGAATTTAACATAACGACAATGGTATTAAGCTCACATATGAGAATTAGCCTATTAAGGTTATCAACTTTCAAATCGGATAATGGATCCACATTTGTTGTAGAGCAATGTAAAATCACATGAGTTATATTTTGCTTTCTTTCTTCCCTTGGGGCGTCATAGACTGGAGTGTAAATCTCCTTTCAACAAAAAAAAAAAAAAGTGTAATATTTGTCTTTACTGCTCTATAGTCATTAGTCTGTAACAAAACATGTATTGCCACTAGTAATTGCTCTATGTCATTTCAAGCACAAAGCAAGAGCAAAATGAAATGACAGAGTACTAGAGCAATTCAGCACACAAGGACATTGAATCACATACAAATGAATCTAAGTTTTTCATACACAAACAAGAACTCAAAACGAACGAATACGATTCACCAAATTCTTGAAGGATTCCGACGACGATCCTCCCTCTTCGAGACATTCAGTTGCCATGTTCTTAAAAGATGCTATTTTAGCCTTCATCTCCTTACCTTCCTTCTCAAGCATCAAACACTTAATTGCCTTCTCAATTGCCCCCCTCTCTACATTCATCTCCAAATTCAACCCGATTCTCCAAACATCGCTTACGTACCGAGCATTGATCATCTGGTCACTGAATCGCGGCAAACAGATCATGGGCACCCCTTCACATATGCTCTCCAAAGTCGAGTTCCAACCGTTATGCGTCAAGAAGCCTCCAACAGCTGGGTGAGCCAGCACCTCACGTTGCGGGGCCCACTTCACAATGCGGCTCCTCCCGGCTACCTTTTTCAAGAACCCATCAGGGAACTGACCCTGATCGGACCCACTTGAGCCTCGGACCAGATCAGACCGAATCACCCACAAGAAATGTTGGCCACTATTTGCAAGCCCCAAAGCTATCTCGGTGAAGTCTTTTTCATCAAAGGTGGCTAGGCTTCCGAAACTTATGTAAATGACAGAGTTGGGCTCTTGTTTATCTAGCCAAGAAATTGAACTTTGTTCTTCGGGTAGCAAGCTGCTAGATGAAGATGAGAATGATGCATGCTTGTGAAATGGGCCAATTGGGAAAATGGGAATGCTCAGGTCTTGGTAAACCATAGCTAATGGACGGCTTTCGAGTTCTTCGAATGAGTTGAAGATGAGACCAGTTGCAAGTTTAGTAGCTTTAACCATGTTAGACAGTAATTCTTCATATAGTCCCGGCACTTCCGACTTGACCTTAGGAATGTCTTTCATTCTAAGAGGCGGCAGCTCTGGGATCATACCATCATTATCTACAAGAGCAGTAGAAAAAAAAAAAAAAAAAACAGATTCTAGTAAGAAAATAAACACTCTTTAGTAACCTCTGTAAATCAACACTAGGCGGTAGACACTAAGGGCCCGTTTGATTTAAACTCCGGAAACGGATATGAAATGGAAACGAATCTAGTTCATACGTATATACTTGTTCATGAAGCTTTTTGGAATCATTCCTTGTGGTTTGAACTATGGAGTAAAATTTGATTACTTTTGACACCCTACAGGGAAACAAATTAGGGAAGCAAATGCATTTTTCATGAGACCCCAACGAATACAAGAAGTACATATGGACTAAATTCATTTTCGTGCCGCTTCCGGTTCCGGAGTTACAACCAAACGCAGGCTTACACTAGTAAATCATCACAAAAACTTGTACATCACAGTAAGCTTAATTTAGCAGTAGAGAATATACTAAAACAACATGTAGCTATTAGCAATCATAGGGCAATACAGCTTAGCTTAATTTAGCAGTAGAGAATATACTAAAACATGTAGTTATTAGCAATCATAAGGCAATACAGCTGAGCACATACCTTGCATCGAGATATAACCCTTTTCGACAAAAAGAGGATAAGCAAGAGATGAAGCAAATGCACCAATACCACTGGTCCTCAAAGCAATTCTTCTCAGACTAAGGCTATCAGCTACATCTTGACTCGAGTAACACATAGCATCCGTGATCAAACAAGACACTCGTTCTTTATCAGAAGCATTCGATATCATCTCAGACAAGCATTTTTTCAAAGAGGGCGCACATGTTTCATTGAGTTTAATAGTAAGTGCTATAATATCTTTCATGGTAGCATCTTCTTCTGATAACCCATCGTCTATGGTGTGAAAGGTGAAGCGCGAGTGATTGGAAGGGTTAGGCGCATTAAAACGAGAACAAATGATAGAAATGGAGAATCCTTTAGAGTAGAAGATATCAGCCAATTGAAGCAATGGGTATATATGACCTTGTAAGGGCAAAGGAAAGAATACCAATCGCCGATCCATTTTCTCTTGCATCTATCTGACTGTGATTTCCTCAACCTAGACCAAGAAATGAGTGAATTTACACCTCCATTCACTGATTCTAAAAAGGTATGAGTATATTTGTGTATCGAGTTTCTGATCTTCTTGATTCATCAAATCCAAAAGAAACTGTAAGCATATATATATATAAACACGGAAAAGGAAAGCAAGAAGGCAAATTCCAATTTCATTCATGAAAGTACAATTTATAATTGAACTTTCTTCTGATAAAGTATTCTTAAGAAGTCAAGATCGATTCGTTGAATCTATCACCATGATAATTATATATTCCCAAAACAAATGGCATGATAATTGATAATCAGTCAAATATAGGACTATGTAATTCAATAGCAAACCCATCAAGAAACCCCAAAAAGCTTAAGAAGAAATTCTGTTTTCTGCTACTGGTATTCAAGACAGAGAAGAGAGATTTACCTCAAGAATGTTAGATGGACAGTAACTATGGAAAGATTCTCCTGAGGGATCTCGCCACACAACACGCTATTTATATAAGAGGGCCTAAATCCTAGGGATACAAATGTAAATAGGTACATCACTTATTGAATCATTAATTATATATTTCTAACATCCTCAAGCTAAGGCGGAGGAGAGCGGAGACAGAGACCGGATCGAAAGTCCGTCAACCGGAAGTGACGAAAACCTTGACGGGACGTGCAAAACCCGAACCTTTTCGCGAACAAAATGGACATCCAGCTCCACATGTTTAACTGGGATTTGGAGATGTGAATGCGCAGCTCAGCAAGGAGAGTACGTAGCCGACACGTTTCCGCAATGGTGTTGGCAACACCCCGGTACTCAGTCTCGGCACTTAACGTTGTTGGAGACTTGTGGACACTCCAAGCTAGTATATAAGGTCGGTAGGTTAGTCTCCTATTGTCAATTGATTTTAGGACGGATACTCGTCGGGTTTATGGGTTGGGTTTGAGTATAATGCGCATATGCGCTCGTATGCACACGACTGCTTCCCACATCGAAACAATATTGTCACCAAGGTATAAAGTAAACGTATAATCTCACTCACTCACACACTAGAGGATGATGGAATAGAGGATAGGCTAGATCAGTCACACATATTTTACTCAGAAGAGGCTTGAAAACGGACCCGTAAAGGGTTAGTTTCGAAACATCTAGCTTCTCGAAACCGAAACTTGTTAGATGAAGTTGAAACTTATATTGTGTATTGGCTAATTGAACTAACTTATTTTCCTATAAGCACTTGATTCCAATTTTCTTCTAGCTTGTATCCTTAGGTGTTTTTCTTGTCATCTCAAATTGATTTCCTTTATATTATCCAGATTTCGCCATATTGATCAAATCTCATGGACAAGATAGTTGGAATGCATCTAGGGCAGGAGGATTTGGTTATGACATGAAAAAATGCAGTAAGATCTGGCCTTTATGATTACTCAAGAGCTCAAACAATTGAATACAAACACAAGGGAAGTGGGTATTCCTACTTGCACCAATCCAAACAAGGAGCTTTCACATGGCATCCAAGAACTCAATAGGGTTTACAATGGAATTTTGCTTCAAGACAGAGAAGAAAGGTTACCTCAATAATAGTTCAGCGATTGGCTCAGCAAGCAATGGGATGAAGAAGAATTTGTTTGTGTCTGAGGAATTTAGTCGAACAGTTGATGAGCATCAATTAGGAAATTGAATCACAGTGTCCCTGACCTACAATAGAAGGGCAAGTAACATTTGGTTGCTTGCTTTTATTCATCAGAGTTTGACTGTTTGGTTGCTGAGTCCTTGTTTTCTTGTAAGAAAATGACTTCGCATATGGCTAAATGCAAAGCCAATTTGAACTTGTTGTCTCAATTCCGCATGAGGCTTATATTGGTTTCTCAATTGTCTTTATATCCGATCCGAATCATATTGGATATCCAAATCAAAAATACAGTAGTAGATTTGGGTCTGAAAATATTCGAATATTTAATGTAACTGTTTGTAACTAGATTGGATAACCACCTGCTTTGGATATATCAGCCAATACATACCAACTTAAATATTCGGATATCCGATCCCGACTTATTATATCGGATACTCGATCCCGACTTATTATATCGGATACCCGAAATATAATGTATAAGTACAACTCGTAGAAATGGTTATTAAATTGTCCTTAGAAATGGAACAAAAGCATATTCTCAATCATTGTAAATTTACATCTAAAAATACTTTAAAGAGATGAAAGCAAAAATATATTTTCTTATATTTGTTTCCATGTAACATTATGTTTATCTTAAAAGTTGAACTTGTACATAGATTATATAATCAATATATTTGTTTGATCACGAATAAAAATAGCGATTTGCTAGTCCATTTTAATGGTTTAGTCTACTTATTTATGTGGACGGGTTTTTTTCTAAATAAGCACTCATGCATTTAAATATACCTTACTACAAACATGAGATTCTTTTATTGCTTAATTTGACTTTTAAGAAAATGATATCAATTTCGGATTGACTTAGTATTATCTCTTTTATTTGAGAATTTTTTGTTTAATTTTAATCCATAAAGAGAAAAATACATATTTTTTCCTTTGGATTTGTTGTTTTTACTTATTCGTTGAGTAACCCGGAGGAAGGGCTAATTTAAGGACGAGTGATTAGCTTTACCGACTCGCTTTTCTCCTCATTGTTTCACCAATAAGATGGAATGAACTAGTAAATAGACCATCAAAGCGGATCGGAACAACTTTACCGAGAAACCTTGATCACTTTAATCCTTTCTAGTCCGATGATGATGATGTGCACTTCAAGAAGCCAAACAAAGTTTTGCAAAGAAACCTAGACGAACCAAATCACTGAACCCACACGGAATTTTAGCGTATCCATTTAAACCCGGAATTTTAGCGTATCCATTTAAACCCGGAATTTTAGCGTATCCATTTAACCCGGATTGCGCCGACCAGTTCACCCCATCAGCGCAACCCGGTAGAAGAAAATTAACTGAAAATGTAGAAGAGCTGAAAATTGTAATGTCATTATTTAGAAGAGTAATGTCTTATACAATGTGAATTTAGAGACGAAGTTTGGAGATTCTGCAATCTATTTTGCAGTTTTTTTTATGTATAAAAATAAAAATGTGAGGTTCATTACAATTCCTCAACATGATGAGTTAAGCAAGATTAAACATCTTAATCTATAAGTTTGTACCTCTTCTCCTGGACGCCGCTTACGCCCATCTGTATCTCTATGATCGTGTGAAGCGGTATCTGATTCAACAAGTTTGAACTTCTCTGTCAATATACTTGTCAAGTATACAAAACTTGCAGAAAAAACTAAGGGGTTTGATTTATACTTGGTAATGGAAACAAAAAGGTCAGAGAAAAATGAAATGAACAATCCCTCTTTGGTGGATCAGTTCAATAACAAATTTTCCTGAGATTTTTTTACCAAAATAAACAGCCCCAAAGATGATAAAAAATCACTCCAATTGATCAAAACACAACATCAGAAAATGGCACAGATAATATAAGACTTCTATCCCACTGTAAATGGTAACAATTTGAGATTAATCTTTTATTTCCTAATGAATTTTCAAGTAATCTAATGAGTAATGATATTCATTTCCTAAAATAAAAATAGTCATTCTATGGATCATATGACTAATCCTTCTTGAATTGTGTTGTTGTATTAGGATCAGAGATAAAATACTAGTTAGTGTATGGTTGGAGCATTGCATGTATAAAAAGATATCCTACAAAGGGCAGTTGTTCCGAAATACTTCTGTGTTTTCTCGCTAATTCCCTTCTCTGTTCAACGAGTTTGGCCTAAATTCACAGCAAATTGGAAGTGGGATGCAAGCCTTAAATGGAAAACTCTAGAATGAACAGGTGATATAGATTTAATTTTTTTTTTTTCAATTTGTTGGCATGAATGACATTATGAGGAACAAACTCAAGCAATAACTTGGTTACCCACACAATATAGATAGAAGGGTAAGCCAAGAATAACTTATGCTCCTAAAAAATAAGCATGTTCATTAGTAGTGATTCTAACAAAAAAACATCGCAGTATCAAATTTTCTTCCTTTTCTAGAAATGTGTTCTTCCAAAGAATGCCACTTTGCAATTCTAACAAAACTGCTGATGCCATACCAAAATTAAAATCTGGAGGCCAAGCAAGCTTGACATTACAGGGTGAAGAGAGGCGGGCTCAAAGAAATGGAAAGCGTGAAAAGACATGGAAGTTTGAAGGCAGTAAGTAAAAACACGAGGCTAAATTTCATTAACTTAACTCTTTCTCATCACCAGACCAGAGGAACCGTCTTAAAAGGACTAGACTCTTAGTTGAGTATGTTAGAGCCGTAACTCCGCATTGTAAAACCACAATTATGATAGCAACTATGAAGATAAGGTCCACTAAATGTCAGGAAATTACCTCAATGTGTGGGATTTCTTTCAAAGGCCTGTCAGCGAAATAAGCATATAATGCTCTCAATACAGCCTGAAAGAAGCCAGAAAAAGCCACCGGCCCACCACCATGAGCAAACCGAGAATGAAAAGATAGACAAAAGCTCAGGATATATAAGCCTGAGATACAAATTGGCAAATGAAATACAAACCTGGTGAGACACAACCACCACAGGAGCTCTTTGTCGTTCAAGTTCAATAATGACAGGCTCTAGCCTGCAGTTACAAAAAGACGGGTTTCATAGATTAATTTATTCATAAAAAATGTGTTTCTAGTGTTTGCATTATTCAAGTCAATGTATAGGCAAACCTTTGGATAACATCCAGGTATGATTCTCCACGAGGATATCGGTACCTTAGCTTATCCTTCTTACGGGATCTGAAGTCCATGAAAAGAGCAACGTGAGAAACACTTAACTCAAAGAGGAACAGTTAATAAATGTAATGTTCCATAACTTAGGTAAATTATGACCTCACTAATTGATATCCTTTTCTTATGGATTTTCTTCTTGTTTGACTAGAATTAATACATCATAAACTAAGAACATGATGCAGATATGAGGGAGCAAAAATATCTTGGTGAATTTCCCCGTCGTACTAGCAAAGGTACAAACACATATAACCCGTGACCTAAGTGCTAATTTCTGCTCAATTTGGGAGTATTTATGATCACAAGTCAAACCAAGAAAAAATATTGCAACATACTCATATTCTTCAGGCATATTCTTCTTGATCTCTTCATAAGTCATACCATCACATACTCCAGCATTAATCTCATCAAGAGAGCGCCATTGTATCTATACAAGGACTTGAATCAGAGAACGCATAACCACCCATTTGGATCTAATTTCTACTCCAATGGTTAAAGTAGACGACAAAGAAAGGCATGAAATCCACATAAAATAGTAACGACTTTACCTTTGGAAATCCACCAATATGTCTTGCTGATAAGATTGATCTCTGTAGAGTACTAGTCCATATCTGAATTTGGTAAGAGTGAATAAGTAAATAATGATGATTCAACAGTATAGGCGAGTGTAATTGGTTTCAAGTACTTAAAACAGTTTGGCACCAAGTGAGATACAGAACAAGAGAATGACAACATATCTTAGCACTGAGAAAATCAAGGTCCAGGACAAATTAAACAAGAACCTGGATCATATTCTTTTTTTTTCCTATCTACATTAGAAGGAACAATGATAAGCAACCAGTGAGTCAGTGACAATAGCTGGCAGACATCTATTTTATAACTCCCCCCCTCTTTAGATAGCCCATTTGAAAGGGTTGGCATTCTAATATTATTCTAGATTACAGTGCTACAAATAGAAGGGACACGATGATGTTAAAAAATTTAGCAAAATATTTGAGCCCTCCATGTGATAACAATCCTCTCAAGTGAAGCAGCACCAAGGCCATATTATTACAAATAGAAATATCAAGAGGTAACATCATGAACATTAAAAAGGATATGTGCATTGGCTATACTGTAGCCTCCGATATTTTTACGAGCAAACTCATAGACAGATGGGTAAATGTTACACTGTGTATGTGCAGTTGTACGTTTCTGTGGAGCAAAAACAGAACTTACCGAAGCAGCTCGCTCTGATTTAAGCCGTTTCTCAACAAAAGTTCCGAGTTTCTTGGCATAGAGTTCTCCAGTATCACTTTTCAGGCAAAAAGACACCTGTTATTTTAATTCTTTTCTTCTACTTCATTAAGATCAAATTTGAACAAATGTTCATGCTGAAATGATGGGTGTCAAAAGACTCAAAACTATGCACATTATGTATGCATGCTTATATAGAAATTCATAAACGTATGTGTGCAGTTCAAAATGAAGTGCAGTACTTAGAAGTTAGCAGACCTTAAAGCAGAATCACCCCCAATTCTGCTTCTAACATTGAACCGGCTTTCTCCATGTCTAGTGAGCAATATAGGACGGGGAGTGAGATGTGTATTCACCTACAACAGAAAGAGACAACAGACTGAGTTAATATTTAATTTTTGTCTGAAAAAATTGAGTTAGTATGTTCACATTGATAAGTTCAACCCACTAAATCTTCTCATCAATATCCTTTTATTCACACATTCCAGAATCCAATAGCACAGCTACAAAAATATATCATATCATTTCTAAACACAAATAATTAATTGATAAATTACCAACATTATGCATCAATATGCTATGTGTCCAGCATCACTTCTACCACAAAGAAACTTTCCTAGTACATTAACCATTCCTGGGTACAAGAACAGCTAAATACAGTCTCAGTATTTGTAACTTGCAACTTATCATACTTCTACCATCACAAACCTAGTCTCTAAAAATATTGACTTATCGTACTAAATGCTACAAGTAATATAATGACCATAAGTTTATAACTTCATATGTACGATAGCTCACATAAATCCATAGAAGAATCATACAGCCAGTCAGAATTTTCATAGTACAAAATGCAACAAGAATAATCAGAAGGAGAAAACCAAATAAAACAAACGTGTCATTGGAGGAGAATATGTTGAACTATCCATTAAGGAACTTCCTTTCTTAGAGTCGTGACTCGTGGAAGTTAACAGCCTGACATGCACTAATGTCAACACAACCAATAATAGAAGCAATTTATTACAGCAATCTATAACTCTGCTATCATAAACAGGATCAAGGTGAGGAAATGTAATTTGCACATGGTCAATCCCTCCATTAGCCAAAACACTATTGAAAGATACAAATTACAGAATATGTAAAAAGAATAAACGAGCTTCACAAAAAAGTTCAAACTGAGAGAAAGCTGCCATGGTCATGAAACAAATTTATGCATTTGACCTATATAAGCGTATGGTGAACAGGAGCCTCAGAGATGAGATATGCAAAAACATAAAAATTCCCAGAAGACAAAAAAGAGTACTGAGTTTGACAATATACCAGGAAGAAAACAATCCGTCCGGGCAGGTATCCACTAATATTGTTCACCTGTACAAATATAGACATGAAAGTTAAAAAATCACTAGAGTTGAACAAATGACTTCCAAGATAGGTGCATTCACCCTCTAGACTTATGATTTTCAATTGTATTACTGCGAACTTATTTCATCTTTTTCTCTCTGCGTATGATTCTTTGTTTTCTCTTCTTTGTCAAAGAAGGGTGTTCCAATTAAGAGAATAACTTTAAACATCATATAAAAGTCTATTCAAACTTCCATCCTCCACCCTATAATGCATGCAGATTACATTTCTTAGATTTTTTTAATTTTGAGTTATGATGCTTTATTTAATCTTGCTTCCTCTTCATAATGTCTTCTGCTTTTCTTCTACGGACCATACGGTGTTACAAGCAAGAAAATAGGTCTAGATGTCATAAAAGTATATTCAAGCTCCCACCTATGATACATGTATGTCACCAGTTCGCAAGTTTTTCTTCTTTCTGTGTTTAGGAATGTTGATTTCTGATAATAGTTTTCAGGTCAACAAAAAGAAATGAGAACTGTTTTTTTTTCTTTCAAGATCACAGTATGATATATGCAAGGTTGAAGGTCACTTGCGTTCTTGTCTTAGAAGCAAATCAGCGAAGATGCTCACAGATTATCTATAGACCTTAAGTCCAACAACACTTTAAATAACCTACTGATCATAGTAAACTCAAAGTCCCATACTACAGAGGCATGGAAAAATTAAAATTTCAACAAATCATCTAAGCTGTCACCATATGCAATACAGTAAATCTAATCCATCTTTCACGTCAAACAGGGTAAATTTGATACATAGAGAATAAATTCCAACTATGTCACCCAAATATGTCCTTGTTGTCCCCACCCTAACACAGCATAAAAATCAGATACAACAAAAGATCTGCATCCAGTCTGGAAAAGTGATTCCAAACATCGCAAGATTTCAGGTAAGTCTTTATAGTGAGTTACTCCGCAAAGTGTCCACTTAACGGAAAACTTCAAATTAGGATGGAGAGAGAATTAATGACCAGGAAAGTGCAGACTTAACCTGAATTTGTCCCCCATGTCCACTGACCATGTCAATCATTTTGATATAAGATCCTTCTTCTACTGGCTCATAGAACTGATTGTGAATGCCAAATGAAGTTTTTGTTAATAAAAAATAATTACTCAAAAAATCTTGACAGAAAAAGGTCATGAGCGACTACTTTTTCATAATATGCCAGTCGGTTTCTGAAGTCTCTACAACCTGCTTCAAAATCTGGCCTGCGTAGATTTTTGATTGTTGCACATATTGAAGTCACTCAATACATAAAAACAAAGTTCATTTCTTGGTCATAATAAATGAAATAACAAAAAAATAGTGAATTTGACTACAATTCTCACTCTTCAGCATAATCTGGGCTCTGCTGGACTTTGAGACGTATATTTCGCTCAATAATGCGCTCATCATTACATAGTGTTTCCAAAAATATAATCTGCACCCAAACCACTCAACGTTTAACAATTGTATTAAATAACGTGTTCAATATTAACGCCATTGATAATTCATACAAAATGAAGTACTCTATTAAGAAAGAAGAAATTAGCTATCTAGCATTATGGTCATACAGAAAGATAAGCACCTTGCAGTTTCCTTCAGCCAATTTCATCAACAAATTTCTCCGTGCTCTCGAACTGTTTGTAGCATCAAATATCCCCACCTAAATCAAATGTCCAATTCCCATATCATGGGTCAAAATTAACATGGAATAGACAAATGCAAGAAAAGCTTCATAACATGGGTCGGGACAACTTACTTGGCCTCCTTCATGCATCCATGATATCATATCTTCCATTGCCAGGGCCGCTACCTACTAGAAAGTGAAAATGTCATCACATGATTAGGTATCCAGAGAAAATGTTCAATACCAGCAACAATATTTACGTTTGACATTCATGCATCACTGTATTTTTCCAGTTTTGGATAAATATATTTAATATTTCATTAACATCCAAGAAGTTGAGTCCAGCAAAAACTAATCTACAACATCAATATAAATCATTTTATAATTACAGAAATAAGTGTGTTTGTGAATCTTTTCAACCCATGGAAACCCCTCAGGCCTCAATATCATTAAACTACACAATAAGCCCCAAAAAGAATCTGCGGTATATTTTCACCTAATATATATAATTAAATTGACTGTATTATTATTCTTAAATTAAACAAGCACCAATTATTATCGATCTCAACATAAATGAATTTTTTTCCCTAAGATGATTCAACTGGATCAATAACAGCAAAGGCAAAGATGTTTCTGATGGATGAAAACCCCGTATATAGACACAACGGTTTAAACAAACCATTCAAAGAGAAGTTTAGTTATAAGAATTAATCAGTGAGAATTCACCTCATTACGTGCCTCCAGTCCCTCTGGATTGTCGCCACGGAAAAAATCAGCAGACTGCTAAGAATTAGATGATGTATTAAAAATTCCACTGGACATGGGAATGAGAGAAAAAATTAAATCGATAAATATATTGAGAGATATAAAGCCGAAGGGTTTTTTGCATTTAGGAAATTTTACAGGTATCTATACTAACTATGACCCATACTGTAACATGTAAGGAAGGGATTTCATATTGCCCGACATGAGTGTGATCCCTTTCAGTAGTATGCCTTTCTGTTTCACGAAAAGGTGCATCATTATCCATTCGATGAAAAATTATCCACTGAAGTTGCTTGGCAAATACATGAGGGGCAAGAAAAAATTAATCCAAAAATCTATGTCTCACTTGATATTCAGTCTGTATACATACACAAAAAGGTGCACACTGAAAAAGTCGATGTTGAACAAGAACCAAAGGCATATTAATTCATAACTAGCTAACCATTGCATAAAAATAAATTTTTTCGAAAATTTGTTGGCCCAATCTACAAAGAACAAAAGAAAAAGGCAGGACCCTAACTTTTCATCATCTGCAACTCTATTTTCCCCTGTTTAACTCTCTGCCTCACTATTACTCTCCAGTGAAAAAGTTATTAAACTGCATCAGATTTTGTGGCAAAGATTACATACGCGTAGAAAAAATGAAAGTATTAATATTTACCACATCCTAAAAATAAAGGATTTTATCATGGCACGTTAAACAGTACTCTGTAAAAACCATATTCATATGAACAGATTGCAATTTAAAGGAGATTACCTGATTAGTTCCTAGCTTCAAGCGCCTGTACTGTTCACCAAAAAAAGAAAAATGGTCTCTTGTCAAACATATGCAAAGTTTTGTAGCCCTTCAAATTGGGAAATAGATTTTGGATTGATAGATTACCTTTCCAACATTGAAGTGTTTGGTGTCATGTCCCAACCATCTAAGGTATCTTGTGAGTTTAACAGCAGTAAAGGTCTTACCTCTAGCAGGCAAGCCAACCTACATGGTGAATAGATTATGGGAAATGGAAATGACCACATATTTTAAATAATTCTACCTAAGTAATCAAAAAAGAGAGAAGGAAAGGATGTACGGCATACACAATAGAATGATGAAGACACGTGTATGTAGAAAAGGGAACAAGAAGCCAGATTCACTTTTATGTGTTTCTTATTAAGTGTTATGTCATGCTCAACATCAACACATGCCAAATGTAAAGACATAGCAACCTCCTATTATGCATCACAACCTACCAACACAATAGCCAAGTGTCTATCTTCTTTTGGCCCAAGCATTTGATCAGCAACTGCTGCCGCAGCGACGGCTCCAGCAGCTGCCGGAATTGCATTCTAGGAATTTACAGGGAAGGATGATATAGATAAGCCTTCGTTAATATGCAGAATGTTTATGTTTAAAAAAAAAGTTCTGATGTAGAAAAGAGATTTTGCTTACCTTCCTTTCGGAATCGAGTAGTTTCAGATCAATTGTGAAAGTGCTAGAACTGGCTGATTTGACCATTCTAGGAGAACCCACTCCTCTGTCTACAAACAATCCTTTATGAGACTCCTGCCTTTGGAATGGTGAAAATGTTCCCACTGACTTAGATTCAACCAAACCAGCATGAAGATGCACTTTTGACGAATCAGGTATTGACAAGTCCATGTCCTGCACAACATTACCTTAGCATGTCAGGTATTCAATGTAGATACACCATAAAGTGAAACAAATAGGAATATTATGAAATTTGATATGTAATGATACAGACAGATGTCCAAGAAAATAAAGGAAATATGATCTGGCTTATTCAAGGTATATTAAGGTGACCCATATAAATAAATTTTGTTGCTGATAAACTATCTGGTAGCACCAGAATATGGGCCCGTTTGGTTCCAACTCCGGAAACGAAAACGGAATGGAAACGAATTTAGTCCATATGTATATATCTATATTCATGAAATTTTATGGAACCATTTCTTGTGGTTTAATGCAAAATGCACTTGCTTTCCCACATTTTGTTTCCCTATAGAGTATCAAAAGTAATCAAACTCTACTCCAATTACTTCAAACCACAAGGAATGATTCCAAAAACTTTCATGAACAAGGGTATACCTATGGACTAGATTCGTTTCCATTCCGTTTCCGATTCCAGAGTTAAAACCAAACGGGCCCTATGTCTTCTCAGCGGGTGAAGCTTCAGACCAAATAACTGATATTTCTACCGATGAATAGAATAGGGTAGTTTTGCTTAAACTGAAGCCAACTATCAATTCTATTTACACATAATAATATAACATAGCACAAAATTTTGAGCTTTGATCGGTTCCTTGACTTCCTTCTTTAGGGAGGCAGGGAGATATAAACATCATAGAAAAACAAAAGCATGTCTCCCCCAATATCTTTTCACTTGTTAAAAGGCATCCTTGATATATTCAAAAGGATTTGTTGGCAACTTGGCATACTAAACCTTAAGAGATGTAGGCTGATCACTAGAAGCACCTCCACTTTTGAATGAAGATGATTTGTTGCTCAGGCTGTTACTGCTAGAAGCAATATATCTTGGAGTTGCAGCCAAATTAGCTGCGTAAACCGAATTTGCAGAGGTTGCAGGCGTTGGGATAACATATCTTTCTATGTCAAGATCCAAGCTTGCTGAACATCCATTCTGTTGGGAAAGGAAAGAGTGAAGAACTGGAGTAAATTAAAAAAACCTTGAACAAGAGCTGACACCTACGTCATTAATGAAAACCAATTTCGGTCAGTATGAAAGCAGAGTTGCACTTATTGTTTATTCACCCAAGCCGAAAAGAAATCAAATTTAGTTCACCTAAGCCGAACAAGAAATAAAATTTAGTTCAAGGAAAAGCCTAAAGCACATATTTCCTCTAAGCGAAAGTACAATGAAAGAGATCTATCAGGATGCATCTACAACCCTTTCTCATAGCATCAACTTGCCACTAACTTATTAAGGGTGATCTCTTTGTGGTTCAGTAGGGATTTTTATCTAGCATCAAGGATGAATCTTCTCTTTGTAGTTCAGTAGGGGATTTGTCTATCTTTTAAAATTATCATCCAAGAGTATTTATATTTACTTTGGTAAGAGCATCATATGCCAGATAAAACTTATGAATCTACCGCAGAGTACTAAAAGATTGTGAAAGAACTGAAATCTTCAGTGGGGAACTGATCAAGCACAGTGACATCAGAATGCACCCGTTGGCCCCAAAAATGTAGCACTGTTATTATCCTTTCATTCACAGCAGAAATATATGTACTACAAAAGCCATGAACAGTTCAATATATGGCCACTTGTACAAATTCTAGGTATTCTCAGCTTCCTATTCCGTTCTCATCAAGAGTAAACACATCAGTTGACTAAATTCAATATATTAAAGCACCAAAAGGGCAAAATAATAAAAAAATCCATGATCAGTAACCTCTTACCTCGATACCAGCCTGAGGATCAGAATTAATACTGATGTCGGGAATATCGCGAACAGTAGAAGGCTGAAGATTCTCCCGGTAGGCCCTCCAACTGGCAGCCAGATCAAACGGGGAGACCCGATCAGCCTTGATGAAAACAGGGCAGTCCAGCACTTCATCAGCATTCAACTTAAATACAGCGTGCATTGCATTTCCTTGAATTGCACCCTTCATTAAAACCCTATTTGGACCTTCTTCTATAACGCACGGCATATTCGCGTCCTTGGGCCTCAACAAGAACTTGAAGTCCAATGTTTCTATAAATCAACCACCAAAAATCAAGACCATTCCAAATTCACAATTCCCTAAATCCCACGCAACCGAACAATCAAAATGTAAGTGAAAAGCTAGAATTACCGTGATTAGGTGGAACTACAAAGCTCAACTCCCACGTTGAAGCCGATTCCCGCTCCATAGACAACTATCAATCGATTCCAACAGAAAACACAATTCCATATCAATAACGATACTGAAATCATCATAAAATCGATATAGAGACAGCGAGAGTAATGACTAACGGCTTTAGAAGAGTCCCAAGAGCCAACGAGAGGGGCAGAACCGAAGACGTGAGGAATAAGAAGGCCTTTCAGTAACGAACTCTCCATTTTAAGAGAAACATAGAGCTGTCCACCGCCAGAGATGTCTTCTTCTCTATCATCAGCGCAACCACCGGTGACCCCGCCATGAGTGCTACCTTCAATACCCTTGGATTGCCCCGTCCCCATTGCGATTCAGTACGTATGAGTTTGTTTCTTCTTGTTCTCTAGAGATTCGACATCACCGGATATAATAGTCTGAAGAATGTGCAGCTTCGATTTATCTGTGATAATGGCAAGCTGGGCTACCACAACCACCTGCTTCCGTGGGGGATATGAAGGGTGATGGTGGTGGGGAAGAAGAAACAAAGCGTTGGCTGAAACTTGTGAGAGAAGAACCACACCCACATCGGATAGGCGTGGGGCCGGATCTCGACTTTTATTTTGCCTGATCGTATGGTTGTGACTGTAGCTGGCGTGGCCAGGAAAATTATATTTTACGTTTTTTTTGGAATAAGGATATATAAATATTAATCTAGTGTAATATACGTTATGAGACTTATGATATGATTTGATTAAATTTTAATTTTAAAAAAATTATTTATATTCAATAATTTAAAATTTTATTAATTATTAATAATACATTTAATATACAAATAAACAGAAAAATTAGTGACAATATAAAAGTAAAAATTAATAAAAAGAATTTGTTAAAATGTGCATAAAAATAATTATTTTATAAAAGGTAGTGCATAATTTTTTTAATGATAAAGTAAAAAAGATGAAAATATAAAAAAGATAAAATGTGAAATACACGAAATAGATGACAATATAATCGGAGAAAGTAAATATAATAAAAGAAAGTGCTAAAATATATACATGAATAATATTTAAAAAAAAAAGAAAGATAGTTTTAGTTTACGTAAATATTAAAATAATTAGTTTAATATTTATTTATATATAAATAAACGATTGTTAGTAAAGCAAAAATTTAACTCTTTTATTTATACTAACTAGTAACAACTAAGTTTGTGAAGCATTTTTTATTATATAATTTAATTAGTTTAGTAGTAAAATGTTAAGTAGTAACTATGTCTTTTTTTTAAAATATAGTAGTAACTAGGTTTTTTAATGTTTTAATTAAATAAATATATCCCGATATTTTGTATTTATTTTCAAACTCTACTCACTCTTTTTTCAGAGTACATTTACTAAACACAAAACTAGAAAAAACCTAGTAAACCAAATTGTTTCTTTTTTTTATGTGTAAGATGTCAATTATTTATATTTATAAAATCAAAATTATGTAAAAATGACACCTGACAACGATTGTATAAGAGAGTGGCAAATAACATGAAATACTTTGGTTTTAATAATAATATATACATTAATTTTTATTCCGTATAATATAACAAAAGTTACATTTGTAAATTATAATCTTGTTGAAAAATATCATCAAAATCGTAAAATATTAAAAGGAAACTTTGATTTCTATATTAATATAATATTGAAACTATGAATATGAATAAATTAAAAGAAATTAATAGTTTTAAATATGTAGTTTCAGTGAAATATGAGATTATATGGATAATATTACCCATATGGTATAAAGAGCTTTGTGTAATCCGAAGATATTGTTGATATAGTTATGTGCTTATAACTGAAATTGTTATAGTCGTTATTGACGTAGGATAGAGTTTTGTAGTTCAGAAATATTGTTCAGGCAGTTATGTACTTAAAATCGTTAAGTCGTTATAGATGTAGAATGAATTTGTGGACAATCTTCTAAAAATACCGGTCACAAAACCGATTGATTGGAATTTGTGCTTTTAGCTATATAATGAATGATCTTATACATTTTAAAATTACAGTTGAAAACCGTTAATCTAAATCTATAAGTAACGATGAAATAAACAATCGACCTTAAATACTATATATTTAATGTTGGATACTGATCTCAACCTGCTCAGAATCGGAAAACACATTGTTTGATTAACAATAGGACAAACAAGTCAATCTTTCCATTCCTTTTATAACAAATTCAATGATTACACTATCTTAACCTCTTTAATACCATATTAAACTTTGTCGGATAGATTACGCGCCATAATTCTCTCTAACAGAAAATATGTTAAAATTTACCGAATTTTCAAAAAGATTGAATTCTATATAGGTGTCTGATCAAAAGTTAAGTTGTTAGACTAAATTGCTCTTATAATATCATTTTAATTTACAAATTATATGTGTTAGTCCATCCTAAACATCATTGCGGACGAAAACACTAAGTTCGAATCGTCAAAAAATAATAGGTTGGATTCAAAATTTTCAAATAGGTCAATCGATCACGGTTGATTTATCTGAACACATCTGACGACTGATAGAACAATTGTTTGGTAGAAAACATAATATTTGGCTTATCCATATTATCGGTGGCCCCGTTTTCTTAACCCCTCTCCCACTTTCGCCGCCTACAAACGGGTCGCTATCCCCGCAAGAACAAATCCCCATTAAAAGACAATACTATCCCTCCCAATCCGCTTAATTATCCACCTAAACCCAAGGCATTTTCGTCAACTCAACCCCCTCCTCTCTTGTTTTACCTCTTTCACCCTCCAATCTCCTTCAAGTCGGAATCTTTTGATTTTCTTCTCCTTCTTCTACGTTGTCGTGTCCGCGGATCTCTCTTCTGTTGAGAACCAGCTTTCGGATTTTGCCTTTTGAATTATTGGAGTAGAAGTAAGCTTTGCTGATTAGCGATGGGGAATGCAAGTGCGAAAGAGGAAGGAGGCAACGGCGTTGATGGCCAATCTCACGGCAGATCCGATGGAGCCTCCGGCGATAACCACGCTGGAGTTGCTGCCGTTGACAACTTCTCGGCGAGTTTGAGGCCGCCTGGCGATGCTGAATATATGGAGAATTCATCGCCTGCTAGTAGTCCCAGCCGCTCTCAATCGCCTCATATCTTTGTTCCTCAGGTTTCTTCGTCTTCTATCTATTTATCTCCTTTGTTTTGATTTTATTGATTCTCGTAGTATTTCGAGCTCCATTGGATCTTAATATCTTATCAGTTGTTTTGACTTTTTCAGTGATCTGATTCCTTTTGTGAAAAGCGAGATAGTTACGATCACCTCTTTACTGCGAATTATATGTGCTTGATTTTGCTTGACCTCACATTTTCTGTTTTATGGTCAATTTTATCATACTGGTGTTTTTCACTTACTGTTTATGTGATTTGATTATTGCTAATGTTTAAGATTGTCTTAGGATGAAGATTTTATGTTTATACATAGTGATTGCTACTGTTGATGTAGATTTGAATTATACTCTTACGTTGATCTACTGTGATTACCTATTTTCTAAGAAGCTGCACTGTGTCATATTCTTCTAGTTTTAGGTGCAATAAATAGGATAATCCACCTACTTGTGTCTAGTCTAATTGTTCATCCGTGGTGGGGCTTTCCAATGTTGTAGTCATCTTTATGAAGAATTATTGGTGTGTGCTATGGCCTTGTAGGACTTGTTGTGCTTGAATATAGCCGCATTATCCAATGTGTGTAGAGGGAGAAATATAAACTTATCCTAAACAATAATTTGAATTCTATAAGAGGATATTATTGCTTTACGGGACAATGCCCCCAAACACTAATGTCAGCCCTACCCTGAAGCTGACACGCTGTTCACCAAATCAAATCCTGAAATAGGAAGGAATCAAGTGAATACAATTGTCAACTGGAATTGGATCCTGTTACACTGAGCTGAAATTCAGAAGTGACCATAGAAACGATCAGAGATTTTGCTTGTATTTCTAGTCCAATAGGAAATAATCCATCATCCTACCATATGCAATAATGAAGAATCAGCTCCCCAAATTAGCATAGCATAAAAAGAGTTTTACACCATGAACCACAAACTCCTATCCATTCATAAATGCAGAACAAGGAGAACCATTCAACTCTATGACAGTAATTGCCCCCTAGAACCGGCTTGTGTTCGAAGATTGAAGAATCCCAAAGACTGAACAAAGAACTTATTGAAAACATGTGGTTACATAATAAATCAACATCTGTTAAAAGTTCTTGCAGTTCCTTAGCTCAGTTATGTTTCTCCTGCAAACAGAATGGTTGGGATACACTTAAACTTTCACTTTGTTACAGTAGGACTGACAAGCTGAAGACCCAGGCATTTTGTGCGAGTTTGTGGGTTTCAATTGTTTCACTACCTTCCAATAGTATAATAGAAATGATATCACCTATCGGAGTGACTCCCCCTGAAAACATTGCTACATGTAGCCACAATTAGCAGTAGCAGCCGGGGTAGGCTTGGTTTCAGTTGTGTTTGGAGGGTGAAGGAGTTAGGCTTCTGCGTCAGACTCCAAAGGTTGATTTAATTGAACCATCATTGTAGTTTGCTAGTTTAATTTTGATTTGTAGCAGCTGTAAATGGAATCAAACTTTGTTACAAGCTTGTGAGAGATCTTTCATTTGTTATTATGATATTCATATTCAAGAAAATAAAAACTTTTAGAATTGAATGAACTCATTGGATGAGAGCCAACTATCCTTTATCATCCAAGGATACTAGAAAACATTTGGAGTAGAGGAGCACAAACCTGTCTGTACATATAATATATTAGGAAAACATGTTTAAACTTCATTTAGAACTTGGAAATTGTGAGTCACTATCACCACTAAAACCCGATCAGCTGCTTCATTACATAATTGTTCCCTTATTAAAAGTGTATATATTTGTTGTTCATAAGTCAGAACTTTGAAGTTGTTGGTTTGTCTTCCTTTTTGTTGTCCGTGCAAGATATCTATGCATTACAGATGGTTTGTTTAAGGAAATTATGGGTGGGAGAGTTCATCATAGATAACCCGAGAGAAGTTAGCGTGGACACGATACATGTTGCCTGTTCATGTTATTTCTTATAAATGGCCTTAAGCTGAGTTCTGTTATACTGAGAGAGAGTCTTGATTATGTTGAAGGAGAATCTCAAAGGGTTTGTTGTATCTGGAGCACAATTTTGTGGGGAAATTTTTTGGATGACCCAGACCTATCATGCAACCTGTTTACTTTGTCATCATTCTGGAAACATAGTATACGTGATTAGATTGGAGATAGCAGCTTGTTTAGTGAGAGTTTGGGATCAATATCTGGCATACATCCTAACCTTTTGTGAGGGAGTATGAACAAGAATACCCTGACATCTTCAGTCCTGTAATGAACTCAATCACTTTTCATACTTGAAGTCTCCTCTGACCATTAATAATATAATTGTGCAGCATCCTGTGGATTCCTTGCAAACGGTGGACGGCTCTCCATTCTCCAACCATATGCGGCAGGGTGAAACTCAAGCATCTGTTGATTTTGCTTCAGAAAAAGGAATTCCTACAATGATTACATGGAGTCATGGCGGCAATAACGTGGCTGTGGAAGGATCTTGGGACAACTTTGCGTCAAGGTCATCTATGGTTGTACATAGTGAGTGATTTTTTCCATCTTTCCAAGTAGATTAACATAAATAGTTATTTCTTTCTGCAGGAAAGTTTTGCAACGAGCAGGCAAAGATCATTCCTTACTTCTTGTCCTGCCTTCTGGTATATATCATTACCGCTTCATCGTTGATGGTGATGCCAGGAATTCTCCAGAACTTCCTTTTGTTTCTGGTGAGATGGGAAAAGTACTGCATGTGCTCGATGTCCATGTAAGTGAAGCAATTCTGCTCCATTGCTGTGTTGTTACTCAAATACAGATAACTTTCTACAGGCTTTATACATCTTATACTTGTTGTCACTTGTCAGTTGATTATATATCACAACTGGTCCGGACCGGAATTTTCAAAAAATTGGACCGGGGACTGGAACCCGGTCCGGAATAAAATAAAATAAAATTTAAAAAAAAAAATTTTTGCAAAAACTAAAAAATTAATTAACAAATATTTTTTTTAAATATGTACAAAATATATATGATTTTTTATATATATAAAATTAAATCTATAAAATATATATATATAGATAGATATATACCTGTCCGAACTGGTCTTCCGGTCCTGGACCGGGACCGGATTTTCCAAAAACAATGGACCGGACCGGTCCAGGTCAATTTGGCACAGCCCTAATCACAACCCCCTAATCGACTAGTTTTACAAAACCACCACTTACAAATTTTCATTTAAGCCCCTTGATTTATCAGAAATATATGAGACGTCAATGCATAGCAATATTCCATTTATATAACCTTATGGTATCACCTCTCTATTTGTCACCACTAACCAATAAACATTTTACGCAAATACAAATCACTTTCTACAGGTTTTCTTCATCCTATTCTTGTTGGTTAATTATATTTCACAACATCTAGAATGGACTTATTTCACAAAACCACCACTTCTTTTTACAAATTTTCATTTGAGCACAATGAGATGTCAATACATAGCAATATTACATTTATAAAAACTTATGGTATCCCACATTTCAACAACACTACCACTATTACAAACTCTAATCCCCAAATCAAATTTCAACTCTCAAGATCTTATTTGACAGTTATCTTTTCTATCAAATTTTCTCATAACATCTTTGTTGATATGATCCGGTTTGAGCCTATCCACTTTATACGGTTTTGATAGCACTGCAAACGTTGACACTGCTCATATATATATATATTGACTTATGCAGGACTATGTACCAGAGAACCTAGACAGTATAGCAGGGTTTGAAGCCCCAGGATCACCAGACTCGAGCTATAATCAGGATTTACCTGAAGAAGACGACTTCTCAAGGGATCCGGTGCTGGTACCCCAGCAACTACATTTGACAGTTCTAGATGCTCCCAAGGCTGAAGATCCTACTCCTACACCAAGGCCTCGACATGTTGAATTAAATCATCTGTACTTGGAGAAGGGCAGGGCTGCTCAATCCATAGTTGCTCTTGGCATGACCAATAGGTTCGAGTCTAAGTACGTCACCGTGGTCCTCTACAAGCCTGTCCAAAGGTAAAAGTCCTCTTTTCTTTCTTTTTTTTAACTCTCTATTGTGAATCACAACTGTAAAGAGAAAAAAAGAAGAGGAAGACTGCTCTTGCAGTCTCACTTTGGTTTGGTTTGGTTTGGTTTGGTTTTAGCCTGGGCTGTTTCCCGGAGGATGCAACTACTAACTACTAATCCCTTTCTGGTAAATTTTTACTTGATTTGGTAGATATTTAAATTAAACTGATTTTAATACCTTTGATTATCAAATTGCATTTACAGTATTTGCAGAGATGTTTATCTTCTCTCTCTCTTTTTTTTTTTTTTTTTTTCTTTCTGTTCTTCTCTTTTTCGGGTTGAGGTAAAGAACTTAGGACTCGTTTGGTATCACTTTAGTGGAATCAGGAATGAGAATGGTCGGCTCCAATTTCATGTTTGATAGCCGAGGTTTCACTCATTTCATACTTAGATTCCAGTCCTTGATTCCAAAAGTTAGCCAAACAAGATATAAATGATCGCTCATTCTGAGCCGATTTATTTTCCTTGAATCACTCATTCCGATCCGCTGTTTCTGGCATTCCTTCTCAATAAGTCGATCCATACTGTCCGATTGCACCTGATGAGCCATAAACATAGACCAAAAAAAGAGAGAAGATAAGTGCTCAGTGTTTATGGGAGAACTGTAACACAAAGTCACACAAGCCTTTATTGAACTTCACATTGACTCTCATTTACACACAGCTGAAAGGTATATCACGCAGAATGTAGTTATTGTGTTTAAGTAGCTGCATTGCTCTACAGGATTACACACTTGTCCCTTCTTCTGTCTCTCTTGATACTTGCGCTTTTCCGGGTCGAATACTTTGAATGCCCTCGTCCATCTGCAACTCTTCTCTTCTTCTTTCTGTTCCAAAGAGTCCAAGTTAGAATCACTTGATAGCAATGTGATTCTTGAGATTCCTAGATAGATGCCCCCCCCCCCCCCCGGCTATTATTGGCCTAACGTTTTTTACACACTATTGGTAACAATCTAGTTATGCATGCTTTGTACTTGACTAAGTATTGTGTCAAGAGTTTGTTTTCGAGTTAAATAAACCCTTTTATAGTTACTAAACACTTTAGTTAATTTGCATGCTTTGTACTTGTGTATGCTTTTCTTTTATGACGTGTAGAACTTTCTTTTTTGGAGAAAAAGTAAATATTTGATAGTGTAAAAATATTTTCATACGAAATGTAATGCATGTGTAAACTTAAAAGGCAAAGTGACCCCACAAAAACAATACGGATCAAGTGGCCGAAGATGTATAAGGAAATGCACCGCTTTGTTTCTAAACGCCGCAGTGCCGCACTATGTCATTGCCACTATGGTGGAGATTTTGAATAGGAAAACAATAAAAGAAATAAAAGTCTAAGTGTTAAACGTATCTGGTCCGGACGTAGAGCGACATCAGCCGATACGTCCATCAGCCGATTGAACCGGACAAGAGTCAAAACAAGACATAATTGTTTTGAAGTATATGATCTGGAAATAGAAAACAATATATGATCTGGAAATAGAACGGCATTGACCGATCAAACCGTAAATGACACGCCACAACGCCCTACCCATAAACAGTAAACCCGATATCTATTCTCGCCTAAGAGTGGAATTCTAGAAAGTAAGTCAAAACAATTGGTATAAAAACTTCGGACTTATTTGCAAGTCACTACTCAGTACTCACAATATATGAATTAAGAGTTTAAATTTGGTGATTATGCATGAACGAAAAGAGGGATGAGAAACATTAAAAAAGTTGATGTAATTTGAAATAGTCGATATTCAACGAACCAAATGCTTCTGACAAAAAAAAGCATGCTTTTACCGAAAGTTGGACATAAAGAAAACAAAGAGCATCAACTACAAATGCCAAGATTACGATGCGAGCTTCACTTTGTGAGATTCACTAGTGCACATTTTGTGGGGCTAACTTCAAGCAAACACTGTGAGCGCAAAAAAGGTTAATGGTAAACACTTCATCAATGAAAAACAGTTTAAAATGTACTCATATTTGACTCTTTATAAAAGTGAATGGGCTCGAGCGGAACCCGAACACGAACAGCTCGTCTTATATAAGAGCCCTACTTCCAAACAAAGCCTTTCCTTAAGGTAATTGAACACATTTTGTAGAGACATTGAGTAGAACATTTAACACTAAGCGAGAGATCGGCAATGTGGCATTGAGTAGAACAGTTACCTTGGTGATCAAGATGGACTTATGAGTACAGCATTAAAAATGTAGTAAGAAATACACGGAAAAGATGCATTCAACCCCGCAAGAGAGCTTTCAGCCTTCATATGCACAGAAGAACTTGCCAAGCAAATTAAGCAAGCAAAGTGATGATATTCATTCGGACTACATCAAAACTAGGCCACCGGAAAGTGCTTTTAACATAAAATTCCAATTGATAAAATGTTCAATAAATATCAAAAGATGCAATTAGAGTGGAAACCAAAAAAGATCAGGACCAGAGGAAAATCATGATAAACACAAGCCAGCATCAAAACTGATGAATAGTTTCAAATGAAAACTGCCCTAATGATAGAATTTGGAGATTGCATCAAACTTAACTGCCCAGCTTCCTTTTTTTTTCTTCTTGAAAACAGTTTTAAGGGTTTTTTGAGTTGATTGAAATCTCACTTGGCCATCATAACCTTGACGAACTCCTCGTAGTTGATCTGGCCATCACCATCTACATCAGCCTCTCGGATCATCTCATCAACCTCCTCATCAGTCAGCTTTTCACCAAGGTTGGTCATAACATGGCGGAGCTCAGCTGCAGAAATGAAACCATTTTGATCCTTGTCAAAAACACGGAAAGCCTCCTTGAGCTCCTCCTCAGAATCAGTGTCCTTCATCTTACGGGCCATCAGGTTAAGGAACTCTGGGAAGTCAATGGTTCCGTTTCCATCAGCATCAACTTCGTTGATCATGTCCTGAAGTTCGGCTTCTGTAGGGTTCTGCCCAAGGGAACGCATAACAGTACCAAGTTCTTTTGTGGTGATACAGCCTGTAGCACCAATAATAACCATAAGAGGAGAATAATCACCCATTACCAGATATAAAGAGACAGATAGATCTGCCAAATAAACAGCAGTACACAGCAGCTTCATATTACATAAAACTATTCACCATATTACACTCTTTCCATTTCTTAAAGGTCAACTCACATTTCAGAGCTGGAAATACCCTGATTGAACATAGGATCCACTTATCTATTGACTTCAAAAACATGCCCATCTTGATTGTACATTGCCATCATGAAAGTCACTAGTCTAGCATGTCCATCAGGTAAAGGTACATCAAAGGGAACATCCTTAGTGCAATAAACAGGAAACAAGAGTTGCATGTTCTAATTCAAACAACGATCTTGGATCTTTGCATTCTAACCAGGGACCACGAAAGCAACAGTTACTCATGATGTCTTATTGCAGTATCAGCCAATCACATGCATCATTGACAATCTGATGTCATTGTGTAAGAAATGAAGTATTTTTTTCTCTAATGAAATTGATCAAGTCATCAAAGACTGCAACTTCCTTGCATGTCAATGTAATCTAACAATAACAAGCTTAATAGACGATTTAAACCATCACAAACAGTCTACAGCACGCAACAATTCGATAATTCCATGCTATTCATCATCCGACGCGACAGATCAAACCAAAAACAAAGATCTAGCCATTATAACAAAAATCAGCAAACGACACAATACTCCAGATGTCCAGCTAAGATCAACAATATACTAAATTTTTAACAAGCTTTACCATCTGAAAGTCTCAATCGCACAGGCCGAAACTCACACAATCATAAAAAAATAAAAAGTAGAGATCGACGGAGATTCAAAAACTACAGATTCCGAATAGAACAGATCTGTAAAGGAGAAAACCAAACAACACTAATAATTACAAAACTTTGCAGAAGACGATGGCAAATATAGAGAACACGGTCCAAATCAGGAGAAATAAAAGGCGTAAAAAAGAAAGAGAGAAAGAGGACCATCGCCGTCCTTGTCGAATAGACTGAAAGCCTCCTTGAACTCGGAGATCTGATCGTCGGTCAACTGGTCTGCCATTTCTGCTAAGCGGATGGAAGGAGGGAGCTCCGAGCGAGATGGAGGAAGAGGGCAAAGCGTGAGTTGTTTTGCCTGTTGGTGCTGGAAAATCCGACAGGCGTATATATAATTGGGACTGTCACTCACATTATTCCCCAAGTGGGGAGATGCCATAAAACATGTAATACAAAATATAAAAAATAAAAAATAATTTGCTATGAGTATAACAACCGTCCAAATATGACGTTCTCATCGGTGGAGTCCCGATGAAAATCTCAAATTTGGACGGTTGTTATACTAGTAGCAAAAACTTGTTCTCGGTTTTTTGGGATTGAACCTTTTTTTTTCCTTAACGACGGTTAGTTTGTGTGTCGATTTGATTGACCTTTGGACGACAAAACCAACAAGAGTATTCCAAAGTTCCTTGTGAATCCACGGCTACAGAGGAGGACGAGCGTTCCGTTTGATCAAGGACGACGAAAACAATAGACAAACAACCATGATTCTAGGCCTCTTTAGTGAGCATCAGATACTAAAGCCACTAATTATGAAGACCATCTTTAGGTACGACCTAATGAATTATGTGGACGGAAGGAATTGAGAGTTCAAGAATAAAAAACAATGAATCAAACTTTAAAACATTGATTAGGGCATCTTTTTCTTATAAAATTTGGATAGTGACTTCAGATATCGAATACAAATTATTATGAGCTTATCAATATTGTATATAATAAAAGTTCAATGTCGTCAATTTAAAATCCAAATTTAACAGAGTTTATGTTAGTTTAGAAAAATTTAAATATCTTCTCATTTTATAAGTTACATACAAAAACCTTACAAAATATGAAAAAAAAAAATAACTATAAGTATCTTTTTTGGTTTAAAATTTTATAATCTAACATAAACTCTCGTAGTATTTGGCTTTTAAACTGATGATATTGACGTTTTTTTGTCCAATAATACAACAATATATGCAAAGTGCGATCTGATATCATAATGTTGTATCATCTATGCTTAAAAAAAAAATTGTGTAGAAGAAAGCGTGTCCTTTTATTGATGATTTTTTTTACTGCATTAGCTTGTGTAAATGTATGTTCATATAAATTTGTATGTGTGCTTTTCACTTTTTTCGTGTTTAGTTTGTAAATTCTATCAAGTTATTTTGTGCAATTATTTAGTGTGTTCTAGTTTGTGTAAATCTTATCGATTTATTCTCTATGATTATTTGCTATGTATTAGTTTATGTACAGTTTGTGTAAATTTTATTAAGTTATTTTGTGTTAGTTATTTTGTGTAAATTTTATAGATTTATTCTCTATGATTATTTGGTGTGTTAGCTTATGTAACGTTTATGTAATTTATTTTATGCAAGTGTTTTTTAACAGCTATCTACGGTTCAAAACTACACAAAAAATTTAGAGCCTAAAATACCGCTTATTATTTGAAAATGACACACTTCCTTCTATTTTCTTAATAATATATTTATTATAAATACAATCCTGTAAAAAAATAATCTTAAATAAACTAAACTTTTTTTTTTAACTATTATAGTATAATACACATACACTAATATGTTTTTCCCACCCCAAAAAACATACACTAATATGTTTCATTATTTCCTACACTCGTGAAACTTATTTTTTTTAAAATTAAAATTCGTTCATCAACTATTTGATAAATTTTGACTATCAAACCTGACAAATCTTGATGCCTCCGACAACTCCACCTGGAACGCCATCCTCAACACAAGGAACGACTTTCTTAATGCCTCCGACAGACATTCGTTCATCACATCCACCACAGGTCCCAACGGATCCTTCTCCACCTCCGCTGCCTACCATCTGCTCATCAACAGACGGACTATAACCAACTACCACCTTCAAACCATCTGGAAAGGTCTTAATTTTCCTAGATGCAACTTCGTCTCTTAGCTAGCGAGTCATCAGAAACTCCCCACCCTCTCTCGGTCCTTACCTGGGACAATTCCATTAATCCTACCTGCACCCTTTGTACCTATCACATTGAGGATGAAGACCACCTACTTCACAAATGCAACTACTCTACTCTTATCCTTAACCTCATATCAAGATGGATCCACATTCCCCTCCTCTCCCCCTATAGTAACAACATCTGGACCTGGATCAACAACAACAAACCAACTAAAGATGACCTCATATCTCATATCAGAATGGCTACACTCACTGTTTACATCTACAACATGTGGAAAGGTAGGAACGAGAAAATCTTCAATTATAAATCTACACTCCCTTTCTAAAGCGCGCACAACATCATGAAGTGAATAACTATGCATCCTCCCCCATTGGATAAATCTCCTAACACTATATAATGAGCTAAAAGATTATGCAATCTCTCCCCTTTCTGTACATTTCTTCAGGATAATACAAGTTTTAATTCGAAAAAAAAACCCTGACAAATCTCAGCCAAAATGAACCAATGATCCTACCCGAAAAGATCAGACCCAGATTGACCCGTGAATTTGTGGCATGCAAAATAGTGGGCCACGTGTTCCCATAAGAAATGGGCCAAGGACCAGCCCAACTTGTACTAAATGAGCCCAGCTTTCTGCCATTTCCAACGCACTAAAATTTTGTGTTCTATATTTCATAATTTTACAATATTTACATTTAATGTTTGGCTAAAATACGGAATAAAAACAGAATAAAATTGGATCATGTAAAAAATATAATAATAAATTAATTTTATGTGTTAAAAAATAAAAATAATTTTTTATTAATTTATAATTATTTTACTACTGAGAATATTTTTTTAACTCTTTTAAACGAACCCTTAATATATTTGGTAAGTGATCATCCATCCTTTAAATTGTAACTATTTAATTAGTTACATTGTGAGAAAGTCAATCTTCGAGCTATTGAAATTCAATTTAACGAACTTATATTTAGATTTTTTTAAAAATATTACTTCCTTTACATTTTGTTTAGAAAAAATATCGGGATTTACTTACATTATAGAAATATTTATAATGAAATTTATGAATACCTTACAATTATTTAAGAAAAAAATCCCTAAGGTTGAGTAAAAACCATACATAATTTTTGAATTTTGAGAAAATTACAAAAACATTTCTCAAAGTGTATTATAGACTTTATAGTTACATGCACTATGGGATTTGGGAGAAAATTTATTAAGCGACTTTTTCGATGCATATCTGGAGCTTCTACCGAACCCCATTGATGCTTCACGGTTCCATTTTCACCATCTTCTCTACTACTTCTGTTTGACTCTCTCTACCAGTCCAGGAGAGAGAAACAAAGAACGAGCTCAACTATCTGCAATGCCGATTTCACAATAATCAGCTGAGGAGAGAGAAAGGAAGGGGTTGTCGAAAGGTCAACTTGCAGATACAACAAAAAAAAAGGTATGAATTCCACGGAGATCGCGATTGTCTTCTCATGATACTCTCGTTTTCGCTTGACCAATTCAGAAGTATTGTAATTTGGATTTTGATCTGCACAGGTGCTTTTGTGCTCAAATTTCCCCCTTTCTGATCATAGAGAGTCATGGTAAGAACCCGCGCCGATTGCTGCGATTTGTTCGTATTGTAATGTGCATCTGTGGTTTTGCTGTGCTGTTGATTATTGATTTTGTTTCTGAAATAAGTGTTTGTGGTTGTTGTAGAACTTCTTAGTCGGGGCTTTCAAGCCCCCTTGTACCGTCTCAATTACGTTTGCTGACGGAAGATCCCGCAAGCAGGTGATTCTTCTTGCTCTTTCTTGCTGCCCTTATTCAATGCATGTTTAATAATTAGCCCCCTTCGGTTCCACTTTGTTTGTATGTGAAATCTTCCGAAGTTTGTGTAAGGATATGTTAGGTTTCTAGTTGATATTGGGCCTTGGGAGGTTTTTTAGTCGGCTTCTAATGAGTTACATGATGCAGATTTTTGTTAAAGGGAGATTTTAGTATGAGGGCTTGCTAGACCAGGGATTAGTGTGAAAAATACCCTCAGACTTCCACATTGGTTGCATGTTTACTAACTCGCCTTGGGGTAGGTAGGATGTGACAATTAAGGAAGTATTTGCTGAAGGGGTGAAACTTGGGTCTCGTTTGAGCTGAATCACCTTATGTTTTAAGTCACTCTCTGATTCACTTCATAATCTATTTGGGTATATATGAATGTAACTATTGTATATGATCTTGACTATATGAACTAACAATCGATAAAGCTGGACTCTACATCATCTAGAAGCATGAAGACTGACAACTCCATCCAGTACAGGCGGTAGACATCACCGATTGAGCTATAATTGACATAGTTTGAGTATTGGTTCTCGTGAAGTAGATAATTGTGCACTTTGTGGAATCTTAGCTTGGATTCTACCGAATCGATTATTCTACGTGTGTCCAGATGCCTTTAGACAATAGTGTTGCTTCCACTTGTACCTAATACATCCTTACTTTGTCATGTCCTCATGTCCATTTGATCGGGGTGTTCGGATGATCAGACAATGCTAGATTATAACCATGTATCAGCAATGTGTGTGCTGAAATCACTTAATGCTAGACAACTGTAAGAATGAAATGCCTTCATGCCTGAAAGAAGTGTTACTGCTCCTGGCTTTGCTTAGTTATTCGTCTAACCTACAGGATGCAACTGACTTTTGCAAGGACCATGTATATTTATGAGTATGTAGGTGTATTCAGTGCCCTAAGTGAGATATATAACTGCAAGGACCTTGGGAGTCAGATTTGATTATCTCTGATATTGCGTATATGATCTCGGGCTTTGGTAGCGCTAGCGTGCATCATATTTTTAGGGAAATAAACTCTGTTTCCGATAGACTTGCCATGCATGGACACAATCAAGATACTGATATTGATGATCTTCCGCAAGATTTTGTTGATCTCATCCGCTTGGATGCTTTAGGGCGGCGTGTTTCTAGACACTGACCCCCTTTCTCCTTACCTTTGTATCAAAAAAGAAAATAAAATTCCAATTCCCATCATCTGTAAATTGCGTAGAAGCAAAATCTTCTGTCTTGTTATCAGCATCCTACTTTTGAAATAATCATTGCAAATTTTGCCTGCTAAATGCTAGCTATAAGCTGCTAGTCTGCTACAGTAACAATTTTGCTAGTTGTATTTCACCAAATATCCTGTTCTCTCAGGTTCCACTGAAGAAAGAAAACGGTCAAGTACTGATGGTTCCGTTGTTTCAGAGTCAAGAGAACATTGTGGGGGAGGTATTTACTTTGCTGCCATTCATTTGCTTACCTATTGTTCTTGTCTTGACATGCTTACATCTGATATATCAGTATATCACCAAGCACTATATGTGAACTCAGTTCCAGTCCCTTTCACCCCCGGGTGTAAGATGAGGATTTTTCATTTGATCTCAGATAAATTTCTCACATGTGGACAGTTCAGTTGACATGTGAAGCTTATACACTGGTGTTCTGTACACAGGTTCATATAGAGCCATCACATGGGAAGAAAGTCGAGCATCTTGGTGTTAAAATTGAACTCCTTGGGCAAATAGGTATGTTTACGTGTGGTTTATGTCCGTCTTTGATAGATCTTTTGAACCAAGATGGGAAGGAAGGCATAAAAAAGATGAATATCTTGTCCTGCTATACAAACTGTGCTGTATTGGTTTAGAAAATTCTCTAAAAAAAACTAATTGGCTGCAGCTCTTAAAATTCTATGGAAGGGTTTGTGAAAAAGCAAATGCTATATGTTAGATCCACATTCCACTTTCTTAATTATAAAGGGATGGTTTCTATATAAGAATAGACTTCTGACTTTGAGCTTTTTTACATGCAGAGTTATACTTTGACAGGGGAAACTTTTATGATTTTACCTCTTTAGGTGAGTTTGTAGGCTCTACTTAAAATACATTATTGCATGTCAATTTTGGGGCATGCCGGCATGGCATCTCTGCAACCAAATAACATGTTGTATTATATCTGTTTCCTGTACATGCTCCCTATTTGATCGTACTAATGATGGATCTTTCTGTTGTCTAATGCTTGTACACTTTTATGCAGTTCGTGAACTTGATGTCCCTGGTGAAATATACGGAAAGAAAACCTACCCCTTTGAGTTTTCTACTGTTGAGATGCAGTATGAATCTTACAATGGGATCAATGTACGGCTTAGGTTTGTTTTCTCTTTATCTTGTGGTGCCTCTAGACATTCTGAAATTTTCACTTGGCATCTGGCACGAAGTATTGTATTATTTTGGCTGTCCTTTTTCTTGGTAGGTTTTGGCAGGTAGGTGGTGCGATAGCCGATAGGGGAGGTGATGTTTTACAGAAGAAGAAAGATAAAAAAATGTGACTTTGTTTAACTGTTTTTATGCCTTAGCTCCAGTATTTGAGCATGTCACATGCACTGTATGTTGTCCATTTCAGTTTCATTTATGGCACTGGTAATTCTTTTCATTGTCCTTGGGTTCAATTAGATTTGACATAGTAAGTCAAGAAACATGGTTGTATTGTGTTGCATTGTTTTACTGTTTAGGTATTCATTTATTCTATCCTCTATCCATCTTAAGGGTTATTATAAATGCAACAATTGGTCGACTACTAAATATATGGACTAATATGCAGGTATGTTCTGAAGGTAACAATCAGCCGTAATTATGTTGGCAACATTACGGAATACCAGGACTTTGTGGTAATAGTATTACTCTATGTACTATGGTTATTCTTTGTAATGCTTCAACTTTAAAGCTGTCAACAAGCAGACAAAGTTAGATCTCCCTATTGATTATTTTATTGGTTTACATCTTGTTTAGCTTGCATATGTTTGGACATTTGAAATAGAACATAATTGAGAACATCTATTCGTTTTTGCGATGGGATAAATAATTTTAAGGGTTTAGAGAGCTCTTGCATGGATTCCATGGAGAACTCAGACATAGTATAATTGTTTATAACTTTATAATGTTATTTTCTGTTTCAGGTTCGTAACTACGCTCCACTTCCACCTGTAAACAACAGCATAAAGGTCAGAGTTTTCTTTTGTGTCGTGTTTTGCTTTGAGATTCTATTTTCGATGATAATTCCTGCCTTGTCATAGCAAAACTTTGTGGGAGTACCAATATTTCTGGGTTGTGGGGTGGGGTATTCTTAGCCAGTAATTAAATTTTATTTGGAAAATGTTCTCAGTTTTATGGGTTTATTTTGTGATGTAGTTGTTTATATATTAAAAAATCATATAATGTAGCAAGATGGTCACAGGGAGTTATTTGGTGTAACATATTAATTATTCTTCTGTGTAATTTGAGTGTTATTTTCTATAAATAATTATATTCAATGTTCGTGTTACTAAACTTGTCCTTGTGTTTTGTTTGCTTCTTTTAGATGGAAGTTGGAATAGAGGATTGTATGCACATCGAGTTTGAGTACAATAAAAGCAAGTACGGAGAACTGTGTTGATATCTGCGTTTTGTAAACTTTCTGTGTCTTTTGCTTCATACATGCAAGCTTACTTCTATTTAACCTTTGCAGATATCATTTGAAAGATGTCATCATTGGTAAAATTTATTTTCTTCTCGTGAGAATCAAAATAAAAAACATGGAACTTGAGATTAGGCGTCGAGAGTCAACAGGATCAGGATCCAATACATATGTAGAAACCGAGACACTGGCAAAATACGAGCTTATGGATGGTGCTCCTGTTAGAGGTATTATCATCATCTTGGAATACTCTTTTTGCCCCTTGTTGCTATGGCATATAAACATATTCTTTGCATTGCCTTCTACCCTGCCTATGCAATTATGTGAATTTACAGATATGTAACGTAAGCTAAGAATATGAAGTTATTCCATCTTCCTGGAAAAGAAAAGGGGAAATAACATAATGAAACATTTTCAAAATTTGTGCTAAATTTTGTATTTCAAGAGCTTACACCTCTAAATATGATGATATCTTTGATTTACAGGTGAATCAATTCCAATTAGACTATTCCTTAGCCCATATGAGCTGACACCAACTTACCGAAACATTAACAACAAGTTCAGTGTGAAGTACTTTCTGAATCTTGTCCTAGTTGATGAAGAGGATAGAAGGTACTTCAAGCAACAAGAGATAACAGTTTATCGCCTCCTCGAATCCTCTTAACTCGCTTTCACTTGTAATCCTAAATACCGTCTGCTTCCACCTCACAATGCTTCGAATGAGCTTTTGGCTGCATTCCATTGATGGATTCTGGTTTGCGAGGAGGAAAACTCGGATGACCCGTACATTTCCTGGTGTTGGTTGTTTGGGATGTTCTATCTTTCTTCCCCCCTAGGAAGATTTCTTACAGAGGAAATTTGCTGTCTATTCATACTGAAGTCTGTGCAATAATACGGCAAATGTTGTGTTTCTTGCTTTGCTTGTTGTATCAGTGTTTGATTTTGATGCTAAACATGTTTTGTTGTTAATTTTGACTAGCAACTTCGAAGATCTGTGCAAACTGACTGTTTCTGTAAAATAAAAACTAGTTTTATGGTATCATGATTGTTGTTATGGATAGCCTGTTACATAATGCATTACTTTTGGTGAACCAAATCAAACATATTCTACATTAATTTGCTTTTTGTGAACCAAATAAAACATATTCTACGCTAATATGGCATAGTTAAAGTTGTTAAAGTCCGACATGAACCGTAGAATAGGGTACATGAGCGGGGTATATGAGCGTACATGCACTTTTAGGTCCAAACTCCACCCATAATTTCACTATACTAGGCCAGTTATAACCGAGCCACACTTGACGAGATGTCTTAAGGTCGATATGTCGAACCCAGAGCAGGATCGAGTGCATAGGAGGCGAGTCACACTTGACGACGTATCGAGTGCATAGGAGGCGAGTCACACTTGACGACGTAACTTAAGGCCGACATGTCGAACCACAGGGTGGAATCTTGGGAATAGGAAGCATAGCTCACCAACACATGCTATCCCTTTATTATTGTAGGAACTTATCATCCTCCACAAAATTTATATTACATAATTGTGTTATAATATACCCAAATATCAAACATACCCTTCATTACCTTGGAACAATAGTATTCAATGAACCATCATTTGGAAATTCTAATTAGCATTTGGTTATCCAGTTCTTCATTTGGTATGGTCATAAGTTTAAACAAGAAAAGAAAAACAAGTAGCAGTATGTTATGTCCCACCATATTGTAACAAGAACTTTGCAACTGTCAAATCTGAGGACAATATACCTTGGGCTGCACAGCTTTGGGCCGGACCGGACCATAATTGTAAAAATCCGGTCCCATCCAGTCCATGAATATTACAGTACGGTCCGGTCCCGGACTGTAATGTTCCAGTCCGGTCCGGACCGTTAATTTATATTATAATTTTTTCTGAATAAGAAGAGTGTCCGTCCGGTCCAAAACAGAACCGGACCGGATTTAGGCCATACAAAAAATATTATTTTTTAAAAAAATAATAAAACGATCTGGACCGGACCGTGGTGGACCGGACCGTTACGGTCCGGGCCGTTTGAACAACCTCTTAGAGAAGGACATGAAGAATCGGAACAAGAAAACAGAATTACATTTTGAACAGTTTGATACAAAGTCATTGTTACACATTTGACTTCAAAACTAACAATCTGTTTACATTGTTTGCTCCCATGAACCCTAAATCGAGCAAACAATTCTCATTGATCAAAAACCCATCAAACCAACGGCATGCAGATCTTGCAATAGTTCACAGCACGAACTCATTATTTTACAAGAGGACCAATGGAATCATCCTACATGTATATATATATATTATATATAAATGAACATATGATCGCGTCCTGACTGTACAGAAGAAAACCATACGCTTCCCTTCTTAATAAACAGGAAACAGCAGCTGCCACGGAATACGTCGACACACCACGGACCAAAATCAGGAATAGACATGAAAGAATTGATTTACTAAAATGACTGGATTTGGATGATCATGTACTTTCTTGCATCTGTTCTTCAGTTTTCCAAACTACATCTTCCAGTGACGATGAAAGATGCTTGTACACCTGCAAAATTTGCCAAGGAAACATTGGCATATGTTTTTGGACAAAAAGACTCTAACTTATCTCCTAATATTTCAAATGGAACTGTTCTACATATTTCAACAAGTCTAAATCGAGTCATTTGGATTGGGTCTTGAGCTTTTTTTGCGTTTGCGTTGTTTCATGTATATTTCAATAGTCATAAATTACCAAGAAGATACATATTTCAACATTTGTTCAATAAAGGCAACAAACTAAAAGGGAAAAGTACCTTGTGGAATTCCAAAGTGTCACCCTTGGCTTTCCGGACTTTTACCAGATGAAGAGCAGGTCCTACTTGAAATACCTGAAGGAAAAATTAAGACATTTAGCAGTGCAGAAAAGTACTACTAGCTATCATATAGTTAATTTCATCATCCAAGTACCTCGGTAGAAATATTCAAGTTTCCTTTCCTCCCGGCTTTGACATTTTCAAGCCTCATCTACAAAGAAAAGCAATGTCAATGAATGAACATCGGAATCTACACTACAAAATGGTCAGACGCACAAGGACATGTTTTTCAACCTTATAGTCCTTTTTGTGGACATCAAAGCCAAGTGGCTTTGCAGCTTCTTCAATCTTCTTGATTATTTCATGGGGAGGGCATTTAGAAGTGAACCTTGTTTCTTTCATGAAACCCTGCAGTACAAATAGCACAGCTTCAATTTAGAGTATAAAAGACAACGAAAATGCAGGTGTGCGACTCCAGCAAAAAAAAAGGGATTCGATCCCCATATGATCAAAGTGTAAACACAATGAAGACGGGGATCTGCTATCAGTATTAGCGAGTGAAAAAACAGATAAAAATATTTTCACCCAATCGTTAAGTAGAGATTAATTTGGCCTAGAGAAGTTTCAAATGCACTTTTGGATCAAAATCTTACGATTCCTTGTTAACTGAAATATTTGATCATTCTAACAGTCTCGATCTAAAAAATTTATTGAGTACACTTTGCTCTCTAATGTTTTATCATGTCATTTACAGAAGTGAAACTACATAATCTGAACTTATATGCAACACACTCTATTTTATTCACAACAATCAAGTCTAAATAGTCAAAGGGCAAACCTGCTCTTCATAAAATAAATTTCCCAAGTTCAACCCTTTTGACATAGCAATCAGATCAAATGCATTCATCGCTTCAGGGTGTTCTTTCTTTTCTGACACTTGGCGTTCCTACAAAATTTGCCAATAATCACACATGGACATCAATATTAGCCATCAAATATGCCAAGCATTGACCATGTATAGCAGCATAAGCTATTGAATAATTTAATTTTGACTACTCACCTCTGAATCACGAAAGGCGGCCTCCACGTCATCCAAACATGTGTCATCTTTGTCATCGAAAACAGTACGCTTATACCCTTTCTTAAACCATTCATCCTCCAAAATCTCAGGAATAGTTATACGCTGCCATAAGAAAATTGGAAGTATTAGTCACAATAGTTAGCATATTTCAAAGACTTTTCTTTAGATACTAGGTTTAATTCTTCCTTGTCTATCAATAACCATGACAGACAAGTTCAAGAGTTCACACTAGTCATTCGCATGTGCAACCTTATTCATGCAACACTTATTTAGGATATGCACACTCTTATCCATGTACCACGTATCAGAGATTCAGAGAACAGCTGTACTATTAAAAAAAGAGTCCTAAAAAGGATAAAGTTCTTACAGTCATGGGGTTGGGATCCAAGATTTGAGTTAATAATTTCTTGGCACTGAAGGATAGCCAAGGGGGGCAGTTGAATTCAGCAGCTGAAATCTGCAAATTCAGTAATTACATAAGTAGGAGCCCATTACAGTGGTATATGAAGTATTGAGGAATGCAAGAAATGCTCACTTTTTTATATAGATTCATAAGATTAGAGTCATCAAAAGGCAAGTAACCTGCGACCAGTACGAATAAGATGACCCCACATGACCACAGGTCTGCTGTTGTGCCATCATATCCTCTATCATCAAGGACCTAAAAGACAGAAGTGTACAGACAGATTAAAAAAGCAATACAAATTAAGAATATACAGGAACTGAACAATTTGGATATAAAATTATGTTGGCACCTCAGGAGCAACGTAATTTGGTGTTCCACAGGTTGTATGAAGAAGGCCATCATCCTGCAAAAATGCACATTCACACTTCAGTTCAATTTAATTTGCAAATTTCCTGTAATATCACATATGCAATCTACTGGAGTAAAAGATCAGGAACTCTTAGCAGTAATTAGGAAAAGCAACAAGCATAAACATTCTCAGTTCAACCATTATTTTATTTTGTTTTGGGGAAGCATTGTCTAAAGGGAAACTTGTAAATGAGGTCCGGAGAAACTCCTCCAGCTTTATCATCTAGCAATCTTAGCTCAAATGTTAACATTAGATACAGAATAAACAATAAATGTTTCATTTACAAAATAAAGAAACAGTAGATTCTTTGTATGACCACGTTAAATGAGAAATCCATCTTTTGATCAAGGCATTCAAGAATGTAATTTGCCTTTGTATTATGTTTCACCAATGCCTTGGGAGGATATGATTAGCCGTTTCTGAAGTCATAAATACTAGAACATAAAATTAGCTGTTTAGCAGAAAGAGAAGGAAAAAAAATGTAATATATGTAAGACTAAGGCCTTAGCTGTGTAGACTAACAAAGAAATGAATTTGGTTACTCATGTATTTCAGGTTAAGAGGGTAAATGCAACAAATATCAAACATATAGTATTCGACCGAAAATATCAGAGTATTCAGTACTATAGATGATAAGATTCGAAGAAAATTACCCGAACTTGTTGGGAAAGTGCACTTAACCCAAAATCTGAAATTTTGAGGTTTCCACCAGAATCAAGGAGAAGGTTCTCAGGCTGTAAACCATAAAAAAAAGTAGACGCAAGATAAGGTTTCTTCTTCACATACGGTAATGAATATGAGCAAAATTATAGATCTTTAGAAGTTCTGAAGCAATTTGAGCACCTTGAGATCTCTATGATAGACACCCCTGCTATGGCAATAATCTACAGCATTTATTAGCTGTTGGAAGTACTTTCTTGCTTCATCCTCCCTCATTCGTCCATTTTGTACCTACAGCATTGGAAAACAATTTTTAAATCATATTTTTGTCATTCAGCATTTCTTTGCCCGTTGTCATATTACAAAGGATAATGGTATCCATTTTTGTAAAATCAAGTTAAAATGTCAAGCAAAATGTCAAGCAAAATATATGACGATGCCAACATTCAATCCTCATCACTACACCATTCTTCAAATCACAAATAATGAGAGCCCTTACGAAATTGCAACAAAAAAGACATCATTGGAATAACTTACAATTTTGTCAAACAGCTCCCCTCCAATTACATACTCCAAGACAATGTATATCTTTGTCTTACTCCCCATTACCTGAACATAAATAAACTCTCAATATAATGGTATCTATTTTTGTAAAATCAAGGTAAATAGCCTTTTTTATGGTAGAAATAACCATAAGATAAATATATATAAGGAAGAAAGAGAGACCTCAACCAAACGGACAACATTTGGATGCCTTATTCGCTTCATCGTTGCTACTTCTCTCTTTATCTGCAAAGCATGAGTCGAAATTATCAGAGATATATAACTATTGTTCAAGAAACAGAGGCAGGCATAGCTTTGAAGATTCATCCTAACCAGATACTGGTAAAGAACATGCGTGATCCGATAAAAGAAATTTTTTAAGCAATGAGTACCTGCTCAGATAATTTGTGCTTTAGAACTTTCTCTTTGTCAAGTATTTTTACAGCCACCGGTTCTCCAGTTTCAGTATTTCTTGCAAACTTCACTTTGGCAAATGTGCCTTCTCCAATTGTCCTTCCCAACTCGTATTTACCAACTACACGCTTGACTCTAGGTCTGCTCATTCTTCTTATGTTTCAAGTCCTGTATAGTTATAGAACAAAGGCTGGAATAAATATCCAAGTATAACTGATTTCCTTAATGATCATCCAACTTTGAGTGAAGATTCAGAATCATGACAACTTAATTTCAGCAATGAAAGTTGCAGAAAGGAGAGATATAGCTTCTATGATGTACTAGGAGGGATATGCATAATTTTGTTGGATTATCTGATAAATTGTTGAGGTAAGAGCTTGAAGGTAACCTTTTTGAACCGACAATGACATTTATTTCCTTACAGAGACCCGAGAAAAAAATCTCTACATGACATGGCATCCCTCAAGTATTCTACATAACAGAAGATTGAAGCAAGGATGTTCTACGCAAACGGCCCACCAAGTAAGGAAAAGAAAAGTTCCATTAAAACCGATATGAAAATACTGAACAGCCAGGTCTGATCTATTCAAATAAAAAAAAATATTTACGAGAGTGGAATTCTAAATTCGTTTGCTTACTGCTAGGATCTTTTTCAAACCATGAAATATCAATTTCTAACACAACTCCATTAAATCAATACACCTGCTCAGAATATATACCCACTTGATCAATATAATCATCAAGCCAGGTCCTAAAAGGCTAAAACAACATAAGCAGCAAATTCCAGAAAAAGGCCGGCAAATCTTCACTTTTCTACATATAAAAAAAAGGTATTCTCAAATCATGTAAATGAAACAAAATCATAGGGAAGGAACCATTCAAGGCCTCCTCAATAGTTAATAATTGACCAGAAAACTAAGACAGCTACAAGACACAAATTGCTCAAAACATCTTCAGAATGTGGAGAGCATATCCTCCTCTTTATAATAAAAAACCAATAGAGTAGCTGAACCACTAAATAGAACTACATTAAAATAAATAAAAATTTAATTTGCAATCCCATCTGCAGATACTTTCCATTGATAGGAAGGGCTCCCTATCATCAAGATGCAGAGCAGTAGAGCACCGCACAAATGAAAACAAAACACGAGGTTATGAAATGGAAGCGAAAATCCAACAAGGATCCCTCAACTAGAATGACACGGGGAAATCTAGAAGATAAGATTAAAAAAAACCCAGATCTTAAAAACATTCGTGCAATTCAATGACCTCTATTCTAACAAAATCACAAATACAATAAAAATCAATAAGCCCATAACAAGCACAGGAACATACTATTGAGAAAAAAGCGGGAGTAGAACCTGAATTGATGCAAGATAGATTCTCAGCAAAGCAAATCCGGCAAAAAAGCTCGCTTAGGCCCTCAGGTCGGTGTTGGAGTTTCCAAGCTGGAGGAAATTTCCTAGTCAGGTATTTATACAAACACTGAGTGCGCAATCCACGTGAACACAAGTGGGAAGAAAAAATTCGAAGTAGAAAAAGGGAAGGCGATTAGATAATCGCTGGACCTACGAGGATGGATAAGAATGACAATAGATGAAGTCGATGAAGAAGCGACTCTTGGCTCCTGGAATTGCGTTGGGTCACTTTATAGAAACCAAACCAAGTAACCCAACAACCCGAACAACAACAACCCACCCGAATCCTGTAGACAAAACGGGTAAGAAAGTCGATGATTTTGATGGGTTCTATTCCTAATCAATCTATATACGACTTGATTACGAACAAATTTATTCTACTTACCCTCTCTCGTGTCGGTCTGTCTGGCTATAAAATCCAGGGATTTGGAAACTGGGAGTTGTTTGTCTCTTTCTTGGAATTTTATAAAGGAAAATGATAGTCGATAGATATGTGACGATGAAACTTGAAATTTAGGGTATAAGTGGAGGAGAGAGAAAGAGACTGAGAGGCCAATTTTCCCTGCCTTGTTTTGCGTTTTCTTGTGAGGAGAGAAGGTGAATATGGTGGGCGCCAGCCGCCAGTTGATGATGATTGAAGGCTGATGCCACAGTGCTTTGTATCGGACCCCACTGCTTATTATTAATTTATTTTTTGTTTTCTTAAATTCGATATACTTACCAATTCGCCATATCCGACAGCTTGAGGCCATGAGAGAGCAAGCGAACCCCAATTTGTCCTCTCGGTTTGAAGGATGAAGATACTACACTCCACATAAATTTTGCAAATAAAATATTTTGATATTTAAAGGGTCATTGTGATAAAAAAATACGAAATTAGGGACTAGTTACGAAATTCTTAATATAGATTTTATTAAGTTAGGGATGAGTTAAGAAAAATACGGAAAAGGTATTCTGGTGAGAAGTTGGGGAAAGAAGGTGAGGAGAAAATTTTGTTTTTTTTACTATCGAGTTCAGTGTTTTGTAACAACGAATTTATTTTTGTAATAATTTGGTTTACTAAGTTTTTTCTACTTTTGTGTTTAGTAAAGTACCTCTCGAGAAAAGAGTGTGTAGAGTTTGAGAATAAATACAAAAGGTTGAGGTATATTTACTTAATTGAAACATGAAAAAGCCTAATTACTACTCTAGTTTTTCAAAAAGGCATAGTTACCAAAATTGCCCTTCATTTTTTTATAATTTTAAAAATAAAATTTTATCCTAAAAAAGGAACGTATTTTTTTTATAATCCAAAAAATGAATAGTGATACCAAAATAAAATGACCTCAACGTATACAAAAATGAAAATGAATATTTTTTTCTCACTTCTCTCTATAAGGAGTCCATATATATATATATATATATACACACGTTGAGCTCAAGAAAGCCCTAAATTTAAATAGTTTAAAAATGTATTCATATTCGACTCGTTTGTAAGGTGAATGAGCATCACCTGAGTTTGAGTAGTTAAGCTAATATAACGGTCCTTCAATTTTATTTTAGCCGACCAATTTGTGTTTTAACTTGTTCAAACTCAATTAGTTTATAAAACGATCCGAGTCTAAAATTTTGCAGACTGAGTATAAGATACTTTGGAATTACTCGTCTTACGTATAAACTCTAAAAGTAAGTTGTTTTCATGATTGGTAAGATAACATTGTCGCTTATTTCCTGTTAAAGATGTGTTTGATAGAAGGAGATTATAGCGTTATTTGTAATGTGATAACAACCACAAAAGTTTATTTAGAGAGTTTTTTTTCTGATTTTTTTAATTTTAATTTAACTTAAAATTGTTGTGACAATATAATATTTTGAATAATCTTAGCCTTTATTGAACGCGCCTTAGGACCACATACGAAAAAAAATGAATACCAAAATAAATAAATAAATTACATTAACAATAAATATCTTCATCTCACTCCATAGATATGCTAGTGTTTGTACCGTACCTTACCTACTGCAATTATTGGAAGTCTAAGGGCCCAAGCTCTAAAATCATTTCCGGTAACGGAATGATTTCGAATCGATCAAAAAATACGTTTAGTTAAAGGTCTTTTATCACATGAAAGTAATCCCATCATTTCCATTTCCATTCCTAACCCTTATCCAATTCCATTCCGTTTCCATTCCACCGCTCCAACCAAACGGGCACTAAATGTTTAAGCATATTTTCACAATTATTACAAAATTTTGGGCTACCTATGACAATATATCCTATTTTAAAATTTTATTTTTTTTTTAATTTTTTTTTTTGAAAATGAAAAGCAGTTCGAAACATAAGACGACATGTCGTCTGGTGAATTGAAAGGCCAAAAAATATCGACAGACGGACTAACTGTCATGGATGACCACGACAAAGAAAAGAAGAAACACACAAAAATACAATATAAGACCCGAAAACTAAAAAGTCTCCAGGGAAAGCAGAATGACCCAGTCAATAGGGAGCGACGAGTAACAACGTTCATTTTCGAAGGTTGTACAAAGATATGAAGTCTGGGAAACAACTATGGACACCTCAGATTTGGACTATAGTAGGCCGTCATGAGCCGATCACAAATACACGCCCCCTTCTCGACATACGTTTGAACCGCAACCAAATGAAAACAACTATTTTTAAAATTATATTGGATTTATTTGTAAGAAATAGTTTTTAAAAATGGATAATAAAAAAATAAATAATTCTTCTAGTTTACTCTTCCACGTCTTTGAATCTTAAGCAAATAATGGCCATTCAAAATTCATAAATATCATGAGTTATTCCAAATACTATTTTAATAAAAACTAATAAAGTCTAATAATTAAAAAAATCACATGTATTTGGCTTTAATAAAGTATATAAGACCTATGAAATATTCAAAGTATTATAGTAACACATATTTAATAGTTTTGAAATAATCATAAATAAATACAATTTTTGTTACGATTTTTTACTTAATTTACCAGCTATTTTATAAATAACATTGGTAAAAAAAATGTATAGACATTTTAATATATGATCATATATATATTACGACTATATTTTTTTGTGCCAATAAAATGAGAAACCAAATTAAATAGATATTTTTCTTTGTGTTTTTAATTTCTATTTTTATATTATTAAGCATGTGGTTGAAATTCGTTGTGGAATTTTAGCCTTTATGATTTGCATTTTTCATAGTAAAGAAAGAAAAAAGTTGTACAAAAGTATTTAAGAGAAATTAGGATTTTTAATGTTTGTCCTAAATGCAGATAGTGATCCACATTTAATAAATATATTCATGTAATTTTATTATTTATTAATTTTCAATTATTTTTTAGATATGTAATTGCTTCCCATTTAGGATACTTAGATTTAAGTTATTAGACCTTGACCTATATTTTTAAGTAGTTTTTTTTTAGTAGTTTTCAAAATTTAACCTCGTGTAAGTAACTCCCGGTTCGATTGACTTTGCTGATCTACATCGGGATGAGAATAAGTGTGGCCCATTACTGGGAGACACCCTCCCAATATCAGTTTTTTCATACATGTCGGCAGGAAGATTCGAACTCGAATCTCCAAACTAACTCGTGCTTGTTTGTTATTGTAGATTATTTGTTAGATTAGATTTTTCATTAGCTTTTTTTGGAATTTTTTTGGAGTAGTTATGAAATTTTAAGAAAGGATAGTTTTTTTTAATTATCAAAATTATTTATAATTGTCCTTAAAAAATATTTTAAATCATCTGTCCATTTTGTTTTTAATAGTTTTTTATATATCAACCATACAAACCAATCTAAAATCTATTTTTATCAAACAGCAACTAAATTTTTCGATAAATTTTTCATGATTACAAAGCCCTTTAAAAAAACTACACAATTAACTATTAAAAAAAAGCTATACATATCCAAAAAGTTTCAGTTATACAAAAATCTCACGTTACCGAACACGTTCTTAGAACAATAGTACATTTAATATCTCTATTAAATATTAGAAGAAACGTTTTAATTTATGGGCAATTTTGGTAACTAGACCTTTTTAAAAACTATATTAGTAACTAGACTTTTTAATGTTTCAATTAAGTAAATATACCCCAGCCTTTTGTATTTATTCTCAAACTCTACACACTTTTCTCTCAAGGGTTATATTTACTAAACACAAAACTAGAAAAAATCTAGTAAACCAAATTGTTTCTTAATTTATTATTGATAGATTTATGAAAGATATAAAATAAACCACCATGACAACTTGTTCATTAAGTACGTATCAATTTTTCCTTGTTAAATCAAACAATGACTGCACACCAAACATACAAAATATGATGTTACATATCATAAGTATGCATGGTTCAATGTAGTAACGACTATCAACACTTAATGGTGTGGTGCTATAATTTTAAGTTTTATTTGAAAAAGTTAATGCAGATAATAAACTTTAATACATATAGGGCCCGTTTGGTTTTAACTCCGGAATCGGAAACGGAATGGAAACGAATCCAGTCCATATGTATATCATTGTTCATGAAAGTTTGTGGAATCATTCCTTGTGGTTTAAAGGAATTGGAGTAGAATTTGATTACTTTTGATACCCTATAGGGTAACAAAATGTGAGGGAGCAAGTGCATTTTGCATTAATCCCCAAGGAATGATTTCACAAAACTTCATGAATAAGGATATACATATGGGCTAAATTCGTTTCCATTCCGTTTCCGTTTCCGGAGTTGGAACCAAACGGGCCCATAAAGTCTAAAGATTACATGGTATATATGGTCCGTATGTTATTTGACCTAATTATATGATCAAATGATTTTAGGAGCAAATTCATTTATCTTATGTTTTGGATTTCGGTATAAAATACATGTGCATTCGTATGTACACGACTCAATCTACAATACTTATATTAGTTTAAAGTACATGTGCATTCGTATGCACACGACTCAATATACAATACTTATATTAGTCTACAGTCTTTGTACTTGCCATCTCGGCATCTCTTTTCGAGTCGGACTTAGGCCCCAAATTTTTGAAAAAAAAATCATATTAAACATAAAAAAATATCAACTAAAGATAAAGTAATCAAACGGTGGTAAAAATTTTGATAAGATCAAGATTGTTATCGTAATAATAGCGAGATCGTAATCGATTAAGATCAAGATTGTGATTGTGATAAGATCGAGATTGTGATCGTGATAAGATCGAGATCGAGATTGTGATCGTGATAAGATCGAGATCGAGATTGTGATCGTGATAAGATCGAGATCGAGATTGTGATCGTGATAAGATCGAGATCGAGATCGTGATATTATCTTTATTGTTTGGTTTCATATATATTAATAGTCAATATTTGTTGTAAAGCCTATATAAAGGTTATGATAATATTAATAAAAGTGTGTTATACCTCCACCATGTTTGGTCGTCTCCACCAAAATCCATCATGGTATCTGAGTGGTTAGCCTCAATTCGGCTCGCGATCCTAACCTGTGGACAAGTGCAACTCAGTCTATATCCTCTAGTTGCACTTGTGGGGGCGTGTTGGAGATAATAAGGTCCCACATCGAAAGATGGGGACACCCCGGACCTAGTATATAAGGTCGGCGGGCTACTCCTCCTATTGTCAATTGATTTTAAGATGAAACCTAGCTGAATTTATGTGTTGGGTTTGGGCCTAATGCGCATGTGCACTCGTATGCACACGACCCCGCTCTATTGGTCCGTCTGTATCGGACTTTTTCCAGTTCGGTCCAACATTGTCCGAGCATACGATAGAATGGAACTCCACTGAAATTGACTCGCATATTTGTGCTCCTTGGTGGGACTTCACAATTATTAATTAATTATTTTTAATTATCTTTAATTATTTTATTTTAGTAAAATAGACATTGAAAGAGCTTTTTCTAAATAATGGTCATAAATATTCAATATTCAATATGAATATAAAGTGATATGATTATTAGAACGAGTAGAAAGTCAATAAAAACAATGTATAAATAAAATTGTTTTTAAAAAAAAGTACAAATAAAATAGTAACTAACATGCCAACCAAAACGGATCGTGTACAAAACCAAACCTTAGTCAACAACATGATGATTATGGTGATGATGTTTGGATTTTGACCAAAGATCAAGTAAGTTTTTATTGAATAATAAACATAAATTACATAAATACAACGTTAAAATAAGGTTACATTTTCATAAACTATAATGAATAACTAACGTTGAAAATTTTTCTTCTAAAAGAGTTACTCATTATACAACGTTTTTAATTGGTAATTATAAAATACATATATTGCTGAATCGAGTCATTGTACAACGTTTTTAGGTGGTTTTGGGGCTAGACTCCTTAAGTGTTAGCCCGGAGATTCGAGTTTGAATCCTCTGAAGACATGTATGGAAAAATTGGTATTGAGAAAATTACATGAGATCTTAAACTCATGTAGAATTAAGGTTGTGCAGTGTTGCAGCGGAAATTACAGTTCGAAATTGACCGTTATCGTTGGATCTGATTCAATTTTGAACTGGTTTTCATAACTATTTTAAAATGTAAAACTAAATATGGTCCAATTTAGGTTTGAAATCGAAAAAACTAAAGGTGTAATTGTTCCGATTCAGACCGGATTGGGTTATCCAGGTCCGGGAGAACGGATTTTTAGAAATCCGGAACGGAGGACCGACAATTTTTAAAAAATCCGGACCAAAATTTTTGATCTGAAATCTCATAATTCGGATCAAAACTACATAGCCAAAAACATATATTAATTTACAAAATTTAAATCCAGTCTCCTAGGTCAAAATTGCGGAAGAAATTGAACCAAAATGTTACAGCTCGTGAACCGTTAGCACGTGAAATTACTAACGGTCCCAACATTACTCTGCCTTATTGAACCTTAATGTAATATAAATTAGATGGACATAATCCTATATACAATCAAGGATTTGTATACAATTCATCAATAATTTTTACATTTATATAATATATATATATATATATATATATATATATATATATATATATATATATATATATATATATATATCAATTGAATTACTAATTAAAAAAATGTTTTCACGATAAAACATTTTCATGTAATGAAACTACCAATATATTATAGTATTTTTTTCCTAACATTTCAATTGTAATTTCCCTCAAAATAGAAGCTTTTAACCTACTAATTAAGTTTCTAATAACTGGATTATCATTAAATAATTTATAGTGTTTTCACCTAATATATATATATATATATATATATATATATATATATATATATATATATATATATATATATATATAAATCTATTCATCGATTCAACATATACCACTTGCAGTAGTTTTATAGAATTTTATTATTATAAAATTTTATTTTACAATCATACAATAGACACATAACAACTCTACCATAAGATATTGATCATGACAACATTATGTTACCAATGGCTATTAGAAAAGATTACATTATTTTTAAAGTATTGTAAAATTTGTAAAACAAAACTACCATAGTGTTTAAGTCAAATTTTACTTCCAATGATAATGTCTCCATTTTGCTATATGTTTACTCAAACAACTTTTATATTTTACTTTCCGATTCGAATGCAACTCTCGTGCACTGGGATTGTGCCTCCCGGATGGATTGGGACTACGCCTCCTCCGTGCGCAATGAGATTACACTTCACGTTCACGGTTTCTGTAAAATTCGAATGTTGCAGCAACAATCATAATTATAGTAGTTGTTGTTTTTTGTCCTCACAAAGCTTATCAAAATAAAACAAATAAAAAAAGTCTCGCGGTGCATGGTTTCACGGGTGCACTAACATTGTGCCCTAAGCGTTACTTGTTTTTTAGGTCAGCATCTCAATTGATTCATACGGAAAGTTTAGAAAACTCGTAAATGCACTAAAATTCGCAAATTTTCAATTTCAATTCATCTTAAACTAACTGATTCATTCCATCTACAACTAATGCAACAAATTTTAACAGAAAAAAACGTCAAAAACACACCTCTAATGAAGTCAATTGACAGTATCGCCTTCAGTTTGCATCCAATTTCGTGGCGGCGGAATACTAAATGATTGTAAATAGGGTTTGCGGGACGCACTCACGTGCTGGATGCCGGGCTATCATGTCCGCCTGCAACCCGCACCAGTTTTCCATTTCCCTTGGTCATTTCATGATTTTTACTGGACCGAATAACATCACTCTTTTCGTATAAGATTAAGAATATAATTTGTTTTCTCAAAGAAAAAAAATATAATTTGTTTTCATAAAGTTGGACTATTTCACGATCTCAAAATGAATTTAAAACAAAATATTTCATTTTTTTGATAGAAAAATCAAATATTAAACTCCATAGACAAGGAAATCTGAATCAACAATATTTCTTTATCTTAAAAGGCCAGAATTTCTTCATTAGATTAACTAACCACGTGATTCGTGACTTTATGTATGTATCTTATATTGATTACGAAAGTAGATTAAGATCTTAAACCATTGAACTTGAACAAACCGTATGGAAATTCCTCAGTTAATCATTAATTAAGCAACTAATTCATTAACTAATTAAGTACGATCATTCCAGAGCCAATGATATAAAATAGGTAGCAATATCCTCAAGAATTCTCCAAAATCAGGAAAATCAGCTTATTTATTAGTTTTTTTTAATGTTTTAATATACGTTAAGTTTCGTAGAAGATCCTAGACCGGGTTTAAGAATTTAATATTATGGTTTAGAGCTTGAAGAACCCTATTTTAATCGTACGCAACTCATCTTGAATTTCAGACCATGCACGTGTTAACTGGCCAGCATTTTTTGTAAAGAGTATTCGTACGCAATTAAGCCTTGAATTTATGATTATGCATGTGTAATGTGTTGTTACATTTGACTAACAATAGTAATTAGGTAAATCATATTTTAATGTGATGGACAGCTTGTAGGGTACATTTTACCTAATATTATAACTATATGTCACAAGTCCAACTAGGCAACTACCACGTTTTTTATGAGTTCATGGCCCTAGTCAAAATTCGGATCGCGGAAAAAACTAGGGTAGATATGTGGATTGGGTCAGACAAGATGCCTACCGTTCAATCTCATCCAATCAACTCGCCCACCTGTAATTTTTCTCAAATACCCGATTATTATTTTGGTCCAGACCGGTTTTCACACCGACACAAACCTAAAGTAACAACTTCGGTTTTTTTTTTATATACCTTTTTGAAAAGCGTTGGATCCAATCCAAATTTGTTCCGAACGTTAAGGGCAAAAAAACATTACAATGAAACAACCGGGTTGTTAGAGCAGAAGCAACTGAAATAAGGTTAATGAGTATTTGGAACAACAAAACTTATTGAAACTAATATATGTAAACATTACAATGACCCTAGTCGAAATTCGGATCGCGGAAAAAACTAGGGTAGATATGTGGATCGGGTCAGACAAGATGCCTACGTTCAATCTCATCCAACCCACTCGTCCACCTGTAATTTTTTTTTAAAATATCCTATTATTATTTTGGTCTAGACTGGTTTTTACATCGACATAAAACTAAAGTAACAACTTCGGGTTTTTGTATAAAAAGCTTAGATCCAATCCAAATTTGGTCACGCCGTTAAGGGCAAACAAAACTTTACAATGAAACAACCGACTTGCGAGAGCAAAAACTAATGAGTGTTTAGAAAAACAAAACTTACTAAAACTGATGGATATAAAATTCTCAAAAAAAAAAACTTTACTTTTTAATTTAAATAGATTTTATAGAGTTATATTTATAATATATCATTCAATAAATTGTGATAATCTTAGTAAACTTTTTCCGTGTATCTTAAGAAATAAAACTTTAAGGGCCCATTTGGTTTTAACTCCGGAATCGAAAACGGAATGGAAACGAATCTAGTCCATACGTATATCCTCGTTCATGATTACTTTTGATAACAGACAGGGAAACAACACGGGGAGAAGGAAGTGCATTTTGCATGAATCCACAAGGAATGATTCCATAAAAAATTTCATGAATAATGATATATATATATATATATATATATAGACTAAATTTGTTTCCATTCCGTTTCTGTTTTCAGAGTTGGAACTGAACGGGTCCTAAAATTCTATAAGCTAGCATGGATGGACTCACAAACATCCATTTCGTAGCTATGCTTTTTTCCATAAGCTTGTAAAAATGGTCTCCCAAACGGACTAAAAAATGGCACACAAAAGAGATAAAAAAACAACATACCAGCTGGAAATTAGCCCATCCGGTCCGATACTGACCCGGTCAGTCGGTCCAGATCCAAGTCCGTCCAAATTGCCCTTTTCGATTCAGACCGAACCCATTATTGGGGTCTAGTTCAAGTGATATCCTAACGGCATGGTGTTCTATTATAGATGGTAAACAGGGCAATAAGGGAGGCTAATGAGATACTGGATTGTTAATCAACGTTCAAAGGATCCATCTTTTAAAATCAAATGATTCAAGTTTAGATAGAGGGTCACCTGTTACAACTACGAAGAAATAACCCGGTTCTATTCATAGTAACAGCAACTGCTTCGAAGAGTCGTAGCAGGTACAGGGGGAAGAAAAGAAAGTCCCAGTTTAGTCTGCGTCCATTTCTTCCAAAGCAGCAGTGGCAGCAGCCTTAGCAGTCTCCAGAAGGTCTTCCGGGACCTGAATCGAAAGACGGTATGTCGTGTAAGCAGGTTAACGCGACATGCTGAAATGTCACTAGCTAGATTAATCCCAGGAGTGGCATGTAGCCGTATGGACAATGCCAATCTTAATCCGAATGCATTTTTTCACATTGTTATTTCAGTAATCCACATTGTTCCTTTTTATGCATTTGTTTCACATCCACATATAACAAGGTTATGCTTGCATAAATGTTGGAGATAGTAGATATTACCTTCTGATGCTGACGGTTTGATTCGTCACAAACCCAACTCATCTCTAGCTCAAACGCCTTGTCCTTTGCCTCATCATGCACCTTGTAGATGCTGCAATTTCAGGAATTAACTATTCAGCTAACTATTGACAGGTACAATAAATATGACGTATAAAACATTATCTAGCATAGTAGCATGCAACAGTCAGAACTTCCAACTATATAATTTAATGAAAGCATTGAAATAAAAACGCGTACATCTTTGCTACTTCAATGATTCCTTCTCTGCAGGTCATTTCAGAAAGCTTCAACTTCTCGATCTCTCTGTTGAATGAAAATTAAAAATTAGACAAGTTCAGTTCCAAGCTCACACATAATGAAAACTACCTGGTCAAATATTAATCTATTTGGCGTGTAACATATAATTTCAAGCAGATGATCAACCTATTTTAGGTGTTCAAAGTAGAACACTTAGAAAGCATTTTTGAAAAGACTTCAAATCTTCAAAACAATATCCAATTCATCATCCAACTTCGCTTCCATATTAAGGACATTGAGAGAGTGAAATAGCTTACGTTTTGGCAGCTTGTTTTCCCTTTCCAATAGCAGCACCGAAATATTTCTGTAACATAATTGAGAAGCAGCAACGTGAATTGAAAATATCCCAAAAAACATAACTTTAACATAGCAACCTCTAAAAACCAAGTAGCTTACATAAGAGATCCCAGATGGCTCAATCATATATAGCTCTGGTCCATCTTTGTCATAGCCTCCCAGAATAACTCCACTTCCAAAAGGTCTGCAACATGCATCATAGATACGTCAATAATGACCAAAACAGAAGAAATGTATATATTGTTTAATCGGGGTGAATAAGTATTAGTCTGCAGCACCTGAGCCACCAATAGAGCGTGCTAAGATGTACATAGCTAGCTACTCGTTGAGCAAGTTCCTTAGTAGGGATAGGTTCACCATAAAGACTGCCACAAAAATATTTGAAAATATCAATCTCAGTAGAATGATACAACATGCGAAATGGGACAACTGCCATTATGTGCCATACTGTTGCAGATACAGAACATGACTGCCAAAGACTAAAGGAAATTAGGAGCTCTAGAATATGCATGAAATTTAATCCTCTGTTTTTATTCTCAAAGAAAGATAGACATTTGAGGGAAGTCCTGCAATAAATATGTTTTAATTCAATTATTCGCTTTAAAACTACCACAGTTTAGGGTAGTTTAGATAGCAAATTGACACTTTAGGGTAGTTTACATACTCCAAATCTTAAACATTCCCACTCTCAAATCAAAGTTCTCATTTCCAATCCATACTGAAAGGTTTGATTTTCATTTCTTGTGCATTTTCTTACTGATGGCAAATTTCAGCAGTCTTACACTAATAGATGTTTCTATAGATCAACTAATTCTGACGACAATCTATATAAAATCTATTATCACGAGGATTAGATGTATCATGAATGATTAATTTATAAATTCTATCACAAGAATGCAAATTATGCAACTATCTTGTTTATCTGGTGTATAAAAAAAGGCATTTTCATGACATCCTTTCATATAGTATCAGTGAATTCAGGCAACACAAGCAATAAAACACAATAGGAGAAACACATGTGTTCATGAAAAAAATGGCAGAGCTATTAATCCCTAAAATCTTCATACACTAGCCAAGAAAAAAAAATGATATCCAAGAACTTTTTGTCCTCCAACAAGAATAAAATTTTGGATGAATTTTCCCCTTGATTGAATCAACTGTTCTATTAGGAAATAAAAATTCATTAGAATGGCTGTTGTCTGATTCAAATTCTATATGGAAGTAAGAGGCAAGTGAACAACAATATGAAAAAAGCAAGTTACAGATTCTTTAAGGGATCTACATACAAACCTCTCATAGTTGGAGGCTTCTGACTTAGCACGAACAACTATCTGCCTCCCATCTGCAGCTAATCCAGCAACAGCCTGTCAACGCAGAGAGCCAGCAAACCCAGCAAGAGATCCAGAGAGATAATTTGGGCATTTGGTTAGTTGAGGTGGCTTTACGGAGGCATATATTCTGAAGCACTATTTTACTAAAACTTCCTAGTACCACATTGCTTGTAATTACACTAGGAGACATTATTTTGGCTTCAACTTCCCAGAGTAGTTCAAAAAAGAAACAGAAGACTTGGGATTCCTTCACACAAAATGGTTTGTAACTTTTTCTGTTTTTATTTATTAAACTATAGCTTTCTTTTCTCATGGAAATAAATAGTAGGATGCAAGAAAGGCCACACACAAAAGCACAATAAAATCACTCGCTAAAGGTATACTTTCTTCCTGGAATTGATATTGAAGTGCTTCCAGAAGAGGGAAGACCTATCTGACCAAAGGCAACAACAAGCCTTACAAAACTCTTATCAATATAACATAATACCATGCTTCGGGATACCACCCTTATCTGTGCACCCAACTATGAACAGATCACCTATTGTGACCATATCAAAACCCATCACAGCCTCTTACAAATCTGATCCTATCCTCCAGTGGTCTCAACAACCCTTAGCACAATTGCCTAACTAGTAACAACCAGGCACAAATCAGTTGTTTCCTAACATAGCTATTCAAGATATTTTCATACTAACTGATTTTTCGTTCCAGCCATAGCTCATAGCTTGCCAATGCATACATATTATGCTGTAGAACAATGCAACATCCTTCTAGAATGCTTTACTGCTGGCAGCATTTGTGTTTGTTAAGCTCCATAATAGTTGAAGCATCGACAGTCAAATGTGTTTTACCATTTCTAGTGTGCGAAACTGTGAATTCAGCTGATTGATAAGCTATCAATCACCTATAATGCCAATTTATTTTGCCAAGAACTTTTGAACGACTTAAGCACACAATTGGGTTATTTTCAGTGTTTTAAGTGAATATAGCTGCTTACTCCATGTTCAGCAGTACCACCAAATCAAGCCGTATAAAGCTGGTAACTGGAAGAACCCTAATTTCTAACAAAATCAAGGAACACTGAGTATCGTAAACCACTAGGAATATTTTTGCGTATCATTTTCCCTATCTATAGTAATGCAAAAACAAGCAGCAATCCACGAATGAGCAAACATACCACGCCAGAGTGCCGGTGAACGGAGTGAATACGACGATTAGAACCAGGTAACATCATCTTAGACTGAATCAACTTCTCAACGCCCTACAAACCCATTGAATCAACTTACATTAGGCACGAACCGACACCTTGTGCAAAAAGGAAGAGTGGAGATGCAACCAGAAATGCAAATACAGACATTCAGGAGCCAATGGAAGAAACCTCACCAGAACGACGCCATCCTTGCACTTAATCCCGACAACAGTCCTGATAAAATCACATTCAATTCAGCTCAAAATGCACAAATTGTCCAGTTTACAAATCTTTATTCGTAGCGAAGTGGAAGAATAAGACAAACCCGCTATTGTCGACAGCTTTGGCAGCATACTCGATCTGGAAAACACGGCCATCGGGGGAGAAAGTAGTGACAGAGAGATCATAGCCAGTTCCGATGCTACTCATTTTTCTTCAACTTGGATTGATTCTCAATCTCTGTCGTGGTAAAGGGAGGAAAAGTAGAGGCAAGGAGAGATCGGAAGACCAAAATGGAGAAAGGGGAATGTCGTAGAGCCCAAGACAGGAAAAAGCCCAGGCGAGTTTGACCGGGAACTCGGAACAATCGGCCTCTTTAAAAATTTTACATTTAATATAAATAATTTGTTATTTTTGTTAGAAAAATACAAATTATTTATCATAAATAAATAATATGATGACCTATTAAAAAAATTATACATCAAATTATAATTTATAAAAATAGACAAAAACTTAGTACATTAAAATCATGCTTTTATTACTTCAAAAAATTAAGAATAAGTGTAGGTAGAAAGATATTTTAAACTTTGTATATAAAGTACAACTAGTTTAATGCCCGCACCTTGTGCGGGTTTGTCAAGATATGATCCGAAATAGTTTCAAATGAGATAAATTATTATTATATATATAGATTAATTCAAAATTTATTATAGAGGTCTAAAATTTAGGGAACAAATATTTTTAAAAATATATATAAAAATTATGTTTAACTAATTAGTGTACGTTTTCACTTTATAAATTTGGTATTGAAAAACTAATTTGAATTATAAGTCTGTTCATAGGTTAATTAGATTTGTTAAGTATACTGATAGTTTTTAATTTATAACTTCTTTAATAGAGATAAAAAAAAAACTATATCTTTGAAGTTATCTTGTGAAATTCATCTCAAGTTAAAAATTAATTTATAACTCTGTTAATAGAAATGAATTTATACATTATTTAATAAACAATTAATTGCTTTAACATGTTAAACTAACTATACATCTACTCTTCTAAAAAAATAATTAGTTTGATTTGTTTTTTTGATTTATTTTTTTGAAGAAAAGATAAGTGAAATCGGTTAACATATTTATCCATTTTGTTAACTATTAATAATTATTTAACAAAAAATAATTTTAAATTAAAAATAAGAAAACAAAAACATTATATATATATATATATATACTTCAAAGTAAAAAATTATTTAAAACAAAATTTTAAATAAGAAAACAAAATATGATATGTAAAATTCGAAATTATAGAATAAATTCAAAAAATAATTTTCGAAAATTAAAGTGTGCCTACATTATTTTTTAAAAATTATAAAAACAAAATCTAAATATTTTTTTATTATGTTTTTGATATAAATTTGTTTTTGTTTTAATTAATATTTGAGTAAAATTGACATGGCATTATAATTTATTAGATTAAAGATGATTTGTCATGCTGATTGTTTATTAGTTTTAATGATTTTTTTATTATAAAAGATATTATGGCAAATCCGTAAATATCTTGTGGCAATATTGTAAATAAATTGGAAAAAAGCTGATGTGGCTAGCCTTAATACGCGACATGTGGACAAAGTGGGTTCTGCTTTAGTAATATACTAGTGTATTACCCGCACCTTGTGCGGGTTGAGTTTTAATAAATACATTAATGCTTAGAAATTCATACGTATATTTTGTAAGTTAAAAATCCCAAGAATGAAATTATAATCAACATTATGATTTTTAATTCTCTTTTAAGTATTTATCTCTTCTAATTAATTATATTTTTAAATTGGTTTGTTAAGATATGCTTGTTGGTAAAGAAAAAACGTAAAAATTTAAAAACTATTTTTATACACATATTTATTTAAATATTTTATATAAATTTAGAAATTAATTTTCAATTTATATTAACATTTAGAAATCACTTTTTTTATAAAAAATTTTTGGCTTCGAGAAACCTGGCGTTGACACGTGGCAATAGAGGCTTCTGCTTTAATAGATATAAGACTAGTGTATTACCCGCACCTTGTGCGGGTTGAGTTTTAATAAATACATTAATGCTTAGAAATTCATACGTATATTTTGTAAGTTAAAAATCCCAAGAATGAAATTATAATTGCTAATATTATTTTTAATTCTCTTTTAAGTTTTTTTTCTTATAATTAATTATACATTAAATAATATTTAATATAATTAGATCACGTACCTATACTTAAAATTATGATTTATAATATAATTTTTTATAATGATTATATATTAGTTTTGAATAAAAAATAAATATGTTTAGAATTTGATTAGAAGATTTATAGGATTTCTAAAAAATAGAAGATTTAAAAGTTAGTTATAGATTCAGAGATTTTTTTTTATTTTTTATCAAAAAAAACAAAATAATAATTTTTTAAAAAACTTTTGGAGCTGCATGAATTGTGGTGTTGACACGTGGCAAAGAAGGTCTCTCCTTTAATACATACTAGTGTATTACCCGCACCTTGTGCGGGTTGAGTTTTAATAAATACTTTATAATTAAAATTTTATATTTATGTTTTTGTAAGATAAAAATCCGGAGAATGAAAGTTAGCAAATTCTAAAATACGTAATAAGATAGGCTTTGTAGATTAATATGAAGCAAGTTAGCAAATTCTAAAATAAGATAAAATAGATTTTAAAAAAAATATCTATGTTCAAAAAATTACTGCTAACTATTTTTTTTTAAAATGAAATTGCTGATATTTTTATAGGTGTATGAAATAGGAGAGATTTTAGGGATAAAGATGTTACGTAGTTAAAAAATTACTGCTAATTAATTATTAAAAATAAATGGTTTTTTATTTATTTACTTTAATGTTATTAGTATCATGCCATTTTTTTAACAATATTCGGTTACATTAATTATAAATTTAAAAATATTTTTTAAATTCCGAAAAATACTTTCACATATATTTTAATTATTAATTAGTTTTATTTAAATATTATTACCCAAGTAAAATATTTAGATAAAAATTATTGAATTAAAATAATTTTCTGATTATAGAATCTGTATTTTAATTATTGAATTAAAATTTTGGTTCCGAAAAATACTTTCACATATATTTTAATTATTAATTAGTTTTATTTAAATACTGTTACCCAAGTAAAATTTTTAGATAAAAATAATTGAATTAAAATAATTTTCTGATTATAGAATTTGTATTTTAATTATTGAATTAAAATTTTGGTTGGACTGAGGTTAATTTCTGGGAGGACACGTGGCAAAAATTGCTTCTCCTTTAATATATACTAGTGTAATACCCGCACCTTGTGCGGGTTTGCATTTTAAATTTAATTTTATAATACATATTATAATATGCTAAATATAAGGTTCAAATACAACAATAAAATATTAAAATGTGTAATAGTATTCATACATTCAGTTCAATTATCTGATTTATAAGTAGTATAATTATATATATTCTCTATTGTATTCATTTTTAGGTATGTTACTATCATTATCACACATAGTTTATCAATTAAAAAAAACGACATATATTGTACAATGAAAATGGCAAGAGCGTTGGTTGCCAAAATATATAGAATGTGGTGATTATAAAATGCAGATGTATGTGATGGTAAATCATGCTAAATATATATTTATAAATAAAATTACTAAAATAATAATTATGAAACATTAACATGTACGTCATAAAATAAAATAATCGGAATATCACATAGTATAAATTCTCATTATGAAATAATGAGAATTTACTGGTGATAATTTCTCCTTGGAATCTCTTGTGTGAATAATCCCATCAAAATTTTAGGTCGAAATTCCCTAAAACTTTTCAATTCAACTACCTAGTCGAGATAATTAAGCAATATACCAAATTAATCTACATTTGAATTTAAATTATTCTAGAGAGCGAAAAATCTAAAAGAAATATCAAAAAATAAGTGTTCTCATATAAAAATATTGTCAATTTCTGTAAAAGATAGACATATTCATATTATTATCATATTTTAAAAAGTAAATTAGAAGACACAAAGGGATAAGCCTTCACATTTAGTTGTAGTTATTACTATATTATTTTTAAAGACATTTTAAAATTTTGATTTTATGTATTAAGCTATCTATTTTTATTTTTTTAAAGTAACGGTTGCTACATTTTCTATAAAATAACATAAAACTTTAATGAATAGTTAAGTTAAAGCTTAATAATAAAAAAATTATATCGAATATAAATCAATAGCATATAAATTCCATTAGTACGTAATGAAATAATGATATAACATATTAGAATGTTCATATATTTTATAATAAAGGGATTAATTATTGTGATGTAAAATGACTTCACATATTAGAATATACCTTAAAAATAGTATATCATTAAATATAAAGTACTTTCAAATATAAGGTTAGACATTACATAATATTTGGTAAAAATGGCAATATAATTTTCATCGTTTATAATCATTAAAAAATAATAATTTATATATATATATATATATATATATATATATATATATATATATATATATATATATATATATATATATATAATTTTAAATACGTGATTTCACAAACTTTATGCACCCTTATTTATGTTGGGATTTGAATTTATCAGATTATATATTTTTTTTTAAATCCAACCATATGAACTTGATTGATAAATTTATATAGCAACCAATATTGTTGTTTGTTGTTTTCAGTTTTTAAAAAAATAAAAAAGTTGATGTTAGATCTTAATCTTATCACCAAAGAAATGTAACAAAGTAGGAAAATTTTTTGATGAATTTTCGTATTTTAATATTGTAAATCTGAGAACTAAAGTAACATCTTCTCGATATTATTAAATTTAAAAAAGTAATCTCAATAAGACTTAATGGGGTTAAACTTTTCCAGTTAGTAGTTTGTTGTTATTTTATAAAATTAACCTTTTTTGAAAATTTTCACTAACAATTTTTAAAATTTATACGAATATCTTAGAAAAATTATTGAATATTAAATCAATTTTCTAATAAAAAGTTGAAAAAAAATATTATGCCCGAAGAAGATAAAGAAACGTGTACTTCAAAAAAGGTTTTATCTTTTATTAATAAATTTAATGTCAATAGTTTATTGCAAATGTGGGTTTAAAAAAAGATTTGGTAATATCTCAAAATAATTTACTTTTGATTAAACTGTTAACAAATATTTTTTCTATGAGTTTTTGAAAAATAATAATAAAACCAAGGTTGTCCCACCACGTATTCAACAGCTTGTTTCCGAAGATGAACCTCACCCAAAAGAAATCTCATGGGAGTTGCGTAGCCTAAATTTGATTTTTGATTGAACCTGACCTTGATCGCCATTTACTCCTGCATTTCAACACCACAATTTGTTAAATTAACTAATTAGGGCTATCAAAAAGTGAAAAAAGTTGAGAGATGGAGGTGGAAGTCTTGTATGAATATATATAGAAAACTATTAGGGTTATCAAAAACCTGTTACAGAATTTTAAAGTCTAAAACTAAAAAAAAAAAGATAATATTCAAATTTGTTGAGATTTTCTGTTTTAAGATTAGTCGATTTTAAGATCCGGGAATCGTAGTTAATATCCGGAAATTTGTAGATAAACTCGATAGTATAGAAAATCAAGAAACTTGTAGTTAAAAAATAATTAAAAAGCAACTTTACATTTTGACTTTTTAAAAATACTTGTTTAAATAATTTTTGGGAGCATTCTCCTCTTTTCACCGAAATCTATTTAGATTTACCATTTAAAATTATATATTTAAACTACAGTGATTGGTTACATAATTTGAATGATAAATTGTTGATTTAAAAAACAACAATAATGTCAGGTAACGTTTTTTTTTTTTTTTTTTTTGAATTCAAAGCAGCTTATGTATCAACTTTTCTTATTCCTAAGTAAACTAATCTGATTGTGAAACAAATCCTACAGCTAACAACCTAACAATAATATCAATGCTTAAAAAGAGAGAAATATGTAATTTTTTTTTATAATACTTTTTTAAAGTTTTGATCTTATCTCACAATTATCTTTGATGTATAATTGAAAAAGAGATAATTTCGTAAAAAAAATGTTGCAAAAAAACTATACAGTTGATAATTAAAAATGGTAAAAACTACGTAGTAAAAAAAAGTTGAGATTTACCTTTTTCTATTTAAATGGAGATATCTTCTAATTCAAACAGAATTCCGTAACAAAAATTTTACGACAAAAACTTAATTTAAATTGCTGAAAAATATTGTTGATTAAAATAAAAAAGTTTCGTTGAGGCTAATTTCTGAAGGACACGTTGCAAAAAAAACGCTTCATCCTTAATATACATAAGATAAGATAAGATATCATAAATAAATAAAAATTAATATAAATAAAAACAAAATTTGTTAACTAACGTTATCATTTGTTGACTTAATTTAAATGAAAACAAAATTTGCTAACAACTTTGAGAGATATTATCATTTTTTTTACAAACAAAATTTGTTAAAAACTTTTCTTATAAAATCCAATTTGACGGATAATATCACAATTTTTAATTTCTATAATATAAATTTTAACAAATTTTGCTAATAACTTTTTATATAAATTTTTTTGACTGACGTTAATTCTGTGAGCGACACGTGGCATTAAAAATTTTTTGGGCTGAGGTTAATTCTGGAGACGACACGTGGCAATAGAGGCTTCTGCTTTAATATATATAAGATAAGATAAGATATAGATTCATTAATTTAAACCATTAAAAAAATATACTTTATTTATTCAATTAAGATTCTTCAATATGAGAGAAAATTACATAAGAAACACTCGAGGTTCTTTTGAGAATAAATAAAAAGGCATAATTTTTTTCATTGCTTAAATTAGTGAATTATACTTTTTAAGACATTTTCATTTTATAAAAATGATATATTTAAAAATAAATAATTTAAAAGGTAATTAATGATACAAAAAAAAAAAAATTATATGTTTGTAAATTTTGCATGTTAACAAAATTCTACATCGCTTAGATTCATTCTATAAATAAACAAAGCTTCTAATAAGGTGAAACTTGTATCTATTATACATTACAAAGTTTACTATTGCGCGGACATTGGGGTATGTTTGGACTCCGCAGACCTTCCAAACCGGCATTAAAAACGTTAAAAAGAAGAAGGAAGAGGTTGTGACACACTTATATAAGACGCATGCACGCCCACATGCTTTGTCTTAGGCGTTTTTCGGCCGCGTCAACATTACTCTACATTATAATATCAAACATGTACCTCTAGCTAGAAACAATCTTACACATAAGACCAAACGATGTAGATCAATCAACAATCGACCTTAGCGGAAGAGTATAAGCAGTGGACCAAGTAAAAGGACACGAGGAAGCCAACAGTGCCTGAGGCCAACGTAAATGCAACGGCTATAATCAGAGAGTAGCCCATATAAAGCGCTGCGGAGACATGTCCGCTCAAGCCCCGTAGATCAAAGACCAAGTAGTAGATTGAGAAGAGGAACATGTAAATTCCGACTGATCCGGACGCGAAAAACGCCTTCCACCACCATTGCCAATCTTCTACGCGTAGACGCGTGTAGGTGAGGATAACTGATACTATAGCAGAAACAAGTGTGTGTAAAACGAGAGCAACTAGCAAGAAACCGAATTCAAGATAGAATCTTCCGAGCCAAATGCTCGAAAGTATCATATAGAGTTCAATCAAAACGGTTCCGAAAGAAAGGATTCCGGCTCCAAGAACAAGCATCCATGGAAGGTATTTCCGTGCAGGAATCTCTCGCGGGATTTGAGCTGTTTGTACAGGATATTGGATCATATTTGCCTTAGTAGCTATGAAACCTCCAAAGAGTGTTAGAGGAACCAAAATGCAAAACCAAAGGGATAGTGCTATGAAGAACGATGAGACTGATATGGCTGTGCTGTTGGCTTTGGAAAGAAGGATGCTCGAAAATGTCAAGATGAGCAAAATAATCCCAGGGAAGAAAGACGCAACAGACAAGCAAACCGACTTCCATCCTTCCGAAGAACCCTTGACGGTTCTCCAGAGACGAACAGAAGCGTATCCAGCACCAATGCTGAAGAGAAGATAGAGCAGTATGAAGCTTGTTAGTAACACTCCTCTAGAGACTGTCGAAATAAAGCCGACAGCAGCAAGGAGTATAGTTGCAAGAGCCGTGGTCATGAGCTGTATACCGTCTCCAACCATTACACAAAGCAATTTAGAATATCCGGGTTCTCTGAACACATCACCAACAACAAGCTTCCAGCCCGGGAGCTTGGTTGATTCTTTTTCGGGTTCTTGGTATTGTGTCAGCTCTGTTCTTACACTCCTCAAATATATTCCAACCACAATGCCTGCCAAGATGAAGATAGATATAACAGAATTGAGGACGGAGAACCAATGGACTTTGGCACTTCCGAGTTGCAAGTAACTATCCCATCTAGAGCTCCATTTGATATCACTTGTTACAAACTCCACTTCGTAACTAAACACAATAGTCTCGTTTTCTCGTATGATTTGTGAGTTCTCAAGATCTTCAGGACAGTTGATAGGTTGGATGGTTTCATACATTTGAAGTTTAGGCAAGTCTTTCAGATTGTGCTTCACACTGCAAGGAACAACTTCAAACCCAACAATCTCAAAGCTATAGGCAGTGTTGTTTATGATACCCATACCTTTTTCTAGATTATCAATGATCTGTAAGCCATATGTTTCGCGCTTGTTAAGTAAAACGCGAAACTTGAGATGATTGATGATGTAATAATCATCTTTGCTGTAGGATGGCCTGTATCCTACTGGGAAACCAGTCCACTGGATATGGTAACCATTTTGATTTATGAACCTCACAACTGGAAGGTAATCTAAAATCATATTAACCTGATATAGATCATTGATTCGCTGTTTCAGAAGCTTGACTTCATCTCCAGTTAAAGGTTTTTTGACACACAGGAAATATGTTTCGTTAGCATTCATCTTGAACCGATAGGGTGAGTTCATGATCTGATCTCCTAGCAGAAGTTGTCCGAGATTCATTTGACTCACCTTGACACCTCCATGTGGCAAACAGTAAGGAAGACTGTAGTAGCTGAAGGGGAGCTGAGTTTCAATAGATGTCAGAGAATTAACTTTCGGAAAAACTACATCACCAATTTCGAAAGTGCGCTTGAACATGGATGTGTCCAGAAGGTTAAATCCATAACAGGTGTTGGCAAAGAGGATCAAGTAGACAAATGCCTGGTATAACCATGGCATCTCGCTTTTAGACGAAGCCATTGATCTACATAAGCAAGAAATCAACGATGTTACACTCAGCCAAGCTGAAGGCCAAAAGAATATGGCTGAAAATCATCATAACATGAAATTTTTGTTTCTCAGATTATCCCTGAAAATCAAAATTCAATTGGCTGCTGAGTAATTTTGAATCCCAGCTCAGTCAGAGAAAGAAAACAAATTTTGTTTTTCAACAGAGTTAAACACGGATCCAAGCATACTAAGAGAAATCCTTCACCCACATAGCTTTACTGTCAGAGAAAGAAAACAAGCAAGTGAAAAGCAACGATATGAGCTGCGTTCAATCCAAATCAATCACAAGTTCAGACTTCACAGTAGTAGCCTTATAAAATATAAGTAAATTCAACAAAGCTTTACTGACAAAAGATCAGAGTAAAATAAAAATGAATCATTACCGAGAAGAGGAGGATCAGCGATGAAGAGAACTTAGCTGAGAGCTAATAATTAAGCTGTGAATAAATGGTAAAGAAGGCGAGAGTGGGAGCATCGAATTTCAAACTTGATGGCCATGGTCTTGGTCAAATTAGGGTTATAATAAGGATAACCAAGAAGAGTGGACCTCACCTCATTCATCAGACTTTTCAATCGATTAATGGACGACTTCAAGTCAATCAAAGACTAACCTCTATCACGAAATTTGTGGCCATGGTCTTGTTTTCAGTCGTTGCTCCCATCTGCTGCCTTGTCATTTTCTTCTTCTTTCTTCCTGCCGAAATTTGTGGCCACTTCTTCCGCCATTGTCTAATAGATTCTTGCACGGAAATATATTTCATGGATGCTCGTTCTTTATGCAAACTTAGATCATGAATCAAAACCAACGTACTGATACAATCGAGAGCAGGAAGAAATAGTTCAGTCGAACCGAATGGCTGCTAACATATTCTTCAAGGTACCTTTTATTACAAACTTAGCCCAGAAGGTACAGTATTTACACTAAAAGACCCACACTTTTCATATTCTCGGACCTGGAACTTGTCATTCCTTCAATTCGACTTCTTAGTTAGTTGTCTTCTTTTTACACAGCAGACTAGTCCGTTGTTTTTCTGTAGTCTTGGCTATCCTCACCTAGAATGGGTCCGGTTTGAACCAAACCGTCAAACCGGCGGTTTGTGAATCGGCCCAAACTAGCGGTTTAGGTTGGCCGGTTTGGCCGAATCTAAACCGACGGTTTACCTCAAACCGGCGGTTTACCGGTTTTTTTTTTTATAAAAATTTATTGGCTCAACCGGCGGTTAACCGCCGGTTTGGGCCGGTTCAGTTTACTTTCAGTTTATTTTTATTTTTATTTTTTACAAACTGGCTAAACCGCCACTAAACCTAAACCGGCGGTTTGAGTCTAGCCCGGTTTAGGTTTAGGAACCTAAACCTCCGGTTCGCAAACCTAAACTGTCGGTTTAGGTTTGCGACCCATGTCTATCCTCACCTACACAGGTCTTCATGTAATCCTCAAGACTGGTGGTTGTGGTGGTGGTGGAAGGCGTTTTTCGCTTCCGGTCAATTAGAGATTGTGTTTCTCTACTCAATGATCTCAATCTATTATAGTTCTTGGTCTTTCGTTTACTTTGTGTACCACTTATACTCTTCAGACTACGGCTAAAATCGATTGTTGACCAATTGATATGGAATTGCTAGCTTATAAGCCCAAACTTTTGAAGTCTTGCACTCGTAGAAGATTTTGAATAAGCCCAAAATCTTGTGATCAAAACTACTCATTTGTCATCTCACTTGACATACCAATCTGTCATGAAGCTTTAACAATACCACATAACTGTTTGTACAAGCTGCACTAAAATGCAGGTTTGTATTCAATATACCCTGCTAGAACCAAAACAATATAACAAATGTATCTCAAATATATGCAAACAAACCTAACGTGTAACCAAAAAGAGAGTATCAAATCAAAGCTACTAACCAAATTGCTGCCATCTACACATGCCGCATAACACCACATTGGAGTCGCCTCTTCAAGCAAGATAACTTTAGTCATTCTCTCGATTATTTTCAAGACCTTTTTAACCTCGACGTCCAGATCATTTTGTTTGGAAGAAACATCCTCCTGGATCACAGAAACTATACTTTCACTACTGGATGTAGGAATTGCTCATCAACACCAATAAGTTGGTACCGCGATGGGTCCTTAGAAGGTGACATAGATAAACATCCCGTTGCTACGTTGCTAGCAAACAGTCGCGCCAACATTTCCTCATATCCGGCATCCATTCTTTTGTACCTAAATTTTTTTTGCAGTTTGAATCTTCCTGTAAAAGAATGTGTTAATAATAACAATTAGTTTGGAGAAGACATAATAACTTGACCGAACATTTAACTTCTAAAACATTCTTAATCTTGCTCTCCCACCAACCATCAGTCGCCCGTACTCTACGAGTGTTTGGGTCCCATTCAAGACGAGTCTTTGAATTTCTTAGTAAGTTCCATGACTTGGATTCCCTTTTGATTGATGTTAGCTCAGGGATTTGGGGATCAAATTCAGTTCGTAAAATCGTTTGGCAAAATAAATAAGCTTTTGTAAAGATTCACGGGAAAACAACGATTATAAAGATTCAGGTATCCAATTGTGGCAATCGATTCAACAAGATATAAGGAGGTATAGTTCTAAGGTATGAAATTGTACGGTGAAGTTCCAAAATCCATAAGTCTCACCCAAGAGCTCTCTCAATAATCACCCAAGAGCTCTCTCAATAAAAGATGTTGAGTCTCGTTATAAAGGGTATCTAATGACAAGAGTAAACTCTCAAAAACTCATGCCCAAACACAAGGAAATCAATGATAAGCCAAACAAGGTAAGGTTGTGAAACTCGTAACCTAAGTAGAGGGTGTTGAGTCTCACTACTACCTAGAAAAGGTAAGTCAAGGCTAGGTTAGAGTCGATCTTTATAACTTTGGATCAAAGCAAAAGCAAATCACGTCAAACAGGGAAAAGCACAGTCAGATTTTGAGGAACCACGGCCGTGAAACTCAAGAAAAGGTCGTGGAAAGGTACGACGGCGAGGAAAACTCGCAACTCTCAGGATCCAATCTGTTTTGGTTCAATCTATCGTCATCTATGCCACAACTATCAACCCTTCACCCTACAATCGCAAGGATGCTTAGTCAATAACAAGCATCATAATTAAATCAATTATCAAATTAAGAGAAAAAAAGAATAGAACTTAGAAAATTCAATGATATCCAAACAATCAATCTCCAAATATCAAGATGTGCTTGTACAATGAATGTAAATCAAAGGAAAGAAAACCTCACAAAATCTAAAGAACGGGTTGTCAATTGTTTTTAGAAAGTGCGTTATTTCTCCTTCCTTGAACTCCAAGTAATTATTCCTTCCAAAATTCCACGTTGTTGGGATTCAAAGCCAACTTCCGTTGGGCGTCCCCGTGGGAGATATTAGTGCCAGCCGTTGCAGTTGTCCAAATCTTCCTTTTCGAGATTTTGGCTCATTTTTAAGACTATAGAACATTTATAGGAATAAATCTAGGGTTTACTAGCATGAGTTAAAGATAGAATGCCTCTAAAAATAAACCCTAACTTAAAGATAAATCCTAAATATTTGGGCTGAAGAAATTGAATCTGTTGGTATCAGAGCCCACTCTGGTGCGCGGTATCATAAAATACTTTGGCGCGTCAGACGTTATCAGAGAATACTTAGGCACGTCAGACGTTATTAGAAAATACTTAGACGCGTCAGACGGTATCAGAAAAGTAGGTGAATATAATGGACGCATCATAATGAAATTGATGAGTTTATTAAATCTGTTGGAATTAAATGTTGTATTTTGCGAGCTCTTGCTTGTAGTATATTAATAAGTTAAATTTGAGTTCCGTCTGAATGAGAAATGGATGCTCAAAGTCGGTTGCGTGATAGGCAATAACTTAGGAAATAATCAAAAGTGGAGCTTCCCACGTGGATTATACGGAGGGAGAAACAATGGGATATATGGGGCAAGTATGCTCTAAGGCATGTGACCTTAAGGCACTACCCATTTTCAATGGGAAATGGCGTAGGCAAAGCACCACACGTGCGCCGAGCCGAGGTCGTGCTGTGCTGCGGGAGTCCAACAGATCCGAAAATAGTGGGTTGTTGGGCAAGTGTCGACTCCGAAATTGGGAAGTGTCGGCAAAAAACGCCGTTTTTGGGCTGGTCAATGGCACCGAAGCCCATAGCCCAATCCGTCCCATCCGGCTCCTCTAAATAAAGCGTTCTACATCTCATTTCAATTACACCATCACTCTTCAAACTTGTGAGCTTTTTTGATCTCATGCAACACACTACTGACACTACTGGTTCATGGTTCGTAGGCTTCCGGTTCTATTTTGAAGAACAAAACAGTATTATGTGATTCTTAAACACCGGTAACCGTCGGCTGCGGTGGTATGAAACCATTACTGTTATATTGCATGCGGTTTATATGATGTATTACAAGTTCCTACACTATCCACCCTAAAAGGCTAAAACCCTAAATTTAGGCAAGTTTAGCAACTACGGAAATAAAGTATACGATAGAAAGCCCAATTACCTAAATTCCAAGCCGTCAAGTGTTTTTCCTCCGGAATATGTTAATTTCTATTTCGTTCAAGATGATTGAAACGAAATAGCAACGAAGAAACTGATCCTGTTACAACATAATCAAGAAGAACAAGAATCAAACGTAATTAAACAAATACAACAACAAAACTAGAACTACAACTCATTTCCACGTCCCAAACCCTATATAAGATCCGCAATGTGAAATTTGGCGTTATTTGATCGAATGCTTCGATTCAGACAACTCGAATAAATTGAATAAGAATTTTGGGAAGAAGAAGCAAGAATGACAAAAGCAGCAGTTCGATTTCAGAAATCAGAAGTCATGAACACCAACATACTTCGATGCAGGTGGCGTATGAGGAGGCGGCGCCATTGCGGCGTTTTTGACCGAGAGAAATTGAGCAGTACAAAGCGTTGACCATTCATCATCCCATGTGATCGAAGATAATCATCGGATTTTTTAATCCAAATCGATTAATAAGTCTTGATGTGTATTAAAAACCCTAGATTAGGACAAATGATCTCACTCACATTCAATCTTCCTAGAACTAAAAAACATCTGTAGCAGCAGACCATCTTCAATCCAGCGGGTAATTTGTCATTTTAATTTTAATTCTCATCCTACTTGATCTCTTACATGAATAATATTGAATTCGTGTTTCGAGTCTGGTTTTAATTTCTATGGCTTTTTGATTAATTAGATTCCCAGTTGACTGATAATATGAAATCTTTGCATTGAGCTATAGGATTATGCTACCAGAATTAGATGAGCCTTTGGAGTTTCAAGTTCAATTCTAGTATTAATTCTAAGATTCATTTCGCTGCCAAGTTTACCATTGTTGAATGCTTTATTGTGTAGAATTTGATGCACAGAAACATACCAGATTATATCAGCAATGTTGAAACCCACTTTAAATGAAAAGATTAAGCTGCAGCTTTGCTGGGCAGTTATTGTTTTGAATCTCTTCATCAATTCCTGCACTGGATTTTACTACCTGGAGAATCCATACACACTGAGAAAGATGTCACAGACATACTTGTTTGGTGACATGATATCTGTCAAAGTTAATCCTCTGAAATCTATAGAGACTCGGATTCCCGTTAGCTACTACAGTCTTCCTTATTGTAGGCCAATGGAAGGGATTAGGATGAGTGTAATGAATCTTGGACAACTTCTTATGGGAGACCGGATTGAGAACTCACCATACCGGTTCCGGATGAATGTTAATGAAACGAATTTCCTTTGTGGCAAAGACCCTTTAACTGCAGCTGAAGTCAGGCTTTTGAAACAGAAAATTCGTGATCAATATCAAGTCAACATGATTTTGGATAACCTTCCAGTTACAATGCTCTATACTTTGGGTTCACGGTTGATTGGATTCCCGCTCGGGTACACAGATCCCATTACTATGAATGATTACATTTATAATCATCTCAAGTTCAGGGTTTTCGTTCACGATCGTGCAGGAGAAAATTTGGGTCTGTTCATGGAGGGTGATGAGTCAAAGGCATTCGGATTTGAAGTTGTTGGGTTTGAGGTTGTTCCTTGCAGTGTAAAGTACAGTCCTGAAGACATGACTAAACTAAACATGTATGAAAACGTTCATATCAACTGTCCTTGGTGGCAATTAGATGAGGACTCACAGATCATAAAAGAAAATGAGACTGTTGCTTTCACATACGAGGTTGAGTTCATAAAAAGTGATGTCAGATGGCCTTATGACTTCGACAAGGGACATGCCGAAATTGGTTTACTCACCATCATTGATATTGTAATAGCTATGTTCATCTTGGCAGCCATGGTGTTTGCATTATACTGGATTGTGACAAGAGAACAGAAACGATGCGAGAAACTAGACGTAGAACCTCAAGGGAAGCCGAGCAAGGAGCTCCCGGGCTGGATACTTGTTGTTGGCGATGTCTTAAGAGAACCCGGACATGCTAAATTACTATGTGTAATGGTTGGAGAAGGTGTTCAGATCACAGCAACGGCTCTTGCAGCTATTGTGTACAACTCTCTCGGTTTCGTGTCACCGGACTCAAGAGGAATGCTATTGTTGAGCTCGATAATGCTTTATCTTTTCTTCAGCATTGTTGGTGGCTATGCTGCAGTTCGTCTCTGGAAAACCATCAAGAATTCTTCAGAGGGTTGGAAGTCGGTTTCTTTGTACGTCGCATGTTTCTTCTCTGGGATGTTTTTGGTGTTCTTGATGCTTTCGAACATTCTCCTTTCCGGTACTAACAGCACAAGGTCCGTGTCGATATCCTCGTTTATCAGCCTCATATCCCTCTGGTGCATTTCAGTACCTCTAACACTCATGGGAGGCTTCATAGGGACCAAGACAAAGCTCATTCCGTATCCTGTACCGTTGAATCAGGTCTCAAGACAAATTCCCACACAAAATTTTCTTTCATGGATGCTTATGCTCGTAGCTGGATACATTCCCTTTAATATCCTTACAACTGAAAGCTCTCGCTTGCTTTTGAGCATTTGGCGCGAAAGTTCTTATCCCGCATTTGGCGCGTTGCTGTTTGTCCTCGTTGCTGTTGTAGTCATCTGTGGTCAATTGTCGGTTGGTCTCACTTGGTCGCGTTTACGCTCAGAAGACTGGAGGTGGTGGTGGAAATCTTTCTTCGTAACTGGAACAGCTGGGATCTGTGTGTTCTTCAACTCGATCATCTACCTGATCTTCAATTTGAATGGTTTGAGCAGTCCCACATCGGCTGCACTCTATACTGGATACTCTCTGGTTGTGGCTATCGCAGTTATGTTGGCCACTGGTAGCATTGGCTTCATTGTGTCCTTTTACTTTGTGCACTATCTGTACTCCTCCTCTAAGATCATTTCACGATTGTGAAATCGATACAAGTTTGTGATTTTGTAAAAGTGGAAAAATTGAAAGTGATTTTTTTCAATTTGAGTGTTAAATTTGATGCAAAAAAGAAAAGAAAGAAGAGGTTTCGAAATCACTAGTTATGAACCCTAACCTAATCGAATGCGGAAGGTGGCGTAGGAGACGGCGACCGTGGCGCCGCTTTAGAGCAAGTGCGCAGTATAGAGGGTTGACCACCATCATCCCACCCATGTGATCGATAATAATCTTTTGATTTTGATTCCAAGTCGTCTTCACCAATGGATTAAAAAGTCTTGAGGTATATGATCAAGTCTCCTTGTTTATTATTATTAAAATCCTAGGGACCATTGATGATTCCGATCTGTCTCTCATCCCGTTCTTCCTTAAAGTAAACACTACAGTATCAACTCTTCCTTGAGATTACTCTAGTAACTGTTGACTCTCATTTCATTTGGTAATTTGTCTTTTGTAGTTCTAAGACTAAAGTCAATTGACTTATTTGATTTCATTGAATTCGTGTTTAAAGCCAGCTTTCTGTTGTGTGCCCTTTTCATTTTTCTTTCTAGTGTCTTCAGTTGATGTTTTTGCATCTTTATTTGTTTGATTGATGGAGTTGAAGGATCTATGCTACCTTCATGATCTATATATACTGAATCTGGAAAACGAGGCATCCAAATTATCCAATCAGTGAACTGGGTTTGCCAGTTTCAAGATCAAGTCTAGTAGTTTCAGATTCCAATCGTTTGCAGGTGGGTAATTTCAGGTAATTATTAATTCTAATCATCTAACTCCAGTCGAGTTGAGTTGTGAAAGTTCTTCAGGTTTTGTAGTTCTAAATTTAGGTCATTTGCTACCAATTTTGACATTGTTGAATGCTTGTTGTGTAGATTTGATGCTCAGAAGAATGCCAAACATATTTGAAGATATGTGTCCTCTTCATGGGTTTGGTTCAGTGCCATCTTCTACGCCACGGCTTTGTTGGGCATTTGTTATTTTTATCATCTTTGTGAATTCCTGCCATGGATTTTACTTCCCGAGCACATACACACAGAAGCAGACATACTCGGTTGGTGACACTATATTTGCCAAAGTAAATTCTCTGAGATCTACAGAGACTTTGATTCCCTATAGCTACTACAGTCTTCCTTATTGTGAGCCACAAGGGGGTGTCAAGACGAGTGTAATGAATCTTGGCCAACTTGTCATGGGAGATCAGATTCAGAATTCGCCATATCGATTCCAGATGAATGTTAATGAGACTGTTCTCCTGTGTGTCAAAGGTCCATTAACTGCAGATGAAGTCAAGCTTCTCAAACAGAGAAATCGTGATCTATACAAAGCCGAAATGAGTTTGGATAACTTTCCGCTTACAATGTTCTTGCCTGGCTATAGTATGGAAAACCGAATGATTGGATTCCCAATTGGGTTCAGTAGCTTTGATGACTTCATCTTTAATCATCTCAAGTTCACAATTTTCATTCATGAGCATGAAGGAATTGGTATTGAAATTGTTGGGTTTGAAGTTGTGCCTTGCAGTGTAAAGAAGCATAGTCTTGATTACTTGTCTAAACTAGACATGTATGAAAATGTCCCACCAATCAGCTGTCCTTCGGGCCCTTGGGGGCTTGAGTATTTTCAGATCATACAAGAGAATGTGAGTATTGCTTTTACTTATGAGGTGGAGTTTGTGAAAAGTGATCCCATGTGGCCTTATAAATGGGATTCTTACTTTGAGAAAGTACATCCCGAATATCTGTTACCCTCCATCTTCGATGCTGCACAAGTTATCTTCATAACTGCAGTCCTTGTGTTTATAATATATTGGAAGACCATCCGAAGAGACCGGAACAAAGATAACAGTAATGACCTCCCAGGCTGGAAGCTTGTTGTTGGTGATGTGTTCAGGCAACCCAGATGTCCTAAATTACTTTGTGTATTGGTTGGAGATGGTATTCAGATCACAGCAATGGCTCTTTCAGCCATTGTCTTTGCTTCTGTCAGTTTCATGTCACCATTTTCTAGAGGAATGCTATTGACAAGTATGGTAATACTTCATCTCTTCTTCAGCATTCTTGCTGGCTACACTGCTGTTCGCCTTTGGAGAATCATTAAGGGTACTACAGATGAATGGAAATCAGTCTCTTTGTTTGTTGCATGTTTCTTCCCTGGAATCGTCTTTCTAATCTTGTCGTTTTCGAACTTGTTTCTTTCACATACTCATAGCACAATAGTCATACCCATGTCCTTGTTCTTCTGCCTGATAACTCTTTGGTTCTGGATTCTAGTCCCTCTCACACTCATTGGAGGCTTCATAGGAACTAAAGCAGAGACTATCCATTTCCCCGTACCGACAAACCATATTCAAAGACAGATTCCCGCACGAAAATATCGGTTAATGATGATTCTTCTCCTAACTGGAATCTTTCCCTTTGTAAATCTGCTTAATGAACTTTCTTTCATCCACTCAGACATTTGGCAAGCAAGCTTCTATTCTGATTTCAGATACTTGCTCATTGTCCTTCTTTTGCTCATAGTCCTGTGTGCTGTAGATTCGGTTACACATACATACTTATCTCTCAATGCAGAAGACTGGCGTTGGTGGTGGACGGCTTTCTTCACCTCTGCATTGACCGGAGTTTTCGTGTTCCTCTACTCAATCAAGTACTTGGTCTTTGATTTGCAAGGTTTGAGCGGACCCATCTCGGTCATGCTCTATTTGGGTTACTCTCTGATCATGGCCACTGCAGTTATGTTGGCCACTGGTACTGTTGGCTTTCTTGCATCCTTTTACTTTGTGCATTACCTTTACTCGTCTTATAAGATCAGTTGATGATTGTGTTCAAGGACATTACTCGTCTTACTTACGAGTGACATGGCCGCGAGTTGTTTTTGGGTTATTTACGAGTCACAAGATGTCGAATGTGTTTGTTTGCTTTAGGCTGAAGGTGTCTCTGTTCATGTATTTTGGATTACAGTACAACTTTTTTTTAGTAATAAAAAAAGAGAGGCTCTTTTCAGCCAATTTCCCCCCAAAGATCATTATCAACACTGTTAAGAGAAAACAAATGATTATGCACTGATAATAAGATAATGCGTATGACAATCATGCAAGCTCATCACAAGAAAAAACCCCCAAAGCCCGAGTTATTTTATCAACTCTGAACTTGGCAAAAAAGGAAGATAGATGAACAAAACTCGGCACAATATAAAACTAAGAACAAGTTCTTTGGCCACATTACCCATTGACCCTCTGCATTGTGCAAGACTTCAACTACTCACGATCATTTACCTTGCTGGATTTGCTGAAGCAATGCAGCCGCAAGTTGCAACGTTGCCTGGAGCCGTTTCTGTGGATCAGCTTCGTCTTCTTGCGAACCCTGGGCAGGCGCGGTGTTGCTCCCCAGTTGCTGTTGATGTTGCTGAGGTTGATGATGTTGCTGAGACTGTTGATGTTGATGAGGCTGTGGCTGTTGAAATTGAGGTGGACCCGAAAAGCCAGAAGGTTGGTTAGCTTGGGCAGTGGGAGTATATAGTCTTTCTGAGCCACCAGAGCTGCTTCCGGGCTGTCTTTGCTGCTGCCCGAGAAGGGAAGAAGCTAACTGAGCCAACTGATCAGGTTGGAGGGCACCAAACGAGGAAAGAGACGCTGGTGGCTTGCTTTCATCGGCAATTGACAAGGCAGTGGCTCTGTTGCTATTATAATTGCCACTAATGTTTGTGTCTTGGCCAGATCTATGGAAGCCAGAATTATACTCCTGGGTCATCAGATTTGGTTGTAAACTGGTTGGACGGTGATTGGATAGGTAATCATGGCTGTCATCAGCATAATCAGGCATTCTTTGATGATCATAACCGGAGAACCGAGAAGATGGAGCTGAAGCCTTTGCAAACCCAGGAGGAAATGCTGCACCTGAAGGTGGGTCTGACCTTGAATATAACATGTCATTGTGAAAAGGCATAGTATTGACGTCTTTCCTTTCCTGTATATGAGGAGGGAGACTGTGAACAGTGGGAGTTGGAGGTTCTAATCTCAAAATGACTCCAGATATGCTTAACTTCCCAGGTACTTTCAACACTTTCTCAGAGAAATCCGAAGGAGGTACAAGAAACAAGGTGTTTTTATCATCCACCTTGGAAACTGCAGCTCGCTTCTTCTCCCCAAGATAATTCATGAATTCGTTGTAGTAATTGATGTCGGCATCACTATGAGGAACAAAAAATACAACCCAAGTGCCAGTTGCTTGATAGTAATGTTTTGCAAGCATGTCTAAGCTTGTCCTAGCCGTGCAATCCAGGAACTCGGGCCTGCAAGGCAAAATATCATCAACAAACGCAGAACTAGAAAAAGCATATACACGAATTTTATCATGATTGATTAAGATTTACTAGCTTGGATATGAGAACATGGTAAGGGTGAGTAAACAACTTACAGTTTCATATCTAGAACTTTTCCAACTGGAAGACAACGTGCACGGCAGATTGCATTTCCGCCCTTTGCTAAAGTCCCTTCCCACTTCCATTCTCGACTCCTAGAAGAGTGGGGCAGATCAGGTGTAGTCCTTTTCTGATCTAGTAGACTCGCTGAAAACGCACCTGAAGCTGAATGGAAAGAGTCAAGGGGTGGCATGAGACGGTCACTCCTCTCAACAAATGAACGATTTACATTCACAGAATGATCAGATATTCTTCTAGGCCCCAAGGGCTCGGTCTCATCTAGTAGGGGAATGTCACGTCTAAAGGAAGGTTTATTCCTATCTGCATCGGAGAAACGATACTCAGGTAGTTCATTCTCTGCAGGAGGAGCATTTCTCAATCTCTTTGCTGCACTATAAAGATGAGGATCCTCGGGCAAATCCCATGGATCTTCAGGAAAATGACTTCTTTTAGGAAATTTTGGAGGAGAGAACTCTTGAAATTCAGGAGCATTGTGATATCCTCTAAGTTCACCTGAGGGGCCCATCTCACGCCCCACATCATGCATTCTTCTCTGTTCAAAGGAAGCATTGCTTCCGGAACGTGAGGGATCATTTCTTCCAAAGTTCAGAGCATCAGGATCTCTATAATCCAGGTCAGGGGGAAAATAACTTGATCCATTTTCAGCTAAATCTAGGAAATTCCTATTCGTTTGGAGGTCATCAGAAGATCCAGCACGACCAGTAGATCTGAACTTATTAGGACTATCTATCCTTGACATTTGCCTTCCATTGTTAGATAAACCAGATTCACTCCTAGCAAAGCAAATATGTACTCGAGGAGTACCAAACAATTTTCCTTGGAGAGTTTCTTTTGCCTTGCAAGCTGACATCATACTTCTGAAACGTACAAATGCATAGTTGCGACCTTGGAATGCTGAGATCTTCTCGATTTCGCCAAATGGAGAAAAGGCCTTTCGCAGTGCTGTTTCATCTATCTTCAAGAAAGTCGGATAACCTACCCACAAAACCTTACTAGGAGCTTCTGAGGTATTATCACTTTCCCTTGAATCTTCCGGCAATAAAGCATCAGGATCACCATGATTAATTCTAGAATCCCTTTGTGAAAATGGAGAGTTTCTGTTTGTAGAACGTGGTTCATCTCGACGATTCAAATAGTTATCATCACGCGTGGTTGGTGGCATCTTATCCTGGGAGTCAAATTCTTCTCTTATCAATTGTTGGTAGTGAAATGTTTTTTACTTTTGGAAAGGAGAAATGTAAAACTTCTGAACATCTGAGAAGCAATATGTGGAGTCATGCTGAAAAATCGACATTTTAATTGCTAGTGAATGAATCAACTACACTATTGTTTCATTAGTTGCATAACTAGCAGCCTGAACTTCATCTGCATTGAGACAGCAAAGCAAGGCCACAAAAATAGATCAATGCTATCCAACATGAACCAGGCTTACATTCCAGAGCTTGACATAATACTCTAGCTTGGAATACCCCTTCTAAATCTATTCATTAATGCTCATAGCTCACTGACAAAGTAATGGAAAATACTGATCTGCCTTTATACACATACAGAAAACTAGAAATGATTTTTTTTGACTAATGTTTTAGGGCAGAAAATAGTGACAATGGCTTCCTCAAATTGTTATAATGCACAAGAAGAAGCTAGTTCAGATAATAAACGATGATTTCTATCATTAGTTCATCAATTCACACCCTGATGAGATTTCATGGTGGTCTATTTAAAGGGAAGGCAAACCAAATTAGCTGTCTTGGCAGACATAATTAACTATTTGTACAGTTAACTGATATATAATGCTTTAGCATGGCCAAATAGAAAAGACAGAAAACCCAACATGAGTCCTACTGTATGGATTATTACAGAAACCCAGCTGTCTAAGGGTACCAACGGTGAATATCACATAACTTTGCAGAAGAAAGGAAGTTTTGAATATTATGGTGGAAAGTTAAACATCTGTGTAATTTTTTTTGAGATTTGATCCTGCAGGAGTTCAATAAGTTGATGATATTGCTTGGTGGAGAGGAGCATGACAAACTGAGGGTAAATAACTCTTATTTGCAAGGGAATAATATATACATCTTTGTATAAAATGTATAAAGAGGCAAAACTTCCAATATACGCTCATGTGTATGAATCTATGTACTGTAGATGGATTTCTGAGAAGTTCTCTATGCTAAACTTATGACTTATGTTTCAATAACTCGTAGAGCTGAACTCTCAAATGTACAAGGAATTGTAAGAACTCCTTGATTTAATTTACACATTCATCTGATCAGTACAGCAAATTTCAGAAGCTCAATCAGCAGTGACAGGAATAAGTAACTAAAATTTTATAGAGGCATTCAAGCAGAATTTTTATGGCCAGCTCCATATGCATATGGAGACCATTGCAACTTCCAAACTCCAAATAATCTGAAAAATGTATACTTGCATGATACTAAGCTTAAAAAGTACATGATGTGCCATTAGTCCAAAGTTTGGCAGCCTAAGCCTAGATTAGACAATTCCAACTAGAAAAAAGAAGCCTAGACTAAATAATTTTGTTTTAAAGTGAAGCTAATAGGTCTAACTTCCATCTGCCAAAGAATTAATTATTTTTTCCATCGCACAAGGAGACTCTGCTTTCAGTGGTGATAGCTCTCTCGTTAATTTACTCTGCAACTTTGGAGTTACATTTATAATCATTTGCCTTAACCAAAAGCTTTTCTTGTAGCCTCAGACTAGTCAGTCAACAACTAAGCAGAGAGGACGGAGCTCTATATGTTCATAATTTGCTCATACATGAATTTTAGCAACTTAGAGTCCAGTTTAAAATCCTAAACCAATAACTTACATGGAAGCCTGAACCTACTTAGACAACATATTTGAGAAGCAGTTTATTTGTAGGTTAGGAAATAGATACAACTGAGTAAATTTAGAATTTTTCTATGGTGGCTTACTTCTGAAGGACATGGACTAGATTGCAGTTAGATATTAACACTCAGGGCTATTTCCGATTATATATTTGTGATTTTGTGGCCGAAAATGAGATATTCCTTATTTGTAAGCATGTTCTCTTCTTGCAACTGCTTGTATTTTTGTGTCAAAAATGACAAACAAATTTGGGAATGTCATTATTGGTGTTGATGATAACCCTATGAAAGCTCTTACTAGTTTATGAGAATGTAAGCCAGTGCCTGTTCGGATCAGCTTGTAAAGGTTGCATAAGTGTGGTGAAAATGAAATTTTACAAGTTCTCATTAACGAGCATCGAGTGTAGTTATGATTTGCATCTCAAATCTCATCAAACACGTATCACCAACTTCTTAGCATTTTGCACCAAAGAACATATTGGCAATGATTAGGCAGTTTCACAATATTGTAATGAATGTATAAGTCCGGTTTGGACTGAGCTTGTAAATGTCCTTCCCTACGATTGCAAAAGCATTGTGAAGGAGAAATTTTCAATTGGGATGAAGCTTAGCTAATTTTTCCCAACTCAAGCTCATTTGAAACCATTGAAAACCTAAAAGGCCAATAGAAGGCCTTTCCAATCTAGATTATAATGTTAGGTGCAAAGTTTGTATGAAAATGTACTGCAAGGAGCCTGAAGTGAGTGATGCAAGAATCCTCTGTTGTTCAGTTATGCAACAGATAGAACTTTCATGACACCATGAGGTGGTGCTAGGTAAATCTTATGTGCAATTTACAGGTCATCCTAGTGATGACTGCAAAGTTTCTTAATAAATCTGGGACCATCTTCAAGTCACTTGTTCTGGTTAACCTTTTTGGTTATTATCAAGCGTCTCTATTATTGGATTAAGCTACAGGAATCCTGCAATTCAAAAGTGGTGATATAACTTGGTGAAAGATTGGACACCTTTGAAATTTATTTTCCTCTTTACTGGAACAGTTTAGTTCAATTACAGTAGAGAGTATGCTACAAATATTAATTGGTCTAGTGATCTTTGGAGTGAGGAATTGATACACACTAATGTGAAATTTGAAGGTTTTTAATAGTGGTTTTTAGGTAGCTCGGTAGCTCCAAACCTGAGCACAATTTCAAAGACCAAAGAAGAAGCATTTAATATGTCTATCAAGACCCAAAAAAAATGTACACAGGTAAGCAGAGAATACAACAATACACAAATTGTGCGGATAAAAGACACTAACCGCCTTTGCAAATTCAATCCTAAGCGCAGCACCATCGACACTAAAACCCTGGAGAGAATTCATGGCTGCAATGGCATCTTCATCCCTCTTGTAGTTCACAAAAGCATAGCTCCTCCCAGGCTGAAACGCCAAGCTCTCGAGGTCACCAAATTGAAGAAAGTGATCGGCAATGACCGATTCAGTTAAATGGCCCGACAAATTCCCAACCCATAGGTGTCTGGATGGCGGGTTCACCGGCCGAGACCTATCGGAAAACCTACCAGACGATGATGACGGTGGCTGTGATGGTGGCGAATATCTCCGAAACCTATCTCTACCTCCTCTTCCACTCTACTCCACATTCAAGAAGAAATAGAGAAAACTTTGTTAAGCTGGAAGCTCAAATTAGGGTTTAAAGTATTGAAATTGGGAATTCAAAAGCAAGCAAAATCAACCAGACGAAAGATTGGGAAACTGACCATTGAGAATCGAGAAGCGAATACGTCGAGGATTGCAGAAGTCGAAGAGATTCGCAGTGAAAGGATGAAAAGAGATTTGGGGTGGTTAGGGTTTGGAGGCCAGGCTTAACGATTGGGATTTATGATGAGGAAATCGTGGGATAGGACTCGCGCCGTAGCTTCCGTTTTCTTTTCCTTTTTTTTTTCTGTTTTGTAATTCATATTTTAATATTTATCTTCATATTACTCAACTTAAAAACAAAACTCAAATTTCATTCACATTAATACAACACTATATGGATCTTAACAAATCATATCATATTATACTTATTTTAATTTTTATTATTGATAAAAATAATAATTAAAAATATTAAAAATATAAAAAACTAAAATTAGATTTTATTGATAAATTCTTAAAATTTAAATTTTGAAGTTAAAATAATTTTTTTTTTCTTTATAGGTAATATATAAAACATTTATAATAAGATAAATATATGTAAAATGGATATCAATAGATATATAAATTTTTTTTATAAATTATCAAAATTTATTTTATTTAATTTATAACCTTATTATTGTTAAAAAAAACCTTTTTACATACTAAAATAATCTACACAACTACAAATCATGTTTTTTGAATTTAAAAAAAAAAGCAAAAGAAATCACAAGAACATATGCTAAGATTAATCTTCTTCAATACCACTTTTTCATGGTTCTAGGGGAAAAAATATATCTCACTCCTACATGGCACTAACAACACCAAATAAGATTACCAAGGTGGAAGCTCTTACAACGAATTACCATTTATAAAGAATGTTATCCCAAATAAATTATGTAGCACAAAATATAACTTTATTTAGGGTGTGTTTGGTAGAAGATGGAGGTTATTTTGAAGATTAATCTATATGAGATTTAAATTGGGTTAGATTTTATATGAGATTTATTGGGATTGTTTGATTGAAAATAAATAACATTAAGTTGTTTGGTTGAAGATTTTTTAATGGGTTTAATTAATACAAATTTATAAATTTACTCTTATTTAACCTTAATAAAGTCATGTCTACGTCTGACATACCTTCCATTAAGGAAGCGGTAAAAAGTGAGACAAACTTCATCATGCAGAACCACACATCATTGGAGTTAGTAGACTTGCCTCAAGGTACAAAAGCACTTGAGTGCAAGTAAATTTCTAAAAGAAAGTTGAAAATCAATGACTTAATATATAAGTAAGATGCTAGGCTTGCGGTGAAAGGATTCAACCAAAACGAAGGTTTGAATTTCTTTGACAACTATTCTCTAGTATTGAGAATAATTCTATAAGCTTGCTAATAACAATAACGGCATTACGAAACCTAAAAATCCATCAAAGGGATGTCAAAACTTTTTTTTTTTAAATGGGGAGTTGGAAGATGACGTATATATGAAGCAACTTGATGGACAAGAACACAAAGTGTGCACACTTGTAAAGTCCCTATACGGACTCAAACAAGCTCTCAAGTCTCAAGCACTTGCATGAAAAGTTTGACAACGTAATGATGTCAAGCGGTTTCAACATTAATGAAAGACATCATGGTAACCTCCTGAACGAGTAAATCTGATAGCTACTCACTACGGGCGGTTCAAGGATGAAAAACGCTACCTTCCCAAATGCAATGACTTTCCGGTTGGCTCCGGTCATCTTCAACACTAGAAAAACAGAAGCATTGCGCTAAATCTTGGTATACTTATTTGCTAAAATTGGATCCCCGGTGAATGAGATAATGATGCCCAATATTATGTGTGCGCAATACAAAACTTGGGAAAAAGGGACCAAATGTGGTTATCCTACATCGACTAAATGGAGTAAAACTCTTATAGTATATAAGGAGGAAAAATTCTTAAAGGATGTGGTCTTTGGGTCACTACTCATTTTCAATGAGAAGCAGGGGTAGCTAACCAACCATACACACGCGCCGAGGCGAGTCATGTTGTGTCGAGCCGAGGCTTAGACTTAAGTTAGTTGGGTTGTGACGAGAATGAATTGGATTGACCACCAAAGACTATCATTTTTTGGCTCAATCTCTCCAAAGTAACAATTTGGGTTAAAAGCGTTCTTGAATAAAAAAAAAAGCCTCCTCTCATACTAACACATAACATAAACAGAAGAAACAATGTCTTCACCCCTCCATTCTCTTCATAAATCGAGAGTGCAACGTAGAAGAGGTTTACCAGATTTCCAAATTAAGTCATTGCGGGACTTGGATCTAGTGTCGTTTTATCATGGGCTTTGGAACACAATATTCGAACCGTCATAATCCAAGGCGTTTTCAGAATTAAGGAAAGAGATCTCATATCTCGACTCTGCACACACTAACGGTATTATAATCTAATGTTTTTCTCTACTAGGTGTTCTTATAATTTATCGGAAGAATTAACGGAAGGTCGTTCCTACACAATGTTCATATATCAAAATTGTTTCATATATGTATTCTAACTTTAATTCATTATAGTGGGGAATCGTGTTTTTTTAGATCACCTTCCATCCTGATTCTTGTTACGGGCCAACAATCATTGTTTGCTGTCTTTATCCTTCTTTTTTTTTGGTGTAAAGGAGAGTCGGAGGTCTCCGGCGCATCTGAACGCGTTTCTTATAAATAAAAAGGCTAAGTAGTCAACACTAGGGGATAGTGTGACCCCTTACATCGGAACGTAAAAGATCAACTACACAATACATTAAGCCCAATAGGAAAATTAAAAGCGATGCTAGCTAGATGATCCACCACTTTATTCGCCTCGTGACGGAACTGGATTTCCCAATCTCTTTGGATGAAGTCTTGGCTCTTTCGAACCAGACTAACTAGGGGTGACAACAATTATTGTTTGGGGAGATGATTGTTTGTAGTTCGGCAGTACATCTGAAAGTAAATGGTGTGTAGCCCATCTATTCCTAGAGCCTTCGAGGACGCACCATACTCACTGCATTCCACACCTCATCCTACTTTAAGGATCGATGTTACCGAACCAACGAACTTCCACGTCATATTTAGGCCACCGGAAATTTCACTAAAACGGTTGACACTTTCTTCTTCTCCACAGTAACACATTTCTTGTTCATGCATGGATACAATCGACAGTTGAACCTTCACGAGATGGAAATAGTGTTGCAGAAAAATTATAACGCTTTCGGCGTGGGTACCTGCAACACCTCCAGCGCAACAATCTTACCTGTACATATGCACCAACAGCTGAATTGCCACGTTCTTCCTCATTTCATCCACGTGTCTAAATCGGCTTGCCACCTATGAATACCCCAACCGAACCAACCGGAAAATATAAGGCTATATATATACCCACATTACAGTCTGCGTTTCTAGCTGATTGCTTCTGATATAAATCGAGCAATCAATCATTATGGGGAAAGCTATCTTAATTAAACCTATTAGCTATCTGATAGCATGAATTATAGTCTATATTTTGGGGCTTGTTTGGACGTTTTATCTTTCATAATCTGCATGTTTGTATGTACATTATGTGATTTTACTACCATTTCATCTATCTTTGCGAGAATCGAGGTCTACACCTAGTTTCGTTGTAATTGCAGGTAATTTGGTACGTTTCGCATCAAAAAGGAGCAAAAGGAGTCATTAGTCATTTGGAGCTACATCCAGGGAGCATAGCCATGGATTAAAAATTTACTTTGGACCAGTTTTGAGAGATTTCACATTCAGTTATGAGTCACCTCGGTTGACCAGAGATTCATCTCGACCGAGGTGATCCAGAGACGCCGACTCGACCGAGGCGAACACCTAGGACGCGGCGAGAATATTTTATTCTTGGCTGAGATCTTTTATTTTTGGAAGGTGATCTTATATTTTTGGGCTTGGCTCCTGGAAGGAAGGAGATATGCAGAATCATATATTTTACCTATATTTATGGGAAAATATCTTTCTAAGATTTATTATCTTTGGAGGGTTATTTTCCTATAAAAAGGGTTGGATTTCCACAATTCCAGAGGGCCGCATACGATCCGCTTACATCTTCGGATCGCCGCTTACACCGAAAAGCACGCAGCAGCAGCAGCCTACTCCAAGTTGGGAAAGTTGAAGAACCTTTTTGAAGGTTGAAGGAAGATTGAAGTCCATAGCTTTTATAGCTTTATTGAAGGGTTTTGTAAGATTGTCTTCAATCCCCTCAATTGTTGTCTTGTCTTTTTGGATTGTTATCCAAGGAACGCTTTGTTGTGATATTTGATTCAGTTATTGAAGTCTTTTCATTAAATTCTTCTTTGTTCAAATATTCACCTTCTTCCCATATATTTTAATACTTTCATTATGATGATGAGTGGCTAATTTCCTTGTGTGATTCTAGGGTGATTGGCTGAAGGTTGTGGGAAAAACAATGATAGAATAATCTTAGATTCCGGTAGGATCCTGAAAGTTCGAGTCTTTAACCTTAACCCTAAGCATCTCGTTCAGTCGATGAACACCTCGGCCGGGGTGGAAACTGGCTGACCGAGGTGACTTATCTGATCCATAACTGAGAGTTAAGTGTTAGAGTTTGCCAAATCCTATTCTTATTACACCTTTCCTGGTTCAAAGCAAGCTTAGGATGAGACTTACCCGGTAATTCCTTAGTTTGTGTATTGACGATCATAAGTGTAGGTAATAAAGGTTCATCCTTTATTGGGGTTTGAGTGTGCTTCCATCCCATCTTTGTGAGTTAGCCTGAGACTTACCCGGTAAAGGTTGATTCTATTCCCTTAGATGGTGAGTTAGTTTGAGGTTATAGTTCTTTATCTTGATTCCTTGAGACTTACCCGGTAATAGGAGTTACGGTTTAGGATTAGTGTGTAGTGAGACTTACCCGGTGATCTACTCCACTTTAGAAACACCTTCCCCACGCAAAAATCTCAGCTTTGTCCGCTTATCTATAGATCTTGAGTTGGAACCACAACTAGATGCTTTAATCCCTAGAATTGCATGTTTGCTTTATTGACTTCTTATTCATCTTTGATTGTGTTAATCGCTCTTGTGGTTAGTATTGACATAAGCACACCGTATTGACTCTGTTTCACCGAGTCCCTGTGATCGACCCCTGGAATTTTCTTGCTTTTACTACGATTGACCCGTACACTGCGGGTTCGCATCCTTGTTTTAAGCTTAAGTCTAGGGTTATAAATTTAAAGCTTGCACACACCGTTTGGAGCGAACAAGTTTTTGGCGCCGTTGCCGGGGACTTGGTCTAGACCGAGCCGGTTACGGTTTGCTTTCGGGGCATTTGCCCCTGTTGCTACTAACTACTCTTTCTATGAGTTTTGTAGTTTTCAGGATTTCCGATGACTACATTTGATCCAGCCTGGATAGCAAGGCAAAGTGCTAGGGCGGACCATTATGAATACTTGGAGGAGAAGTACTCCTTCTATTGGTTCAGCAATGAATGGGAAAGAAAAGAGGTCATTCAGCGTGAACTTGCGATATGGGATGAGAAGAATGTCCCTAAAAACATTTATGAGCAACCTTTTGAAGACTCTCTCGAATCAAGATTGGAGAAGTTGATGAAGAAGGTGGAGGAGCTCAAGGAAAGCACCCTATCCTATGCTAAGCCGAAAGAGGAGCATAAGGAAGTGTTGCACGTTCCAAGCATTCCTTTGGTCGAACCGGAAGTTTTTCCTCAAGCTTCTGTGGAAGCGGAGGATGTGGAAGATCTCGATCCAACTGCCGAGACCTCGATCGAAGTGGAAGAGATCTCGGCCGAGATGGAAGAATCTGCAAAACTGGAAGCAGAAGATGCAAAGAACCTTGGTCAAATTACTGAGATTGTGACCAAGGTGGAAGAAAGATCAACTGAGTTGAGAGAGATTTCATGTGTTGGTTATCAACCTAACATGAAACCTGATCCGATCTTGGGAGAACTTTACAAGGTAAGTTCTCTTGCTCCATTCGAAATCCCTATTAAAATTTCTGAATTTTTCAGGAAAGCACCGGAGAGTTGGAGGTCTCTTCCGAAAGAACCTCCAAAGATCAAGATGAAATCTTCCTTGAAATTGTTGGAAGAAGAAGCTCCTCGGATCATGAGGAGTGGAGTTGGCAAGCGCTTCACCGCTAAGGCAACGAAGTGTTATTTGTTCAAGTATGGGGTCCCTCGCATGCTCAGGACCCTGTACCATCCCCAAGCTATAGATGGGGAAGCTGCTATGATTCTCGAGAAACTATTTTTTCGATCCAGGAAAGGATGGGACGCAAGGCTAGATTATGTCCCATTGAAGTGCAGGAAAGCTAGAAGGATTCCGGTAAGAATCAAACCGTACAAGCTTGTACGTGGGAGATCTTACCATTTGCCAGTGAAATTAGGAACCGGAACCTTCTTGGAAGATTTTTACGGATGTGATGAGCACTCCACGACATTCGAAGTGCATTGAGTAATCCCATGCCGTATGGTCCAGCTAGCGACCTTAAATCAAGCGCTTCTTGGGAGGCAACCCAAGGTATTGCTTTCTTTTCCCGTTTACTAGTCTAGATTAGATAGTTCTTGTTTTTGCTTTGCTTTGCTTTGTTTTTGGCGTTCTGGACAGACAACAGGGAATATCTAAGGAGGAGCACAACTGGAAGGACAGAAGTTCGAGATTCTGAGAAGACAGAAACACCTCGGTTACTGTCAGAGCACCTCGACCGAGTTGATTCTTGAGCAACCGAGGCGACTAGCTTTTCTGCAGAACCGCCTCGGTCCATACCACCTCGGTCCGGTCGAGACCATCTCGACCGAGGTGACAGCAGATCCAGGAACGGCATAAATTGGGAAAAAATTTATTTTTACCTTTTTATCTTCTTCACCTCGACCGCGGCGACAGTCCACTTCGCTCTCTCTCGTTCCTTGCTCGTTTTCGAAGATTTCTGCTTCTAAACCGTGATTGAAGGGTAGAGGAATCGATTGCAACAACAGATCTGCAAAGAAATCGAGCGAATCGACCGAAACGAGGTAAAACAAGTCGAAACCCTAACTCGTTCGTTCGCTTTGATTTGGGCTTTGGTTGCCCCTGATTTTGCTGAGAAAGGATTTAAGTACCCCTTAGGAAGCAATTGTAGTGATTTTGGGGGGAAAAGAACTGAATTTCTGAGAGTGGAATCGCGACTGTCTTCGCCTCGGTCCAGTCGACCTGCACCTCGGTCGAGGTGATTCTTGGAGTTTGTCAGTCGACCGAGGTAGTCTGACAGTATTAATTGAAGATGAGTTCTGACAGATTGTTAGCCCTTAGAGATAGATCCTCTCCTTCCCCTTCCTCTTCCTCATCCCGACCTTCTATCCCGGTGATCCATGAGAGACACCGGGTAGATTATGAGCGCATTGCTAGCCGTCCAGTGATCGCACCTAGATTTCTGGACATTTCTGCTTTTGACTGTCTCCACGTAGATGGAGAGCTTAGGAGGATGATCACCACCGTAGGGCTGGATCAGTTTACTGAGATCCGAGCCCCAGCCTACTTAGAGCCGACCCTTGAGTTTGTCAGCTCCTTCACTTACCTCCCCACAGAGAGGGCGGTGAAGTACCGGTTGATGAACCGGAACTACTTAGTACCTCTAGACCATTGGAGAGACATCTTTGGCTTCCCTACCCCCACTGCCGTAGACTTCCCGACCCGAGCTGTAGCTAGAGAGTTCTGGGGTCAGATCGCCCACATTACAGAGCATGCAGATAGGTGGCGCCCTGGTGATTCCAGGGAGAAGCTTATCTTCCACCTTGCTTTTCGTTTAGCTCACAGGATCTTCAGCGAGACGCTTCTGGCGCGTACTGAGACGCCCCAGAAGGTCCGACAGGGGGAGCTCTTTGCTTTGTACTGCATGGTCACAGGTGGATACCCTGACTTTGGATTGATGCTGGCAGAGGATCTACACAGGATCAAGGCCAAAGGGAAGGGAGATATATGCTGTGGAGGGATAGTGACCCATATCGCTACTTATCAGGATATGGATCTGAGTAGGTGTACTATGGTGGCGGCTGCCAAGCCGCTCGGACTTCAGGAGATGATCACACGGAGGATTCTAGTTCCCCGTGGTTTGACTACACCTTACGTCGCTATGCCATGGGAGCTGACTGCACCTCAGGGCATCAGGTGGTCTGCACAGTTCTCAGTTTTTGATCCACACTACTGGCAGACAGCATGGGCTCCACTGATGGAGGATTACAGAGAGGCAGCAGCTGCCCCTGCTGCAGAGGAGGAGGCTGAGGATGAGGACAACGATGAGGACACAGTAGATGAGAGAGGAGGTGGCGTCCCGATGGACACAGGGACAGATACAGCTGGGACGAGCGCGCCACCTATTATAGATCTGGACGACGAGGAGGACACTGAGCCGGCGCCAGCTGAGATTTCTCCAGTCAGACCTGCTAGACGCAGGAGGCATGGAGTGAGGGATAGAGCCGCTCACCGACGGATCGATGACCTGACGGATCAGGTTATCGACTCATATACTGCATTATCGCTGGATATCCGCGAGATGCAGGAGCGGCAGCATCATCAGCACATCATGGCTCAGCTGCAGTTCGAGCGCATCATGGGCCATCCTTACGATCCGACTCTGTATCCCTACATACCACCACCACCACCGGATCGAGACTATTGAGGAGCTGCTGGATTTTCTTTATTTTCTTTTATGCAGTTCGGCTTTTATCCGGTGAGTACTCTCATGATTAGACCTTTTATTATACCCACTGGGACAGTGTGTCTCAAGTATGGGGTGTTTGTTATTTGACTACGTGACTACGTGATGTATTTGACACCTTTGATGTATTATATTTATCGGATATTTTCGTATTTATGCTTCATTGCCTTTATATGATTATCTGATATTACATGCATACCTACAGGTTATTTGATTGAGAAAAACGTCGAAACTGAAAGAAAAATGGTTTTTAAAAAAAAAAATTTTTGACCTCGACCGGGGAGATTCTGGCCGAACGAGGTGTTTCACCTCGGTTGAATCAAGAACACCTCGACCGAGGTATGTTAACTGAGAGTTTTCGAAAACGAATTTTTGTTACTTATCTGGATATGACCTCAGTGAAGACCTTGTTTACTGACTGGTTTTAAATTCTTTATGTGTTTGAAAGGTTTTATAATATGTTTAAGTTGTTAAATGATTTGTTTGAAATTATTGGCATGTTTAATACTTTGTTTTTATCCAAATTATGTTGAATTTGAAGGTTGACACCACAAGATAAGTTCTCTCACTTTCTTCCTGGAAAGACCAAGGCAATTCATTCTTCTCTCTTCTTCTTCTTGATCATGCTTAGCCCCTCATATACATTTTGCCTCCCTTTACCTATCCGGGAATTTGGAAGCAAGCGAAGTGGTGAAAGCAAGTGAAGCAAGTTGAGAGGTTGGCTGGAAGTGAAAGTGCTAGAAAGTAATAATAGGTTTGGGGAAGTCAATCATGAAGATGAGTAACTCGGCACCATTCACATAGCCGGGTGTTTGTGTCTTGCCAAAGTCGGATTGAGCGATATTCCTAACGGGTCATGGTATGTGCATCAAGGGTTTGATGCATCTCGAGAAATTGATGATTGCAGATTTCCTAGGTTTCGGTTATTGTGCACCTCTGTCCATGCATCCCAAAAAGTAAAGTAAAAAGAAAAAAAAAAGTGGAATAAGCAAAGCTTATTGGTGGAAGATGTTGCAAGTCAAAGTGGAAGTGAAGTTCATCCTTTTCCCGGATTCTATCACCACATTACCTTACATACATCCCTACCCTACACGTTTCTTGACCTTTTCTTTTGGGAAGCCCTTGAGACCTTGAGCTTGTTGATTGACTTAGCGGTTTAAACTGGATTATACATGATTAATTTTGATAATTATGATTTATTATGCATTCTATGATTTTATGCAAAGATGAACAACTTTTCTATATTTATAAAATGTTTTGAGCATATTGAGTTTTTAATTTCCAGGAAGTACTCTCTGAGAGTGATCTATGATAGTTGCACACCATAAAATGTTTTTGAAAGACTTTTTCATTGATTTTCTTGACTTATAATCCATTCTATCTTGTCTTCTATATGCGGAACTTGCTTGGGGACAAGCAAGGGCTAAGTATGGGGTATTTTGATAGCATGAATTATAGTCTATATTTTGGGGCTTGTTTGGACGTTTTATCGTTCATAATCTGCATGTTTGTATGTACATTATGTGATTTTACTACCATTTCATCTACCTTTGCGAGAATCGAGGTCTACACCTAGTTTCGTTGTAATTGCAGGTAATTTGGTACGTTTCGCATCAAAAAGGAGCAAAAGGAGTCATTAGTCATTTGGAGCTACATCCAGGGAGCATAGCCATGGATTAAAAATTTACTTTGGACCAGTTTTGAGAGATTTCACATTCAGTTATGAGTCACCTCGGTTGACCAGAGATTCATCTCGACCGAGGTGATCCAGAGACGCCGACTCGACCGAGGCGAACACCTAGGACGCGGCGAGAATATTTTATTCTTGGCTGAGATCTTTTATTTTTGGAAGGTGATCTTATATTTTTGGGCTTGGCTCCTGGAAGGAAGGAGATATGCAGAATCATATATTTTACCTATATTTATGGGAAAATATCTTTCTAAGATTTATTATCTTTGGAGGGTTATTTTCCTATAAAAAGGGTTGGATTTCCACAATTCCAGAGGGCCGCATACGATCCGCTTACATCTTCGGATCGCCGCTTACACCGAAAAGCACGCAGCAGCAGCAGCCTACTCCAAGTTGGGAAAGTTGAAGAACCTTTTTGAAGGTTGAAGGAAGATTGAAGTCCATAGCTTTTATAGCTTTATTGAAGGGTTTTGTAAGATTGTCTTCAATCCCCTCAATTGTTGTCTTGTCTTTTTGGATTGTTATCCAAGGAACGCTTTGTTGTGATATTTGATTCAGTTATTGAAGTCTTTTCATTAAATTCTTCTTTGTTCAAATATTCACCTTCTTCCCATATATATTAATACTTTCATTATGATGATGAGTGGCTAATTTCCTTGTGTGATTCTAGGGTGATTGGCTGAAGGTTGTGGGAAAAACAATGATAGAATAATCTTAGATTCCGGTAGGATCCTGAAAGTTCGAGTCTTTAACCTTAACCCTAAGCATCTCGTTCAGTCGATGAACACCTCGGCCGGGGTGGAAACTGGCTGACCGAGGTGACTTATCTGATCCATAACTGAGAGTTAAGTGTTAGAGTTTGCCAAATCCTATTCTTATTACACCTTTCCTGGTTCAAAGCAAGCTTAGGATGAGACTTACCCGGTAATTCCTTAGTTTGTGTATTGACGATCATAAGTGTAGGTAATAAAGGTTCATCCTTTATTGGGGTTTGAGTGTGCTTCCATCCCATCTTTGTGAGTTAGCCTGAGACTTACCCGGTAAAGGTTGATTCTATTCCCTTAGATGGTGAGTTAGTTTGAGGTTATAGTTCTTTATCTTGATTCCTTGAGACTTACCCGGTAATAGGAGTTACGGTTTAGGATTAGTGTGTAGTGAGACTTACCCGGTGATCTACTCCACTTTAGAAACACCTTCCCCACGCAAAAATCTCAGCTTTGTCCGCTTATCTATAGATCTTGAGTTGGAACCACAACTAGATGCTTTAATCCCTAGAATTGCATGTTTGCTTTATTGACTTCTTATTCATCTTTGATTGTGTTAATCGCTCTTGTGGTTAGTATTGACATAAGCACACCGTATTGACTCTGTTTCACCGAGTCCCTGTGATCGACCCCTGGAATTTTCTTGCTTTTACTACGATTGACCCGTACACTGCGGGTTCGCATCCTTGTTTTAAGCTTAAGTCTAGGGTTATAAATTTAAAGCTTGCACACACCGTTTGGAGCGAACACTATCTTCTTCATAGTGTTAGTCTCAGGTACGTATAAAACTATCATAATGCAGTAGTTTAGTTTTCTGATCATTATATTGGTATGTGTATCTCACATGGATTATTGGATACGAAGGGACGAACATGGTGAGAGTTGAAGGACGGAGGTGTGGAAAGCCGAGCGCGCACTTCACTGGTATGTGCTTAAGTAACGACAATTGCCGCACTGCGTGCAATCAAGAAGGCTGGCCCAAAGGCAGGTGCACCGATGTCGTATGGAGTTGGTTTCTGGCTTGTGAGTGCCAAAAGTGGTGTTAAAAATCTCCTTTATATGTTCAATAAGTCGCGTTGTTACTTGTGTATACTGTGTGTGTATGCTGATATGCAATGTGTACTGCTAACAAAGTCTGTGAGATAATATCACGGATGGTTTATCTTAAATAAATTGTGGTGTTCACCTTCTTTGGTTCTTTTTATATATAATGAATCGGGATATATGCAACATTGTGGATGATTAAATGTTTGGATAATGGTTAGTATATAAAGTCGGCGGATTTATACTCTTGTTGTGAATCGATTTTAGGATAAAACTCATTGGGTTGATGTTTCGTTGTTCACGTGTTCAAACATACGTTGATATGATGAAACATTGACCTGAAATTTGAAGAGCCGAAATTTTGCATGGTATCAAAAATATGACTAGTCGGAATTTTACATGATATTATCGTAGTTTGATGATGGGTGTTGGGTTGTTCGGCTTGTTGGTCTTTCACGACAAACTTTGGAATACGGTTGTCCCGTCCGATAGGCTAGCCGGCCTTAAGACATGTCGTCAAAAGTTAAACTGAATCAGACGATTGCACTTGCGGACCTATTTTATAAGGTTGGTGGTGTACTCCTATCAAGATGTCGGCTTTAAGATACTTGGTGACGGAATTTGGACTACGATTGTCTCGTCCGATTGGGCTAACAGTCTTAATGCATGTCGTCAAGGTAATTTGGTGACGGACTTTGGACTATGATTCGTCCTATTGGACTAGCCCGTCTTAATGCATATGTCATCAAGGCTGAATTGAGCCAGGCGGATAGGCAGATGCATTTTACAACTATAAATCTATAATTAACATATAGGCAACAACATGAATATGCAGGCTCTTGTGAGCGCTGCAGGGCATTCTAGTTTCTATCATGGCTTACCATCAACTTTCATTGAAAATCTACCAGATTCATCTCCAAGGCATGCCAATTGGCCTCGAGATGTCTTGATTTCAGCTAAATCTTGCGCTTATGAGTCCCTTAACTGAGCCAGCGAAACCAGAAAAGGCTACAAGCAAGAAAACAATCTTGAAAGCCTGAAAGAATAACCACTTGTTCGTCCAAGGCCTGATGCTTCGCTGCACAAGGTGCATTTCAACCGGAAAGTATATGACCAACGGCCAGAAGTTTAACGAGCCGAGCACACCCAAGATTTCGTTGAAGTAAGGAAGGAGTATGGCAAAGATGGTTGTTGATGCTACGTATGTCGTTCTGAAGCATATCCGAAGAGGACTGATGGTGAAAACGGGCAAGAAGGGAGCGTTGATCGTGTAAGTTCTGTTTACGAATTGGCTGTTGGGGAATCTGTTGATAATCCAGCCCTCTGCTGATGCAAATAGTGGCTGGCTGAACACCTGCAATCCAAATGAAAATGAGCTTATGCAGAAGTTACTGTAAATTGCAAAAACTATTGAGTAAAATTGTATGTGATAAAAGGAAAAACAGGGCTTGCATGGTATTTATACCACGATATCAATATATCATATATCGATATCAGCATCAAAATACGGGGTATGAGATTGATAAGATATGAGATACCGTTAGTTTTTGGAAGATCTAAGAAATGGATAAAAACGTATTAGGTGTAAGGTTTATATCGGATATGAGATTGATATCCATATATTTATATACCAAACGGTAGGTATGAGTTTTTTTTATGTTGATAATCATATCTGATATCAAATATATGAATACCAAACAAGCCCTGATGTCCCTTCATAATCTTAACATTTTCAAGAGCTCATGTTCTGACCTGATATCCTCCTACGAGATGAGCAGCTATGCACGCGTTTGCAAAATCGATTAGCCAGTATGGCTCATAGAATCCAAAGCCAGTTAATAGGTTTCCAGGGGTATCATCACCAAGTGCAGCATAACCGAAGCAACCACAGCAAATGTAGAAAACAGTGGTGACCAGCATGCCGAATGTGGAAGCCTTCTTCATTGTTACGTTCTCAGGTGGCGGTGTTTTCAGTGTATCCTGCACTTTTCCAACTCATTGACGAGTTTACGGGTTAATGTACTCAATTTTCATAGACACTTTTAGATAAGAGAAGTACCTGAATCTCAAAAAGAATATTGCTGAAGTTGAATGCGAAGGCAACGTCTCCAAAGGCTTCAGCAACAAGCCATAGTTTATCAGCAGCTGTAGATGCAGGAATTCCTTCAATGCTACCCTTGATTTTACCATCACCTGAAATTGCATAAACAACATGATAAGAGTAAGCAAGATTTGAGTGGAATTGATTCCTTAGGGGAGATATACCATACCTATAACTTTTGCAAATCCGAGTGCTGTTCCTATAGATGAATAGGAGAAAGACATGGCTGCTGCAGTGAATGAAATCCATTCAAGCTTATGAAAATCAGGTGTTTGAGACAACACAACCTGGACAGCTCCAAATATTAACATGTACTTGGTATCTCCATAACTGCATGAAGCATTGTGTCCTTCATCGTGGTAGCAATTTGATTTTTGTATTGCTCTGTGATTGCAAGAAGAAACAAGCAGTAATCTGTGTTAAAATTTTGACAGTCACATATTTTTAAAATATCAGTATATTGAAGATTCAGCAGTAAACAAACAAATCTCAAGTTGTATCAGTGAAGTCTTCATTCCAAGCTAGCAGGGAAATATGGCAAATTTTCTTTCTTTTTCAAGCAGTTTTTCTTAATACGCTAAACGAGCAGGACAAATGTGATATCTGCAAAATGAGTTGATCATCTCGGGCTAAATATCTGAAAACTATGATGAAGACAAGAAGATTATTACAAATCTTCGTGAAGAAAAAGCAAGCGGAAAAATCACGGCAAACTCATATATGCTTTAAAGCAATTTTCTTGATAAGGATACGGTTATACCTCATGCTTATTGCAGAAGTGATTGTGTAAGCAATTCCAAACCCGTAGAAGGTTTCGTGAACAATGAAGCTGCAAACCCGCATGCTGTTTTCTCCTGAAATGCATTGGAGAGGTCAACCTCATGCACTGCAGCAATAAACAAGGAAGGAGTTCTGGTAAGAAGCTTCTTACCAACATGCATTTTAAAAACCTCAATTTTGTACTTTAACAAGTCTTTACAGAATCAACAAATTAGCACTAAAAACCAAATAATCTCTATCAACAACAAACTGTGTATGCCAACCCATGTGCATAGCTATTAACTTAGTCAAGGAAGTTTGTTCTTTTGGAACTGTTAGAACGAACGTGAGAAAGATAAATGTATCAAGAAAGAACAAACATAAGTATGTGGTTCACTAACAAAGTATTTGTTTGTTCTTTTGACAGCTTAAGGCAATACTCTTGATGTTCATGCTTGAATCATTAAATGTGACACCTAAGGATGTCCGCAACAGACTAATATATATTTAATCATTCAACCATTCATCCATTAACTACAAATTGTTGAAGTCCAGATTAGGCATGTATTCAGAGAAGTAAACTGTGTTGCAGACCGACTAACCCATTTGGGAATTTCGACACCCAACCCCAACTTTTCTGATGATCTTGAACTTTGTGTTCTCATCCGTAAGGAGCTTTAGGATGGACTACCTCTAGAATAGTCCAAGCTAACCGCTTTCCATTATAAAAAAATAAAAATAAAAAAATAACTACAAATTGTTCAGTACATTGACTTCTCATCCAAGCAGGTTATAAGTCACAAGCAATGGAAGAATATATCATTCTATTACAATCCCCAAAGAATCATACTTCATAATACTCGAATGCTTACCCAAGTATGTTCTAACAGCTTCTTTGTATGATCTGTTTCTTATGGGTCCGTGCTCGGGATCAGGGCATTTGTACAAATCACACAAAATGTGGGAAGAGAAAATTGTAACAAGCCCCATGATCACCATTGACACAGGACCAGCAATCCATCCCAACTGAGCTACACACCACGCAAGCGATAAGACCCCAGAACCAATCACACCTGTTATTATATGAGCAAATGCTGTCCATACATTCCCTGCACATGGGAAATTGAAATCCAGATCCAACAAAAAGATCAGCACAGGAATCCATCAATACCTAAGACTAATACCTAATGTTCAACTTCAGTACATCAAGACCAATCTGTTGCATAAGCATATATCTATTACAAGAACACAATATAAACAGATTAACTGAAATCATATGCTAATGATATCTCCTTCGAAAAATTAGATTGCAACTACATCAGAAACTTAAAGGACAAACCTGTTCTAGTGAGAGGGGGTACTGAAGAATAAGGTGAAGAAGATGGAGAATCGCCATTATCTTGAGCTGGGAGCAGCAATTTGGTTTGTTGTTCGTCTTCTAACTGTTTTGTGCTCACCATGTTTGTTTGAGCTTTCAAAATAACAGTTTTTTGCTAAAATGGAGGAATTTTAGGAATTCGTGTATCAAACCTAAATTAGAAATGGCGTAAAGACGATCGACGAGTTGAAATTGGAGATAACAAACGCAAAAATTGAAGAACGAAAGGGTAAAGGAAGTGAAAAGAAGCGATCTTGGAATAGGGAGAGGAAGAGAATGGCACAGCGGGACCCGCCAAGAGATTGACATGCTTGCAAGTTGCGAGCAATGAAGTAAGAACTATTCATTTCTCTGAACCAACTAGCCAATAATGCTACAGGTTTAGATTTTTTTTTTCCAGAAAAGGAAAAAAAAAATTCTATTTCACTAAATTCTTTAAAAGAAAAAGAAATAGCAATTTTGAATAGTATGAATATTGGTGGGGTCGTGCCTCTTACCCTGATACCTAAAATCGATCACTTGCACTTAATATAAAGGTTTAATTATTGTGATAAGTATTTTTTTATTTAATAGAACAACTAAAAATAAATATTATGGACTCAAAAAAACTAAGGTCTTGTGCTGTTGGGTCGAATGGAACTCCTTGTTGAACGTGTCTGATATAGTATATATAGAGTAATGATAGACCGTTTGAGTTTCACCTATGTTTATAAAAATAGATGTTCTAACTTTAATTTAGAAAAATTTTATGGCGGAACTAGACCTGTTCATATTCGAATCCGGGTTAGGGTCGGGCTTGTGATGGGTGTTGTATCCGGCCGGCGGGTTGAGCTCGCGGATACCGGCATTTCAAATTTTTTTAAAAAAGTATCACAAAAAGTTATTAATTTGATTTTTTTAAAAAAAATTATATTTAAGATTTTATATAAAATATATTAAATTTATTATAATCATACTAGATATTTTATATTAATTTATAATAATTACAATATAATATTTTATATTTTTTTTACCCGGGTTGACGGGTCAGACTTTTCGGCTTAGTCGAACTTGTTCCCATTTTCATATCTGCCCGTATTTTCGGACGAGCTGCCCGAATTTGAACAGGTCTAGGTGGAAGCTATAAATGTTAAGAAAATAAATAAAAATACTTAAATAGCTAAAATTTTACAAATATTTTGAATTAAATATATTAACTATGTCCTAAAAATTGATTATAAGTTATTTAAAAGGGTTTTATGGATAACGAACTTAAATTTAAGTATAATTATCAAGTCGACTTGTATCACTAATACACCAATTATGCATAAGATTTGAACATCATTTAGACAATGAAGTTTCGGGCGGGCTGTCCGAATTTAAAGATGCCTAGGTGGAAGCTATAAATATTAAGAAAATTAATTAAAAAAATAGTTAAATAGCTAAAATTTTACAAATATTTGAATTAAATTTATTAACTATGTCCTAAAAATCAATTATAAGTTATTTAAAAGGGTTTTATGAATAATGAAATTAAATTTAACTCTAATTATCAAGTCGACTTGTATCATTAATACACAAATTATTCATAAAATTAAATTTATTTTCAAACTGTACACACTCTTATCTCGAGGGTATATTTACTAAACACAAAACTAAAAAAAAAAAAAAAAAAAAAGCCTAATAAATTAAATTGTTTCAAAAGAATTCTAAATTTCTAATCATATAGAAAGTCAGAGTATAAAGATTTATTTTTCATATGAGAATGTTTTTTTATTTATTAAAATAATTATCATAAAAAATATTAAATAAATAGTAATAAAAAGCAAATAACATTACAGTACCTGTCAAGACCTCGTATACAACTCGGTTTAATTTCAACCATAATCCATAATTAGCGTCAATTATTGAAATAAAAAAAAAAACTAAACTATCCGCCGCCGCCGCCACCAGTGCTACCACCGCAACCTCCGCCACCACCAGCAGTTCCGCAACCAGATCCACCACACGCAGCAGGCCCACCACCATGAAACGGACCCCGGCTGCTACCCCGACGACCGACGGAGGAGGACTCCCGGCGATGGCTGCTGTGATCCCCACAGGCTAAGATGACCATTATCAAAACTGAGACCGACAAAACGACGCCGCATAGCAGCAACAGCAGTCCCCCGCCGTCACTGGAGGTCGCCGGGAAATGAAGAAGATTTGTCTCCGGCGATGTATATGGTAGAATCCTTACCATGTTTAAGCTATGAATCGGATGATGAAATTGGAATTTGAAGATTAAAGTTAATTTATTTGGATCATGAATGAGATTCTCTCATAGCTGGCGACTTTAGGAATTAAGCTATTTATATAGTGTCATCGTCTTATTAATTATCAATTTTAATTGCATTTGTATGGAACCTCCTAATTTTATATTGTGGTCATTTAGCCATATGTACCAATCATACAAAATTAACAATCTTTATTAGCTTAATCAAATCACCATGAGATCGCCTATGGAAGTTAAATATTCAAAAATATTTTATCATCCAAAATTAACCTTATAATTACTTAACTTAGAAGTTCTTTATAAATTTGGGAAGCATTGAACATCTTTTTCTATTTGATACAAAGTCCTACAAAAATCTTTGCAAACGAAATACTTAACGTCGTATTGAATATTGATATTGATATAATGTATGTTTGAGTCATGGTCAAGAGTTACGAGTCTAATTGCAATATGCAATGATGTTAACTTGCATACAAATATGTTGAGCTCTAACTTGAGTGAACTTTGAAATCAAAATGGAGATGATATAAATTACTATTTTTACTTCTCAGTGTTAGTTTTGGATCTGATTTATCGAATCAATGAGCACAAAATTATCTCTTTTAATTTCGATAATCTTGCATCCAAAACAAATGGCATGTCGACTCCCCGGTAGTTGTGTCCTAAACAAATTACCGCCCTTTTTATTCACAAAAATTTCTTATTCTTCATTTTGCAGCCTTTTCTCATCATAAAAGAATATACAACCAACTTCTCATTAAAGACACTGTTATCCATCATTGCTATTTTTACACCAAAATCTGAACTTTTTTTCTTATATTATTAATCAAAAAAAATTATATATATTTTTATAATGTCTTTACTAGGGATTCTCGTAATTAAATTTGGGTGGTGTAGGTCGGCTCAACCCATTTGTGATATTGGTGAAAAGAATATTAATAAAGTCCATCATATGTGGGTTTCTAACTTTCTATCCCTAAAATAAGGTAGAAGTCAATCATGGTAAGGGTTGCGTCCAAATCCAACGGCCTGTCACATGCACACACTTGAATTATGCAACAATTACCTTACATTAATTTACAACTAATCATAGTTATTCAAAATTTCCATAACGTTCTTATTTGCATACACTTGCATGTGATACGTAGTGCGGTCTTCAATGCTCACCTACCGGCCTTATAATTATTATTCAGGGAAAAAAACATTATTTTGGACTCTTAATATATGAAACTGCAGATTATAAGGATAAAGAATATTGAACATGAGGAATATAGAAATGGAATCTTATTCCTGATGTAGTAGGATTGAATCAGAAATCTATTACAAAATGATTCAAACCGACTCATGTATTCGATAGCAAAAAATGTACGGGAATGAACAATTCCAAGAAATAAATTATTTTCCCGCCTAAAAAAATAAACGAGTGACTCGAACATTTTTTATTTTATGATTTTTGACTTTTTTTTCATGGGTTTGGATCATTCCAAGCTATTAGTCTAAATAGTGTGTTGTATCATGATCCGTCTTAGACCGAGTGACAGCCTCGACTCTGAGCGAAAGAGTGATCTGTCTAGAAACTCTGGACCGTAAATGGATTCGGGTACCATTCTGCCCAGAAGCCGACCGGGCTTACCAGCAAACCGAGGTTTTAGGTTACGTGACATGGTTCGATGACCTAGAAGCTCCGGTTGAGCTAGCATCTCTAGAACAACAAGTGACGCCCTAAGCATAGCTGAAATTTCCTACTTACTCAGTATTCCCTAAAACTCTCACATCTTTCCGGACCAACCGCCGGCGATTTCCGATTCCTAAAAGTTTTTTTCTCGATGGGCTAGGCTCTCTTGATAATGATAGATAGCCGATCCGGGAATCCTTTTTCCCGGAAATGAGAGGCCCGATAGATGGGACATGGGATAGGAATTGACCAAAGATGGACACAGGCTATAGAGAAGGAATGCCCTAAAGATAGATAATAGGAAAAACTAGTGGAAGGCTTTCTGCATTCTATCAATCTACGCAGAGTGAATCGGTCCCTAAGGAACCCCAGTCCTCCCTCTTTCTTCTTCTCATCATAAAGGGCGCGGCTCAGTACAAGGCTCCTACTGCAGAGCAAGTGAAGAAAACTACGGGCTAGTTCTCTTTCGAGACTCGAGAGCCCTTAGTTGCTCATCAATTAAAAAATTTTAATTTTTATTTTAACCAAGCAGCATGTTTTAGGAATCATATTAGGTCATTTTTCGCTCTAATCCAATTGTTAATTCCAATCCCATTTTTGCATGCGTACTAAACGAGACCTTATTTCTTATTCCACAAACTATGAGGATATGAAACAACAAACTAAGTGAACTTTATTTCACTCTTATTCCATGATCAACAAACGAACTTCACATAATTCTTCCTTATAGCTAAGACCTTTATATATATAGCTCTCTTCTGGATTCTATCTTGTACTAACAATAACATGCTACCAGCAAAGCTATATACACCAAGAGAAATAACCATACTGCAAATTAAGCCAAGGCATTCAATCTCGCTTCTAGCTACCCATCTTACCGAGCTCGCGAGATTAAGTCGGAAATGTGTTTGCTCCTTCAATGTTTGATCTCTTATATGACACTGCCACTGGGGATCAAGGCATCCTTGATCACTGTGACGATTCCACTCTTGATGAAGTATCCTTCGTTTTCCCTGGCTGCTTCCTGCACGTCGTCGCTATTGACAATCTGTAGTGACCACATACAGTGAGTTTAGTTGTTGTGAGTTTAAATTAACTAGGGAACTGTATTGCACTAGTGCAGATTCACGAACCTTGACATTTTCTCCAATGCGAGCATTCTTGTCAATGATTGCCCTCTTGATATGAGAGTTCTTACCGATACCGATCGGCACACCACCCTTGGCAGCCAGAAATCTTTTGTCAGAATCCGTCTGCAAGCATTAACAGCCAGAATAAGCAAGATGAAGATGCATAATTTATGTATTGGAATGACTTGTTTTTTCAGAAATCGAATTTATCATCCTTGCTCGATTACCGGGCTTTTTTTTTTCTTACCTCATAATAATCTGCTCCCATCAGGAGAGTATCCTCTATGATAGCACCCTCTGAAATACATGAACGAAGCCCAATAACAGAATGGTGGATTTTGCAGTTCTGCAAGCCGAATCATGAAAGAAATCTCATTATGTTAGGAAATTAAGTTACGAGCTGAGACGAAGAATGAAGATAAGATTTTTTGGAAAAACCTGACCTTTATGACACAGCCTTCTCCAATCACGGAATCAGTAACATCAGCATCAAGCATCTTTGAAGGAGGTAAGTAGCGAGGTTGTGTGTAAATGGGAGCAGAGCGGTCATAGAAGCTAAAAAATTACACCAAGTCAGATCATCTCGTTGTATATAGTATCAGGAAAAAAAAGGAAATAGAGTGACTCGATTATGTAGAAATAACAATTTAAGTACCTAAAGTCAGGGACTGGCTTTTTTGTGATACCCAGATTGGCATTATAGAAGGCTTCAATGGTACCGATATCTTCCCAGTAACCATCATACAAGTAAGCTTGGACCTAAGCAAATTAGATAGAGATTTAATAATTGCATCATGGTTGAAAATAAATGCAGAAAATAAAGAGATGCAACATACTCTCAACCCCATGGATGTAGCACCAGGAATAACTTCACTTCCGAAATCGTTTGCTCCGGGAAATTTCTCCCTAAGCAAATCTAACATCACATTTTTGCTGATTACATATATGCCCATACTAGCAATGTATGGCATCTCTTTGGCTCTTGCATCATCAAGGCCTAATATGGTTGTATCAACCTGAAAGCGTGAAGTAAGCGGTAAAAATCCATGTAATATTCAAGACATTGAAAATTTACAGTCAGGCTGATTAGATGCCTACCTGCATAGCTTTCAGTTGTTCGCCCTTTGGTTTCTCCGCAAATTCAATGATCTGACCTTCCTCGTCAATTTTCATCAACCCAAATGCAGATGCACGTTTTTCATCTATTGGGAGTGCAGCCACAGTGATGTCAGCGTCTGTCTCCCTATGAGCTTGGACAAACCTCTCGTAATCCATGCGGTACAAGTGATCACCAGCAAGAATCAAGTATTCAAGGACATTGTGCTCCTCAAAGAGCCACAAGTACTGCCTAACTGCATCAGCTGTGCCCTGTAATCATGAAACAACGTTATCAGAAAGCATTTACACATACTCCCATGCACATTTTCTTCCTTCAGCCAGTTTAACCTTATAAAGTGGTAAAGTATAAACATAAAACCTTCATCCTAGTATCCATCCATGCTATTAGTGATTTACCTGAAACCAGTTTGGGTTTTCTGGACTCTGCTGAGCAGCCAAAACTTCAACAAAACCTTCATCCTTGTATCCACCCATGCTATTAGCATATGACCGCGAAAGGTGACGGTTCAGAGATGCAGAATTGAATTGCGTCAGAACATAGATTTTGGAAATGTTGCTGTTCAAACAATTGCTCACAGGAATGTCAATCAGCCTGTAATTTGCTCCAAGAGGAACGGCGGGCTTCGCTCTCTTCTTTGTCAGAGGATAAAGACGAGTACCAGCACCGCCTCCAAGAATAATACCAAGAACACTCTGCATAGTTAAACATGTTTCATCATAAAATTGATTGAATTTGAAGATTCGTGCATAATGAGCATGTAATAGTGAAGCTGACAAATATAAACAAACACGCACAACTCCAAAAACAAATGCTACATGATTAACACTTTACAGTTCAGAACTATGCGCAACTAGGTCAAACAATTTAATCAAACGTAAGAGATGCATGTATATTGTATAATGCGCATGTAATAGTTAAGCTGACAAATATAAACCTACACATATACAACTCCAAAAAACAAATGCAACATGATTAACACTTAACAGTTCAGTAGCTGAGCGGAACTAGGTCACTCGATTTAATCAGACGTAAAAGATAAAAGCTACATGACATAATACATATAAGTTGCTGACCAAGTGGCCATCGTTGTTTATTGCATCGATGCAAGGAACAGTTAAACAAAATACATGATAAGATGACCACCAATTTGAAAAGCTGCTCAGCTTTCTATAAGATCTCCTAATAAGATTTATCAGAAGGCTTTTTTTCTTCCAATTTTCAAAGATACATAATAATAAACATTTTCACAGAAAAAAAAATCAACAGAGTACTCTCTCTCAGACACATAAGTGTTAAGTGTGATTGTTTTTCCCAATAGGTGAAAGAGGAGCTACCACTGAAAATGACACAACGAAATTTGCAGCTTCTCTTTCTTCTTAACACGCATACACTCATGACACGCCGCACACGCATTTCGAAACATCGAGTAAGCTAGATCGCAACTAACTTCTCCTCTCAAACTTCACTCAAACAACACAAAACTCTCCGTTCAATAGATCAACCGTCAAAATCACAACACCGTTATCAAAGATTAAAATTAGAAGGACATATTAAATCATGCATGATCAGAAAAATAAATCAAAATCCAAAACGTAACTTCAATTTGAGAAACAAAGGATAAAGAGAGAGGATCAAATCAAGAGATATTTACGCGGCTAGCGTCGGGATCGAGACAAGTCTTGGAGTTCTTAGAATCAGAAACGGCCTTCGGAGAAACGACGATCGGAGTCCTACGGCAACCGTTGGACAACCTACGGCTTGAGATCAGCGAATTCGACTGTATCCTGTCTCCAATGACACTCGACGACGAGAATGCGAGACCGGTGCAGCTCGATTTCCCCTGAGATGAAGAAGACGAGGACGATACACTCATCGGCGCTCTCACCGCTCCGATTGCCGCCATAGCTGCCATTCTCTCTCCCTTTGTTTCTCTCTTTCCTGTGGTTGGTGGTGGTGTGGAAGGATAGAAGGATTTCACAGTGGAGAGAGTCTTGGTAGTGAGAGGAGAGTGGCGAATACAGGGGGAGATCCGTGGAGAGTGTGAATTTGTGAACTGTGATCGACTATTTATGCTCCGTCTCTCTCACGAGTATCTTGCATTCTCTCATTGTAAGTTTGCCACTGGTTGTCTTCTTTATTACGATTTCACCTGCGAAGGATTTTTGGTACAAGGGTGTAATGGTAATTTAGTGTCGAACAGTTTAGTTTTTGGACGAAAGCTGAATTATATACGTGGATCAATTATAATGGTTAAATCGAAATTGTTATTCGTACCACATGAAACATGTTATTCATACCTATGCGTACGCAATGCGTAGTAGTAGCAACAAGCTCATTTCGTTCAAAAATAAAGGAAAATGGTTACAACTACGTTTTGCCGAAGCGTAGTCATACTACGCATACGCCATGCGTAGTCGTAGATCGTATGTATAGTAGGCATAACATACATTTGGTTGGAAAAATTAAGGAAAACTTACTACGAATACGTAGGCGTAAAACGGGTACCTATAGCATGACTAAGGTGGTACTAATAACAGTAATCGGGTTAAATTGTAAGTGATATTTTAGTTTCACAATATGCAATCATTACTTTAATGACGTTAGATCATCAATAATGAATAAAGTTTGACGTAATGGAGTAAAATTAAGCGAACCAAAATCAGCGGTTAGAAAGGTATAATTAGCGGTGTAGAAGGATGGCAGCAGCTGACAAGCTCACATGTAATTTGATCTCGAAAAGGTAATAATTCCAAAATATTTATTTACTGAAAATTAGGGTAAATTGCAGAAAACAACCCTAAACTTAGGGTGGTTCTAAAAAATAGCATAAGCTTTCAAAGTTTCCCAATAGCTTTAATTATAGGACCCGTTTGGTTCCAACTTCGAAACGGAAACGGAATGGAAACGAATTTAGTCCATATGTATATCCTTATTCATGAAATTTTACGGAATCATTCCTTGTGGTTTAATGCAAAATGCACTTGTTTCCCCACATTTTGTTACCTTATAGAGTATCAAAAGTAATCAAACTCTACTCCAATTACTTCAAACAACATGAAATGATTTAAAAAACTTTCATGAATAAGGGTATACTTATAAACTAGATTCATTTTCATTTCATTTCCGATTCCGGAGTTAAAACCAAACGGGTCCATAGGGTTTGTGGGTAACCAATAAGTTGTCAAATAGTGTTGTGCGAGATATTAATAAATAATATTAATTCAACAAACGGTTAAAAATCGACAAATTTATTTATATTAATTAATCTAATATTGACCACGTGTGCTTAGATAGATTTTATTTACAGTTTTGATTACCTATAAACAAATATTCTAAATATTAGACCACGATAAAGGGATCATGCCTTTTACAGAATGTGATATTCGAGACATAGCAATAGTGGCAGATTCTTTTCCGCAAACATTGACATATATGGTCACACTTGATTGTAATAAACTCTTTGCTACTTTTTCCAGTAACAATGAAATTTTTGGGTAATTTTACAATTAATCCTAAAATTTGGGCTATTTGCTATAATATAGCGACAATGGGAAGTGAAACGTAATAAGTAAAAGAATAGTTAACTGTACGGGGCCTAACTCATCGCAATATCACAGAAGAAATCTGACAGCCACAAAACGACAAATTCAGGCGCCGTGACTGTCTCACCATAACCCTCCATCCCCCTGTCACTCCAGCCAGCTCAGCGTGCTTTCTCCTCCCTTCCTTTTTTCTGTTTTATTTTTATTTATTTTCTACGAACAGAAACTCGTGTAGTTCGGGCCACTGTGGGTCCCATGTTTAAATTGTAAAAAGTTTTATATTAAGATGAAATTACACGTCATTCAAATCTATGGGTTCAGTATATTTGGAAGTATGAATCTGTGCATATGGTACGCCAAACTATGGGTTTTACGATGTAAGCCACGTGCTGAGGTATAAACCCATGAATTTTACAATTGTTTATTGTATGGTAGAAAGTTGAAGACTTGAAGTTAGATCTATGACATGTGTAAAGTAATAAAGCCACGCCGAGTATTATAATCGAATTCCAAAAAAATTGGAAAATCATAAACTATGAAAACAATATAAATTATTCGTCGGAAATATTACTATACTCGTGGTAAATTAATACGATGATTGTGAATCTTTTTATTAACCTGTACAAATTTAATAGGTTTACATTATATATTTAGAGAAATCTGATCTATAAATTTATTTCAGACAGCTAAAACTTCCCGAATCATTTCTTCTTAAAAACTAAAAAACAATTGTGCTAAAATAACCGGCCCAAGAAGAATAAACAACCAGAAGCTATTTATAAAGATAGCGGACTTAAAATATTTAGAAAGAATTTGATAGAGTAGACTTTCTTTTTTATAAAATTTTGTTTTATAAAAACTTCTAATTTTTAACATTTTAATTGACTACAACTAATTATGAGATTGTTCAGTTGACATGATTTGAGATTGATTGAGGATGACATTTATGAAATAATGTCAATCTCTGTCAAGGGTTATGGGTAGACCTGTTCATATTTGAGCCCGTGCCGAGCTTTATAAAATATTGAGCCCGTTTAGTCGGGCCAGGGATGGGTGACGTACCCGGCCCGTCCGGGCTGGCAGGCGGGCTCGCGGGTACCCGTTGTTTCAGCCCGATCGGGCCTATAGCCTTGTCCGGATCCGGCTCGGCGGATTTGGCGGGCCAGGCTTGTTCTGGTGTTCATACCCGCCCGTTTTTCCGGACGGACGGGCTGCCCGGATTTGAACAGGTCTAGTTGTGGATACGAAGGAGACTGAAGCGGGAATTATTATCCACTACAAAAACCCCCAACGGACCTGATCAAAAAATTACTCAAAATTATCCGATATGATTGTTAAACATAAAGAAAATTTAAAAATGACGATGAGCATGACTATTCATATTAAAAAATATGATTGGAAACATGAGATGGGAGAGATGCACTGGGATGGCAGGAGATACAAAATCATGGTCGGATACAGGAATCTCAGGGTATGGGACACCCCAACACATCATAAATAAAGATCCGAAACCCACAATGAGTTTACTTTCGGATCGGATCATGGAAACCAACGGTTCTCCTTTGTTAATACTTCACGTGGGGGCTAGCTTACAACAATAAAAACAGCGATAAGATCTTACGGGATCCTAATTGCAGAAAGCTTTGCCCATTGACAATAAGTGAACTAAAAGTTGCGAAAGTATTTTAACGTAAAGTCCGGGTATGCGAAGTTAAAAAGAGAAAGTTACAGTGGAAATGTCCCTTTTGCTACATACAAGTTCATATCAGTACATCACTACACATTTAAGGAAAGTAAAGAACAAAATTCATTTAATCATAAACAGCAAATGAAGTAGAGTGGAAGAGGACGACACCGACGGGGTTCAAGAACAGCATCCGCCTACTTGAGAAGTCGCGGGATCTCTCCCGGCTGCGCCTCCTGGTACCCCTCCGTATCCCACCTTGATTCCATAGGACTGCAAGGTAAAAAAAATAAAACAGAGGAAATAATAAAATTCAGAGAAATGAAAACCTAATGGTGTACTACTTGAGCTCGTTCACTTTTATAACGGAGCTGAACACGAACACATTATGTGTTCGTTTATAATTTAGGTTCCGCTCGTTTGGCTAAAATAACACTAGAGGTTGGTATATAAGCCGAGCTATTCGGACTAGTTTATTTTCTAAACGAGCCGAATATAAACACACTTTAATGCTCATTTAATGCTCATTTATAATGCTCATTTATAATGTAGGCTCTGCTCGTATTAGGGCTAGTGTGTAGTGCACCCACACACACTCCAATCTGAGAGAGATTCAAAGCTGTTCATATTGTATATATAAACCCGTATGGAGCTTCGAGTCATGAATCACTTAAGTTACAGCAGAACAATGCTATCAACAAACAGACTTATTACAAAGCCTCGCATATCTAAGCACACCCGATAAATCTACAGCCTCAACCGCGTAGGCCCTTCACGGTTTTGCATTGACTACTTGATAGCCAGAGAAGAAAATTCAAAAAAGCATTTTACACATCAAGAGTTAAAGATCACTGCCTGTAGCATTCATTTGCCAGGACCCAAAGAAAGTGTGGTGAGTGTCAATTAGGTCATCACTCAATAAAGTCCTTTTGCAGTATGATTACATCTATATCTAAAATGTTAAATCTACAAGATGTAAATGAAATATGAATAAATGCAGCCAAAAGAAATCTGCCAGACGATGTACTGATAAACAAAAGAACCTACAATTAACACTGATATGATAAGAGATACTAGAAGATACTGATTGCAAAAGCATATATAACCTAACATATGTTGGCATAAATATGTGTAAATAAGAGACAGTAAAATTCTAAAAAAATATTGAGTAAAGCAATAAGGTGGTACATAATATCAAGGTAAAGGATTAACCTCATTTGATATATCAAATGTCCCATCCTGGATCTTCGTGTAGATTGTTCCAGCAGTTCTTATAAATGCCTATACGGAAAGAGCAGGGATTACAAGATCATAGTTCCAAGAAGTGATGGTGGACTGATGCATAACATGGTCAAAATACACGAAATAATGTGTGTCGATTTTAAACAAACTACTGTAGACAGGAGAATCAATGTGACATAAGGATATTCTCTTTTGCCAACAAACCACTTACATCCTCGACATTTTGAGCAGTTTTTGCAGAACACTCCATGAATACCAATCCATGTTCCTTCGCAAACTGTTCACCTTCCTCTGTACTCACAGCTCTCCTGTGAGCAAGATCAGACTTGTTGCCTACAAGCATAATTGTCATATTGTCATTTGCGTGCTGCCTTGCATCCTCCAGCCAGCTGGCAAGATGATTGAAAGTCTCCCTCCTGTAGAAGGACGTGACTAGTGAGCTTTACCCATAAGAGATTCACAGTAAGCAAATGTTAAAATGCATGCCTGAAGGTACACAATTAGACACCTATGACCTTATGCTAATACAGTGGAGCGACAATTAATTTCTTTTTCTTTCGGGAACAGTATGAGTCGGAAATTTAGCTTAAGAACCTTAAACCAAAGTCTAAAAACAAAAAAGGAGAGATAAAAATAAACCGCATGATCAAGATTTTGCGCACCAAATCAGAAGAGCCTTACCGAGTGATGTCATATACCAAAAGTGCACCTGCAGCCCCTCGATAGTAGGACCTTGTAATAGATCTAAATGACTCTTGACCAGCCTACAAAATAAATGCAAGTATCAAGATCTCAAGTTACAAAGTTGGATATAATAGATCAATGGGTCGTTCAGGGGAACAAAAAAGAGGTGATAGACAAACCGTGTCCCATATCTGCAACTTAATTGGCTTGTTATCAATTGTGATCATCCTAGCCCCAAATTCCACACCAATGGTTAAGTCATGTACAGGCTGAAACCTCTTATCCGTAAATTGCAATAGAAGACATGACTTCCCAACTCCTGCAAATTCACAGGTATAATCACATACAAGGAAACTTCTTTGTCCTAAACCAAACAAATTGAACTTCCAATAACAGCAAACACAATGTGATTAAGCATGCACGGGCAAACTACAAAGGGTGACAGTGTATACATATGAACAAATTGACAATATCAATATAAATAAAGAGAATTCAAAGTAGAAGTTCAGTTAACTCACTAAATTCTTCAAGAAATAGCTAACTAGAAAATCTAACTCATCAAAAGTACTGTCAAAAAATGCCAAAGCCACGGGCAAAAAAGGTAAAAATGTTAGCCATCAACTTTTTCCAAAAGATAGCCTCGTTTAGGGAATAAGAAACTCATAAACGTGAATTGAACCAATAAAATGTTGTTTCTGAATGCCATGACCTGAGACATTACAATTTTTAAGCATTGTCATATGGCATGTTAACAAATGGATTATCAATTTCACATTGCAGGGTTCATTGGCATTGCTAGACCAGCACGTCAACTCGAGTTACAATTGTGACATGAATTTATTATGCAAGCAACAAATAGACATCCAAACTCAGCAGAAGTGAAAATTCGGTGTCTCTGTTTCAACCAACACAAATTATGGTATCTTCAGAAGCAAAATAGAATTTTGAAGACCTTAAGAATCTCACGCCTGATTCAAACAACAGAATCCAATTATTCACAAAAAAATCTTCGAGTTCCAATCCCTAACTAATCTCTCGACTAGGAATCAAGTTACACACAAACGACAGACCAATCCTCAATAGTATGAACGCGCATGACAAGAAATTGCGGAAAATATTCAAAATGGCATTTCAACATATGATTAGCATATGATATTATCATCCAAGCAACAATTTCCAAATAAAACCTAAAAACGGAAGCAATGAGCGATTCCTTCAATATAGAAATGAATCTCAAAATTCACGGGAAAAATATGAGATTACCGGTATCACCGATGATAATATACTTGAAAAGGTAAGCGTAAGACATTGCCGGTGCTCAGATCTATGAAACTAGAGGAGCAAAACACCAATTGTGATAGCGGTTGATAGAATTTTGGACTCGAGAGGTTGTTTTGCTTTTTTGTTCTTCCTCCTTTGGCCGTTTGAAAAGAGGAAGAAACCCTGCGAGCGAGAGAGCGCGAAGGGTGAGACAGAGAGGAGTTCTGCTTTTTCCCAGATTTGATTTTTTTTTTTTATTGGTTTATAAACTTAGAACTCGGTTGTGTACTTGTGTATAATCATTTTCAGTTTTAACTTGATAACCAAATTAAATATTAAAAAAAATTGAGTTTTAACTTTTAAGTTCGAATAAATATGTTAAATTTCATCATATATCATAAATCACACTATTGTAATAATCGAGGTGGAATCAAATCTAAATTATTTTCGAGCTTAAAAAATTATTTTTATTCAACTCGTTTAAAAGGTCAGCAAAATTTGCTTATACAACAATACTAAAGTGTTATACTCGTTGAACGAGCCGATTTCATGTTCAACTTGTTATAAACGAAATGAGTGACTCAAGCCTAAATTCAATCGAGTTTAAATACATGTTCATGGTCAACTCGTTAACAAAGTTAATAAACTCACGTTCAAGTAACTCGTCTTATATAGCTTTGTAAACCCTACGTTCCAATGACATTGACCGACCAATTAATTAGGGGAAAGAATCACAAAACCAGCGCCTGCTCCTTCGCTAGTTCTGGTAGTGTGCCAAACTACAGCTCCTTGTGGTCGACCTCTCCCCGCTTGGATTGGCTCGCCCCCTCACCAGCCATCCTTTCGTCCTGTCTGTCGTCTTCTTTGCCATCTCCGTTTCTGAGTCCTCGTCATGCCCCCTTGCTTTGACTGGTCGATTCACCATACTAAGCCTCTCTGAGACAGGAACCTTTACCGAACGACCAAGTCTCTCTGATATCGGCACCCTTTACTTCTGTACTTCGTGCATCTAGATACGATACGCGGTGGCCCCATTCTAACATTATCGGTTAGTAATTTGGTGATTTTTGTTATTGTGTTGAAATATTAAGCTTGTGGTGATATGTTAGTGTCAAAGTCGGATACAGACGGAACCCGATGTGGAACCTTATTATCTCCAGCACTTGTTCACAGGTTAGGATACACACGGACCGATAGAGCGGGGTCGTGTGCATACGAGCGCACATGCGCGTTAGGCTTATGCATAGCACATAAATCCGATGAGGTTCCATCCTAAAACCAATTGACAATAGGAGGGGTAGCCCACCGACCTTATATACTAGGTTCGAAATGTCCCATCATTCGATGTGGAACCTTATTATCTCCAACAGTTAGTGATGATCTCTTAAACGTGGTGTTAACCCTTTTATGAATGTGATAGATGTGCGACGAGCCATTAGGTGTAAGATGATACTATAAACATGCGATGCCACCTTAAAATACATG